>CM041013.1:3549262-4265275 GCA_022984855.1 Dimocarpus longan | reverse complement strand
TTTGCTTCTAGAAATCTTTTTTTTTTTTTCCTCTCTACTTTACTGGCGTTTCTCTTCTTGCATTAGATTATTCACATGGAAATTTCTTGGTTAATGTTTTATCCTCTACCAGAACTTAATCAAAGTTGTTGCAATTTCATTTTAATTATTACAAATTTATGTCAAAAAGATCAAGACTTCCCTTGAAGCATTAAATGAGAAACAGCTTATTGTGAGTGGCACCCTAACCAGCAGCCTACCGCGGGCTAAAAAATCTGCTAATTATGCAAAATATTTTGCATGAAAGTTTAGCTAATAATGATGTTTGCACGGTATCCGAAAAGCACAAGGCAGCAGAGGCAGAATATTTTTTTGGGTTTTGTTGAAAAATGACCATTTTTTGATAGTTTATTTGTACACTAACTTTTTTTTTTAAATCTCAACCTCAAGGTAGAGAATCTCAATCTCTAGGTTCGGAATCCCAACTTCTAGGTTGTGAATCATAATATTAATTCAAATCAATCTCAATTTCAAGGTTGAGATTTTTTTTTCACACAAAAAAAAATGTTAGTTTTGAAATTCACCTTTTGAAATGGGTCATTTTTCATAATTTCTCTATTTTTTTTTACCGATCAAAAATATACTAAGTCTGGTTTCAGCCACTTTAGTTCTAATAAAAAAGCCCATAAGGCCCATTTCTATTAGTGAAGACACAAATGGCTCGAGGCTTACTAACATAAAAATCCTTCAAATTAGGGCCATATAAATTTGAGTCTATCTATAATATCTTATAATTTATATGATATTATCTACATCACTTTAATTTCGTGTGAATTTGGAAAATATTTATGGACAATTTAATTTCAGTAATTTCCTTGAATTTAAATTTCTAACACACATCATCCATACAGTGAGTGCAACCAATGCTTATTGCATTTGTTATCTAAATCCGTGTATGCTTCTGTATTACCCCACGAAACTCGTTGGCCCTCAAACTAAGAAGAGGGATTTTTAAAAAAATAAAATAAAATAAAATTTAAGATTAAAGTTAAAAAAAAAAAAAAGGTGGATTAGAATTTAATGCTATCTTTTTAGATTTTACTTACAACTTTTTAACTTTCAAGTTTAAGTAAAATCTATAAGAACTTACCTACATCATTTACTATTTATACAATTAAAATATTTACTTTATAAATGAAGATAATTACTCCCTAGTAAAGGAAGAAAACTACCTCTAACCTCTTTTGCGATACGTGGTTGGCAGTGCTATATTAAAATATATAATAAAAGTTTATATAACATTGATAACCTAAAAAAAGAAAACTAAATAGGCCTATCAAATTTTCCAAGCATCTTCATTGCATTAACTATTTATTTTATAGTTGTGGTACAAGCACAAGATCAATCAATATACTATTTCATCACTAATTAAAAAATTTGCATTTAAAAATAAGAATAAAAATGTTAATCTGTTCTTTGTTTTTCTTCTAAAGCTGATTCTAACATGTTAAGAAATTTTATTAGTGTTAATTGAAATTAATCATTTCTTATAAATCCACTATTATTTCAACAATGTCGTCTACCATTATCGTTTTTCTTTTTGATAGTGCCGAAAGTGCTGAAAGTAAATAAATCTTTAACTTGCATAGTAAACTTTAGGGGCAGTACAAACTTCACACGATTCCACGAAGTAGGTTATTAGGTGAAGCTTAGACCAAATAGAAGAGAAAAATCTTTCATGGAATTGTCCTATGACTAATTTAGTACGATAGATAAATGAAATTGTGTTCTTTTATTTTTTTTCTTACTTTTTCTATTAATCTGTCGTACCATATCAACTGTAGGACAGTCCCATGTAAAATTTTCTCATAGAAGAGGCCGCAGAATGTGAACAACTCGTCTTGGACTTAAGAGAACTTAGAACTTGGAAAGTGGAAAGCTAATGTGACCAGACATTTATATTTTCACCCCTCACAAATTTTTTATACACGCCTCTTACCATAAAAATTTTAAAATTTTTTAGTTTGTTTTTAAACTCCACTTATCACCAAAAATACCATTTTTTTTCTTAATTTTATTATATTCTATTTCCATAAGTACACCTCATTTATATCTATATTATTATTGATTAATACCAAAAATTGATTGTACACCCCTTATATTTTTAAAATTCTTTTGCTTAAAGGGAATTAATCTTGCAAATAATTTCTAGGATATGACAAGGCTTAGAGAGAATTTATACTAAAGTAACAGTGAAAATCCTCCTAGGAATCTGAATGTAGCATTTCTAGAAACAACTCAGGCAATAAATAAATAAATAAATAATTGATCTATCTAATTTTTTTTTTTTCCAATTTTTATAGGCACATTGTCACCTTTTCAACGTATCTTTTCCAAAAATGTGTATTGTTTTTTTCACCTTTTCAACGTATCTTTTCCAAAAATGTGTATTGTTTTTTTTTTCAACATATCTTTTACCAAACAGTATATTGTTTTTAAAAGACACATTCTTTTATTTTAAATAGATATATATGTTTAACAGATTGTCTTTTTCTAAAAGTTGTATTGTTTTTAAAAGACACATACCTTTTCTTAAACAAATAACCTGTTACTTCTCTTCTTTTTTTTTACACTTGAACAAATTTTCCAACAAAAACTCTATCTGGGTATGTCCAAATTTTTCCACTTGAAAAACCTTTATTTTTTATTTTATTTTTTGTTATTATTTTTTGGTTACAAGTACAGAGATATATTCAAAACACACGTCCTAGGATGTGTGTGATGATTTCAAGCCTTAAGGGTGCAAAAACTGTGCCAATGAGCTAGGCTCATCTCTTCAAGCCGACATATCCACCAAGCAAAGAGAAAACAATAGGATCAGAAGCTATATTCTTCCAACAAGAAGCATACCATTCAAGGCTGAAAAAGCTAATTCAAGCTTCATTTTTGGTGGGAGATAAATAAGAAAAGGAGGAAGATGGGATGATATGATGTCAAGGAGGAGTCAAAGGAGGCATGTGTTTGAGGACACTGTGATTGAAGAAGCAGAGAAAATGACATCTTGAAGGGTGGTTATGGCAAGGAAAAAGAAAAAAGGAGAGAAATGTGAAATTAAACCAATAATAAAATAGATATAAATGTGGTTTACTTATAAAAAACATATATATAATAAAATTAAGAAAAAATTGTATTTTGTTTATGTTATGGGTATTTTCGGATTCCTTAAATGGACTGGCAAAGGCCCATCAGGATAGTGACCTAAGCCACCAAGACCAGGTATAAAACACTATTCGTCAGCTCGCGAGATCGCTCCAGCAGTCGACGAGATCAAGCCCGTGAGAAGACTAGCAAAGACGAGGTCCGACGTGCCAATTGTCTCCATAGCGACGTTGAGGTCGCAGACCGGTCATTGCGACGTCACGAAGTCAAGATCGTTATAATAAAGCTTCAGTCCGTTTTCTGCCCCAGTTTGCCCAGTTTCAGTGCAAGACAGTAAGATGGCGTGTCTTACACGATAAGCAAGGTTAATTCACCTAATAACAGCTTAATTTCGGGAAATCTCACCAAACCAGCATGAGTTAGCAGTCAGCCCACGTGAAGCCAGAGTTGACCTGGCAAAAGTCAGAAGCATTAAATACATCTCAGCAGCATTAATTACGACAAGATCAATCCATTTTGTCTGTTTATTCCGTCTGGAGCCTCACCTCTTCTATAAATAGAGGAGGGCATTTATTGTGAAGGTATCCAGAAAATTGTGAGGGCTGTTATTCTGTCAAAATACCGAGAGAGTAAACACTTCAGAGAGAGGCTGCCATTTATAACAGAAACAGTGGACGTAGGCTCTTCTAAAAAGGCCGAACCACTTTAAACTTTTGTGTTCTTCTTCCTTCTTCTCTTCTTCTTTTGCCATTATTGGTCGTGTTTGTTGCAGGTCTCCTTATCTGTGCAGCATTGGGCTCAAGAATCTGGTTGGCTGGTTTACCACGTCAACATTTGGACGCTAGAAGGAGGGCCCAACTGCAAGTGGAGCTCTGCAATCGCCATGGCAAAAAGGAGGACAACAAGGAATTCTGTTGATGAGCGAGCTGAAGAAGCCGAGCTGCGACGCCAAGCCCAGATGACCGAAGTTGGTGCAGGACCTTCTCATGGAGGACGGGACGCCGTGCATGACCTGGCTTGACGTCAGGAAAGGTTGGAAACTACAATGGCGCAGATTGCGGATACGTTGAGGACGTTGGTGCGAGGTCATGATCAGAACGTTCCCAAGATGACTGTGATCCCACCGTCCAGAGCAGAGGTCGCAAGGGGGGTGCATATTCCAGAAGGATCCATTCATTCATCGAATAGACGGCCTGAGGCCCGGAGTCAGCGAGCTCGAGAGAATGGGGATACAACTCGACCGTCGGATGTGAGAATAAGGATTAGCCAGGATGGTCAAAGACGGGTCGAGGTAAGTGATGGGCGTCCCCGAGTATCAGTTCGCAGGGATGAAGACGAGCTGCGTCGAGGCCGAGAGGACCTGCGTAGGGGAAATGAGAACTACGAGGTAGGCCAGGGACACAGGAGGCACGATCAGCGCTCTGTCACCGGGATGAGTCAAAGAAGTGGGAGGTCCCCGGTGAGGCAGCTCGGAGCTCGGGACCCAATCATTGAGCAGCTCCTGGAGAGAATGCAGCAGCTCGAAAGGCGACCTGGGGCTCAGGCAACAGCAGAACGAAGTGAAGACAGAAGCCCTTTTATAACGAAAATAGATCGGGAACCGCTTCCTACCAGGTTCAAAATCCCTGACATCCCGAAGTACAATGGAGATTCAGATCCTTACGATCACCTGGACGCTTTCAACGTTCAGATGAACCTGCAAACGACCAGTTCGCTGGTGAAATGTCACGTTTTCCCTGCGACGTTCAGAGAAATCCCTCGGACTTGGCTCAGAAACATTCCACCTCGCAGCATCAGCAGCTGGGAAGAATGCCAACAAAAGTTCCTCGATCAGTATAAGGCCCTAAAGAAGTAGCTCGCTCCGGCCTGTCATCTCGCTACAATTTTTCAACGATCAGGGGAATCGCTAAAGGAGTACATCAGTCGATTCAGAAGCGAGATCAATAATGTGGAAAACCCGTCTGATGAAGGGATCCTGACTGCGATCTCGGCGGGATTGAGGAAGGATGGTAAGCTCTATGAGAGCATCTACAAGACGTCTGTTAAGAACCTGGGTGAGTTTTATGAGCGGGCTAATAGGGAGATCAGATGGGAAGAATCTTTCAGCTCGAGGAAGACTGGTCACCCTAAGAATGAAGCAAGCGGATCCCATCAGGGCAAGAAGAGAGATCAGGTCGGTAGTGAAGATAGAAAGAACCGATCTAATAATCAGGTGGCGAAGCGAGCTAAAAAGGAGCATAGAAGAAATTGCTCTCCGCCTCGAAGCCGCTTCAACCATTACAGCACCTTATCAGATAGACAGGACAGGATTTTTCAGACTGAGAAGCATAGGGTGAACTTCGGGAGACCAAGCCATTCCAATGTTCCCGGTAAGTTCAAGAACCCTTGCAAGTATTGTGCCTATCATCAGGAGGTTGGGCACAATACATCTGACTATTGGGACCTCAAGGACGCCATAGAAGAATTGATAAGAAATGGCCGTTTGAAGGAGTACGTGGTACAGCCAGGCCACAAGAGGTCCCAGAATCAGCGTCCTCGCAGAGATCATCAGCCCGCGCAAAAGAACCAGCAGAGCCAAGAGCAGGAGGACGATCTGACAGTAAAGACCATCTATACTATTCACGACGGTCCCCACATCGCTGGATCCTCCAATAAGTCTCATGAGCGGTATGTGCGGGAAGCAAATCGCGTTCTACTTGCATGGCAGGGTGATCAGGAAAGGCCAGCAAAGAAAGCCAGAATGACTTCGAAGGACATTGTTTTTACGAAGGAGGACGCAAGCGAGGTGCGATATCCCCATAATGACGCCCTCGTCATCAGGGCGAGAATTAGCAATGCCGAGGTCTTGAGGATCATGGTTGATACAGGTAGCTCGGTGAACGTCATGTATAAAGAATGTTATGATCAACTCGGGTTGGGAGCTAATCAGCTGAAGCCATCGTCGGAGCCTCTTTACGGCTTCACCGGAGACGCCATCATCCCTTTGGGCCAGGTTAGACTTCCGCTGTCAATAGGGGATCCAGCTCGTCAAGCGACTGCTTTAGCGGACTTCCTTATCGTCAATGGGCCGTCTGCCTATAATGTGGTCTTGGGGAGGCCTACAATGAACGACCTGAATATGGTCGTATCAACCAAAGCTCTAATGATCAAGTTTCCAACGGCCAGCGGAGTGGGCGTTGTGCGAGGTGAGCAATATACGGCGAGGCGTTGTTATGTGAAGGCCGTGAAGATTGGGGTGACGTACAAGCGAGTTAACATGGTGGCTGGGGGAAAGCCAAGTGAAGCAAGCAAAGAGGGTTTCGATCGCGACCTTGATCCTCGCGAGGTAGATGAAGATGGGACATCAGGCCCAGTTGATGACCTAGAATCAGTATAGGTCAGCAAGGAGGACCTTAAAAGATGTCTGAGTGTGGGACGAAGTCTGGCACCGAATGTGAAGAATCAGCTCGTTGAATTCCTCAGAGAAAATGCAAATGTCTTCGCATGGAATCACGAAGACATGGTTGGGATCGACCCGGAGTTCATGTCGCACAGGTTAAATATTGATCCTCGCTGCAGGCCAGTCCGTTAGAAGCGGAGGCCGTTGAACAAGGAGCTATCTGATGCCATCAAAGAAGAAGTTGACAAGCTGCTTGCTAACAATTTCATCAGACCGGTCCAGTATCCGCTTTGGTTGGCCAACCCTGTGCTTGTAAAAAAGAAGAATGGGAAGTGGAGGACGTGCATTGATTTTACTGATCTCAATAAGGCGTGCCCAAAAGACAGTTTTTCTCTTCCAAGAATTGATCAACTGGTGGATGCGACTGCTGGTCACCAGTTGCTGAGTTTCATGGACGCGTATTCAGGATACAACCAAATCCCTATGAGCCCGCAGGACGAAGAGCATACTTCGTTTATTACAGATAGAGGCCTTTACTGTTACAAAGTGATGCCTTTCAGCCTCAAGAACGCTGGAGCGACCTATCAGAGGCTCGTCAACAAAATGTTTGAAAAGCAGATCGGCAAGACAATGGAGGTGTATGTGGATGATATGCTGGTCAAGTCAAAGCAGGCAGATTTTCATGTTGACGACCTAGCAGAGACATTTCGAATCCTGAGGGGTTATCGGATGAAGCTCAATCCGCTGAAGTGTGCATTCGGAGTGGCATCTGGGAAGTTTCTGGGTTTCATGGTGAATGAGAGGGGGGTCGAGGCCAATCCAGAGAAAATCCAGGCCTTAATCAACATGAGATCGCCTAGAACAGTCAAAGAAGTTCAGAGTCTTACAGGTCAGGTCGCAGCACTAATCAGATTCATCTCGAAGGCGACTGACAAATGCATCCCATTCTTTGACGTGCTGAAAAGGGTAAAAGACTTCGAATGGACAGAGCAGTGCAAGCAAGCCTTCCAGTAGCTAAAGGAGTATCTAGGTCGGGCTCCGCTACTGTCAAAGCCTGTAGAAGGGAGAAGCTTATCCTCTACTTGGGGGTATCAGAGAGCGCCCTCAGTGCGGCCTTGGTACGAGAAGAAGACAGGATGCAACTCCCTGTGTATTATATAAGCAAGAGGCTATCGGATGCGGAGACAAGGTATTCCCAGATAGAGAAGCTCGCTGATTGCTTGGTAACCGCATCCAGAAAGCTCCGACCTTATTTCCAGGCCCATAAGATTGAGGTCCCGACTCGATATCCCCTGAAGCAGATTTTTCAGACCTCGGACACCTCAGGTCGCTTATTGAAGTGGGCAGTCGAGCTGGCCCAGTTTGACATCGAGTACATCCCAGACCGTCTATCGAAGCTCAGGCCCTAGCAGACTTTATTGCAGAATTCATGAGGGTCCCAGAAGAAGAAGCCAGGCCATCAGAGAAACTGATGTGGGAGTTGTACGTCGATGGCTCGTCATGCTAGTTGAAAGCGGGGGCAGGTATAATTCTCGTCAGTCCGGAGGGACATAAGATCTTCTACTCTTTGAAGTTCGGATTCAGGGCAACCAATAACGAAGTCGAGTATGAAGCACTCATAGCGGGTTGAAGCTCGCTAGGGAGATGCGAGCTGACCAGGTACGGATATTTAGTGACTCACAGCTCGTCGTATTACAGGTGAAAGGATAATACCGAACTCGAGGGTCTAAGACAGCTGTATACCTTGAAAAGGTGCAAGAATTGCTCAGAGCGTTCCAAAGATACGAGGTGAACCAAATCCCGCGAGCTCAAAATGCACATGCTGATGCTCTAGCTCGCCTAGCCACTACCCAAGCAGCAGAAGACCTGAAGCCCGTACCTGTCGAACTCTTGCCAGTGCCAAGCGTTCAGAAAGGGGAAGCGGTGATGGCCCTGGTAGTGGCCGAAGACTCGTGGATGAAGCCGTTGGTTGATTACCTGCAGAATGGAGTCCTCCCTGAAGACAGGAATGAAGCCCGCCAATTGAGGGCGCGATCTGTGCGCTATTGCATTTATGATGATCTATTGTATAAAAGGAGTTTCTCAGCCCCTCTCTTGCGATGTATAGATGGGGCGGACTGCGAGAAGGTGTTGAACGATATGCACTCGGGACATTGTGGAAACCATTCCGGGGACTCGCTTTAGCCTAGAGAGCGTTAAGGCAGGGATTCTACTGGCCTACAATGAAGAAGGACGCTATCGCCTTGGTGAGAAAATGCAGTAAATGCCAAAGGTTCGCGAAGGTGCCCCGAGCTCCCCCAGCACTCCTTTAGCAGATGGTAAGTCCGTGGCCGTGCGCGATCTGGGGAATAGACCTGATTGGGCCTCTACCAACAACCCGAGGAAATTGCAAGCACGTCGTAGTAGCAGTCGATTATTTCACGAAGTGGGCAAAAGCAAAAGAGTTGGCTGATATCTCCACTTCGAAGATCATCAAATTTATGTGGAGCAACATCATTAGCAGGTTTGGGGTTCCGTAGCAGGTAATAACAGACAACGGGACTCAGTTCAGCAGCGAACAGTTCGTTGATTTTTGTGATAAGCTCGGGATCACAAAGAGCTTCTCAGCAGTAGCTCATTCTCAAGCCAACGGACAGGTCGAAGCAGTGAACAAGATCATAAAGCAGATCCTGAAGACGAAGTTAGAAGCAAGGAAAGGGGCTTGGATGGACGAGCTACCAAAGGTATTATGGGCCTACCGGACTACAGCTCGCAGTGCGACTCAAGAAACGCCCTTCTCAATGGTTTATGGGTGCGAGGCTATGGTTCCTACAGAATTCGAAGTGACGACGCATCGGAGAGCTGCCTTCAACATAGAAGATAATGATCAATTGCTCGCCTGCGGTCTCGACCTCGTGGAAGAATTGCGAGATGAAGCTCAGCTGAAGGTAGCAGTTTATCAACAACGGGTTGCCAGATATTACAACAAGAGAGTCCGTGCTCGCCGCTACAATGTCGGGGACCTGGTATTGAGGCTTATTCTGCCCGCAGCACGGAACTCAAACGAAGGAACTCTGGGACCGAGCTGGGAAGGGCCCTTCATCATTCAAAAAGATCTGGGGAACGGGGCTTACCACCTGAGCAACATGGACGGAACCGAAGTCCCACGAGCATGGAACGCCGAGAAGCTTCGACCATATTTCGTGTAATGTATTCAGGTCAAAATTCTGTCTTAAATGTAACCTTTTGACATTTTGTTTATATATGTGAATATATTCAAGCAGATTTGCATCACTTCTCAAAGAATGTTTTATGTCCATTTTCGCTTGTGTTGGTCCCCGACATTCAATCAACGAAGTCCTGGACGGAGACGTCGCGTCCTGGGAGCTCGCAACGCTCTACTTGGGGCGACGTTCTCCTGTGGACTCGTCATTTAACCAAGTCCTGGACGGAGACGTCGCGTCCTGGGAGCTCGCAACGCTCTACTTGGGGCGACGTTCTCTTGTGGACTCGTCAATCAACCAAGTCCCGAACGGAGCCGTCGCGTCCTGGGAGCTCGCAACGCTCTACTTGGGGCGACGTTCTCCTGTGGACTCGTCATTCAACCAAGTCCTGGACGGAGACGTCGCGTACTGGGAGCTCACAACGCTCTACTTGGGGCGACGTTCTCCTGTGGACTCGTCAATCAACAAAATCCTGCACGGGGCCGTCGCGTCCTGGGAGCTCGCAACGCTCTACTTGGGGCGACGGACTCCTCTGAATAAAAAACGCGATTTAATAAGCCTACCATCACTTTTGCAATCATTATCAACATCATCTAACAAGGGCATTGAGATCGCACAAATAAAAAAGCAAATTAAGAGGCACGTAATAAAAAATCATTCATTCGATAAAAAGTTAAAATATATTACAGGTCCTAAACCTCAAAGGAGGTAAGTTCAACAGAAATAATAAAGTTTGTACAAATGGGCTTGTGGCCGCTTGATCTCCAGCGACCTCCTGAAGGATGTTTTCAGCAATCATTGGCGAAGCTTCTTGGGTTTGGCCCTGCTCGGCTTCCGCTGCGGTCTGAGCTTCCTCAGCATAAAACTCAACGTCCTTGACGGCCTCATCCCCGAAGATAGAATAATCTATCGTAGGATGATGCGTCCACAAGGTGTACATGATGTTCTGCTCTGTCTCCGCCCTGATCTCTTCAGCCCGAGCTTCGGCTGCAGCTAATGCCTCCTTGAGCTTGGCAATCTCTTCAGCGTGCTGCTCTGCAGCAGTCTTCAGCTCCCTCTCACGATCATCTACCAAAGTCTTGGCCGTTTCAAGCTGAGAATTGAGACTATCATTGATCTTCTGAAATCTGCTCTTCTCATCGGCCCAAGTGGTCTCGGCCCGAAGACGGGCGGCCTCAGCAGAGTTGGATTTACTCTGAAAGATCTCGCATTCGCTCCTGGCCACTGCGAGGTCAGCTTCGCGTTCTGCCAAAGTCTCCTCGAGCTTTTCCTTGGCGGCCTTAAGCTCGTCATTTTCTTCTTCCTTCTTCAGCTATTTGTCCAGCACCTTCGCCATTGCCGTCGCACCCTGCACAGCAAAAGCAATGAGAAAAAAAAAGACCGAAAACAATGGAAAAGGGATTCTACCTTGATAGTTTCACGCATCACTCAGGACAGCAGATTCGTCCCATGGCTGTTCGGACCGTCCAGAAATTTGGCTGAGTTGCCTAGAAAGCTAGGAACTTGGTCGACCATAAGATCGAAGTAGGATAGCCTGGGAACGTCTCCAACAGTTTGTTCCGGGGTTCCCTCGTGTGGAGGTTCCTGAGACGTAGAAACAACCTGCTTCCCTTTCTCCTTTGCGGTCTTCTTAGTGGGGGGAAGTTTGCCAGGGACCTCCTGATCTTTCCTCTTCGATCCCTGTTGGGTTGCGACCTGTTTGCCCTTTCCAGCAGCGGCGGCCTCTTTGCCCGCAGGAGTCTTCTGAGACACGGGCTGTACGACCTTGGGGGCTGGAGATTCAGCCGTGCTCGCGGCCTGACGCCTTTCTTTTGCAGCCGCCTGAGAAGAATCAGGAGCGGCCGACGGCGTTGTGGCCTGACCCCCAGTCTGGCAATCTCTCCTCTTGGGGGGTGGAATTACTTTCAGAGGAGCCATCTCAACCTCTTCAACGTTTTTCGAACTCGAGCTCGATTAGACGTCAACCTCGTCAAATGCAGACTTTACAGGTCGAGTTCACCGAGATCCTATGTGTTTGGGATGGATCAATCTCTCCTTGGGATCAGAAGCGAGCAAAAATCGGCGAAGCAGTTCGTTCGACGGCTTGACGTCATCCTCGTCAGACTTCTGGGCTGAAAGGATCTTGAGGTCTGTTGTCTCCCCCGGAGATAGACCAAGGACCGGTGCACTAAGATCTGCAAAAGAGAAAAAATTAGTTCGTCCTGAACGAGATCGACTGTCAAAAGCTGGAAAGCAGCTTGAAGAATCTCCTACCTGGCTCAGCCCGGAAGCTGAAGTTCAGAAGGTTCAGTAAAGAGGGGCAGGACGCGTAAAACCAATCGGTCTTATAATGTCCTACGTTGGACTTGCCCTTGGCCTCCCCCTTTAGCAGCACGTCCCTATAGATGGACGACGTGCGAGGGAAGGTATAATAGAAGCCATCCCAAGGTCGCCCTCTGCTAGTAGACTTAAAGGCATACAAATGCCTTATAATCCCAGGGGTTGGAAAAGGGAGGCCGTACTTCTTGAAGAATATCGCTAAAGAAGACAGCTGGGTGTAGGAGTTCGGGGTCAACTGGAACGGAGCGAGCTTCAGATCGTTGAGAAGCTCGATTAAGTATGATGGGACCGAAAATCGCAGCCCGGCCTCTAGGTGCTGAATGCTAATGGCCACAAAACCCTTGGGGGGTGTGGCCGCGTGGTCTCTAGGGGAAGGCTTCATAATGCGACAACCCCGGGGGAGGTGATACTGTAATCCTAGACCGACGAGGTCCTTGTATGACAACCGCGAGGGGTAGTGCTTGAACATCTCCTGACCTCGCCTGATTTCTACGGGGTCAAGGTCCCTAGTTTCTAAAGGATGGCCGCCTCCGGAACTCTCCCGAGCTGAGAATTCCTCAGCGGTCTCCCCGTTATGCAAGGACGCTTGAGGAACTTCCCTCACTTGATCCTCCGAGCTAGAGGAATCGTCCTCCCCTATAATGTGTTGTGGACGTGTGCGACCTGAAGACATCTACAAACAAAAATGAGCAATTAGGTCGCTGCATGCAGACTGTTCCTATCGAAACTACAGATCCAAGTTTGTCACCTAGCTACGTCCTAAAGCTAACAGGTCGCAGACACCACGCAAGATCGCTAGTGACCTCAAGAACGTTTTCTATTCCCTATACGCGGCCTTAAGATTGCGCAGACTCTCAAACAACCATTCAAACAGTCTACAACAACCTAGCGGATCAAACCAAGGAAAGATGAAAAGACGCAGACATTCAAACACAAGCAAAAGAAAGAAAACCAGAAAATCAAGACGCAAACAGATCATCACTAGAAGAAAATACAGTAAAATGTTGAAAATGCGAAGAAATGGCAAAGATGATGAACTCACCGGTGATCGGAGACAGAAAAGTTGCCTGAGTGATGGACGCCAGAGAGTCGAAGACTGAAGACTGGTGGCAGACGAGAGAAAAAGAAGACGAAGATGAAGGTTGAAGTGTAAAAATGACAAAAAGAAAGAGAAAGATAGACTGCTCCCCTCTTATATACCCGGTCCCGAGGTCGTGTCCCCCACCGTTGGATCTGATGGCTTACCAAACGCCTCAAATCCAACGGTGCAGCACGATCTCAGGTACGTGACCCGAAGAGACGCCATCAGGCGAAGAGACGTGCATTAAATGCCCGTTACAAAAGCTGAACCGCTTCAGGGGGTGTTGCCACGTGTCCAAGGAAAAAGGAGGGAAAATACATTCACTAATTGAAATTTAAAGTCTTCAGTCCGCTGCGTCAGTCCTCAGTTCGCTGATTAAAGCTGCAGTTCGTTGCAAATCTCTCAGTTCGCCTTTAAGCCTTCAGGCCGTTGGAGAATTTCTCAGTCCTCAGAACGTCGCGTGAAGATTTAAGCTTGCTGTAAAAAGTTATAGTTTCAGTTCTCAGGCCGCTGGAAACGACCTAATAACTGGGGGGTTGATGTTATGGGTATTTTCGGATTCCTTAAATGGGCTGGCAAAAGCCCATCAGGATAGTGACCCAAGCCACCAAGACCAGGTATAAAACACTATTCGTCAGCTCGCGAGATCGCTCCAACAGTCGACGAGATCAAGCCCGTGAGAAGACTAGCAAAGACGAGGTCCGACGTGCCAATTGTCTCCATAGCGACGTTGAGGTCGCAGACCGGTCATTGCGACGTCACGAAGTCAAGATCGTTATAATGAAGCTTCAGTCCGTTTTCTGCCCCAGTTCGCCCAGTTTCAGTGCAAGATAGTAAGATGGCGTGTCTTACACGATAAGCAAGGTTAATTCACCTAATGACAGCTTAATTTCGGGAAATCTCACCAGACCAGCATGGGTTAGCAGTCACCCCACGTGAAGCCAGAGTTGACCTGGCAAAAGTCAGAAGCATTAAATACATGTCAACAGCATTAATTACGACAAGATCAATCCATTTTGTCTGTTTATTCCGTCTGTAGCCTCACCTCCTCTATAAATAGAGGAGGGCATTTATTGTGAAGGTATCCAGAAAATTGTGAGGGCTGTTATTCTGTCAAAATACCGAGAGAGTAAACACTTCAGAGAGAGGCTGCCATTTATAACAGAAACAGTGGACGTAGGCTCTTCTAAAAAGGCCGAACCACTTTAAACTTTTGTGTTCTTCTTCCTTCTTCTCTTCTTCTTTTGCCATTATTGGTCGTGTTTGTTGCAGGTCTCCTTATCTGTGCGGCATTGGACTCAAGAATTTGGTTGGTTGGTTTACCACATCAACAATTTAAAAATAAATTAGAAAATTTTTAAATTTTTTATGGCAAAAGAGGTATACAAACAAGTTTTAAGGGGTGGAAATATCGTCACTCTTTATTAATAGCTTGGCACGATGATGAGTGAAGTTGATCATTAGAGTATGTATGCGACCAATAAGGGCTCATGAAGTCTAGTAGTCAACCCCCATGGATCCTTATCCAAAATGAAGTGATTTTCATTTTGGGCTTAAATGGACCTAATTGGAAGCAATGTCGCCTGCATTATCTCTGTTAGTAAATCTTAAGTCATTTGGATCGTGGGCTTTCAATCAATATATGGGATTGATAGTAGAATTATGGAGACCGATACCAAACTTGATAAATGTGTTAGGGAAAGATTGATCTTGTTGACATTGATATATAATAAATTTTAATAAATTGAAATTTCAACTATTTGGTAGGTGCTTGTTGAGGATAAAGCATAGTCCAAGAAATTCCCACAATAAGGATCTGATACAAGAGGAGAAAGCGAGTAATATAGAGAGGAAAAGAAGATTCCGAGAAGTAAATTTTACGTCAAGAGTTGAATTTGGTGCTATTAGGACATGAACATTATTGCTGGGGATAAGCTTAATATTCTGAAATAATGCTATAATATTTTGATCTGACATGTTTTAATATTTTGGATTTTTGGGTGTATTTCAAAAATTGACAATTTTAAACGGAATTTGAATCAAATTTCAGAATGTTATAATATTTCAATCTGACATTTTCTAATATTTTGGATTTTTGAATGTGTTTCAAAAATCGATAATCCTTAACCGAATTTGGATCAAATTTGATTTTGCACCAAAGCCATCATTTAACACAGAGTCGAATTTTTTAGTATTCACTATGAATTTAGACATATGTAAGGCATGTTGGAGTTGCAGTGGTTTGACGCAACGCAAGGAACGCACACAGTACGTTCACATTTGCCATTAATTACACTAACCTTTTAAGTGTCGTTTACCTTAGGTTCTTAGGATGGAAATCAGCACTAATATTTTATTATCCCTCATATATTTAATTGGGTTGATGGAGTTTATATTTTATTATATCCTTAACAACTTTAATTGTTGGCGTAGTAGGTCATGAATCATGATAATTCTACTCAAATTTTTCATATTATTTATAAGTTTTTATCATCATTGACTTTTTATTATTTAACCACAGATTTAATAACGTATATTTTAATATGGATGATGACTGACTTTTTATTATTTAATCATACATGTTTTAATATGGATGATCAGGTACCTTCTCATTTATTAAGATATTAAGAATTCAATTTCCAACAAGTGTATTTTAAAGCTTCTATGGCTAACTTCTTTTCTTATTTAGTTTCATTGATAATAAAAGATATTTAGATCTTATAAATAATATTTTATCTTAGAGAACTCATATCCCAAATTATTTATGACTTGTGCAGAGTATATCTTTGAGTTACGTATATAGTATTTGATTTCAATAAATCTCTGATTTAGTGTCAACTTTAAAAAATAAAAATAAAAAAAAAACTATACTCAATAACATGTAACAACTTATGATATAAATAATAATTTATAATGTAGGTAAATAAAAACACACGATTTCAATCATTATTATTTACAATTAATAATATATGTTTTGTTTCTTATTTTTCTCTTCCTATAAATTTTCAATATTTCTTCTCATTTGATTCTCTTTTTTTTTTTTTTCAATTATTTCTCTTCTTTACATTAAATATATCTAATTGTATAATTTATTTGAAACAATTTATTTATTTACATGTCATATTAATTTATTTACAATATGACAAGTAGGATATATTTATATACCAATGTGAGATACCTATAAAAAATCTAATTCTAATTGTAACTTTCATTAAATCATACATTCAAATAAAATTTTCATTTTTTAACGACATAAATGACATAATTTATCATGTAATATTTTTTATTTCCATTTATTTAAGAAGCTCCTAAATCTCTACTAAATTTATTTATGATTTTTACTTTATTATTTTTACTATTTAATATTATTTATTTTTTATATAATATTATAATATTATAAGAGTAGACATGACCACTGTTCGGTCCGGTTCGAACCAAACCGAGTCAATAGAACCGGAACCATAACAAAGGTTCCGGTTCCGGTTCCGGTTCTTTTATTAATGGAATCGGAATCGTCGATTTAAAGAACCGGTGGAACCGGAACCGCTTTGAACAGGCTGTTCCGGTTCGGTTCCGGTTCTAACAAAAAATAATAATAATAATAAAACTACAAGGTCACTTTTTTTTTTTTTACATTTCACTCCCTCCCCTTAATTTCTCTTTTAACCTCTCTCTTTCCTCTATAAATACCCTTTTCATTCTTAATTTCTTTTCACACCTATCTCTCACAATCTCAACTCTCTTTCTTTTCACACGTATAGGGAATTTTTCCCTCGCTACGGAGCGGCATTTTACCTCGCTCAGGTGGAAGCTAGCTAATAATATACCCTATACGTGCATTAGGCGACACATTAAACTAAACCAATGACTCGACACAATCCTCCCCTGCGGGTTTCCGCCCGCTGTTAGTGACAGACACTCCCAACACTGCCAATGCACGCTTTGGGTACTCAACCTCAACCGGAAATAACTGTAGTATCTACCAAGCATACCATATGTTCAATATATATTTCCATCAAAAAAAATTTTCACCATAAATACTTATCTCGTATAAACTTTTCAAATTTAGGAAATCCATATCTCATATAATCATTTATAGTCCATGCAAAATATTTTTCATACAATTGCATTTATTTCAAAATCAAACTATAACATATCATAACACAAATTTTAAAACATTATATCCAAAATATTTTGAATAACACTCACCAATTATTGATTCACAAAATCGCACGCTTTCGGGTTCTCTCGATTCTTAATATAGTTATCGCCGTCCTAAAATTAAATCTATAAAATAATATAATATATAAAATTTTTAGTACGGCTGCCATATTGAAAAAATAGACCTCAAAATGAATTCTACACTTAAAAACGAGTCCGTAGACACGTCGGGAGCTAAATTTCGAGTTCGGGAGGTCGGAGAACTTACCTTCGCCGTAAACGGTGGCGACGGCGACTTTTCGACGTCGGATTCCGGCGACCTCGATGGTCGGAGGTGTGGCAAGGTGGGTTTTGTTGTCCTCGACACATTGGTCACGAAAACGAGGTCAATCGGCGTCGGAATTGCTTTGTTTCGCCGGAATCTAAAAAAATAAAAGTTGGTTAACCGCCTTACTTCATCTACTGAAACGAAGAACAAAACGATGATAAAAATTGACAAAATTGGTACCTATAGAATCTACGTCGCACGAGCTTTCCAACGGTACCAAGATCGGCCAAAATGGAGCTCGGATGAGGTCGGAACGAGAGGTCGAAGTCGGGCTCGCGAAAATGAAAGTTGCTGGAAGTCTGAGGAGAGAGAGAGGAATGGCTCGGCTGGAGGAAGAAGATGATGATATAATCCGGCCGAATTGCGATTTTCCCCCTCAACTTTTTAAACATTACAATTTTAACCTAAACTTTTAAAAACATATTTTTTAGTCCTTGCACTATTGCCCAATTTTTATAAAATTTATCGATTTCACTCTTTTCTTCAATATTTCTTTTAATACTATTTTCATACCTCTAAATCAATTATTTTACCATTTCTTGAGCTCGAAATCACATCCTTAAATTTCATCGTAATCCAATTTTATATTTGGACACTCTAAATTATATATATATTTTTTTTTTTCCATAAATGAGACATACGTGTACAATACGTATATAATACTAAAATAGGAATAGCATATTATAATTTCTTCCCCCCCTAAAGAAATTTCATCCTCGAAATTTACAAAACTCATCGATGTCTACTGAAATAGTTGGGGATATTTATGTTTCATTTGATCCTCATGCTCCCATGTGGTCTCTTCTATATCGTGATTCCTCCACAATATGTTCACTAAGGGAATAACTTTACTACGTAGAACCTGTTCTCTGCGATCTAAAATCTGAACCGGTTCCTCTTCATAAGCTAAATTTTCCCTCAGCTCCACAGGTTGCTCTCTAAGTATATGAGAGGGATCGTGGATATATTTTCGAAGCATGGACACATGAAACACATCATGAATTTTATCCAACTGTGGTGCTAGCTTCAACCTATACGCTACTGATCCTACTTTGTCGATAATCTCATACGGCCCAATATAGCGCGGACTCAACTTACCATGTTTTCCAAATCTAAGTACGTCTTTCCAGGGAGATATCTTGAGGAATACTTTATCTCCAACTTCGAATTCGAGATCTCCACGGCAATTGTCTGCATAACTCTTTTGCCGATCGCCTGCTATCTTGAGTCGGTCCCTTATAACTTTAGCTTTATCTGTAGTGATCTGAACGAGCTCGGGACCTATCAATTTCCTCTCACCTACCTCATCCCAACACACTGGAGTCCTGCACTTTCTTCCATAAAGTGCCTCATATGGGGCCATACCTATACTGGCCTGGTAACTGTTATTATAAGCGAACTCCATAAGTGGTAGGTGTATATCCCAACTACCCTTGAATTCCAGAACACATGACCTGAGCATATCTTCAAGTGTCTGGATCGTCTTCTCTGACTGACCATCCGTCTGCGGGTGAAAGGCTGTGCTGAAATTTAGCCGAGTTCCTAATGCTTTCTGTAAACTGGGCCAAAACTTCGATGTGAATCTAGGATCACGATCTGAAACGATAGAAACCGGCGTACCATGAAGTCTGACTATCTCATCAATGTAGAGCTGCGCTAATTTGCTAAGGGGGTAATCACTCCAGATGGGCAAAAAATGGGCGGATTTCATTAATCTGTCAACTATCACCCATATCGCATCATGCCCCCTCTAACTGCGCGGAAGCCCTACTACAAAGTCCATGGTGATCTTCTCCCATTTCCACTCAGGAATAGAAAGAGGTTACAACAGTCCTGCCGGCTTCTGGTGCTCTACCTTGACTTGTTGACAGGTGAAGCATCGGGATACAAAAGCTGCTATTTCTTTCTTCATCCCTTTCCACCAGTAATGTTCTTTTAGGGTATGGTACATCTTCGTGCTACTCGGATGCATGGCATATGCTGAGGAATGAGCTTCTTCCATGATTTCCTTCTTCAGACTCTCTACATCCGGTACACATAAGCGCTGTCCCATCATCATTATACCATCTTCCCTGATAGCGAAATCTGTTCTCTTTCCATCTTCGATTTCTTTCTTTAATTTGACCAACTGGGGATCCTGTTTCTACAATTCTCTTATCAGATCTACCAAAATGGGACGAACATGGAAAGTAGCTAACAATGCCCCAGAGTCTGCCACATTTAATTTTACTCTCAATGATCTCAATTCTACCAAAAATGGAAGATACATAGTCTTCAATTGTGCTAGGAAACTCGTAGGCCTCCTGCTCAAAGTATCAGCCACTACATTGGCTTTTCCGGGGTGGTACTCTATCGTACAATCATAATCTTTAATTAGCTCTAGCCATCTCCTTTGCCTCATATTCAATTCCTTTTGAGTGAGCAGGTATTGCAGACTCTTATGATCTGTAAAGATCCGACAGGGAACACCATATAAGTAATGCCTCCAAATTCGTAATGCAAATACAATTGCTGCCAACTCCAAATCATGGGTAGGGTAGTTTTGCTCGTGCTTCTTTAGATGTCTAGAAGCATAAGCTACAACTTTATCGTTTTGCATCAACACACAACCTAAACCATGTCTTGAAGCATCACTATATACCGTGAATCCATCTGTTCCTGTTGGTAGTGTCAAAACAGGAGCTGACGTTAATTTTTTCTTCAATTCATCAAAACTTTGCTGGCAAGCTTCTGACCACTCGAACTTTTCTTCCTTTCTCGTCAATCTAGTTAATGGGGTTGCTATCTTGGAAAAACCCTCAACGAACTTTCTATAATAGCCTGCCAACCCGAGAAAGCTCCTAACTTCAGTCACATTTGTGGGCGGTCTCCAATTCGTGATAGCCTCAATCTTTTGGGGATCCACACTAAGCCCTTCAGCTGAAATGACATGACCTAGGAAAGCAACTCTATCCAACCAAAACTGGCACTTGCTGAATTTCGCATACAGTTGGTGCTCTCTCAGGGTCTGCAACACAATCCTGAGATGTTCCACATGCTCCTCATAACTGCTTGAATATACCAAAATGTCATCAATAAACACAATCACGAACTTATCCAAATAAGTTCGAAAGACCATATTCATTAGGTCCATGAATGCGGCTGGGGCATTTGTCAATCCAAATGGCATAACTAGAAATTCATAATGCCCATACCGAGTTCTGAATGTAGTCTTCGAAACATCTCCCTTCCGAACCTTCAGTTGATGATAACCCGATCTCAAATCAATCTTCGAATACACCCTGGATCCCTGTAACTGGTCAAACAAATCATCAATCCTCGGGAGCGGATATTGATTCCGTATTGTCACCCTATTTAGCTATCTATAATCAATACACAGCCGTAAGCTCCCGTCTTTCTTTTTCACAAACAAAACTGGAGCCCCCCATGGCGAATGACTGGGCCTTAAAAAACCTTTTTCCAATAACTCTTCCATCTGTACCTTCAGTTCTTTCAACTCAGCTGGCGCCATTCTGTATGGAGTAATTGAGATTGGTTCAGTTCCCGGGACCAAATCTATCTCAAATTCTATCTCCCTATCTGGTGGTAAACCTGGGAGATCCTTCGGGAATACATCTAGAAACTCTCTGATCACTGGAATATCTTCCAATCGAACTTCATCCTTCTTCTGTTCAACCATATAAGTCAGATATCCTTTATATCCTTTACGAAGCATCCTATTGGCTATTATGGCGGTGACCATACTAGTGGCAAGTGCTTTTCGAATTCCGCGGAATGCCACCTTTGGTTCCCCTGGTCTGGCCAATCTAACTTCCTTCCCATAGCAATCGACTGTGGCTCGATATTTGGATAGCTAATCCATCCCCAGTATTACATCAAAGTCCCGAATATCTAATACAATCAGGTCAGCTGGAAACTCTTTATCTTCTATCACGATTCTACTATCCACAATTACCTTCTCGGCCAATAAGGAATTTCCAGCAGGGATGGAAACTACTATACTACCCTCCAAGGACTGTAATTCCGCTCTAACCTTTGCTGAAAATGGTACGGACACAAAGGAATGTGTGGCTCCAAGGTCTATCAGTGCATATGCATCATGATCTAGAACAGAAATCATACCAATAACAACTTCTGAAGTGGCATCCGCCTCTTTCTGTGTGACAGCAAACACTCGAGCCTGGGTGCGGGGTCTACCTGGCTGACCAGCAGAAGACACTCCTCTGCCTACTGCACCTGTAGTTGAAACTGAAGTGCCACGTCCCCTGGTTTGAGAGCCTCTACCTCTCTGTCTCTGGCCCACACTGGCCTGTGAAGAGGCTGCTGAAGATCCAACCTCTTAACTGACTGAGGTGGTTAGCTGCGGGCATTCTCTCATAAAGTGACCCTCCTGTCCGCAATGAAAGCAAGTTGTGCTAGAACTCTTCATCCGACACTCGCCTGGATGTCTCCTCCCACATGTACTGCACTCTGGTATCGAACTCCTAGTATCACGAGAGCCTTCAGGCACAACAGGTGATCTAGCTGACCTTTGACTAGATTATGCTCCTTGGCTCATCTTCCTACCATTACCCCATCTGGACTTACTCTGTCTTCTGGCGAACTTGTTAGGTCCTTCTTGTGGTTGATTGGATCCGCTACGTTTGCCTTCTAGTTTTCCCTGTTTAGATGCAGCTGTCACATTTTTTTCTACTTTAAATGCAGCCTCCACCAGCTCTCCATAATGCGTCTGAGGAACCCATGACAAATGAACTCTAAGGCTGGGATTCAGGCCTGCCATAAATCTCTTACACCTTTGCTCCTCGTCATCTGAGATAAAAGGGACAATCCGGACCAATTCGAAAAATTTCTTTTCATAGTCGGTCACGGATGTCGAGCCCTGCTCCAATCTGAAGAATTCCTCCATTCGAGCATCTTTGTAGCTTTTCGGGTAAAACCGATCTGTAAACTCTCGTTGGAATATCTCCCATGTCACTCCTCCCGGATGTCGCCTCTCCAAGGCTTTCCACCAATCCTTTGCCCTGTCTTCTAGGAGGAAAGAGGAGAACAGAACTCTTTGCTCATCTGTACATCCCATCACTCTGTAAATCTCTGTAACCGGATCCAACCATGTCAGGGCAGTTTCTGGGTTGCCACTTCCGTCAAATGGCTTCGCTCCCAACTTACAAGCACGTTCTATCGAGCGTTTTGGTTCTTCGAGGGCCTCCCGCGGTTGACGCATTGCTGCCATTAGTATTTGAGCGACTTGTTCTGCATTAAAACCCCCGCCGGCTGGTTCTACGGGTGCCGACGGTCCCGGACGGCTCTGTTCTATAGGGGCATTTATCGACCCCGACGCGTACTCTACCCCGTTTCTGTACTTCCATTTTCGTACAGACGGCAGTCTGCCGGCAACCCCACGGTAACCCTCCAGCCTATATGTAATCCGACTGAAAGATTCCCGTGAAGCTAAGCCGTTTTTTCCTATTGAAAACTTTTTTAATTACACATTTATATAATAGACTTAGTAAAAATTTGAGCAGCATAACGACTATTTTTCTGAGATTACCACCCTGCAAATTTAGTAAAAACTTTAAACACTTCTAAAATCAATTGATTTTCCCCAAACTTCTGGGCCTTAGGCCCTCAATTCATCAATTCACAAACAACCACAAACATGTCATCAAATTTCAAAATAATTTAAAACACAAAACAGTATGTCATGCATCTATATTTATTTATACATGCTCAAAAATAAGAGAAATTTATATATTATGTCATATACAAGTAATTAAATACTTCCCCAAAATAAACTATATTTATACAATCACAGCAGTACAAAGCACTCCCGACTCAATCTGCCTAGTCCTGGACAGGAGTCTCTAGTCCTGATGTACCTGTAACTGTACCTGCATCCGCCCCTGAGGAGGTTTTGTTTGAAAAACATAAAACAGTGTAAGCTACACGAGCTCAATGAGTGTTGTAAGTTTTTATTTTCATTTTATCTTTATAAAAATTTCTTCCTTAGTTTTAAAATACTTTATAAACCTCTCATCGCTGTAATATGAAAAATCAATTTTTCTCTCAAAACCATTTTTCAGATAAATGCATGGATAACTTATTTATGTAAATATCATTCAATTCCATTATAAAACTAAAGGATACGATAAATTATCGTATAATTTCAGTTCTCTGCATAAAATATAAATAGTGGTGGCATTATTATTTTTGAAAAATCTCTGAATAAAACAAGTCAACCACTAATGGTCCGTACCACATGGTATCCTAAGTATGGAGCAGAATTTTGCCTCGCTCCGGCCTTCCCGAAATTTTTCCTCGTACAAGCCATCTATCCGGTATTACGTAGCGGAATTTTTCCCTCGCTACGGAGCGGTATTTTACCTCGCTCAGGTGGAAGCTAGCTAATAATATACCCTATACGTGCATTAGGCGACACATTAAACTAAACCAATGACTCGACACAATCCTCCCCTGCGGGTTTCCGCCCGCTGTTAGTGACAGACACTCCCAACACTGCCAATGCACGCTTTGGGTACTCAACCTCAACCGAAAATAACTGTAGTATCTACCAAGCATACCATATATTCAATATATATTTCCATCAAAAAAAAATTTCACCATAAATACTTATCTCGTATAAACTTTTCAAATTTAGGAAATTCATATCTCATATAATCATTTATAGTCCATGCAAAATATTTTTCGTACAATTGCATTTATTTCAAAATCAAACTATAACATATCATAACACAAATTTTAAAACATTATATCCAAAATATTTTGAATAACACTCACCAATTATTGATTCACAAAATCGCACGCTTTCGGGTTCCCTCGATTCTTAATATAGTTATCGCCGTCCTAAAATTAAATCTACAAAATAATATAATATATAAAATTTTTGGTACGGCTGCCATATTGAAAAAATAGCCCTCAAAATGAATTCTACCCTTAAAAATGAGTCCGTAGACACGTCGGGAGCTAAATTTCGAGTTCGGGAGGTCGGAGAACTTACCTCCGCCGTAAACTGTGGCGACGGCGACTTTTCCACGTCGGATTCCGACGACCTCGATGGTCGGAGGTGTGGCAAGGTGGGTTTTGTTGTCCTCGACACACTGGTCACGAAAACGAGGTCGATCGGCGTCGGAATTGCTTTGTTTCGCCGGAATCTAAAAAAATAAAAGTTGGTTAACCGCCTTACTTCATCTACTGAAACGAAGAACAAAACGATGATAAAAATTGACAAAATTGGTACCTATAGAATCTACGTCGCACGAGCTTTCCAACGGTACCAAGATCGGCCAAAACGGAGCTCGGATGAGGTCGGAACGAGAGGTCGAAGTCGGGCTCGCGAAAATGAAAGTTGCTGGAAATCTGAAGAGAGAGAGAGGAATGGCTCAACTGGAGGAAGAAGATGATGATATAATCTGGTCGAATTGCGATTTGCCCCCTCAACTTTTTAAAAATTACAATTTTAACCTAAACGTTTAAAAACATAACTTTTTAGTCCTTGCACTATTGCCCAATTTTTATAAAATTTTTCAATTTCACTCTTTTCTTCAATATTTCTTTTAATACTATTTTCATACCTCTAAATCAATTATTTTACCATTTCTTGAGCTCGAAATCACATCCTTAAATTTCATCGTAATCCAATTTTATATTTGGACACTTTAAATTATATATATATATATTTTTTCCATAAATGAGACATACGTGTACAATACGTATATAATACTAAAATAGGAATAGCATATTACACTTATGCTCACCTTACTACCTTAGTTTCAATTTTTCTTAAAAACGGTCTTCCTTCTCCGACTCCCGCAATAATCCAAAACCTTTTCCTGTTTAAGAGCACTACGAGCCCTAAATCGGATAAGAAAGATGGATTTTATTACGCCTCGGCCCGAAGCTCTCCATACAAAATAAACCTCCCAAAAGGGGTTGTCAAGTCAAATGTGGGCGATTACAAATCGCGATGGTTTTACACGTCCTGTCTATCTCTATCTGATCTCAAAAATTTTTCTTTTTGTCTTTCTCCCAGTAAGTATACTTGTACATCCATAGTTATTTTGCTTACATTCTACTCGTTGCTAATATTTTCTGAGATAAAAGCTCCCTCGGACGACCAACCGCCATCCGATCTTCTTCTTCAATCACATGGTCTCGCTCCTGCAGCTGACTAAGAATTGTTAAACAAAAGCTCTGATTTAGGAGCTCATGAAGACAAAGAGATTTCTTCTGCTTTTGAAGCTTTTGGGAAGGAAATCCCAAATCTAGGAGAGAAACAAACTCTAAAAATGGTGAGGCTCCATTTTGAACAACCCTTACCCGGCCAGGCTCCACACTCAAAGAAATCCGACCAGGTCGCCAAAGGTTCTGATACCCCGTTGACCACTGAAACTTCCTCAGGGTCACCTCTTCAAAAGGACTCTGACGCGTCTCCTGTTCGCCTCATGAGGCAAAAATCGGTTGGGAGAAAACCTTCGAATAAGGAGGCTCACAAATACGCTGCTTCTCAATCTATTATTGCTGCTAGCAGTTCACCGGCTGCTTGCCCCCGAAGCATTGATAAAGGCAAGGGGATCGTTGAATCGGGGGCCGTAGAACCCCCCCTCAAAGCGTCGAAAGACACAAGAGACAGATCCTGTCACTGAAGAACAAACCCAAGGCTTTGATGCAGGGATATACTACAACGATCTGTTAGATCGCGAGCCTCAATTCCTTGGCATGAAAAAGTCAGCCCTTTATAATGAAGAGATGGAGGGCGAGAGGCTAATCAACTATCTGGGCTTCCATAATATGCTCATAAGTACTTACATTTACTGCTGTTGCTTTCCTCTTCATTCTTCCTTGCTTTACTAATAGCTTGTTTCAGGCATCCATGGCGTACATAAAGCTCCTCAAAAAGATTTTGGAATGGCCTGAGGAAAAAGCTACCATGGAAGCGACCATAAACTCTCTAGAGGACGAGAATAACAGAATGCAAGAAGAAGTGGGTTCTCTCAAGATGGAGGTTGAAAAGTCAAGGAAGGCTTTCCGCGATCTGGAGCAGGAGCATGAAAATTCTGTGAACCAGAGGTTTGAACAGCAGAAGAACCTTAAGATGCAAAATGAACAGCTTGTCTCTAGGGACAAGGAGATCGAAGAGCTGAAGAGGGCTTTTCATTTTTCTTAGGATTCGGAAAAGAAGCTGAAAGTAGAAAACGAGCAGCTGAAGGGGGAGTTGGCCACGCGCGAACATGGGACGGCTTAGGCAAGGATAGTCATGGAATCAATGAGGCAGGAGGTAATTTCCCTTAAGAAGCAAATAGTTCTGGAGTGGGAACGCACTGAGACCTTAGTTCGGGAGGCAGAGGAAAGAACAGGAAGTTTGTTTCTGTACAACCTGTAGCTCAAACGACCAGACGTAGACGTATCATTCTTTGGTCCAGAAGCCGTGGTAGAAGTGAGATTGTACGCTCAAGAGGCTCAATCAAAAGTCGATCTACCTACTTCCCAATCTGGTCATCCTCCTGATGGTGCTTCGTCGGCCCATACAGGACCTTCCTCCAGCCTCCCCGTCCAATTAATATAGATGATGGCAGCGGGGCTTTTGGCGAGCATAATATCCCTCCCAGCACTTAGGAATTTTCTCATTTGTTTACTTGTAACAAACTCATGCTTATAGACAATATTATTCATTCTGGTGAATTAATTGTCATTATCTTTTATTCGCATATCTCTGTTTATTGATTTGTCAAATCACGTAGATTGAAACAGTAATTTAATTCATTCGAGTAGAGTAGGTGTGGAGACAGCTATCGTGCTGAAATTATCCTTTTTAAGGCCCCTTACCTCTACTCTGTCAAATATCCTGTCAGTTCATTTACCTTATAAAGTTGGTTTATAAGTTGTCTTCTTCCCAGCATTTAAACCCACAGATCAAATGTCCCTTCCAAAGCTTCGCTTGTTCACAGGCTATATAGACCTTCCAAGGTTATTTCATAAGTCCACAGACCATGAGTATTTCTTCCAGAGTTCATTTGCTCACAGGTAATGCTAAGGCCTTCCAGGACGTTTTTAGCTCACAGATAATGACTACACTTTCCAGAGCCTGGCTACTTACAAGTGGTAATCATATCTTCCAGAGTATTTGCTTACAGGTATCAATTGAACATTCTAGAGTCTACTCGCTCACAGGTAACAATTGAACCTTCTAAAGCATGAGTAGAAATAATAAACAGCCGAATATGACACGATCAGAAATTGCCTTTTGAAGAAGATCTTTATTAAATTAATAGCTGCATTCATACAAGCCAAAAAATAAGTAATTAGAATATGATCTAAATAATTCAAACATATTAAGGTCGAAGATTCTCAACGTTCCATGCTCAGGAAACTTCTTCTCCTTCCAGGTTAGTCAGGTGGTAAACTCCGTTTTCTAAACTGTCTTTAACAATATAAGGTCATTCCAAATTTGGGTCGAGCATTCCATCACTAGTTTTTCAGGCAGTTGGTAGAATGAGGTGCAGAACCAAATCACCTGCCTTAAATTTTCGGACACGGACTTTCCTGTTATAAAACCTGGTGACTCTTTGCTGGTAGACATCAATCCTCATTTGAGCTTCGTCTCTTGCTTCCTCGATCATATCCAAATTAGCAGCGAGCAGATGGTCGTTATCCTTCTGGTTGAACGTAGCCCTACATTGACTAGCGACCTCATATTCTGCTGGAATCATTGCCTCTAATCCATACACCAATGAGAAATGAGTTGCTCCCGTAGTGTTGCAAGCAGTTGTTCTGTACGCCCACAATACCTTTTGCAATTCATCCACCCAAGCTCCTTTCCTTGCTTCCAACTTAGTCTTTAAGTTTTGCTTGATGATTTTGTTGATGGCTTCCACTTGCCCGTTTGCTTGTGGGTGATCTACTGTCGAAAAGCTCTTTTTAATCCCAAGATCCCTACAAAACTTCTGAAACTGCTCACTGCTAAACTGGGTTCCATTATCTGTCACGATCTGCTGTGGAACTCCAAACCTGCAAATAATATTCTCCTAGACAAACTTCTTGACCTTGGTAGAAGATATTTCGGCGAGCTCTTTAGCTTCTGCCCACTTCATGAAATAATCCACTGCTACGATGGTATGCTTGCATTTTCCTCGAGCTGTCGGGAGTGGTCCGATCAGGTCCATACCCCAAATTACGAAAGGTCATGGACTGACCATCTGCTGCAAGAAAGCTGGTGGAGCTCGAGGTATCTTGGTAAATCTTTGGCATTTGTCACACTTCTTGACTATTTCGATCGAGTCTTGCTTCATTGTCGATCAATAGTATCCCTACCGAAGAGCCTTCTGAGCCAGTGATAGCCCTCCGGCGTGATTGTCACAATGTTCATCATGTATAACCTTCAGAACGGCTTGACAGTCCAAGCCATCAATGCACCTAAGCATGGAGCCGAGAATCCTCTTTTGTATAGTCTGTCATCATGGATGCAGTATTGGACTGCTCGTGCTCGAAGGTAACGAGACTCCAATTTATCTTCGGGTAATTTTTCGTTCTGCAGATATTCTACAAAAGGGTTCATCTAGGAATCTTGCGCCACCACAATCATCATCATCTCATCTCGCGATTCTTTACTTGGGACCGGCAGAACTTCTACTGGTATAGCTCCCATAAAATCTGCATCTTTAGCAGTAGCCAATCGAGCTAATGCATCTGCGTCGGAATTCTGTGATTGCGGAACATGGTACACTTTGTATTTTTCAAACATCACCAGAAGTTCTCGGACCTTTTGTAGATAGATGGCCATCTTAGATCCTTTGGTTTGATATTCTTCTCGAATCTGGCACACAACGAGTTGAGAATCACTGTAAATTCTAACCCGCTCTGCTCGTACTTCTCGCACCAACCTTAATCTTACTAGCAGCACTTCATACTCGGCCTCATTATTGGTGGCCTTAAATTTGAACCTCAAGGCATACAAAATTCTGTAGCCCTCCGGACTTATCAGCATCACTCCTGCTCCAGCTTTCTGTTCGTTTGAGGATCCATCTACATACAGCTCCCAGAATGGTCCCTCAAAAGATTCGGGTTCTTCACTGCTCGGCCCTAAGAATTCAACCACAAAATCTGCTAACACCTGTCCCTTGATTGCTGTTCAGGGCTTGAATTCTATTTCAAACTGGGCGAGCTCGATGGCCCACTTAAGTAGACGACTAGAGGTATCGGGTTTTTGCAGAACCTGTTTCAAAGGGTACCTGGTTGGAACTTCAATGGTATGGGCTTGGAAGTAAGGGCGGAGCTTCCTCGATGCTATCACCAAACAGTATGCAAGCTTTTCCATGGGCGTATATTTGGTTTCTGCATCGAGCAACCTTTTGTTAATATAGTACACGGGAAGTTACCTTCCGACTTCCTCGCGGATCAGAGCCCCACTAAGAGCGTGCTGAGAAACTCCTAAGTAAACGACCAGTCTCCCCCCTTCAATTGGCTTACATAGTAAAGGCGCTCGGCCCATGTATTCTTTCAACTGCTGAAAAGCCGCTTCACATTTCTCAATCTACCAAAAGTTTCTGGCCTTTCTCAACACATCGAAAAACGGAATGCATCTGTCTGTCGACCTGGATATAAACCTGCTCAGGACGGCAACCTGTCTCTTTAGACTCTATACTTCATTGATCTTGGTAGGTGACTTCATGTCAACGAGGGCTTTAATTTTTTCGGGGTTTGCTTCAATTCCTCTACTATTGACCATGAATCCTAAAAACTTGCCTGAGGCTACTCCGAACGCACATTTCAAGGGATTCAGCTTCATCTGAAATTTCTGCAGGATCTGGAACATCTCCCCAAAATCGCGTACATGTTCGCGTGCTCGTTTGGTTTTTACCAGCATGTCATCAACATATACTTCCATCGTCCCCCCTATGAGATCCTCAAACATCATATTTATCAGGCGTTGGTAAGTTGCTCCGACATTCTTCAATCCAAACGGTATCACCCTATAGTAGTAAAGCCCATGATTAATAACAAAAGAAGTGTGCTCCTCATCACCAGGGTTCATTGGGATCTGGTTATATCCCGAATAGGCATCCATGAAGCTAAGGAGCTGGTGTCCAGCGGTGCCGTCAACGAGCTGATCGATCATTGGCAAAGGAAAACTATCTTTTGGGCATACCTTGTTTAGGTCGGTGAAGTCAATACAAGTCCTCCATTTTTCGTTCTTCTTCTTTACCAGAACAGGGTTCGCCACCCAGACCAGGTAATAAACTTCTCTGATAAATTTATTCGCCAAAAGTTTCTCTACCTCTTCCCTGAGCGCCTCATAGCGTTCCTCTGTCATTGGTCTCCTCTTTTGGCGAATTGGTTTATGAAGGGGATTGATATTTAGTTTGTGTGACATCGCGTCCGGGCTGATCCCTAGCATGTCTTCATGATTCCATGCAAAGACATCCAGATTTTCCTTCAAGAACTTGACGAGCTATGTTTTAATATCTGGGAGTAGATCTTTCCCTACCATTAAACACCGTTTGGCATCATGTTCGCTAACTTGCACATCCTCTAATTCTTCCACAGGACCTATTGCGCGATCTTCATCTATATCTCTTGGATCCAGGTCCTGACTCACTTCTGAAGCACTGATTGGCCGTGCCTTTTCCTCGGTCATCATGCTAACCTTCTTTCCTTTGATCCCTACTTTTACTACATTTTTATAGCATCTCCTTGCCATTTCCTGTTCTCCTTTAACACATCCTACCCCATTTGGGGTGGGAAATTTAATAGTGAGCGTTCTGGCGGATACTGCTATATCTAGATTGTTCATAGCTGGTCTTCCGAGAATAGCATTGTATGCCGAAGGACAGTTGATAACCAAGAAATCTACCATTGTAAGAGCTTGTCGATCTGAATCTCCGATAGCGAGGAGAAGTCTGATCTGCCCCAATGGCACAATTGCATCTCCTGTAAAGCCAAAGAAGGATTCAGGGGATGGTGCTAACTGCTCGGATGTTAAACCTATCTGTTCGAAACAACCCCTATACATCACATTCACCGAGCTGCTAGTATCCATCATTATTCTCCTTACTTCAGCATTGCCGATTCTTGCCCTGATAATCAGTACGTCATTATGGGGCCAATGTACACCTCTGGCATCTTCTTCACTGAACATCATGCCACTTGAAGTCATTCTGGCTTTCTGAGTCGGCCCCTCTGTCTCACTATGCCCCGTCAGAAGGACACAGTTAGCCTTCAACATATAGCGTTCTTGTGATCTGTTGGATGTCCCTGTAATGTGCGGCCCTCCATGGATAGTAAAAATGGTTCTTACAGCGGAAAGGTGACCCTGATCAGTTATCTGCTGCGATTGTTGTTGGGCAAGTTGCTGAGTTGGATCAGGGCGTTCTTGTGCTGGCTGATACCCTTACTAGGGATGCTAATTTTCTGGTCGCACCATATACTCCCTCAAATGACCTCTTATGATCAATTATTCGATCACATCCCTGAGTTCCCTACATTGAGAAGTGTAGTGCCCATTTTCTCTATGGTAGGCACAATATTTCCTTAAGTCCTGGAATCTCCTCGAGATATTTGTAGGACTTGGCTTCCCGAAGTTCTCCTTTCTTTTCTCTGCTTCAAATATCCTGTCCTGTCTATCTATCAAGACGCTGTAATTCTGGTAGCGATTTTTCGGTGGAGATGTCTTTCTTCCGAACTCATTTTTTGATCGCTTTGCTACCTAATTACTGGAGTGACTCTTATGACTGCTCTCTTCACTTTCACGTTGACCTCTCTTTTCTCCCTGATGCGAACTGCTCGCTCTATTTTTCTGCTCACTTGATTTCTTTTGTCTGAAAGTATCTTCCCAGCAAATTTCTTTTGCCGCACGATCATAAAATTCCCCAAGGCATTTTACAGGGTTTCGATTAATGCATTTATAAAGCTTCCCGTCCTTCATAAGCTCTGTCGAAATCGTAGTTAAGATACTTTTGTCTGAGGGGTTCTCTACATTGTTTACCTCATGCCTGAATCTGGCAATGTAGTCCCTTAAAGTCTAATCCCGCTTCTAAAAGATAGTTGCCAAGTGGCAAGTCGGTGTGAGCTATTTTCTCAACACCTTGTACTGGTCAGTAAACTTTCTTTGGCATTCATCCCAACTGTTTATACTGCGAGCCAGAAGACTCCTCGGTCATGCCCTCGACACATTCCCCAATGTTGCTAGGAACACTCTGCACTTGACCAGAGGATCAGACGTTTGCCGATCCATCTGAACGTTGAAGGTGTCCAGGTGGTCGTACGGGTCACTATCCCCATCATAAAGTGGGATGCTCGGGAGCTTGAATCTCGACGGTAGCGGTTGTGTCTCAACCTCCCTTGTGAACAGGGTTTTATCTTTTCGCCCCTTTACTCGACCGTGGAGCCCGAGTCCCGTTTCCAATTACTGGACCCTCTACATTAATTCCTATACCATTGGGTCCCACCGTTCAATTCTGTTTCGCTGGGGACCGATGATTTCTCTTACTCTCCCTGCCTTCCGAGAAACAAGTTCGTGACCTCCCTCGGTCCATAGACATTTTTTCACGCGATCTATTTCTTTTGTGAGAACTACCCGCATGAGGTGATTCTCTTCGGCGCATACACTCTCCATCGTGTTGGCGAACTCTTTCATCCCTACGGTCAGTCTTCACACGCCGGCTGCCATCCTGACTTACTCTAATCCTCAAGTTGGGAGGGTGAGGCACTACTTCTTCTTCATGAACCTGACGCCCTTCACCTCTCGGGTGTAAGTTCAAAGAGCGAACAGAAATCGCCGGCTGTTCTCTTACTCTGCCAGCCTCTTCCCTTCTAGTAGGTACGACACCTACCGACTGGCGTTAAGGGTCTGCATTCCTAGGGATCTCCTGGACTTGGGCTTGTGTCAGGGTTCTGATGGCCTCTACTAACTATGCTACTGTATTCTGACGCGCTTCCTGACGCTGCTACCAAGCTGGTGCAGTTTCTCCACCCACGGCTGTTTGATGTGGGGGAAACGGGGGCAAAACTGCACTGGACGTCCCTGCCGTATGACCCTGGCCTTGGTGGCCTTCTGATTGATCACCCTTTGTCGCAACAATCCTAGTTGTCTTGATCCTGGCCATGTTAACAAATCAAAACAAAAGAGAATAGTATTAAAAAGATTGTCCAATCGCAGTCTGGGCCCTTCTTCTAGCACCAAAAGATGTTGACACTCAATTTTGGTTAACCCGGTTCTCCAAACCCAATACTTGCGAAACAACAAACTACAAGCGAAACTAGTATGACCAAGATCAAAGCAAACAGAACACGATGGTTTTTTATGTGGTTCGGCAAAAACAATGGCCTACGTCCACGATAATTACCCTTTCTCTCTCTCGAAGTAATTGTGTTTTTTTCACTCTATCCTTTACACTGAATTTTTATCTCCTATTTATAGTGGAGATGTTACAATTGGAATAGGTTTAAGAATCTTACAGATAAAGCAAAAAGTAATATACATTAATTGAGGTAACATCTCCCAAGATAATCTCTACCGCATATACAGCAATTGCCAAGAATATCGTGATTGGATTTGTACGAAAATAGGTAAGTCAACTCCTTTCCTGAATTGAATTGATTCACCTTCCAGAAGGTCAAGTGGTCAACTCTAGTGAACAGCTTGTTCAACGATCAGACATTACACCAAACAAGCTAACTATATTTAGCAATCAGACGCTCCCTCTATCGAGCAGACGAGCAGACTTCCTGATAGCTGCGATAACTTCTAAAAAGCACTTATCGATCAGCCTTTTGACCACGAGAAGATTATCTTTATGCTTTGTCATCCGATCAATCTTTCATACAGTCAACTTGGTTACTCAACGATTTAAGCGATCAACCATATAATTGGGTGTGCTCGGGTACACAGGCTAACAGATAACCATATACTCTTTCCTATGACTTCTGACTATTTAGACCAGCTCCTTCTGGGCTTTCTTCTATAAGACGACGCAGTGGGCCTCATCCTTGGGCTTTTTAACATTTTATCCATAATCGCCAAAATACCCACAATAGGTCCAAACTTTAGAATGAGCTAGGAACATCAAAAGGTTGGTGTACATATTAGTTGCATTTACCATTTTTTTCACGTTATGTTCATAGGATGAAAATTGGAACTAATACTTATTATTACAACAATATTATAATATTGTTGTAGGTGTTGACTGACTCAGTTTTTGTCCCCATAATTTGGAGGTGACATAAAAAACATAAAATTTTATAATATTATAATATTGTTGAAAGTGACAAAATATTTTATAATATTAATAATATTATAATATTCTAGTAGGTGATAAATGACACAGTTTTTGTCTTTTTAATTTGAAAGTGATATAAAAGAACGTAAAATGTTAATATTATAACATTATAATAGTGTAGTAGATATTACCAAACACTATTGGGTTTTATTGAAAAATGACATATTTTGGATGATCAATCACCAAACTATCTTTTTTTTTTAAATCCATAGAGATTGTCCTTTTTTGGACAAAAATACCCCTGCCTAACTATTTTTTGTGTGTGACGGTGACTATCTCTCCCTAACAAACGTGAAAATCTCTCCATTCCCAACTTTTTACTCTCATTCTCTCTTTAGGAATCTCATCGAACTCAAACCTCATTGTCGGACCTCCAACCATCGGCGTTAACTATCTGACTAGCCAACCTTTTTGTTTGACTATCGCACCTCCTAACCATTGCATCTCACGGATCGCAGACCTTCACCTGCCATCGTCCAACTGCTTGGTCTGCTCGACTCTCAACTCTGGCAAAGAACAAATACCATTTTTTTTATTGTCTCTCACAAACCCTAGCATCACTTTTTCTTCTCTTTTGATGATGAGTTGTTGTTGTTGTCTGTAACTCTTTGTGTTGAGTTTTTGATTTTGTGTTATGGGAAAGTAGTACTTCTTCTTATTCTTGTTGCTCTTCCTCTTCTTTGGAGCTAGTTGTGTTTGTGTTGTGTTGTGGTGTTGATGTATTTGCTTTGCTTTTGTAAGGTGTTATTGCTAAAACAGTGAAACATTAAAGCCGACCCTTGTGAGAAGTTGTGGAGTGTATATTATAAATATAGGCTATTGACTATTAGGAGAGAGAGAGAAGTGACCCTAATTGCTTCTAGATATGAGTTTGTGAAATAGGTTAAAGAGGAAAAGAGAGAGTGGCTGCTGAGGGCAAGAGATGATTTTAATCCCTCTGTGCCTATTGATGAGACATCTTGGATCTCTGCGGAGTTTTACGAGAAAATCTAGGTAACATGCATCAATCAGATATGTGAATGTCAGTTTTTGTTGCTTTTAAAGAAATGATGCAGCTAACAATTTATATTTTTTCTACATCTTGTTGTTGCTACATGACTTCCACCTAAAAAGATAATAATTTTTGTTGTGTTTCGGTTTCCGATAGGATTTTCTTCTCTCCCTTATACCTTATTTAATTTTCTTGGACCTTTTAAATTTATTAAGCATTATGCAGTAGTGTATATGTATAAGAATTGAATAATCATTGCTACTACAACAATTGCAGAAGGAAGATTTTTTGCTGCTACAATTATTAATATAGAGTGTATAGTATTTTTTCAGGGTCCTTTTCCCTTTTGTGTGACAACATTTTATTTTTTTCTTTTTCCATCTTCTTGTATATTTCTACAACTATAAATTTTCTTTTTGAAATCAGGAGAACTTTCCATTTTTGTTTGACAATCATGAACAAAATTTCTCTTTTCTGCCCAGGAGCTTGACAACCTCATGACAATTATGGCTAACCACGCCAGTTTAAGATCCCAGACTGGTTTTTGAATAGGCAGAAGGATTACAAGAATGGTAGGTATTCCCAATTTATGTCCAATGCTTTGGACATAAAGCTTAGGGATGATCTTGAGCGCTTGAAAAAGATCAGGTATGTTGTTTGTAGTTGTTACTAGGGATCTTGCAAACCTATTTAGGCACGTTCTTATTCTCTTAATATCATGTCTTAAATTTTTTGTATTGGAACTTGGTTGTTCTTAGTGGTTTTGTTACCTGCTTATTAGAACAAGGCTGTGCCTGTTAGCATTCATGTTTTAGGCTGTTTGGTTATGTTAATGATTGTTACTTGAATGATGTTAATTCGTTTGGTTTTGGACGTTAACTTTGTATTTGCAATGGGCATGAACCACCGTGGTCTGCGACACTATTGGGGTCTTAGAGTACGTGGACAACACACCGAGACAACTACATGCAGGGGAAAGACTGTTGGTGTCTTAAAGAAGCGTTGAGTTCTTATTATGTTTCACCTGTCGCTGGATGTTGTGTTCCAGTTGCAAGTTTTGTTTACATATTAGTTTCTCTTGAACTGAAAATGTCTACTGAAATGAATTGTTTTGATGGGTATCTAGTTTTCTTTTTTATTGTAATTTTTATCGGATGGTTTTGGCATGTGATAACATAAGTAATTCATATTTTAGTTTAAGATGATGATGGTCCTTTATTGGCTGTACCCAAACAGTTTAATGTTGGGATCCTTTAGTTTGATTCTTCTGTAGATCTGTCGTAAGTTTGGTGATCTTTATTTATACTTGGAATTGTCAGGGTTAGATGACAACTGTTGATTTGGGGCAGGTTTGGCAAAACTTTCACTTGCAAAGAAATTTTACGGTTGCACTAGCGAAGTTTCACGAGTGTATTACTTATGGGTTCTGGTGGAAACCCCACTCACTTGTGCGAACATCTACGCACACACCTACATCATTAGGTGTGAATTTTACATCCACACTTCGTAGCGCCTAAAATATTTTGCCTGTTAGGTGCAGTCGACGTTGCTCACTTTGCTACTATTTGTCGACTCGCGTAGCCGTTGACAATGTATCGCTCACTTTGCTACTCTCAATATGAATCGCTTTTGTGTTAGCTTTTCCTACTTTGCTTTACCATGATAAGATGATTTCAAAGTTCAATACTAAATGTATCACATCATTTACTATGCAATAAATATAACACTATGGGAACATCTGTATAACTGTAAAAACCTGGGTACTTAAAATTGGGAAGGGTTTTAAAATATGAACATGAAACGAAAAATAAAAAGGAAGAGGAAAATGGTAACCCCAACCTCCATTATACAACCTGGGTACTTCAAATTAGGAAGAGTTTTAACATCCATTATCCAAAAATTAAAATACAAAAGAGTACTCAATTCCTAACCCAGTTGGGATTCCTAACCTAGGGGTTGGGATCCCAACTTTTGGATTGAGAATCCCAACCATAAGGTTTGGATTCCTAATTCGAATGTCTGAAAATACTAACCTTCGGTTGGACCTTGGGTATGATTCCTAACCTAGGGATTAGGAATCTCAACCTAAGGGTTAGGAATTCTAACCTAAAAGGTTGGGAAATCCCAACTATCGGGTTAGGAATCACACCTTAGATACTGACCTCAGGTTGGGATTTCAATTCGGGGTTAGGAATCCCACTTTAGATCCTGTCGGAGGTCAGAAAGCTTGAATCTCAACCCCGAGGTTAGGAAAGGTTAGGATTCCCAACCCTTGGGTGGTGAATCCCAACGTGAAGGTTGGTATTCCCAATTTTCCAACCTCCGACGGAGGGGTGGGATACCCAACATCGGTTGGGAATCCCAACCTTGGTTTAAACCTAGATGTTTCCCAACCTGAAAGTTGGGAATACAAACCTCTTGGTTGGGAGTGCCAACGTGGATGTAGACTGCAGGTTGAGAATCTCAACCCAAAGGTTAGGAATATCAACTTCAAGGTTGGGATTTCCAAACTGGAGTTGACATCCACATTGGGAATCCTAACCCAAAGGTTTGGACTCTCAACCTAAATATTGGAATTCCCAACATGTAAGTTTGGATTCTCAACTTAATGTTTCAGATATCCAACATCAATAATGGGAATCCCAACCTTCTAGTTGAGATTCTCAACTCAAAGGTCTAAGATTCCTAATCTTCAATTTGCGATTCTCAACTTAAAGGTTAAGATTCTCAACCTACAGGTTGGGAACCCAAACTGAAGGTTAAAATTCTCAACCTAAAAGTTTGGATTCCCACCATTGATATGAAGACTTCATCTCAACTTCCGTTACAAATCTCGCCTAGAACCCACTTTCAATACCACACGTAAATTACACAAAATAGCCGGAACCACACACCTCTAAATTCATCTCAACTTCCGTTACAAAACCACACACAAATTATACAAAATAGCAAAAACCCACTTTCAATACCCCATTCTTGGTTCATATCATTATATTCATATATCCAAAGCAACCATAACTAATCAAATATACTGCCCACCAGTAGAGAAGCAAAGCAGCACAGTTCTTTGACAGTTTAACTTGAATCATGCTCCTTCCTTTCTTAGGCAAGGGAAGACAGAAGAAAGGGTGGCTATGAGAAGTGAGAAAAGAGTTTGTCGTAGGAAGTGAAAAGAGATCTTCGTCATCGACAATGACAGAATGGAAGGTCGGTGGTGGAGACTGCAGCACAGCTACTTGGCGTGAGAGGTTAGGAAGTGAGAAAAGAGGTTGGTCGTGGGAAGTAAGAAGATATGTTCACCATCGAAAGTGATAGAATGGAAGGTCGGTCAACGAGAGGAGAGGCTGCTTGCACAGCTAGTTGGCCGGAGAGGCTGCTTGTCGGGAGAGGTTACAAATGGGGGAGAAGAAAGGTTGACCAAAAAGAGTTCAGCTTCTGTCAATTTGTTGCAGCTTTATAGCTCCCATTTCATTAAGAGCATTCTTGTCCATTCATGCTCTTTTTTGTACAACCAAAAACACAAAGGTTAGTTTTGAAGTTCACCTCTCTAAATGGGTCACTTTATGCATTTTCCCTTATTGAAGTAGGTATGATCGACACAGTTTAAAAAAAAAAAAAAAAAAAAAAAAAAAAAAAAAAAACAATTGTCCAAGGCCCAAAGAACACCAATGCATTAAAAAAAAATTAACCCCTTCTCGTGTTCTATTGTTGTTGTACCGGCTACCAAAAAAACTTTTCCTTTTATTTAAAAATAAAAATCCTTTTATTTTTTTATACGAAAAGACTTTTTTAACAATTTATTATCTTATCTAATTATTAATTTTCCTATTTATTATAATAAACAGTTTTTTTATAATTTTCAAATGGCTACCTTACCTAATCACTAACCTTACCTACTAATTAAAACCCTTAGATTGATTTTAAAAATAATTATTAAAGTCAAGAGTTCTAATTGAAAAATAAGGCTAATAGTTGGTAAGGTAGTTTAACACACCAAATATACTTTTAATATTCATGCTTAATATTCAAACTAATTAGTTTAATTGTGACGGACATAACTATTTTTCAACTGTTTAACAAATTACAACTGTTTGACTGGAAAAAGTAAAAAATAACTCTTTACTAAATTGGAAAGAGTGTTCTTTTACTCTTATTCTTTAAAATCAATTTTAAACTATTTAATAATATTTTGAATGAAAATTATATTAATAAAAATAAAAAATAGATAAAAAGCAAGGTCAAAAAGGGCTCATGAGATTTCTCTGTCTCACAATTGAGTAAGGTGTCATATCTTCTCCATTTGCTATGGCAGGCTTCATTTCTAGTGGTGCCTCCTCCCAATTGTATGGTTAGAAGGCCAACCTCCTCCCAGTTAGAGAAGACTGGGATGCTTCCTCCATTAGTGCAATGGAGTAGGCATTACGACCTCCCATCATTGAAGAAGGGTATCAAATTTGGTGAAAGGGGAGAAAATTTTAGTACTAGATCTAATTGGATTTTATTTCAAAATCAAAACCAACTTTAATTTACCCTATCAATTTAACCATTTTAAAAATCTTGGTACAAATGAAATTTGGTTAAATTGGATTAAATTAATTTAATATTTAATAAGTAATGAATTAATTTTTTTCCACCTTTTTTTAAACAAAGTAGTGATTTAATTTTTAAATGCATTTAATAAAAATAATAAATACAAATACAAATTAATTAAAAATATATAATATTAAAAAAAATCCCACTTGTTTGGGATTTGTAAAATCCACCAAAATAGATGAGTTTACAAATCTCATACAAATGGAATTTTAACATGAAATCCACATGGATTTGAAAAATTTTTCCCTTTCTCCTTTGCTGTCAAACCCATTTGATTTCCATGGTACCAAATGAGCCTAAATGTATTTGCTTTTCAAAAAGCAACTAAATAAAATGTAAGCTTCGCTTTATTGTGAGTAGTGTAGTTAGCACCTGTTATGGGTAATTTAACGATCAAATTGATTGGACCAGGGGAGATCTACAGTACAGGCTCAATGGTCCAAAGGCTCAACAATCTATTCTTCTTTCTGACCACCTTCCTGATAACGGACCTGTCCATTAGACCTACCTTCTAGTTTCAATCATATCCCAAGCTCCCCTGCTGATCGTCAATCTGCTCATGAATAGTATTGGTAGCCTGATCAGTAATATGTTCGTTGTCCTGCATATGACTGCAGTCAAAGCCAGTCATCAATGCTGATCGCTATATCTGTTCGCCCAGGCTGATCACCATATCTGTTCGTTCATGCTACTAGCCAGACTCGTTCGCTTAAGCTAGTCTGTCTGTTAATCCTCACTATAAGCCAGTTTGTCAGAAAAAGAGGCAGATGAACCGACAACGTTGCGAAGCCCTGAAGAAGGAGGTAGACAAGCTCTTAGCAAATAAGTTCATCCGAGAAGTCCAGTAACCAGTCTGGGTAGCTAATCCCATATTAGTGAAAAAGAAAAACGGGAAATGGAGAACCTGCATAGACTTCACAGATCTAAACAAAACTTGTCCGAAAGATAGCTTTCCACTGCCCAAAATCGATCAGTTGGTGGATGCAATGGTCGGGCACGAGCTTCTTAGCTTTATAGATGCTTACTCAGGTTACAACCAGATCCTTATAAACCCTAAAGATGAGGAGTGCACATAGTTCATTACAGACCGGGGATTGTACTGTTACAAGGTAATGCCCTTCGGACAAAAAAATGCAGGAGCAACTTATCAGAGGCTGGTGAACAGGATGGTCGAAGATTTAATTGGGAAAACAATGGAGGTGTACATGGATGATATGCTCGTAAAATTCGAGCAAGCTATCAACCATGTCCAGGACCTTAAGAAGATACCAGATGAAACTCAACCCTCTCAAATATGCTTTTGGAATCTCCTCAAGTAAATTTCTAGGCTTCATAGTGAATGACCGGGGGATTGAAACCAATCCAGAGAAGATCCAGGCCCTACTGGACATGAGGTCACCAACCAACGTGAAGGAGATACAGAGCTTAAACGGTCAGATAGCCGTCTTGAGCAGATTTGTGTCCAAAGCCTCCGATAAATGTGCTCCATTTTTTGAGGTACTGAAAAGGGCCAAGAACTTCAGGTGGACAGAAGAATGTAAGGTTGCGTTCCTGCAACTAAAAGAATATATAGGGTGAGCCTCTCTACTGACTAAGCTGAATGAAAGAGAAACTCTGACAGTCTACTTAGGGGTATACCAATGCGCCCTGAGAAGCTACCAGATGAAACTCAACCCTCTCAAATGTGCTTTTGGAGTCTCCTCAAGTAAATTTCTAGGCTTCATAGTGAATGACCGGGGGATTGAAACCAACCCAGAGAAGATCCAGGCCCTACTAGACATGAGGTCACCGACCAACATGAAAGAGATACAGAGCTTAAACGGTCAGATAGTCGCCTTGAGCAGATTTGTGTCCAAAGCCTCCGATAAATATGCTCCATTTTTTGAGGTACTGAAAAGGGCCAAGAACTTCAGGTGGACAGAAGAATGTAAGGTTGCGTTCCTGTAACTAAAAGAATATATGGGGTGAGCCTCTCTGCTGACTAAGCTGAATGAAAGAGAAACTCTGACAGTTTACCTAGGGGTATACCAATGCGCCCTGAGAAGATACCAGATGAAACTCAACCCTCTCAAATATGCTTTTGGAATCTCCTCAAGTAAATTTCTAGGCTTCATAGTGAATGACCGGGGGATTGAAACCAATCCAGAGAAGATCCAGGCCCTACTGGACATGAGGTCACCAACCAACGTGAAGGAGATACAGAGCTTAAACGGTCAGATAGCCGTCTTGAGCAGATTTGTGTCCAAAGCCTCCGATAAATGTGCTCCATTTTTTGAGGTACTGAAAAGGGCCAAGAACTTCAGGTGGACAGAAGAATGTAAGGTTGCGTTCCTGCAACTAAAAGAATATATAGGGTGAGCCTCTCTACTGACTAAGCTGAATGAAAGAGAAACTCTGACAGTCTACTTAGGGGTATACCAATGCGCCCTGAGAAGCTACCAGATGAAACTCAACCCTCTCAAATGTGCTTTTGGAGTCTCCTCAAGTAAATTTCTAGGCTTCATAGTGAATGACCGGGGGATTGAAACCAACCCAGAGAAGATCCAGGCCCTACTAGACATGAGGTCACCGACCAACATGAAAGAGATACAGAGCTTAAACGGTCAGATAGTCGCCTTGAGCAGATTTGTGTCCAAAGCCTCCGATAAATATGCTCCATTTTTTGAGGTACTGAAAAGGGCCAAGAACTTCAGGTGGACAGAAGAATGTAAGGTTGCGTTCCTGTAACTAAAAGAATATATGGGGTGAGCCTCTCTGCTGACTAAGCTGAATGAAAGAGAAACTCTGACAGTTTACCTAGGGGTATACCAATGCGCCCTGAGAAGATACCAGATGAAACTCAACCCTCTCAAATGTACTTTTGGAGTCTCCTCAGGTAAATTTCTATGCTTCATAGTGAATGACCGGGGGATTGAAACCAATCCAGAGAAGATCCAGGCCCTACTGGACATGAGCTCACCGACCAACGTGAAGGAGATACAGAGCTTAAACGGTCAAATAGCTGCCTTGAACAGATTTGTGTCCAAAGCCTCCGATAAATGTGCTCCATTTTTTGAGGTACTGGAAAGGGCCAAGAACTTCAGGTGGACAGAAGAATGTGAGGTTGCGTTCCTACAACTAAAAGAATATATGGGGTGAGCGCCTCTGCTGACTAAGCTGAATGAAGGAAAAACTCTGACAGTCTACTTGGGGGTATACCAATGCGCCCTTAGTGCGACTCTGACAAGGGAAGAAGGAAACGGAGCTCAGGTCCCCGTCTACTATGTTAGCAAAAAGTTGGTAGAAGTCGAAACAAGGTACACCCCAATGGAATTGCTCGTTTACTGCCTGGTAATGACGTTCAGGAAATTGCACCCTTACTTCCAAACGCACAAGATCGAAGTCCTAACGAAATACCCATTAAAGCAAATCCTCCAGAAGCCAGATACTTCCGACCGGCTCATCAAATGGGCCATCGAGATTGCCCAGTTCGACATTAAGTTCAAACCAAGACCAGCAATCAAAGGGCAGGCGCTGGCAGATTTTATTGTTGAATTTACCGGACCTGTGGACGACGAAGCTAAACCCTCTGAAGGTCCATACTGAGAGCTATTTGTGGATGGGTCCTCCTGTGAAATGAGCATAGGGGCTGGAATTCTACTAATCAGCCTGGATGGGAGTAAGTTCTTCTGTGCACTCAAGTTTGGTTTTAGAGCGACTAATAACGAGACAGAATACAAAGCACTGTTAGCAGGGCTTCGCTTAGCCAAGAGGATGTAGGTCGAGGGGCTTAAAATATTCAGTGACTCATAGTTGGTGGTCTGTCAAATAAAGGGTAAGTACCAAGCTAGAGGGTCAAAAATGACAGTCTATCTGTAAAAGGTCTAAGAGTTGTTGGGAACCTTCAAAAAATTCGAGTTGAATTAAATTCCACGCGCCCAGAACTCCCACGTAGATGCATTGGCCCACCTAGCAACAGCTCAAGACACAGATTTTGCTGGAAATGTACACGTAGAATTCCTGCCAAAACCAAGTACTGAGCCCAACACAGAAGTAATGACCCTAACAGTGGCAACAGATTCATGGATGAACCCACTAGTTTGTTATCTGCAAGAGGGAAGGCTGCCAGAAGATAAGATAGAGGCCCGCCACCTGCACATAAGGGCAGCAAGGTACTGTGTATATAGTGAGGTTTTCTATAAAAGGGGCCTTTTGGCCCGCCGGATTGCACCACATTGTTGAGGGACATTATGAGGGACACTGCGGTAACCATGCTGGGGGACTCTCCCTAGCCCAAAAGGCGCTCAAACAGGGATTTTACTGGCCAACCATGAAACGATGCTATCGACTGAAACGATGCTATCGACTTGGTGAGGAAATGTGATAAATGTCAAAGATTCTCCAAAGTTCCCCGAGCACCATCGGCCTATCTCCGACAGATGATCAACCTATGGCCCTTCGCTATCTGAGGCATGAACCTGATCCGACCTTTCCCAGTAGGCCGAGCGAGATGTAAGTACGCCGTTGTAGTAGTTGATTATTTCACGAAATGGACGGAAGCAAAAGAACTGGCCGAGATTTTCACGACGAAGATTGAAAAGTTCATATGGGACAACATTATTTGCAGGTTTGGTGCCCCCCAGCAGCTCGTGACAGACAATGGGACCCAATTCACGAGTGAGCAGTTCCTGAAATTTTGTAGCAGCCTCGGCATTACTAAGAGCTTTTTGGCAGTAGACCATCCATAAGCTAACGGTCAGGTGGAAGCAGTCAACAAGATCATTAAATAGATTCTGAAGACCAAGCTTGAAACTAGAAAAGGATCATGGGTAGATGAATTACAGAAGGTGCTGTGGGCCTACAGAACAACTGCTCGCAACACCACAGGAGAAACCCCTTTCTCAATGGTTTATGGGTCCGAGGCCATGATTCTTGCGGAGTTTGAAGATTTCAGTCAGCGAAGAGCGAGTTTTAATTCCAAAAAAAACGACCAGCTTCTGGCTGCTAGCTCAGACCTGCTCGAAGAGTCTAGGGAAACTACTCGTCTCAAAGTAGCCATCTACCAACAAAGGATGGCGAAGCATTACAACAAGAAGGTTCGGGTACGCCAATTCAAACCAGGTGACCTTGTACTACGAGAAATTCTACCCGGTGCTCGCAAAACAAAGAAGGTGTATTAGGACCTAATTGGGAAAGACCCTACACGATCCACGAAAATTTGAAGAACGGAGCTTACCACCTAGCAGACATGAACGGAGCAATGCTTCCAAGGGCATGGAATGCTACTCACTTGAGGCCCTACTATACATAACCATTGTAGTTTTATTGCTATTCTATTATCTCTGTAAAGCTAATCATGTACAGACACAATAAAAGCTCCTCATTTATTATTATGAATTACCACTAACGCAAAATGTTCATGTGTGTTTTTATGTGTGAGGTACACAACCGTGAAAGGTAGGGAGCCGGCTTAAAGCTCAAACATTTGCTGGCCTTGCAGGGATAAGGGGTTGAATATCGATGGATACTGACCCCACACCAGCCTTATGGGGATAAGGGACTGAATACCGATGGATACCGACCCCCACACCTGCCTTACGAGGTAAGAGGGATTAAAACGGCCACGAGCCTGCGCACCTAATCACCGCTCGTTGATTGGCCTCCCTCTTTATAAGTTGTTCTACACACACTATGACCTAAGTCATTGTACGCGAACAGAACAAAGGCTCAATCATTGAGCGCTCAGCCCTAAATATGCTGTAAATGCTCGGGTTACGACCCTTTGAGCGCAACTGAGGTTTCAACCTCCATAACGCTCGCTGTAAATGCTCAAGCTCCGACCTTGTGAGCGCAGCTTGAGGTTCAACAGGCTGTATAGCTCAGGTATCGACCCTATGAGCGCAGTCCGCTGTAAAGCCTCAGGTTTAACCTTGTAAGCGCAGTCGGCTGTATATACTCCTGTCCCTACCTTTCGAGCACAGCCTCTACCAGTTTTGATCATGATCAAAAAGATCTGCGAACAGCTCCACATATTTGTTATTCGGTTTCTTCTCAACTCATATTACTTCATCAATATTATCTAATGTTGTATGCGCTACAGTTGCATGGTTGCACAAGCTGATTTACTTATTGTCAATTAATGCTCGCGATCGAGCCAACTGACCTGCTGTTTATAACGAGGTACTGTTTATTTAACAAGAGGAATTGAATCACCAATTTGTCCACTGGGGTTCCTTTCTGCTCTTTGAACAACGATTTATACCAAGGGCTATTTATTGAGAAATCTAATGGTACATTCGCAATCGGAAGAATTATTTTCCTGGCTTTGTAACTTAGAAGGTATCTATACGAGCGGTCAGACTCATTATTTATCCAATTCATCAGCCATTCTATTATGTGTATCTGCTCGTGATCTATTAACAAAGCAAATCGGCAGGAATCCCGTATTGAAAAAAAAAAAAAAAAAACAAGAGTAAAGCATTATGAAATTAAATGAAAATAATATCAATAGCATCAATGTTAAAAAATAAGCCCTATCAGTAGGGAGGATAAATGCTGTATTTAGCTACTCTAAGGGGCTTTGAAAAAGATGGCAGGAGTATTCTTCGGATCCTTTTCATCGGGGGCTCCTTGTGAAGATGATCCCTGTTCCCCACCTTGCACCAACTCCTGAGGACCTAAGGAAGAACCGCCCTAGGCTTGAGGAATGCCGATTTGAGCAGTTAGAGACGTAGAGCTCTTCTTAGGGGCCGCAAGAATAATCCCCTTCTAGACAGGCTCGCGGTCTTCGCCTGGGCTTCTTTAGCAATGAGAGCTACCTACCTCTTTACCTCCTTCATTGCCTCTTCCCCGTAAAATGAGACGTTCAGGTTAGGATGGTTTTTCCACAATGTTTACAAGAACTTGTTGCTCGTCTTCTTAATTGCCTCGTTTCGAGTCTGCACGACCCGAGCCTCAGACTGACTAAGCAATTCTCTGGTACGAGCAAGATTACCCCTTACTGCGTTCAGGTCCTACATCATTGAGTCGGCCTTCTTCTCAGCATCTACGACACATCTCTTCTGCAAGATGGCCTCCTGCGTGACCCTGTCTACGTCTTCGGTGGCCTGTTTGAGCGAGGAGGCAGTGATGTCCCGAAGCTTCCTCTCATGAGCCAAGGACTCTTCGGTGCCTTCGAGTTGCTATTTAAGCTCGCGAACAGCTTTCTTGGCAGCTTTAGATTCTTCTCTGATCTTCTTGTTTTCTGCTTCCAGCCTCCTGTTCATCTCTTCCAGTGAAGCTTTCTCTCCCGTCAGGTCGGGAAAGTCCCTGCACATCTTCATCAATGCCAGCAAAGTTTGAAATGAAAATGTGTCAGCGGTGGGTATGAAGATAATACAAATTACAAAGTCAAAGAGGGAGTCTACCAGCATATTGTAACGCGCGGCATAAGCGATCAACTAGTCACCGCGAACATGTTTTTGATGGATGTCTGGTTTGTCAAGTCCCAGCAGCCCTGACAGTTGATCCAACAGGTCATCAAAGTATTCCCCTGCATCGGTCTTCTGGGCCTACTCCTCGTCAACCCTTCCTGTAATAGGCGCTTTACCCTTATACTTCTGACGTTTCATAGGAGGCTCCACGGCCCTGTTTCCTTTATCTTTGGCCCTTGAGGGCCTTGCTGGCTCATCTCTTGGAATTGGGATTTCCTTGCCAGTTGAATCCTTTGGTGGGGGTATATATTTTACAGTCTTTTTCCCCACAGTCTTGTATTTCACCCCTTGCTTTTTAGTGGATATGGCGGCCCTTATGTGTGATGGCTCTGTGGTCTGGACTGGGGGCTCCTTAGTACCAGTTATTTCTACTTCGAGCTCTTTCGTCTCAACTATTGACGGGAGTGGAGAAGAGTCCATCTGGAGATGCACCATGGTTTTGGGCTTTTTCGAAATAGAGGCAGAAGTGCCTTCGTCAAGTTCTATTAAGACAGAGAGAACCTCTTGACTCATTTGCACTCCAATGTCCAATGCTAGACTGAGGGACTTGGTTCCAATCCCAGATGCGAGCCTGTAATCCTTCAAGAAATAATTCGTCGAAAAATAATCGTCTGATGAATCCTTAACCTCTGAGAACTTCTTAAGCGCCTCTAATTCTTCACCAGAAAGGTCAATCAAACCCTTGTTAACAACTGCACATAAAGGTAGAAAAATCAGTAATAATAAAAAACAATGGTACATGCATGCATGCAAGAGTAGCGAGCATAAATACGCTCACCAGGATTAAGGGTGAAGTCAAAGTTGACAAGTTTTAGTAGGGACAGATAGGACACGTAGAACTAACGGGACTTATAATCCCCTACATTTGACCTGCCAACCTTCTTTGGCAAGAACACTTGGTAAGGCGAGTTACAAGCGGCCATGTAATAGATACCGTCCCGTTTTTTGGCCTTAGGGCTGGTAGTGGATTTGAAGAATAAGAGGCTTTGAATTATGTTCGGGGTCGGTGGCAGAAGGCCATTCTTAAGAAAAATACAAGCTAAAGCGGTTACTTAGGCATAGGAGTTCGGCGTGAGTTGGAAATGTCGTTCAACAGGTCGATCAGGTATTGGGGAACCAGAAACCTAAACCCTAGGTCTACATGTTGACGACTGATCACTGTGAACCCCTCAGGACGATGCACTGCGTGATTATAATGAGCAAGGACCATGATACGACACCTAGAAAGGAAACTGTACGTTCTAGCTATGGTCTCAAGCTCCTCACGAGTAACAGAAGAGTCGTGTTGATAAAAGGACTCACGAGCAAAAGCTTCTTCTTGCCCAGAGAAACTCGGCGCATCCCCGTCGCTTTGGGTAGTTGCGCTTAGAGAGTCTCCACCCTGTTGAGAAGAACCCTCCTCGAAGCCCTCTTCGCTGGACATGACTCGTTAATATCAGTGTCTACAAAAGAAGCAGCTAATTAGGCCGTTGACAGCTAGCCAGACCCGAGAGACAAAAGAACCTAAGTCTACTGTCCCTAAGCGTCAAGTCATGCGCTTGGGAAGCCAGCAAAGGGCAACAGGGGCCTCATTTAACAAATCCCTCCAAGCTAAAAAAGAGAGGGAAGGGAGGAAAAAGGGGAAAGGGAAGAAACAAAGTATGTACAACTATTTTGCAGGAATCTCAGGACCAAGTAGACCAGAAACAGTACAAAAATACTCCACCAGCATGGACGGAAGTCACTCATCCAAGCTCTAGGGATATAAAAGAAAAAAGAAAAAGAGAAGAAGAAGAAACTTTACCTTGAATGTGACAATGACTGGTGACTTCGACTGGAGATCGACAAACGACGGTAAGAAATCGGAAGGAAGACAAGCAACGAGGAAGTTTCTGATTTTTCAAAATGCCAGAAGAGAAGAAAATAGAGCGTCCCCTTTCTTAAAAAACAGCTAAGCCTTAACTGTTAGATCAAGACAACTGTGTAACCGCCCTTAATCTGACGGTATGGCACGATTCTTGGGATTTTACCATCATGCAACATGTCAGTTAAGAGACGTGCATTAAATGCCTATGGCGTGTGGTGTGACTCATAACCGTTGCTTGGGGCAGCTCCACGTGGCCTAGTAATAAAACGGAATTTAAAAAGTGGCGTAACTGTTCCCATCATGTTTGCTCGCTCATGGACTAGTAGCTTTTGGTTCTCTATAAGGCACCAAGAGCTAAGGGACTTATGTTATCAATAATTTAATGATTAAATCGATTGGGTCAGGGGAGATCTACAGTACAGGCCCAATAGTCCAAAGGCTCAACAATCTGTCCTTCTTTCTGACCACCTTCCTGATAACGGACCTGTCCATTAGACCTACCATCTATTTTCAATCATAACCCAAGCCCCCGTACTGATCGTCAATCTGCTAGTGAATAGTATTGGTAGCCTGATCAGTAATCTGTTTGTTGTCCTGCATAGGACTGCAGTCAATGCTAGTCCTTAATGTTGATCGCTATATCTGTTCGCCCAGGTTGATCGCTGTATCTGTTCACTCATGCTACTCGCCAGACCCATTCGCTTAAACTGTTCACCGAAGGGTGATCAATAGAAATATTTTGCCCGGGCCTGTTCATTCAGAATCGTACGCTTACTCATTTATAAGACTGTTTTGCCTAATATTACGACTGGTCGCGGAAGAGCTAATTCATGATCTATCCCCCTAACTCTCAAAGTGTCCGGTCCATCATAAGCTCATCTGTTCGCTCGCTTAACCTAATATTCTGTCCGCCGGAAAGTCCATCTCCGCCATGACCCCCAAACTGCGAGTCAACAGAAGCCGAAGACACTATGCAAGATATAGCTCAAAACATGATATGCATGTCACCTCTGCCAGAGACTACAACCAAGATCACGATGGCCTCACCTGACCCGTACAGGTTAGCCGCCTGAAATCCCGCTTGGGCAAAGCCCAAAAGTGACTGTTTCAGCCACATTGAATGTAATTTCAATCGCGTTAAATGCACTGTCAGCCGCATTGAATGTAATATCGGCACATTAAATGCGGTCCACAATTGTAATTTCAGTTTACTGTATGCTTTTATCTTATTCTGTTTACTGTAGCATCTCCCCCTTCTCTATAAATAAGGGAGGATTTTCATTGTAAACAGAGACAATCTTTTAAGTGCCGTTATTCTACTAAAATAGTGAAAGAGTGAACAGTGGACGTAAGCATCTAATTGGGCCGAACCACTCTAAAATCTCCTTGTGTTTTTCTTCTCACCTCTGATCTCTTCTCTTTTGTTTCTTTACCTTGCATGTTCAATATCAACTATCCAAAGCTACAGTTTGGGCTTCAAAACGAACCTCGTTGATTAGGATCTAAATCCGAACGTCAACAGCACCATTCTTCTTGCCTCTACTTAAAGTGCAAGGTTCGAGTGCCTCTCTTATCTATGTGCGAGTTATGTATTAAGTTACTTTTTCATTTATGTGTAGATCTTTCCTTCTAATATATAAAAATTTATTTTAGACTGTATCTTAAAATATATATCAAAAGATCCCATATGTAGCATATTCATACTTATAATATGTATTAAAAAAAAAAAAAAAAAAGATAGGTTTATTATGTCTGAAGTCTGAACACACCCATATATATATATCCATAATTTATTGTAAAACACACGTTTACATCCATAATTTATTGTAATGAATAATTGAAAGTTAAAAATCTAGAAATGTGAATGAATGATTGTAGTTGTTGAAAAGTGTGACGCGTTGGCCGACAAGTAAATATAGACTTCACTCGGTTTTTGTATTTTGCATATTAAAATTGATGCCCCAGGATTATAATACAATGAAAAATCTGTGGTTAGTGCTTTCTTGCTTTTTAGTTTTTAGAAAGTGGAAGAAGTGATGTTCAATATAAAAAAAAGAAGTGATGCATCATTGTAATGGGACCGCTACTATGACTTTTCTAGTATTCTTAAAATATATTTTAAATAAATTACAAAATTTTATTGAATTAACTGCATCATTTAATTTGATATACAATATTTAAGTAAGTCCATATTAAGTTCAATTTACAAAATTATTTTTCACAAACAATACCAAATATATTTTTATATATTAAAATAATCATTATTTTAATTTACATATATATATTTTTAATAAATATTTATTAGAAACAAAACTGTTGCTCTGGACATTCCTCTTAAAAATTAAAATGATATTATTGTATTATTTCAATGGAACCCTATCTAACAGTGTAACAACCATACGAAGAAGAAAAAATTAAAATGACATTAATGCCTAAGAATAGTTGGATTTCATACATCTATTTCTTCGGTTTTCAATCTAAAAAAAAAAAAATTAAGTTTCATGGCATGTTTAATCATGTAATTATGATCATAAACCAGCAAACAATCCCAATATGTCTATGATACTAATGAAAGAAATCAAAGCAATAAATCATGAATCAAATACTATAAAACAAAACCGAAAAACGTACATATTTCTACATAGTGAAAGTGTTTCTGGATTCTTTATGAATTGTTCAACTAATCGGATTCCAATCACAAAAATGGAAAGGAATCTCAAATCACAGTGTGATTTGTCTAGCCATATGTTTTCTACTCTATATTTACTCATTATGTGAATTTTGTATATGTGTTATGGAAAGTTGATTTTGCATTAATCTCTTCAACCTTTATAAATGAAATACATCACGTATTTATAGGGATGATAATTATTTTTTGATAACTACCAATAATCGCTAGCAGTTATTCGATCCAATTCGATTTAAATAGATTTGGATCGGGTTATAGGTTTGAGTCATCTTGGATGGACTCAACCCACAACCCAATAACCTAACAATGTGTATGCATATACATAATAGTACTTAATTCAACCTCATCTTCTTTTAATTGCTTATAATCACTGGCAAACCTAGTGCGTGGCCGGGGGGGGGGGGGGGGTGGGCACGTGCCCCCCTGAAATTTAAAAAAAAAATTAATAAGTTTTGTATAATTCTAAATAAGAAAAAAAAAAAAACTAATTTAAACTAATTTCTTTGTTTAAATTCCTTGCCCTATTTGTTTTTTAAAATTATTTATTACTTTCTTATTCAATTATTTATTTTTCCTATTTCTAATAGGATCAACTTACTTTCCTATTTTATGCTTTTAATAGACTTAGTTTTTCTACTTCTAATATTTTTCCTACTCCTAATTAATTAATACTTTCTTTTTCCAATTTTATTCTTTTAATCATCTTCTAAATACTATTTACATGGACAATTTATAATTTTAGCAAATAACTTTTTTTTTTCCCTTTTCTTCTCATCTTTATCTGGTATCTCTTTATTTTCACTTTGACATCTCGTGACTTATTTGGTTAGTCTCATAAATTAATTACTTTTTTAATTTAGTTATTTTTTAATAATTTAAATTTAATATATATCTTATCGATAAGCCCTAAAATCTTAAACTTTAAATTATTACATTAAAATTATCCATGTATAATATATTATCATGATTCAATTATATATATATGTAATATTGTTTACTTTATAGCTTTATTTTATTTAGAATCAATAAATTATTATTAATTTTTTTTTAAAAAAAAAATTTATTATATTTTTATTTGTTATAAAATAGTTATGAAGAGATATATTAAAAGGAAATCATCACTTGAGTTTAAATAATCTTCTTCAAAGAAAAATTATGTTGAAGTCAATTTTTCAGATCTCTCTGCTGATCCAGGGCTTCGAACTAAAATATGAGATTATGATCCTAATGTCTGTAAGCAAGTTCAAAAAACATATCTGCTAAAAGGTCCTTATCAACCTCAGCAAACAATTTTCTTATAAGAACTTTTGGACAAAAGTCTAGACGATTCAATATTATTTGGTTTACTGAATATTCGACTTGGTTAGAGTACATTATAGCAAAAGATGTAGCATATTGTCTAAATTGTTATATTTTTAAATCAGATATTGAAAATCATATTGTCTAATATGTGCCTCCCCTGAATAAATTTTCTGGGTCCGCCACTGCTTATAATATTATTATCATTTGATATTCCCTAATGAGACCTTTCATAATAGAAGCAATAGACTAGTAATAGAAGCAAATTCACTCCTATTAAACATCAAATGTGTGTTTACTAATCAAGAATAATATCCCCTAATGAGACCTTTCATAAATTTCTAATTGTAACTTTCATTATATACATTCAAACAATTTTTTTTAACACCATAAATGACATAATTTATAATATTTTTGTTTTCATTTATTTAAGTGTCTTCTCAATCTCTACCAAATTTGCTTTTGATTTTCGGGAACTTTATATAATATTATAATATTATAGTAAGGGTTGATAGACACGGTTTTGATCACTTTAACTTCCAAGTGACGTAAAAGAATGTAAAATTTTATAAACAGTGATTATATATTAAAATAAATGATTTTTCTTAATAATATTATATTACGCTAAATAATTTATGGAAACTCGGGCTACAATTGGCCCACAGTACTTATAACAGCCAGAAATTTGAATGCATGATTTTATAGTGCTACTGATACGGTTAATAAAAACAGCAAAAAAATTTAATATATTTTTAATGAAACGAAAAAAAAAATAAAAGAAGAAAATTATCCCCTTCACGTGGTTTATTGGTATGGGACCGATCTCGGCTACTAAAACACTCTTCTTCTTATGGTGGTGCGTTTGCTTTAATTAGAGAAATAGAAATGAGAATCGAAATAAGAATCGAAATAATTTGAAATCGAAATGATTTGAAATTAGAATGAAATATCCAATTCAGAATTAATTGTTTACTTCAACTGTAGGAATCGGAATCGGAATCGGAATCAGTAGTATTCTCATTGAGTTGTTTACTTTACTTTGAAATCGAAATAGATTAATTATAAATTACAAAAATAACTTTAATTAAATGGATTAATTATAATAGTGAGCAATTTTTTATTATAATATGCAGTTTTTTTTTTTTAATATCAAATAAAAACTGTACATTACAATTAAAAAAAAAACTGCATATTATTTTAATATTCCACTATGATAATTAAAAAGTTGATAATGAAAAACAAATGATATACAGTTTTTTATTATAATATATATATATTTTAATATCAAATAAAATTGGTTTTTCTTTACTTTTCAAATAATAGTATAAAAGACTTTTCGTCTTGACAAAGAGAATGAGAATGAGATTTCTAAGTAGGTTGGAGGAATGAGATTTCGATTTCACAACCCCAAATTGATGCGGAACCCACACATTCATTCTCATTACGGAATGAATTTTAAGTAACTAAATATTATCAATCAATTTCGTTCCCCAATCCATGAAGCAAATACACATTTAATACTGAAAGGCTTTTATACAATTCTCAAAATATACTTTTAATATTTCACGTTTAATATCCAACTAATTAATTTAAATGAGGCAAATACCCTGATTTTCCAGTTATTTAACAAATTACTGCCGTTTGACTACAAAAAGTAAAAAATACCTCTATACTAAACTGAAAAGAGTTTTTTTTTTAACCTTATTCTTAAAAATCAATTTTAAACTATTTAATAATATTTTGAATAAAAATTAATAAAATTATCACAAAACACATAAAATAAATATTAATAAAAATAAAAAAAAATCAAATAAAAAATAATAGAGGTCAAAGACGGCTCCGAATACTTCCCAAGCAATTGAAGAGGCCGTGAAACTTTTTTATGTCGCAATTGAAAAAGGTACGATATCTCCGCTGTTGTTATGGTGGGCTTCATTTTTTGTGGTGCCTCCTCCCGGTGGTAGGGTAGAAGGCAAGCCTCCTCCTAATTAGAGAAGACCATGATGTTTCCTCCATTAGTGCAATGGAGAAGGCATTATGGCCTCCCCTCATTGAAGGTGGGTATCAAATTTGATGAAAGAACATAAAAATTATGTACTAAATCTAGTTGGATTTTATTTCAAAACCAAAACCAACTTTAATTTACCCTATCAATTGAACCATTTTAAAAATGTTGGTAGAATTGAAATTTGATTGAATTGGATTAAATTAATTTAATATTATAATAAATTGATTATTAAATAATATGTAGTGAATTAGTTTGTTTCCTCTGCTTTGTGAAACAAGTAGTGAATTAATTTTTAAATAATTTAATATAAATAATAAATATAAATACAAATTAATTAAAGATATAATAATATAAAAAACTCCCACTTGTTTGGGATTTGCAAAATCCACCAAAATAAATAGGTTTATGTATCTTATACAACTGAAATTTTAATATGAAACCTACGTGGCTTTGAAAACCCACATGGAATTTTTTCCTTTCACCCTTGCCCCCAAACCCATATGATTTCCGGGGTACCAAATGGGCCTAATGTATTTGCTTTTCAAAAAGTGAATAAATAAAATATAGATTTGCAATTGCCACCATTTCTATTGCCTCTACTTAGAGTGTAAGTTTCGATAACTCCTCCCATTTTTGTGTGGGTTATATTTGAGATATCTTTCTATTTATATATAAATCTTTCCTCTCAATTTACGAGAGTTTGTTTCAAAATATATCTTAAAGCATATATCAGACGATCGCAGATGTAATACATTCCTACTTATAATGTTTACGTAGTAAAAAAAAAAAAAGATAGGTTGCGTTATATTTGAATATATATATATATATATATCCATAATTTATTAGCAATGAATAATTGAACGCGGACTCAATTAAAATCCAGGAATGTGAATGAATGACTTTGGTTGTTGAAAAACGTAATGTGTTGGCCGACAAGTAAATATGAAAATTAATCTCGTTTACCCTGCCTGTCCCTGAGACCTCCTTTAAAACATGAATCTCGGGTGAAGTAAATATGAACTTCACTCGATTTTTGTCTTTTTATATTGAAATTGAAGCCCAAAGGATTATAATACAATGAAAAATGTAAGGTGTTTATTGCTTTCTTGCCTTTTAGTTTTAACAAAGTGGGAGAAGTGAAGTGCTTTCGAAAAATAAAAAATAAGAAAAAAAAGTGGAAGAAGTGGTGCATCATTGCTGTGGGACCACATTATTCTTAAAATAAATTACAAAATTAAATGCAATATTTAAGTAAGTTTATATTGGGTTCAATTTACAAAATTACTTTTAACAAACAATACCAAATATGTTTTTGTATATTAAAATAATCATTGTTTTAATTTGAATATATTTTGAATTTCTAATAAATATTTCATAGAAACAAAACTGATGCACTGGAGATTCCTTGAAAGCTTCTTGGTTCATAAATAAAATTGATTTACTAAAAAGTATAATCAATATTCACAAATACAAAAAAAAAAAAAACTAAGCACATTGTCTTCGGTCCTTTTATTTATTATTATTATTATTATTTTTTCATTAGGAAGGATTAGGCTAGCCAAATTATATTTGTATAATTCAACGTTTGTCCCTGGAAATTAGAAAGTTTATTAAACAAAGGAAGTTCTCACTTTTTCCCAGTATAAAAACATGCAACATATGTCAGCATTTTCACATTCAAAAAACTCAGTCTCTGCTATCGTAATAATCTTCAAACCACCATCCCTCAACTATGGCAGATGCAATTGTTCCCGTTGTCTTGAAGGAACTGGCTTCAATCACTCGTCAACAAATTCAAGAAGAAGTTACGCTCGTACGTGGCGTCGTCAAAGAAGTAGAAAAGATGACTATCAATTTCCAAGCCATTCAAGCTGTGCTCATTGATGCAGAGCTAAGGCAAGTGAAGGAGACAAGCGTCAGACTCTGGTTAGATAAGCTCAAAGCTGTATCAAACGATGCGGAAAACGTGTTGGATGAATGGAACACTTCAAAGCTGAAACTGCAAATTGAGGGAGCTGAAACTGCTCTTACTCTTAAGAAGAAGGTATGTTCCTTCCTTCTGTCTCCTTGCTTCTATTTTAAGCAAGTTGTTTTGCACCGTGACATAGCTCTTAAACTAAAAAAAGTTAATGAGAGTCTAGATGGAATTGCCAAAGAAAAAGATAGGTATTCTTTCAATACAATTACAAGGGGTGAGCAATCTCGGGGAGTAGAAACCACCTCTTTCATTGATGAGGATTTGATATGTGGTCGAGATAGGGAGAAGAATGAATTAATGAGCCAGTTGTTGTGTGAGAGTAGCGATGAGCAAGAATGCCTCCAGATCATCTCAATTGTAGGGATGGGAGGAATAGGAAAAACAACTCTTGCTCAACTTGCATACAATAATAATGAGGTGAAAAGCAACTTTGAAAAAAGAATATGGGTTTGTGTTTCAGACCCGTTTGATAAGATACGGGTTGCCAAGGCAATACTTGAAGGTCTAAGAGGTGAAAGCTCTACTTCAAGCATATTGCAAACTATTCTAGAAAATATTCATCAATCTATTACAAGGAAAAAATTTCTTCTTGTATTAGATGATGTGTGGACAGAAGACTATAAAGATTGGGAACCATTGTACAATTGCCTTAAGAATTGTCTCAATGGAAGTAAGATTATAGTCACCACACGTAAGGAGACTGTTGCTTTCATGTTGAAATCGATTGTTATTCCAATCAAGGAATTGTCTGAAAATGAGAGCTGGTCATTGTTCAAACACTTTGCATTTCATGGTAGGTCTTATAAGGAGTGTAGTGAACTAGAAGGTGTTGGGAAAGAAATTGTGAGCAAGTGCAAGGGCTTGCCACTTGCAGCAAAGACTATAGGGAGTCTTCTGCGCTTTAAAACAACTAGAAATGAATGGGAAGTTATCTTAGATAGTGAGATGTGGGTACTTGAAAAGTTTGAGAAGGATGTTATTGCTCCTCTATTACTAAGTTATAATGATTTGCCTCCAATGGTTAAAAAATGCTTCTTATATTGTGCCACTTTTCCAAATGACTGCCAATTAGATAAAGATGAGTTGATTAACTTGTGGATGGCTCAAGGTTATCTAAAATTAGCAAGAAACAATAAGGAGATGGAGATGATAGGTGAGGATTATTTTAATAGTCTAGCTGCACGTTCCCTTTTTCAAGATTTCATAAAAGATAATCTTGGTGGCATTATAGGATGTAAGATGCATGATATAGTGCATGACTTCGCTCAGTTTCTTACCAATAATGAAAGTTTTGCAATGGGCAAAGATTTTGGACAATCAAGCATTGGCATTTCATTCGAGAAAGCTCAAAATTTAATGTTAATGGTCGATGAAAATAGTTCATTTCCTACCTCCATTGGTGATACAAAAAAATTGCGGAGTTTGTTGATTAAATTTGATTTGGGCACGTATTCAATTGACGGAGTCTTGCTAAAGTTATTGGCTCAAAATAAATGCTTAAGGGCGTTGACGTTGAGTGGTACTACCAAGAAAGAAGTAACAATTGGTAGGAACTATATATATCCAATAACTTTAGAAAAAATTCCTAAAGAGATAGGAAAACTAATACATTTGAGGTATCTTGACTTAAGCAATAATTGGGGATTAGAAATGTTGCCGAAAACATTATGTGAATTATATAATTTACAAACCTTAGATGTTTCTTGGTGTAACAAACTTAAGGAACTACCTCAAGGGATGGAGAAGTTGATCAATCTAAGGCATTTATATAATTATGAGATTGATTCTCTTAAATACATGCCGAAAGGAATTGAGAAACTAACATGTCTTCGTACATTAAATGAATTCCATGTGAGTGAGGGTGGTTTTGGTAGCAAAGCATGTTCACTTGATTGCCTTAATAAATTTGACCACCTTAGAGGAGGTTTTGGTATAAAACGTTTGGGAAATCTGACAAATGTGAGTGAGGTTCAGAGAATACAGCTTCCAAATAATAAAAACATTACGGATTTGGAATTAGGCTTCTCTGGGTCGGGTTCGTTGAACAATGAAGCAATTCTTGAAGCTTTACGACCTCCTCCAAATTTACTAACTTTAGAAATATCAGAGTACGCAGGCAACACGGTGTCACCAAATTGGACGGAGTGTTTTACTCATTTGAGAAGAATAGCTCTAAAAGAATGGATCAAGTGTGAGCAACTTCCTCCACTGGGAATATTGCCATCCCTTGAATCACTTCATATAGAAAAGATGAAGAGAGTAAAAAGAGTGGGTAATGAACTTTTGGGATTTGAAAGTGGTGACAATATTTCATCTTTATCAGTTACTCTTTTCCCCAAACTGAAATATCTCTGGTTTTGGGACATGGAGGAATGGGAGGAGTGGGATTTTCAGATTGAACATCACAATATAACAATCATGCCATCTCTTCATACCTTGGAAATTCAAGATTGCTCCAAATTGAAGGCATTGCCAAAGCAGGTTCTTCAGGCATCCCCACAAGTTTTGAGTATAAATAGGTGTCCTATGATAAGAGCTCGCTATGGAAAGGGGGAAGGAGAGCACTGGTCTGACATCTCTCATATCCCTTATATCGTGATTGATCGAGAGTATGTGAAAAGAGGCAGCCGCAACCCTTGAACTCTCCTACGGATGGGACAAACATGCATTCAAGACCAGGTATTAAATTCTCCACCTCTTTTACGTTCGTTGTTTTTTCTTTCAACAGTTGGTTTTATTGTAACCACTTTGACTAGAAAAACTGGGATCTTAATTTCACTTTGCCGGTGTATTCTATTGCTAAAAGATTGCGTTCATTGGATCTGCATGATATTGTTTTATAATCTGTGTGAACCTTTTGAGTATTGTACTTTATTAAATGACTTTTACAGCAGTGATACTTAATGCCTATGTTGGCAGAAATAATCAAAACATGCACTCTGTAATTGGTTTTAGTAAAGATTGGTTTTGTCCTGCATCTAGTATTGGAGGCCAACAAAGCCTGTATATGTGCTAACCCAATGGGAAAACCAGTTGTGCACGATGAAAACTCGAAGGAATCGCAGGTCTGACTTTGTTCTGTGTGGTACTTCACTTGAATAATCAATATTGTTTCCCTGACTGAGGTCTTGCTTTTTTAACAGTGAGGTTGAAAGGGAGCTGAGATTGGAAATCAGGCTAAGCAGTTCAGAAATGGGACAAAGTTCCAGATGCTTGTGGAGGATATTAGGGAGGGAGTGCTTGTAAGTGTTCACTTATGCCTGTTGTCCGCTACTCTGCTTACACATTTAGTATAATTAATTTATTGTTGTTGTGATTATTATTATTATCAATAAGACAGTCATAGCTATGATAGCATTTTATCTGTACTAGATATGAACTACTTGCCAGTATCATGTACATGCTTAAATGGTATAAGAGGTGCTATTTGGTCTCTTGCATGCTGTTTATGTGATAAAATTTTACCACAGACCAAGATGTTCGCAGTTCTAAACTTTTAAAATGTTATCGTTGTAACTAGCAACCACATCCCACTCCCATTTCCTATTTCCTCAACCTAAATTCTATTGTAGTAGTGTATGCCAGCATTTGGTATATATTTCCAACGAGGTTTTTAATTTATTTTCCTTCATCTTATAGGCCAATTTTGTATTTGTGATTGATGTATAATTGAAGACTTTTTACTCTTCCTCTAAGTATTCGAAGCTGAGAATGAAGCTGCACGGCACGGTATTGTGACTTACTGCAGGGAGGAGGTTGAGGATGTGAAGGAGTAGCAGAGATCGAATTGTTAACCTTCAGTTTTGTGGATATGATCCATATATTCATTTTTATTCAATTAGATATTTTATATAATGGAATGATTTTTCATATAATTCATGTAGGATTTACTTTCTAATCTCTTTACTTTATGGTTAGCCTTCAATTTTGTGGATACGATCCATATATTCATTTTTATTCACTGGTTCCACTACTTGCAGTTGCAGGCTTCAGTAAAAAGTAGATGTCAAATGGTTACAAATCTGGTCTGCACAGCCCATTTAATCTTCTGTCCAAAGTTGCTATGTTCTCATCCGTCACCTAAAAATTGCATTGGAGAATGCATTTACTGGCAATCAAATTGTCGTGCCATGATACATTGAGAAGAAAGGTTTGGAACAATGCTCATTCAATTTGTTAATGGGTACTTTTAGTTCATGATGTATACTTCTTAATGTTTTGAAATTGTGCAATATTAATTTGTATATTGTCAAGTTTATATAACAGCAAGAGAGGTATATTGGATTTAACATTTAAATTTCTTGTCTTTGTCTGTACTTGGTGTTTCGTTGCATAAGAAGAGGCAAGAAGAAGATGCTCAGTGTTAAAAGTATTGATCTTTAACTTTTGGGTGCAGGAATGCAACAGCAGTGAATTGCCTTTCTCAAGGGACTCCAGTTTCATAGCTTGATAGGTGAATAAGCTAGGACATGTACAGAGGAAGAATGAAATAATAAGATTTCTCAATCAATATTTCCATTCTAATGTGACCAGAAGAGGGAGAGTTTCAATAAGTATTACAGAAGAGGCAGAGTTTCATGTATTTAAACATAAGAGGCAAGAAGAGGGAGAGTTTCAAGAGCACTCTCAAGTCTCCTGCCTCTGCAGATGCTGGTTCAGTACAGATACATTTTTAGTAGCATTGACTTAAACTTTCCTCAAGATATGACATAACAAAATCGAAGTGGAGTAGGAACTAAGTTAAATATCTTTAATGCAAGGTAAAAATTGTGGGCCGCCATGATCTTAATACTTTTTTTGCTTTCAAATATTTACCTTGGAGCATATCATAGAATGTGAATGTTTCTATTGAGGACTTTTACACTTCAAAGACTCGAAGTCAAGTGACGCTAGTTAAGGAATTGTCCTTGGCTATCTTTTCAATTGTTTTGTCGTAAGTATGACTTGATAACTCAAATACATTTCAAATTTCCTTCGTTTTTGTCATCCTCTTTTGTGTTTTCTTTTGACTTTTCTATTCAAAGTTTCTTAATTTTGATAATTTATAGGCATAAGCATAGCGTGCCATTGTTATTGTTTGTGTATGAGCAAAGAGATTGCCATTGAACTTCCTAGTCATTGCAACAAACATCAAACTGCAGGTGTTTGCTGCTCCATTTTTTTAGAGCATTGTTATTGTTTTGAAATTTATCGATGTCTATAGATGAAGCCAAATTAAATTTATTGTAAACTGGGACTTAATTAAATATATATTTGGAAGCTTAATTTTAATGTCACATTCACAACTATTTGAAGCAAAAACATAGTTCACTGCATGCACTTGTTAGTAAGACATGTTTATTTTCGGTTCATGTTTGATGTTGGTACATGATTGGCCCATTGTTTTTTGATATTTTGCATCAATTCACACGTATTTGCTTATTATCAAAATTTAATGCTATAGTTAGATATTTAATTTGAAAAGCTAACATTTATATTTCTTGTCAAAGTGACTTCGGTGGTTTGTGGATATGCATGAGACAGAAGAGTGAAATCTGCACCAAAATTTAGAAGAATGCATATTACGTGGATGGAAAATTAGGAAGTTCTTTTAACTATAATCAATTCTGGATCTTCAATAGGTAAGGAATGCATTAATTATGATTACTGAAATAGATAAAAAAGAACTATCATGTATTTCCATTATATATGATGTATGCTGATTATTGCTTTATGTTTTTTCAGATTCTGCCTAAGATAAAGATAAGGTGTTGGGTGTTGTATTTTCAGATTTATGCTAATCAAAAGACTCTGATAACAAGATTTTAGGGGAGTAAAATGTCTTGCATTACCTTGGAGAATCAAGATTTAGTAATGGCATGTGCTGTTAACTAGGTAAGAAGGCTATTTCCTTTTTATATGATTTTCTGGCTCAAAGCATATTTAGATAAAGATGGTCATATTGTTGAATGTATTGATCTTAAATTTCTTTGTGCTTGGCATTTTGCAGGAAGAAGAAAGAGAAAGATGATCATTTTTAAAAATGTCCTTAAACCAGTTGTATCTTTTAAGGGGCTCCATTTTTGTTGATGTTTAGAAGTCTTTTGATTTTCAATACAAACACCTTTTAAGGGAAATCAAATTGACATGCCAAGAAGCTTTGAAAATAAAGGTAAGGAAGAATGCTCTATTATTTAAATTGGGTATTTTGAGTTGATGACATATACTTAATGTTTTGCATTGTATGTGTTTGTAAGTTGTTAGGTTTGTGTATTACTTAATATTTCGTAAGGTTAGGAGCATTGAAGAGGATTTCCCTATTTCGAGATTGTTCATACTCACTTGTAGCACTCCAAGTCTCTTTTTTTAACATGAGATGCTGACTTGGCATAGATCTGTTCTTAGTGGCTTCGACATGGACTTTCCTCAAGTTATGGTATAACAATGTCAAATTAGAGTAGTCATTATCATTAATGTCATATGTTTTCCTCTGAGTATGTCATAGTGGATGACTTTTGATGTTTGACATTATGCTATGTTTATAAATTCTCAGGATTATATATCTCAAAAGGATATATTTTGGATTTGAGAGTCAAATAAATTTGATAAGCTAAGAGGTAGATGTTTATTGTTAAGACAATTGGTTTTAAAATTTTAGGTAGAAGAACTACAACAGCAGTTAATTTCCTTTTTCAAGGGTACTAATTTCATAGCTTGATAGGTGAACTGGCCAGGATGTGTTCATAGGAAGAATGAAACAAGAAAACTGCATAATCAATAATTTCATTTTGATGTTACCAGAAGAAACAGAGTCCAATTGGTATGCTTCCATGCATTCTAACATGAGAGGCCAGAAGAGGCTTTTCCTGTTTCGAGGTTGTTCATTCTAGCAGACACTGGCTCAGCATAGATCTAGTTTTTTGTGGCATTGATGCGAACTTCCATTGGGTTATGATATAACAGAATCCAGTTTTCAATGCAGGGTATAAGTTGCAGGCCATGATCCAATTACTTCTTTGCTTACGGATATTTTGCTTGGAATGTCATAGATTGTGGATATTTACATTGAAGGAAAAATCAGAAATTTGTTTGGTTAGACTTAATTCCTGGATCTTCAAGGGGTGAGGAATAGAACGATTATAGCGATTGAAGCAGGAAAAAAAAAAGATCAAGTAATTGCATAAGATATAATGTATGCTGATCTTATTGCTTTATGTTCTTTTAAACTCTGCTTCAAGTTTATTAAAGAATTAAATGTTATATTTTCAGATTAATGCCGATTAGAAGACTCTAGCAACAATATTCTAGTGAATTAAAATGTCTTGTTACCTTGAAGGAACAATATTCAGTAATGGCATGTGCTGTTAAACTAGGTAAGTGAGTGTTATTAAGTATTCTATTTGTATAATTTTCTGCGTCAAAGCATATTAAGATATGTTATTTTTTACTGTTTGTTTCCTAATTCTTTTTGTTTTTGTACTTTTCTATCCAAAGCTTTTGTGTTCGTATCATTAGACATTATTTGCATTGGAGAACCACAGTTTTAGTTGTCTTGCCCAGATGCATGTGAAGAAAGGTTAGTAACAATGGGATACTGTGGAAAGTTTTGATCTTTGACAGATTTGGTGCCTATGATTAGGAAATAGATTATATGCCATATTGAGAAGATTTATTTCCTTTGTATTTATTTCCTTATTTTATTCCGTAATGTAGCTATAAATTAGAAGCGTAAGATGTACAAATAATATATACATTGAATAAAATACAACCAGAGTGTTTATTCACATGGTATCAGAGCTAGGGTTGTCTAAGCCCTAACTATCAATGGCGGATTCCGACGACCAGAGCACAGAATCCTCTATTTCAGAAAATGAATCCAGGATCTCAACCAATGGTTCGAATGGAACCGATACCTTGCCTATTCAACTCACAGTGGCCAAACTCAACGAGAAAAACTACCGTGAATGGACACAATCTATCAAACTCGTAATCGACGGCAAAGGAAAACTTGGATACCTCACCGGCGAGACACCCCGACCAGCCTCAACTGACATTGCTGCTCTACAGAAATGGAAGTTAGAAAACTCTTTGGTAACGGCTTGGCTTGTGAACTCCATGCAACCCTCAATTAGCAAAACTTATCTCTTCTTGCCGACAGCGAGGGATGTCTGGGAAGCTGTTCGCGAGACCTACTCTGACATGGAGAACGCATTGCAGATCTTCGAACTTAAGACCCGATTATGGCAGATGAAGCAAGGAGAGAGAGATGTGACTGAGTATTCCCTGGAGATGTCGGCGATCTGGCAAGAACTCGACCTGAGTTACACGGACAAATGGAAGTGCACCGATGACAGTGCTCGCTACCAGAAACGACTCGAGGAAGAACACGTCTTCGAGTTCTTGGTCGGTCTCAACCAGGAACTGGATGACGTCCGCGGGAGGATCTTAAGACCTCTACCCTCAACTCGTAAAACATTCTCTGAAGTGAGAAGAGAAGAAAATAGGAGGAAAGTGATGCTCGGGTCGACAACAATACACAAGGCCCAATCCAGTGGCCCAAGTGAAGGATCTGCTCTTGCAATGAAAGGCCCATCAAGTGGGTCAGGCCCAAATAAAAATAAAAACAGGCCTTGGTGTGACCATTGTAAAAAACCAGGCCATATTATGGAAAAATGTTGGGAGTTGCATGGTAAACCAGCGGATTGGAAGCCTAGACAGAGTAATCGGAACCGTGGATATCAAGCTGGGGTTGATGCTCAATCAGAACCTGCCCCTGCCCCAAGTGGGGGATTTAATCCTGAACAAATGGAACAACTTTATAAAATGTTCTCCAGTTTCCAAACCGCCAATCAGTCCAATTCAAATATTCCAAGTGGGTCATTAGCACACCGAGGTAATTTTTTACAAACTTTAAATACCAAATTACAATCTAAGGCCTCCTGGATCATTGATTTTGGTGCCTTCGATCATATGACTGGTACATATAATCTTTTTTCATCATACTCATCTTGTGCTGGAAATCTTAAAGTTAAAATTGCAGATGGATCACTCTTGTCAGTTGCAGGAAAAGGGAGTATTCGACTTTCTAATTCTATTGTTTTAGAGTCTGTACTTCATGTTCCAAATTTATCATGCAATTTATTATCTGTTAGCAAATTAACAAAATACTCCAACTGCTCTGCTCAATTTTCCCATCATTGTGTATTTTTCAGGACCTATCATCGGGGATGACGATTGACAGTGCTAAAGAATGTGATGGACTCTACTACTTTGAGGAAGCTAATGTGAGTAAACAATGTCAACCTGTCGTTTGTAATTCTATATCGTCCTCTAAGAATAGTGATATTTTGTTATGGCATTTTAGACTGGGTCATCCCAATTTTCAATATTTGCAAAGAATGTTTCCTGCTATATTCTTGAATAAAATATATTTTGATTTCCATAGTGAGATATGTGAGTTAGCAAAACATCATCGCACTTCTTTTCCAAAATCTGTATACAAACCATCAAAACCTTTCTCATTAATCCACAATGATTTATGGGGTCCATCGCGTATTCCTAATCGCACTCATACAAAATGGTTTGTCACCTTTATTGATGATCATACACGTGTTTGCTGGGTATATTTATTAAAAACAAAAGCAGATGTTCATTCTGTATTTATCAATTTTCATTCCATGATCCAAACACAATTTCAAACTCCAATACAAATACTTCGAATTGATAATGGTATCGAATATTTCAATACCATTTTGGGTAATTTTTTTCAAAAACATGAGATAATTCATCAAAGTTCTTATATTGATACCCCTCAACAAAATGGAGTTGCTGAGCGGAAAAATAGACACCTCCTTGAAGTTGCTCGTGTCTTAATGTTTTCTACTCATATGCCTACACAATTCTGGGGTGATGCCATCTTAACATCTGCTTATCTTATAAATAGATTACCCAGTTGCGTACTTTCATTTGAAACACCGATCGGGAGATTTCAAAAATTTTTTCCCACCTATCGTCTTGGTTCTAGTGTGCCTTTAAAAGTGTTTGGTTGTACTGCATTTGTCCACATTCACCATCGTAGTAAATTAGACGCTAGGGCAGTTAAATGTGTTTTCCTCGGTTATTCATCTACTCAAAAGGGCTACAAGTGCTATGATCCTATACATAAAAAACTGTTTGTTAGTCTTGATGTTACATTCTTTAAAAACACACCATATTTTCCACAAACTACTCTTCAGGGGGAGAAATTGAGTGAAGATCAGTTTTTTGATTTCTCACTTAATCTTGATTTTTCTCTCTCTGAGTCAACTCAAAACACTAAACCACTCCATGAGTCAATTCCAATCTCCAACACTGAATCATCATCCAAGTCTAATGTGCCATATACAGAGGAAAATTTGAAAACAGGGGGAGATGAAAGAGAACAAAATGACAAGGAGATACTTGTTTACTCGCGAAGGCCAAAGTCAAAGGAAAAAGAAGATATCACATCTGATACACCCGAGAAGTCTGAACCAGTGATAGCTTCGAATACAAATGAGCCCTCTGATCTGGATTTGCCCATTGCTCTTAGAAAAGAACCTCGGTCATGTACACTACATCCTATCTCAAAGTTTGTATCTTATAATTCTCTGTCCACAAAATTTCGTGCTTTCACTTCTAATCTTGACAATACAAAGATTCCAAAAAATGTCTATGAAGCATTGCAGGTTCCTAAATGGAGAGATGCAGTTATGGATGAAATGACAGCCTTGAAAAAAAATGGTACTTGGGTGGTAATGGAATTACTGAGAGGGAAAAAGCCCGTAGGTTGCAAATGGGTTTTTACTCTGAAATACAATGCTGATGGAACGATAGAACGATATAAGGCCCACTTGGTTGCAAAAGGGTTTACACAAACATACGACATTGATTACATAGAAACATTTGCACCAGTGGCGAAGATGAATACAATTCGGGTTCTATTGTCCTTGGCAGTGAATCTAGATTGACCTCTTCAACAACTAGACGTTAAGAATGCTTTACTAAATGGTGATTTAGAAGAAGAAGTTTTTATGATCTTACCACCTGGGTTCAGCAAAAAGGGAGAAGAAAATCTTGTGTGTAAGCTAAAAAAATACTTGTACGGCCTTAAACAATCACCAAGAGCATGGTTTGACAGATTCACAAAGGTGATAAAAGGTCATAGATATAGTTAAGCATAGTCGGATCACACAATGTTCATCAAACAATCTGAAAAAGGTTTGAGGACAATTCTAATTGTGTATGTAGATGATATAATCTTGACAGGAGATGACAGAGGTAAGATGGATAGGCTGAAAAGAATCCTAGCTACTGAATTTGAAGTGAAGGATTTAGGCCAAATGAGGTATTTCTTGGGAATGGAAGTTGCCAGGTCAAAGAAAGGTATATGTGTTTCTCAACGAAAATACATTCTTGACTTACTTTCTGAAACAGGAATGCTTGGATGTAAGCCGAGTGACATTCCAATTGAAGCAGGAAAGAGAGCTGATGCCGTTGGGAAATCAGTGGACACCGATAGATATCAAAAGCTGGTTGGTAAGCTAATTTATCTCTCACATACAAGACCTGACATTGCATTTGCAGTGAGTGTAGTAAGCCAACACATGCATTCACCTAAAGAAGAACATCTTGAAGCGGTTTATAAGATTCTAAGATATCTAAAGGGAACACCAGGCAGAGGGTTGTTCTTTAAGAAAGGTGAACGAAGAGAAATAGAAGTGTTCACAGATGCTGATTGGGCAGGATCAGTGGAAGATAGAAGATCCACTACCGGATATTGCACCTTAGTATGGGGGAACTTGGTGACATGGAGAAGTAAAAAGCAGAGCGTAGTTGCTAGGAGCAGTGCTGAAGCAGAATTCAGAGCTGTTGCCTAAGGGATGTGTGAAGGATTATGGTTAAAGAAACTCTTAGAAGAACTGTTTGTCACAGTGAGTTATCCAATTAAACTTTATTGTGACAATAAAGCTGCTATCAACATTTCTCTTAATCCAATTCAGCATGATCGAACTAAACATGTGGAAGTAAACAGATATTTCATTAAGGAAAAAGTCAACAATGGAACTGTTTGTATTATATACATTCCTACCAGGGAACAGATTGTCAATATCTTTACCAAAGGGCTTCCTAGACAGTTATTTGATGACTTTATTTGCAAGTTGGATTTGATTAACATTTATGATCCAACTTGAGGGGGAGTGTGGAAAGTTTTGATTTTTGATAGATTTGGTGCTTATGATTAGGAAACAGATTATATGTCATATTGAGAAGATTTATTTCCTTTGTATTTATTTCCTTATTTTGTTTTGTAATGTAACTATAAATTAGAGGTGTAAGATGTACAAATAATATATACATTGAATAAAATACAACCAGAGTGTTTATTCACAGATACCTTGTTTGTTTTTGAAATCTTCATGTGTGGATTTTGGATGCTTGTAAATTTATTCGTGCTTGGAGTTTTGTAGCAATGGAAGAAGCAATAGAAAGATGAACAATTTTAAAAGTATTGATATTAAACTTTGGGTACAGGAGTTTCATCCTTGAAGGAATCCACATTTATGAAGTGAATAGCATAGAATGTGCCCTTAGGATGGAAGAAAAAGGAATTTGGCTGGTGTTGGGGGAACATTTGTTGTCCTTCAAATTGATCATAGTTTCACTGTGATATTCCCATAAAAAACAGAACATCCTAAGGTATTGGATTAAATTCAAACATGAGAACCCAGAAGAGGTATTATTTGTTTTGAGGTTGTTGATGCTAGTCCTCCCTTGGTATACAGTGGCTCAGCACAGTTTGTTTTGAGTGGCATCAGAGTGGACTTCCCTCAAAGTTATTACAAACATGATGTAGAGTAGTAACTATTTTTAATTTTAATGTGGTCACGTTCCTTATCACCTTCTTTACTCTCAGGTCTCTTACTAAGATTATGTGATTCTTACGATCTTTTTATTGAAGCTTAATGCACTTTGTTCTTTAAATAATCAAACACAATGACACTAGCTAGGTAAATGACATGAGATATCTTATTAAACATGATGTTATAAGGTATGCCTTGATTATTAAAATCCTTGACAATCTCTTCTGTTGTTTCCCTTTCTTTTTCAATTTTATCCTATAGTTTTCTTTTCTTTTTTCATAATATTTCTATACAAAGCTTTGTGATTATGATAACTTTTCATGTATAATGATTGTGTGTCATTGTTTTCTTCCCTATAGTCTATATTTTATATTTATAGAATAAGAACCATGTCAAATTGATCAATTTTGAATTATATTTTATATTACAAAAATGAAAGCACATAAATTTCTTATCAAATTGGCTTTGTCTGTTTGTTGAATACAAAAGAGTGAAAGTAGGACAAGTATTATAGACCGTGAGGAGTTTACAATCAAATGCATAGTGCAAGGGATTTTCCCTTCGATAAGAACTAGGGAATTGGCATATTTCCTTCTTATTTGATCATCTATCCATGATCTATTATCTATATTATTTCAAATTAAGTTGTCACATTGGTTTTGTGGTTCATGGCAGCTGGAGTAGTCAAGAAGATTTTTCCAGGCCATGTGGCTTTTTCCCTCAAGGATACAAGTAAAATGTTCTACAGGCATACACCCTCTTTCACAGCTTTGCTCTTTTTGCAGCTACTAGGCTTGATTTGAATGTTTGACATCGCTAAATTATAAGATTATTACTTGATTTTATCTCCTAATTTTCGAATATATATTATATTACTTTATCTTTGATTGGATATTGTATTTTCAGTGCTGGGTAAGTGGACAAAAACATTTAGCTAGAATGCTATTCTACGATGACTAGTTAGAATCAAAAAGTTGCATTAGTATACTTGTTGAAATGAATAAAGTTAGATCAAGTCAGGCCTTTTAGATATTGTGTGATGATCTTATTAGGTTTTTTTCCATTCAAAATTTCATATATGAATAAGTGAAAGCTTATGTCAAAAAAGAAAAAATGTGAAAGCTAATTGAATCTATTTCTTCACTTTAATATTTCAGTGTCCTCACTTCATTGTCATTGAATAATTGATGGTTATCAATAACTTGAATACCTGTTATCTCGTGCAGCTGAAAGTCATTGGTATGAGATGATAAACTAGGCAAGTGGACTTGAGTTTATGTATCACAAGGAGAGGTACATATACTTATTTTTCCTATCATAATCTTAATTTTGTTCTGAATTTTTGAAATCATATTCAATCAGTGTCAGATTTATCTATCACAAAGGGAAGTGTTGGGCCCTAAAGGCACATTAAACTTCTTGTCTCTCAAGTAAGTGTTTTCAAATATGGTTTGTGATGATCTTGTTGCTTTATTTCCTTTAAGAACTTTTCCTAAGATTTTTTAGTACGTTAGCAGCATCATTCTTCCTCTTCCAGCCAGTTGAATTTGTCATTGAAGAATGAGCTGTCAAATGATCAGTGCTTATCAGAATATTGTATAGTATTGTCTTGTATGACTTGAAGAATCAATGTCAAATGATGGCACGTAATTTCAAATGACAGTATTGTATAGTGGTCTTGAATATGGTATTTTATTTTCTGTCATAAGGTATTTGACAACTAACAAGTTGTGTTTCATTTTGTATGTTTGATAAATACTACAATTTCTATCTAGAGTTTTTGTAACACATGCTTGATTTGAAATCTTATTTTATAGTTCTTTTTCTTGTCATAATCTTAATTTTGTTCTCAATTTTTGAAATCATATTTAGTCATTGTCAGATTTAACTATCACAAATCGTGGTGTTGGGAGGCATATTAAACTTTGTCTTTCAAGTAAGTTTTTTCAAATATGGTTTGTGATGATCTTCTTACATTCTGTCCTTTTAGAACTTTTCCTAAGAATATTTAATACTTTAGCAGCATCCTTCTTCCACTTCCAGCTAGTTGATTTTGTCATTGAAGAGTGAGCTGTCAAGTGATCAATGCTTATCAAAATATTGGATATCATTGTCTTGTATGACTTGAAGGAAATGTCAGATGATGGTATGTGGCATCAAACAATACAAGTGGTCTTGAATATGGTATTTTTGTTTTTGTCATAAGGTTTTTGACAACTTATAAGTTGTGTTTCATTCAATATGCATGATAAATACTACTTTAATTTCTATCAGGTGATTTTGTACCACATGCTTGATTTGTGTTATTTCAGATAACAGATCTATTCATCTATAATGCACATTTCTAGCTCTGAGCACCACTGATGGTCCTATTACAGGTTGTACACAACCTTCACAATCTGCCCTGTTAATGGTACCCATGATTAAATACCATTCAATTTGAAGTATCATATATTGTAAACAAGTTTCCCTTAAATCAAAAACTTCTTATTATGTTCATTATCTTATCCTCTATTCTATCATTTCAACCGTATTTGTTTTCATTCTATGTAAGTTTCTTGAGATAGCGGCTTTAGTGGGTTCTGGCAAATGTAGAAAATGAAAAATTTGCAATAACATTTTTAGCTTGATCACATCTGGTTGTCTACCTTGATGATATGATTAGTTAATTTTTTACATTGAATATCTAATTGAAATGCAGGGTAAGTAAGTAAAATCTTTTACTTGCAAAGCAATTTCACATCCTTTAGGAGGCATTGCAACATTTGACAATTTAGGTATATTTAATAGATGTAATTATATAAACCAAATAAGATCAAGTCCTTGATGTATATGGCATGTGAACTTGACCTTAATACATTGGTATCCATGTTCCATAGCGTGGAATTTGTCACTAAAAACGCATGGTTAGGTGATTAATGCCTACCAAATTTTACAATATCATTTGAAGCAACTTGAAGCATCAATGTCAAATGTAGGTGCATATAATTAAACAAGGCTAATGGCTTCAAATATATTTATTGATTTTCTGTTTATGATTTATTTGACTTGCAACAGATAAAATACTAGTGCAAAAATTACTAGAGCTAATTATTCTGAAAACAAGATCATCTTTGTTTCATTTTGAGAGGGAATCATTGACATATCGTCGTTGTTATCAGCTTTTTCTGATTTTGAATTCTTGTTAATGCAGTTGATAGACAAAGATCCAGGCAAGGCCATTTCCATGTTCTGGGCTGCTATAAATGCTGGGGATCATGTGGATAGTGCCTTGAAACAAGTGGATCGATCAGATGAGGCAATCAAATAATTTCGACATCTCTGCCCTCATAAATCCCAGGAGTCTCTTGAGAATGTACCCTGATTGAACTTTACAAAGTAAAGCCTATTTCTATTCCTTTTACTAAGTTTAGTATTTGGTATTGAAAATATTAGTTCTTTCTTTGAGCTTCTTTTTAGGCCTCCTATGAACAACTTAATGAGAGTTATTGCTTTATTGTTCATTTCTTGCAGAAGTCTGGGAGGATTGAAAAACAGATTGAATTGCTCAAACGCAAACTGCGGAATATTGAACAAGGTATAGCTTTTGGTGGAGCCAGGACAAAGATGGCAAGATCGCAATGCAAGAAGGTTCAAATAACTATTGAACAAGAGAGATCAAGGTCAAAATTGCATCTGTTGTTTCTTAGTTTTCCTGCTTTCACTATATTGATCTGACTTTTGATCATCTAAACTTGGCTTGGGCTTATATGCAGCAAAATGATTATGAAAAGAAGCATATGGAATTCATTTTGTCACAGGCAAGCTCTGTCCCTAGGGACAGACAAGAACAAGCCGTGTAATCTGGCAATCTGCTTAATGGACATGAACCAGATGACAGAGGCAAAATTTCTGCTTCAGGCTGTAAAAGCTTCTGCTGGAAATGAACAGATGGATAGTTCACCAGTTATATTTTCAAAGTCATTCCTTCTTAAGCAAGTGTCACCAACACGTTAAGCTAATTCTAAGAATCTTGTCTTAAATTTTACTTATGGCAATCTTCTTTTCTTCTTTATGTTACTTGCTTTTCTCCTCATTGCACCAAATGAAATTCCTATTATGGGAATTTTTTGGACAATACTTTATTCTCAACCATCACCTATTCCAAATTGTTACAATTTTATTTTATTAAAATTTATAATAAATTACCGTCAGCAAGATCATTATTCCCCTACTTCAAAAAAAAAAAAAAAATCATTATTTTTCTAGAACATTTACTAAGTCAGATATCAGCCACCTAAATATACTATGAGAAAATGCATAAAATGACCCATTTCACTAGCTCCACTCTAAAACTAACCTTTTGTTTTTGTTCATACAAAAATGATTATGAATAGACAAAAATGTCCTTAATAAACAATGACTAAAATTGACAGAAGCTGGAAGTATTCTAAACAAACCTATCTTCTCACCCGTTTGTCATCTCTCTCGTCAAGCAGCCTCTCCCACCAACCAGCCGTGTAGCAGTCTCCTCCTGCCGACCGGCCTTCCATTTTTTCGTAGTTACAACGACTAACATGTTTTCACATTTTCGACGACCAACCTCTTTGGTCAGTTCCTAACCTCGTCTCTTCGCAGCTATGCAGCAGTCTTTACCAATCGACCTTACGTCTCTTCGTAGTTCCAACAGCCAACATCTTTTCTTACCTCCCACGACCAACCTCTCTTCTCACTTCCTACGGCCACCTTTTCTTCTGTCTTCCCTTACTTAAGAAAGGAATGAGTGTGAATTTTTGGACTATCGAAGAACTGCCCATAGCTGTCGCTCTACTTCACTGTAGGTGGATAGTGTATTTGACTAGTTATGGTTGCTTTAGATATATAAATATGGTAATATGAACCAAGGATGGGGTTAAAAAGTAGGTTCTGATTGTTTTGTATACTGTTGTGTGTAGTTTTGTGGGTATAATGAGAATGTGATAGTTAGATTGTATTGGTAGTTGTAATGTGAATCTGTACTTTAAGGGTGAGATATGTAACGGATGCTAATATGAGTTTAGCAGTGAAGTTTTCATGTTAAGAGTGGGAATCCAAATTTTTAGGTTGCAAATCTCAATTTTTAAGTTAGGATTCCCAACTTATAGGTTGAGAATCCGAACCTCCAAGTTGGGAATCTCAATTTTAAGGTTGAAATTCCCAACCTATAAGTTGAGAATCTTAACCTTTACGTTGAGAATCCAAATCTCCAGGTTAAGAATCTTAGACCTGTGATTTGAGAATCCAAACTAGAAGGTTGGGATTCTTATTCCTTAGATTGGATATCTGAACATAACTAGTTGGGAATTTAACTTACAGGTTGGGAATCTCAACCTTCATTTGACATCCAGGTTGGGAATGCCAACCTTGACATTGAGATTCCAAACTTGGATGTTAAATCAAGGTTGGATATCTCAACCTTAAGGTTGAGATTGGTTTAATATCCAAGTTTGGAATCTCAATCTCTCTCAATCCTGAGGTTGAGATTTCAAGTGTGGATATTTAATCACAGTGTGGAGGTTGGGATTCTCAACCTAGAGTTGAAATTTTCAATCTTGATCCAACATCCATGTTGGGAATCTCAACCTAGAACCCAACCTCAGGTTGGGATTCCCAACGTGAATGTTGGTTCTAGGTTGGGATCCCCAACCTGAAGGTTGAGAATGTTAATTTTGATGTTTTTTCAAGGTTGCGATTCTCTACTTTGAGGTTGGGACAATCAAACTGTGAGGTTGGGATTCTCAATTAGGTTAAGAATCGTAACATTTAATTTGAGAATCCTAACATAGAGGTTTCATTTCCCATCCTTGATTAAACATGCCAACAAATTAGAATGTGTTTTGTATTCCATTTATAAATTTGTTTAATGTCATATAATTTTATGGTATGTGTTTACATTTTCATTTAGTTGTTGATTAATGTTGTTTATTAATTGTTTGGTAGATTTGGTTTTGTAGATCGATACGGGGAGTTGTATAGCATTTGATATGAAAAAAATTGAAAATTACCATGAAATGTTTACAAGTGATTATTGTGGTTGAAATAAATGCAATTGGTATGGAGAAAATAACGAAATTATGCACTATCGTATTTGGGAATTTGTGAGAGTAGCAATGTTGGATATATATACTGACCACATTACTGCTTTAATTTGACAGGTTGAACGCCTTGGATACAGTTTGCTTTAATGTTGGTTTAGGTATGCAAGGCTTTATCCCGTTTGTTTTCCAAAGTATATACTTTGCTAAATTATATTGTGTTGCATTTAGAATTACAATTGTAACATTATGCACTAGAATATAAGGTTGTTGGATTTGTAGAATATTTTTCTAACTAATACACTTTAAATGAAAGAAAGGTTCATCAATTCCTAGTGACTTCTTGTCTTAAATTTTGCTTTTAGAATCATCTTTGTTTCTTAATTTTATCCATTACACTTGCATTAGATTTTTTATTTTGGGAGATGGAAGCAAACTTTTTCAAAGAAAATGCTTTATTTTATCCATTACACTTGCATTAGATTTCTTATTTTGGAAGATGGAAGCAAGCTTTTTCGAAGAAAATGCTTTAGGAAATAAGTGGACAAAGCATTATACCTAAACCATCTTTAAGGGCAAGTTCCACTTTACCCCAAAATATAAATATAAAGCATATGGCTAAGTTTTCACTTCCAAAAGCTTAAGTTTTCTAGAGAGAACCTATTGTAAACCCATTATTTTATTGGAGATAGTGGAAGTTGTTGAAGTCAACTACAGTAGCTATGGTTTTTCCCACGTTGGGTTTTCCATGTAAAAATTTAATTTCTCACTTTGTGATTGATTTACTATTTTAGGGCTTTGGTGCTTTGGTTCATTCTTTGCTATGTTTGGTATTTGATGAGAATACTAATTTAGACACATAAAGAGAGAAAAGGTTTATTTATTGCATTTTATCATTGTTGGTTTTTTCCAAACACAAACAACAACGGAAATGGTTTTTGCTTTATCTTGAGCCACTATAAATTAAGTTGTGAGTGGTCATAACACTAATACCATTTAGTGGGAAGAAGTGTTAGAACTCAACAAGAAAGAAGCTCACCACAAATTACAATTAACTTGTGACTTGATCAATCTCATTTATATACTAATGATTGTACAAAAACTTTAAATCCTAAAATTACATGATTTTTTGGAAAGTTATTTTTGAAATCATATTTCATCTAAAGCAAGTATCACCAACAGATTAAGCTAATTCTAAGCAATAATGTTTGTATTTGTTATAGGTGAATTTTAGACTACATGAATGAGCTGGTGAAAGCCCAATGAAATAGCCCAATAGGGCAATCAGTAGACAAAGGTCCTGCTTGTCAATATCCAGCTTGCAGAAGCAAGCCCCCAGACTATAAGGCACCTAGCTCACAAACATGAGTTTTCAGTGTATTAAGCACTCAGCTCGTGACTGGAGAGGCTCTCAGTCTGCTGACCTCAAGGTGTCCAGGTCGTAGAAAGGAGCTCCCTCTCAGGTCATTGCCCAGTCATAATCAGAGTTGTACAACACCTACCTCCAACTCGCCCAGTACAAGAATTCAGCTAGTGGTATGGCGTGTACGTTGACTTTTTTTAAAAAGGTAGTAGCATGATTTACAAGAATCTCAACTACCAAATCTAAAGATAAGATCAGATCCCTGACTTAGTGGAGTCAAATCACTTGAATTACGAACATGACTTTGGGAAGTGTAATTAATATTAAATTATTTCCTATTTGTATTTTACTAAAACTGTAGTATCTCTCTCTATAAATAGGAGTTGAAATTTATTATAAAAAAGAGGAGACACATATCAGAAATAATATACTGTCTCTCTACCAGAGTAAACAGAGAGAGCAGTCGTGGACGTAGACATATTCCGGCCAAATCAAGTAAAAAAGCTCTTTATCTTATGTTCTTCCTCTTGTCTCTCTTCTACTTTTACTTTGTTTTTGCCTTAATTACAGTATTGAGCTTCAAAAAACCTAGGTCGATCGAAATCCGACGTCGACAGTATCCTAATAATACCAAATTAAATTGTTACCTTGAATTTTATGGGAATCTTCTTTCCTATACTTGCTTTCGTCTTAATCAAATTAAATTCTTGTTGTCATAATTTCTTGGACAATACTTTATCCTCAACAAGCACCAACTCCAAATTGTTGCAATTTTACTTTATTAATATTTATAGTAAATTAATGTCAACAAGAACATTGTTTTCCTAAAATATTTACCAAATCTGCTATCGGTCACCTAAATATAGACCCTAAATCCAATTGACTTAAGACTTACTAAGAGAGATGATGATAGGTACTTAAGTGTATCCATATATATATATATCATATAATTTTGAGTTGACCGTATAATTATTATAAATCTTGTTGGGTAAAATTATTTGTTTGGAATACCATTTTGGATCTTTATTTGAAAAGATACACTAGAATTTGATTAATCTAGTCCTTCATGTAGATGTTAATTTATGTTACTATTCAAAGTTGTTGCAATTTCATTTTTATTAAGATTAATTACAAATTCTGTCAACAAGAACAAGATTTCCCTTGAAGCATTAAATGAGAAACAGCTCATTGAGACTAACACCCTAACCAGGAGCCTATTTCAGGGTAAAATCTGCCAATTGTACAAAATATTTTGCATGAAATTCTAACTAATAATGATGTTTAATTGCATGGTATCCCCAAGCAACTGACAACAGAGAGGCGTGAATTTTCTTTTGCCCATCAGAATATGCCGAGCCTTGTTTTAGCCACTTTAGTTCTAGGGAAAATGGTTAAAATGACCCATTTGAGATGTGGTTCTCAAAAGTAACCTTTCTATATTTTATTGTAAATAAAAGACATTGAATGGTCGAAAATGCCCTTAATGAAAAAGGGCGGCATTAGCTTCTGTTAACCCGCCAGTTGAGCAAATGTCATTATAAGTTATAAGCCATCCCTTTGGTGATCAGAAGTTGCTGTGTCCCTCCCTGCTAATTGTCGCTTTCCATTGTTTTGTGCCGTCCCACACCTCAGTCGGTCTTCATTCTTTCCACATCTTAGTCTGTTCTGACTTTCGACATGGAAACTGTCTTCTCTCTTGCCACGACTGAGAACAGAAGCAGCGAGTGAGGTTTTGGACAACATTGTAAAGCGCCATAGGTAATCGACGACTTCTCTGAGGTACAGACTGCTTCGCTGCGGGTGGTAAGTTTAGTTGATTGGTTGTGCATGCTTTGGATAACATAATGCGGTAATCTGACGCGAGGTTAGGCTATTGCAAGCGGGTTTCGTATGTTTGGTGTATTTTGTGTGTAGTGTTGTAGGTATGAATAGAATGAGCCGTCAACTTCATCTATGACATTCTGCTGGTAGTATATATGAACCTTGAGGTGAGCATGATTCAACAACAACCAAAAGCTTTGAAGAAACTAAAAGGAGTTCTACCGTGAGGTGAGGAGGAAATCCGAATACAATGAGCTTGTATTGGTAGTTGTTATGATTGAATGTGTAGTTGGAGTTTTGTAAATGATGCCACTGGTGGTGTTTGATAAGGGAAATGAACGTAAACAGTGAGCCATACCATGACATATGGGTTGGGTTTCCCAACTTTCAGGTTGGGATTTTCAACCTCAACGGTGGGAGACATCAACTGAAGGTTGGGAATCCAAACGTGAAGGTTGGGAATGAAAACTTTCAATGGAAGGTACCTGGACATTCAGGTTGGGAATTCCTTATGTTGAAGTTGAGATTGAGGTTGGGAATACCAACACCAAGGTTTGGAATACCAACATCGAGGTTGGGAATATCTATAAACAAGTTGGGACTGAAAATTGCAGCTGAGAATGCAACATATGAGTTCAATACAGGTTGAGAAGTCTCAACCTGTAAGTTGGGAGTTAAGTTGGGAATCCCAACCTATGAGTTGAGAATACATACTGTGATATAGAGATTTATACAATTCCTTTGAAAATATTTGTTGGTCAGGAATCCGAACATTTAAGTTGAGATGTCGAACCATCATGTAAGGATTCCCAACCTCGATTGAACTTCCTAATAAGTTAGAATGTGTCGGGTATTCTAAAACTAAACGTTCATATACTTTCTTGTGGAGTGATAGTGTGACGAAAACTATGTAGTAGCTTTGGTTTTGCGGATTGATAGATAGGGAGTTATAGCATTTGATGTCAAACAATTAAAAATAGTCATGAAATGTGTAGAAATGCTTATTTTCGTTGACGTACATGCAAGTGATCAGAAGATTAAAAATTAAATAATATAGTCTGCCTTTATTTGGCGGATTGTCAGAGTAGCAGTGGTTGTTTGTCACAAATCATGCAATGTTTAGATTTATAATAATCACACTTTTGCCTTAATTTTACAGGTTGAAGGACATGGATAAAGTTCGGATTGCAGTTCAATACAATGGTCAGTGGATGAACGAGGGAGGGAACCTGAAGTACGAAGGTGGGAAGACGAAAGGAATTATGTTGTCGAAGAGTGCAGCGTATGAAGAATTACACAATGCTGTATGTCGTGCAATTGAGATAAACCCAGGCGAAGTTGCAATTACGATGAAGTTTAAATATAAAATGTGTGATGCCGCCCCACCAATTGAAGTGTTGGATGATAGTGATGTTGAGTTCTTTATCGGTGAAGTCAGTGATGTAATAACGAGGAATCCATTATGCATTACAATAGAACGTAAGGGTGACTCGACAACAGCTGTGTTAGTGGGTGAGGAAGAATGTGGCAAAAATCGTGGAGTAAAAGATGCTGTACAGATATGTTTGGCCAGTGAAGTTCCGGATACTGCAGAACGGGCAATCAGACATGAAGATATGATCGGGGTTGATAATAATGCAGACCACATTTTTGATCAGTTTGGTACTGAAGCTGCTCCCGGCTATACATCTCCATTACCACTTACAGAAGCATCACCAGTTCATTGTTATGGCAGTTCCAATGATAAGAAGCTGAAATCCGAACATGTTGACTTGGATTGTACTGTTGGAACGACATCTTCGAAGCTACTGGCAATAGACGGTGGCTGTATTGACAGTATCTGCAATAGTGTTAAAGAAGTTCGGCCTGGTGATATTTTCTGTAATAAGGAAGAGCTACAACTGAATATAAGAATGTTAGCAGCTGGTTCACAGTTCAATACAAGAGTCAAAAAGTCGACGAAAGAGTTATTGGTCATGGCTTGTGTAGAAAAAGGTTGCAAATGGTGGCTACGTGCAACCAAACTGGTGGGGTTAGCAGCTTTTCGCGTGCGGAAGTACATTCCATATCACACATGTTCGCTTGATGTGCTCGTATGTCACCGTACACAAGTAACAAGTAAATTGATTGGGCACTGTATAAAATGGAAATATGAGGGTGCTTCTCAGTGTTACCGTCCAAACGACATTGTTAAGGACATGAAGAAACGATATGGGCTGACTTGTAATTATAATAAAGCATGGAGGGCTAGAGAGGTTGCAATGATGTTGGTAAGGGGATCACCGGAACAGTCTTATAGTGTGCTTCCATTGTATTGTGCAATGTTGGAAAGGAAAAATTCAGGGACTGTAACCCATATTGAATGTGATGCACATAATCGATTCAAATATTTTTTCTTGGCATTAGGAGGTTCTCTTGCTGGATTTAGATCTTGCATTCGGCCTGTTATAGCTGTGGATGGAACTTTCCTGACATCCAAGTATAAAGGTACTCTTTTTATCGCGACTTGTATGGATGGCAATAACCAAGTGTACCCATTAGCTTTTGGTGTTGGAGATTCAGAAAATGATAGTGCATGGATTTGGTTTCTGACAAAGTTACATGGGTGTATTGGAGATGTTCCTGATCTGGTGTTCATTTCAGACCGAAACACAAGTATAGCAACGACTATTGAACATTCATTTCCAGGGGCATTGCATGGAATATGTATGTATCATTTGGGCCAAAACATGAAGGCCAATTGTAAAGGTGGCAATGTGCAGTCGTTGTTCTACAAGGCTGCTAAAGCATACCGGGTTTCCGTTTTCAATGCGCTAATGTCACAAATCGCAGGACTCAATTGTAAGGCTGCTGAGTATTTGACGCTTGCCGAACCAAGCAGATGGGCTAGATGTGAGTTTCCTGGCAGAAGATATTCCATAATGACTACAAACATTGCAGAGTGTTTGAATGCCATTTTGAAAGAGGCACGACAGCTGCCGATAACAAAGTTAGTAGAGCATATCCGTGAGGTACTTCAAAGATGGTTTTGGGAAAGGCGTGAAGAAGCTACAAAAATGCCAACGCCAATGACCAGATGGGTTGAAGCCAAGCTGCGACAGAGGATGAAGAAAGCCTGTACGTATTATGTGCGCCTCATTGATGTATATAAGTACGTTGTGATGGATGGATTATTGAACCCGATCGTGAACCTGCAGAATCAAATGTGTGACTGCAAGAAATTTCAAGGTCATCAACTGCCATGTACACATGCACTAGCAGCTTCTAAACATCTCCATATATCTTGTTACAACTACTGTGCTGCATACTATAGGACGGAAACATTAGCAGAAGCTTATGCAACTTCCATATATCCGGTTGGGCCTGAAGATGAATGGATTTGGCCTGACGGAATTGAAGTTCCTATTGTCCTCCCACCTGAAGGGCGTAAACCGCGTGGCCGACCTAGTACAATAAGAAAACCTTCGAAAGGTGAACATACGAAGCAGTCAAAGTGCAGTAGATATGGTGGCATTGGACACAACAGACAAAAGTGTAGGGTACCAATTCCGGTTTGATAAGGCACAGCATGGAAATTCAGCATTAAGAATTTTGAAGACAGCATACTGCAACACTTTTTGCAAGATTAAATTTAATCAAACACTGTAGCACTTTACACAGCAGTGTTTGATTAAATTTTGTGTTGTTTATCGTTTTACAACATGGGTTAATTGGTTTTACGTACATGTATCACATCCAGATAAAGCATTGTATTTTGTGTAATTAAGTAGTTGTATGTAATATATCCGCTGACTTTGATCTGCTACACGTCTCTAGTATATGCTCGTTACTTGTGTACACCTCTCTAGAATATGCCCGTTAACTAGAACACACGTCTGTACTCAATGCCATATCTACACTAGTATGCTCAATGGCATAAGGTAAGATAATTTGTGAATCCTTTGAATGCTTTGGCTGCAAGTTGCACAATGGCAAAATTTAATCACACACCCATTACAGAGAGAGAGAATGGGAGGGAGGAAATGTAGACAAAAAAAGGTCAATCATACTTGATGATGCCACCAGTCACTTGCCCTCTAACCGGATCCTGCCATGTCTTATACAAATCTTGAATGAGCTCTTGTCGATGAGCTTGGGCACAAACCAAACCTGCATACTTAGTAACCTCTGGCCAATCTTGAGAGGCCACGACCTGAATTTTGAAGCAATAAATAATTCAATTAAAACATAATTCAAGCAAAGGCATTCTTAAATCGATGAAAGAGATTTCAACAAGTATACAGCTGTAATAGATGGGCTTGAATCCTCTCCAGGGTGAGGATCGGTGACATCAGCACCAAAGATGATAGTAGGCCGGTCACTGACTAAAGGTATACGCCTCCATATTGCATCAACAAGTACAGTATTCCACCCTCCAACCTTAACATTTATCTTTAAAGCCACATTAGCAAGATACTGCTTGCTCATCCTAAAGACATGCTTAGTCAAACAACACTGGGACACAAGACCAAGATCTGTCTCACAAATCCGCTTCAAATCACCTGAAAGGAAAGTAAAACTTTACCACCTATCACATCGTCTGTACCCAGCTCCTGACAATAGGTACATATTAGAAGAACACAGTGGATCTGACATAGCATCATTCCCATCTACAGTGTTGCTACCATCACCACAAGTTATCTGTGCTCTCACACCTTCAGATTTGAAAATTCCACATTTTACACACAAAACTCCAGCAGTAAGCTTAACTTTACGTCATTATATAGAAAGTTTAATTGAACAATGTTTTTACATGAGGTAAAATTAATGAAAAAGTAATAGGTGCAACCTGACATAAATGCCAGGAAAAAAATCACATATATTTTAATATATTTCATAACCCTTCCGTTTACAATTATTATCTTAATGCGTACATCCACAACTTATATGTACATAGTTTACAAAACGTAACATCATCCGCATCAATACATATGTTGCATTTGATCAATTTCCATCTGTGTACTCCCAGTATCAGTCCCCGCAAGGATTCCTGTGCATCTGTGGACTCCAACTAAGTAATATAGAACAATGACCCGCTGCAAAAAGAGGTAAGAGCTGCATAATATACAAGTTGTTGACATTGGGACTGCAGCTTGACGGCTTCTGCCTGACTCAACCGTTAGGAACCACTAACCTAGTCACAGCACAAAGATTGAGCACAATGACATAATGTCAGTTGGTTTTGAAGCAACTGAAGTGCAAAGTTACCCAACAAACAACTGAACAGTGGAGTACTAATCATCGAAATATTATTACCCCCGTATAACTGATGAGACCATTTCCACAGGTCAACAGCTATCTGCTGCCGAAAATCTTCTATGTGCGAATGGTCAAACGAGTTCACCGGTAGACCGTTCGCCATGTGTTCAGCCATCTTTATTACAAAAATCCCACAATCACCACTACTACATAAAGTTGACAACATTAATACAAGTTAGTGCATGATGTACATATAGTGTCAGAAGAAAGGACAATGCTACATGTGGTTCAGCTCTTACCCTGGTATTTGTTGTGGTGTGTCGTCGCATCGTGCGACGGTCCATCCGTCCTTTCCATACCAATCTGCAATCATGCGCGTATCTGCCCCATAGTGATCTGTCTTCTGAAGGAGCAACGGCAATAGTGTATGAATGGGAAGCAAAAACTTTGCCGGGTTGCATATGAAGGTGCCCAAAGAGTCAAAAAGTGTTATGGTGCGGTGAATGAAGTGTACTTTGACAAGAACCCAATGTGCACCCCTGAAATTGAGTGGCATATATAGCTACCGAAACAAGCAGAACACAACCAACATTCAGTGTGGGTATGTAACATATGAGTTGTAATGACAACTGGAGTAAAAGAAAATCAGAATGCTACCGTTGTAAGTCCCCTCCATGGACGAGAGGCTATGTCCCCCGCTGCCATTCTGCTACCGGACACCTCCCCCCTTGCATATCTGATGCAGATGTCGTCATCCTCCCATAACGGCTTCTTCTTACAATAAGCATCCCATTTACTCAACAAATGTTGCTGCACAACAGGAAAGAAAAATTTATTTAGTAAGGGGTAAATGTTTCTTCGTTGGCGAAAAACCTTACTGTGACATAAACAATAAATTTACCCAAAACAAAATATTCGTCGTTGTGAATGCTTCCATCTTGGTAGTAGGGCACGTCATCGACTTCCATCGAATAAAGCAGAAAGCAGCATCAAGATGCTGCAACCACGACAAATGAGAAGGTTAAAACAACATCATATATGTATGACATACCTAAAATCGATATTTCAATACAGACCGAATCAGTCAACCAGACATCGGGTGTGGACAAGTCCCTAAACCACCGTCGATTGCAGTCCCCGGTTGGCAAGCGAAGTGAAGGTCTGCAGGGACATACAAGTTAGTGACAAATTGTTATATATGAACTAGATAATAGTATAATTGACAGTATGAATGTAGTACGAAATACAGAAACATACAACTCGTTTAGAACTTGTTCGTCCCGCCATGCTGTAAATGCCAACAGATCAGAATCGGACAGTGTAGGAAATTTCACAAATTTGGTTCGCTTTCTTGGACCAACTTCGATTTCCTGAAAGGGAGACGAAATTTGTGGACCATTTTTTTGCACTCGCTTGCAAAATCTGCCTTCTGGTATAATCTTCAGACTGACGTCTGAACCAACCGAAGGTGAGCCTAGTAGTGCTTGATGAGAGAGGATAGGGCCACCTTGAATGTGTTTGGTGTGGGCTATGATCTTAACACTTGCATCCGAAGCAATACAAGGTGAGCCTAGCCATGTTTGAGGTGGGACCAATGGGCTGAATGTGATTTTCTGACCAAAACTGTGGACTTCCTCATGCATGGCGTCTACACTCCTACCGCCGGATACTGCCACTTCTTCTTCCATCCCAGCACTGAGTCCTTTGGTTTCACCCGTTACATCTTCAGTGTACTGCACACCAAAATCCCACAATCGTCCAACATGTTCATAAAAAGTCCATCATTTATGTGTATTCCCACCACCAAAACGGAAAATTTGGATGTGTACCTTTGATGTAGGTGCGTTCTGTTGTTTAGGACCAACTTTGTTTCTAAATAAAAAGTCCATAATCTGCTCAACCTTATTGTTTGTTTCCTGTACCATCAGCATGGTCTCTTGTAGGTTGTTGTTGGCCTGTTGTAGTGCTTGTCTTGTTTCTTGCTGAAACTGCTCCACCTATTGCTGGATGGCTTGAAGTTGATCGGTATGATGATTACTGCCATCCTTGGTACCCTACACACAAATCAGTACATGTGACGGTGACGTGGTTTACTCAAACTACACGGCACAAACCCACAAGCACAATTACAAGCACTGTACCTCAGCAGACGGTGGCCTCCCAGAAGGCTGGGCCTTCAGAAATGCACCTGCACTGGACTTCACAGCATTGTCATCCTTACCGTTGTCGTTGGTTTCAGCGTCGACGCTTTCAGCACCCTCCTCCTTGCAAACGCAATGTTGCCAGTAATCCTCCTTTTCTTCTGCAGCCGTCGCCTCCAACGTAGGGTGCGCTTCCAACTACCATGAAACGAAAAAACAAATGAATGAAAAATAATGATAAATGTATGGCAATGATTTAAATCAGTGATAGATTAACGTACATCAGAATGATGGAACAACATAACAATTTCAGCTGATTTTGGGATTGCAACAGAACTCCAACTAAGGATTCGGGGCAGCAACTTGTTAGATTTAAGTTCAATTTGTTGGCCAACAGTGGGAATAGCTTCACATGCCCATATCTACGAGTGCACAAAAAACAACACACCTCATTGTCAAATGAACCAACCGTTACGAAGCCAAATAAACAAAAAACTTACACAAGATAGGTACCTGAAATGCATATGGGAAACCAGACAAAGAATAGAAGGCAACGTCTGCCTTGTGCTACTGCCCTTTACTGCGTTTTCCCACTTTCGTTGCCATTTTCTTAAAATCCTTTTTTCATGGCCCTCAATGTCATCTCATAACAGCAACAACCCCATGGGTATTTGTTGAATGAAATCATATCGTCCAACAGTCGAATATGCTCCCATCGAATCTGGTTCTTTGGATCCTTCCCAAGTAGCACCATCTCTAAGAAGTATAGCAAGGCAAGTTTGACGATGTCCTCGTCATTGTCCGAAGATGCACCCCTAAAAGTGGCGTCCAAACATTTGTTCGAAACTTTGCTCATACCCTTAAACATTCTACTGCTAAACACCTCATCGGATGGAGATTCATCAGCTGACTTGTCTTTCGGGAATGGCCCACAATGAAGCCCAGTGACGAGGCCAAATTCTTGCATGGAAAACCGAATGACACTGTCATTGGGCAGTGCAAACCACAGTTCATCCGAATCATCACATTCCACTTGTCGGAGAAGCAAGTTATGTACTAGCTGACCTGCAAACTTAAGCTCATTCATGTGAAATAGTTTACCGAAGCAAGACCGGCTGAACATGTCCAATTGCATCTCAGTTAGCTTGTCAGCTATAACTTTTATAGCTCCCAACTTTGAGAAGCAAGTCACTTTCGAACTGAAATGCTCCACGTCTGTGATCTTATACGTCAAAGCTGACTCCATGTTGCTGCCAACCTGCAATCATAAAACAAGCCATTGTAATTTGATAACCACATAACATGATTCAACTCTAACATAACAGAGATAATACTTGTACCATTTCAGTGTATACTGCATAACTAAAAATAGTCATACAATTTCCTTACAACAGTAATGATTTCACACCTCAAAACAACACTAAACAATCCCAACATATAACTAAGCAATGTATACATACATAAATCAATTCTAGTTGTCATATCATAACCAACACCCTAAAAAAAAGGATTCACCAACCAAAAAACCCCCACCTTCAGATTATCGACATCAAAGCTCGGATTGTAAACATAGAGAACGGTAAGACAATCCCAACCAAAACGATGGAAACTAGGTTGGGAATCCCAACCTAAAGTGTAGGGATCACCAACCTCACGGTTGGGATGCCAGACCTCATTGTGGGGAATCCCAACCTCGAGGTTGTGATTCCCAACCTATAGGTTTGGAATCCCAACCTATAGGTTGGGAATCATAACCTCGAGGTTGGGATTCCCCACGATGAAGTTATGATCCCATCCTCCACGTTAAGATTGTCCAAAGGTCCTAACCCAAAATGTCCCAAATCCCTGCTGACATGTTGGGAGTCCCAATCTAGAGGTTGTGAATCCCAACCTCTAGATTGGGATTACTGCACTCAAGTTGGGAATCCCCTATTTACAATGTGTAATCCCAACTTCCAGGTAGATAATCCCAACCTACGAGTTGGGATTCCAACCTTTGCTTGCTTTCAACATGCATTTCGAAAAGTAATCCAAACTTCAAGGTTGGTAATCCCAACCTGGATTACCTTCACGTTGGGATTACCAACCTGGTGATTGAAATTTCTCAACATAATTCCCATCCCTAATATTCAAAATCCTAACAATAAAATTGGGAATTCCTACCCCCAGGTAGAGACTCCCACCGTAGAGGTTGGTCATCCCCACCTAGTGGTCACAAATCCACACCTTCAAGTTGGGAACTATACCACATTGAAAACCATCACAACCCCAAATTACTTACCCAACAACAACTTTGGTCATAGTTTGAAGTTTGAAATTCATTCTATGCTTTACAATAGTCATAAGCAACACCACAAGTAGAATCGTTTACATGATTAAAAAATAAAGTGTCAATTCACAACATCACACTGTTTAGGCTACAACTAACATACAACCAATAAAGCATCCAATAATAAAAGTGTAAACACCCCACAAGCAATGTGTTCTTACTGTGGAGTTTTTTCTTCGTTGCTTGTTATTCCTTCTTCGTTTTGCCTCTTCTTCCGTCAAATTATTGCTTCCTCCTCTGTCTTTTTCTTCTTCTACGGTTTTCTCACCGAAACAGTTTTCGTTTTGTAATGCAGCGATGTACGGTTATTGGGTAGGTGGAGGAGACCTAAGAGTCGTCACTCGGACCACAATGGACGGTGGCCGGGTCAGATTTTGTTCCAAACCGGTAGGTGGTGGTCGGTGGAGGAGTTGTCAGGTCACTAACTTACGGTTCATAACATGAGAGAGACTTACATGCCGAGACAGGCTACGATGGTGGCTGGGTCGGGTTTTCCTACTTCCATGTTCGCATTCGGACGGTGGTGGGTGGAGGTGGGACGGTCGTGGGTGCAGATCTCAGGTTGACGAGGACTGAGGGTTAAACAAATTTGTTGGACACTGACAGAGTGATCGACAGTGGGTGGTGGTCAGGTGCGACGGTCATGGGTCGACGTTCGCCGGTGTCGCCTTCGGATGGTGGGTTGGGAATCGGAGCGACAGATTGAGAGAACACGTTGGGAATGGAGAGAGTGTGACAATTGTTGTAGACAAATAACAGGGCCACTTGTAATTGGATTGACTGGTAGGGGTATTCTTGTCCGAAAATAAGTCAGTCTGCACAGGCTTTCAGCTTCCGGGTCAGTTCTCAAACGGGTCATCCTAAAAAGGTTACTTTTCAACAAAACCCTTAGTTCTAATATTAAGGCCCATAAGGGCCCTTTTTTTTAGGTGAAGACCCAAATGACTTAAAAGCTTACTAAAAGAGAAAATGACAAAAATCCTTCAAATTAAGCCTATTCAAACAAAAATCATTCACATTAAGCCTATTAAAATCTAACCATATCATCTTATAATTTACAAGGTATTATCTTATGTCACATTATTTTCATATAAATTCAGACAATATTTTGAACAATTTAACTGCACTAACTTCCTCAAATTTAAATTACTAACACAAATCATCATTCCATGAGTGCCACCAATGCTTTTTGCATTTGTTGTCTACCATCGCGAAAATTTCTTGTCCTTGAAACTAATAGAGTATTTTTTTTTTTTTTTAATGTAATTTAAGATTAAGGTAAGAAAAAGTGCATTAGAATTTAATACCCCCTTTTTAGATTATAAACTTTAACTTTCAAATTTGAGCAAAATCTACATGCACTATTGACATCACTCACCATTTATACAACTTAAATATGTACTTTATTAAAGATAATTATATCCCCACAGAAAGCTACCTGTTTACATTAACACATACAACACAAGTTTATATAACTTCAGTTTGGTAACCTGAGAAAAGAAAATTTAGATAGGCTCATTAAATTTTCTAAGTGTTTTCATAGCATTAACAGGTTTTTTAGCGGTTTTGGTACAAATACAAGATCAATTAACATACTATTTTATCACTAATTAAAAGTTTTGTTTTTAATAAAATAAAAATGTTAATTTTTTTTTTTCCTTCTGTAACCGATTTCTTATATGTTAAAATTTGATTGGTATTAATTAAAATCCATCTTCACTAATAAATTTATCATTATTTCAACATTACCCTCTACCATTATTCTTTTCTTTTTAACAGTGCTTAATGTAAATAAATCTTTACTTGCCTTTGGTAAACTTCAGGTGTACACAATTAAGTTCACACAATCCATAGAAATAGGTTATTAGATTGGATCAAATAGAAGAGACTGCAGGATCTGAACAGCTAGTCTTGGACTTGAAGCTCGGAAAGCTGATGTGACCAGCCGACCAGGCATTCATCATTAGTGCATCTCTGCTATGAGATTTGTTGGATTTGTCATGGATATAGTGAACTAATGTTAGGATTTCTGTCTTGTTTTAATCTGCAAATGTGACGTCAAATAATCTGTTCGAAATTATTTTAACAAAATAATGATGAAAATATAATATTTTTATTTAAATAGAATATAAAATATTACTTTTATATAAAAAAAAATATTAATGTATTCTTTAAAGACAAATATTATGGTTTAAAAGAGTAAAAAAAATTATATATTTTTTTATATAAAAATTATTATAAAATAATATAATAATAAAATAAATATGAATTATTTGTTGAAGTTTTAAGTCATCGGTATATTTAAGAAAAGAGTGAATATATTATTCTAATAAAATATATTAACAGATATTAAAATTTAAAAAAATATTTTATCTTTTTAAATTATATAAAAATAATAATATTTATTTATATTAGAATTTTATAATAAGATTATATAAGAGTCCAAGTAATGATGGGCTTAGCACAGGTACAAGTCCAAATAGATATTAAGCTTCCATTGTATAAAAGGGCCCCTAAATAATCAAGTCCATTGTAGAAGACAAATAGAGTTGTGTAATCCAAAGTGGGTTATGTCACTCATCACTTCTTATTTTAGTTGGAATTACAACAAACAAATTATCTTAAATAAACGAATTTATTATTAATTAAATGACACATTAACTTTTTTAGATGTGTGAAAACTGTTTCTATATTTCAGTTGACACAACCCCAATTTGTGCCTTTTTTGTTGAACTTTGGATCTCTGGTGTCATCAGCAGCAGTACATATTCTTGTCTCGAAACAGAAGCCAACAAGACTGTGGCAACTCCAGCCGTTTTAACAGGCATATGATCTTCCACTTCACATTTTGTATTATTTTTTATGGAACATTGTCAGTGAACACAACAGCACTTCATGTAAATAAATGTATATGCGGTTGCTTTTTTTATCACGATTAGACTAAAAATATACTATAAACATTACGTTCCATTATGGTTTGATGGTAAATAACCACGATTCAATCTGATAATAACCTAAAACAAGTACTATTAAGTTATTTTTTTATATTAATTGCAAAAGCATTTGGTATCTCAATTTCGGGAAGGAATGCTCCACCAAGTGATTACTTGTTCAAAATCCAGCCTTTCTAAATGTTAACTAAAGCTTCAATTGAGAAATTTAGCTCTGACGATCTTGAGGCAGGGGGCTATAAATGGTATATATGCTTTCTCATATTTGTTATCTAAAGTTTTATGTAACTGCATTATATGTTGCAATGTGTTGTGTTTTTCAATGTGATTTGTCATATCTCTATTTTCTTGGAGCCGGTGGGGACTACTTCTCGACCTGCTGGTGGGAAGTCAGGTTATATTGTTATACTTACTATTTTTTACATTATGTGCTGCAAGATGGATGGGAAACCCGTTACTATGCGATGAACACAGTATGTGGTATTGCGAAGTTCATCGACTAGGAAACATTTACTAATCCTATAAATGGATACCCTTTGGATGATAATTGTGTTTTCGGTGTGGAGACGTTTGTTGTTAAAAGCACTTTTAAAGAAGGATGCTTATCAATGATGCGTGAGCCTGCTTCATATTACCACACTTGGAAAGTTATTAATTTTTCTACTTTAGTCAATGAGAAGTATGTGTCAGAATCATTTGAACGTTATAAATGGTGCATGTCTAAATGCTTTTAACAGTCTCATTAGGTTTACAGATTCTTGCTATATGTAAATTTTATTGTAAATTGATCGATGTGTTGCAAGTATATTGTGTTCTACCCTAATGCTGTATAACGAGGCAAATGTTATAGTATTTCTTTAATTTTTGATTTGTCTTTCTGAAATGTTTTTCCGAGGACTAAATTGTCTATGAAATATGTTCTGTGCGTCAAAAATAAAATGAATGGAAAGCATATCGAGCATAAAGGTGAGATTGTCACTCCAAATATCAAGAGTTCAGAATATTCCAGTGTGAGCATATTAACACTCTTGCATTCCCAAATTATACCCATAAGTTACATATAAACAATTTTATGCGTTACTTCCTGCATCTATAAATAATTAAATTGTTAGTTGTATTCTTGCCTTGTCATTATGGTTGCCAAGAATGTACTCATCTGTTTGCTTCTTCAGAAAGTAACCCGAATACTCCTTGAATGGCTTCGGTTGGATAAGGTTCATGTCATTGGCTAAACAAAAGGACCCAAAACAGGGTTTCTTGGTAAATGGTAAATTGATAATTGAAGCAGAGGCCACTTTGCTCGGATTGGTGTCACCAAAGTCATAAGTCTGTTTGTGATATTATAATAGATATATATATATATATATATGTATGTATGTATGTCTTCATTTTGTTATATTCTGAGCTTTGTTTTGGTCATAAATCTTTTTGTTGATGTGAATATATTATGGTTAATTGCAGCTTTGAGATTTGGATTGGTCAAATTTTTGTCTTCGCTTGGTCCTTTATATGTAATGTGCTAAATTCCCATTGTGCTTTTTGTTTCCTGGCCACATCCTGATAGCAAAATGCTCACAACAAGTATCGCATCGTCGTAATCATGGTGGGTGATCACTTGACTATTTATTTATATCTTTATTTAATAATTACTTTGTATTATGATAAAAGTCAACATAAAGCCTATCATTTCTTCTTCTACAACTTTTATCTTTACAATTTTACACAAAAATAATTATTCTTAATTAACCTTTTTATTTGAGTTTGAGTGAAAGGTTGAGTAGTGTGTGAGTTGAACCCCACATTAGAGAAATATAACTTCTTTCTACCTTTTATATGCAGAAAAGAGTGTACTTTCTCCAAATTGTATTAGTAATTATTGGGTTTAACTATCTCAAGGAGAACAAAGACATGTAAATTTCTTGTATACTTGGGTTTCTCTCCTTGAGAAGAGGGCAAAATATGAGATTGGATATGACCAGTGAGATGTCGTAGTAGTGTGGCTGATGAACAGTGCATCAATCATATGTGAATCAATGAGATGCTGATGGTGGTTTAAATTTAAATTAATTCTATTAACATGTCATTTCAAATGTTATACTAAACATTTGCCTAATTGTTGAAGGCATGGCCAGATTCAATCCAAAGGTCTGCCCGATGAGTAGGTTCTTCATCCTTAAGCTGTCTATGCTGCAGACCGCCAAGTTACTTTAGGAAACAAGTTAAATTAAATGCAGGTCTCATACATAATTTTGTTTCCTTTAGTGTTGGATGTGTTGTTATCCGTGTCTTGAAAAATTCTGGTTGAGTTCATGCTAATTTATCTTAAGCTTTTGCAAACATCAGATATTCACAAAATCAAATACTCATCTTTGGTTTCTGCATGTAATTGTTGTTTTTCGAAGATGACAAGTAAGGCCAGTCTAGTGGCATCATAATCCATGCTATATGAATTACTTTGCTGCCGTTTTTATTAAATGTTGCAACCAACCAAAGTTTTGCTCTCTTGGCATGTCGACACATGGTCCTTTATATTCAAGCATGATATCTGATATTCTATAACATGTACCCTTGCTCACTGTGCCATTGATGGTTCTATACCAATGTTGCATGTTTTGTAATTGGCTTGTTAATTTAAGATATCATCATTACCATTCAATGTAAATTCCTCCCTTACCTAAAACCATAAATATTAACAGAGTAAACAGTTGTACTTCCTTTATTTTTTATTGGTCAAAAGCTTAAATTGGTTTTAAATTTCTTATTCAAGCTTGACGATATAATTTCAACCTTCTCTGTCATCTAAAGTGAAAGATCTTAAATAGTGTTGCTCAAATAAGGAAATAGCAATAGAGTAAAACGACTGCTGATAGTATAGAGCATAGACTTGGAGCAGCCACCAGTAGAAATGGTCTTCTGCTTAATGTTGAGCCGCTAATACCATTTAGTAGGAAAAAGTGTTAGAATTCAACGATGAAAAAGTTCAGTACGATCAACTTGTGACTTAGTCAATCTTATTTATATACTAATTATTGTACAAAAGCTGTAAATCCTAAAATTACATGATTTCTTATAAAGTTATTTTCGAAGTTATATTCCTTCCAAAGCAAGTATCACCAACTAAGCAACAATGTTTGTATCCTAATAGTATCAGATTAAATTCTTGCCTTAAATTTTACTCATGGGAATCTTCTTTTCTTCTTTACATTACTTGCTTTTCTCCTCTTGCATCAAATTAAATTCTTATTATGGGAATTTCTTGGACAATACTTTATCCTCAACCAGCACTTATTCCAAATTGCTACAATTTTATTTTATTAAGATTTATAACAAATTAATGACAACAAAATCATTATTTCCTTAAAACATTTACTAAGTTTGCTATTAGCCACCTAAATATATTATATAGGCCCATAAGGCTCATATGTAGACTGAAAACCCACAATCCAATTGAAATACGCTTACTAACAGAGATGATTACAATTGACAGGTATCAACACTTCAAATTAGGGCCTTTTAAGCCCAAAATGACAAGTTCTTTCATTTTGTGTCAGCATCCATGCAGTTGGACTTAGGCCTCAAATTATAAGAGAAGACCATTGATTATATAATTTATATCTCAATTATTAATTTAAATACCATATCACGAAACTAAATCTTAATTTAAATACCATTTCATACTACCATTTAGGCTATGTTTTGACGGTTAATTATAAGAGAGGGATGAGACGGAATTCAAAATTTGGATCCCACGATGGATACCTTCTATACTAGATTTGCTCCAATCCGTACAGTGACTTGCAATCTTGTTTATAAGATTTTATGAAATACATCCTCACCTTAATAGTGAGGTTGGATTGGATACCTCTCCCACCACTCACTTTTCTTTATTTATCTTTATTCTTATTTTAATTTTTTAAAGTAATAGATAATATCTTATTTTATTAGAAATTATCATCTATAAATAATATATTAATTAAAAATAATTATTTTCAATATAATCAAGTCCAATTCAATGCAATATTTTATATGTAGCTTTTCAATTTGAATTAATAGTGATAATTAGACTGAATCTAAATTGTCTAAATATGTGATTTTCAAATTTGAATTTTTTTATTTGTACCAAATTTTATTCGACAATTTTAAATAGAATTTTCGTTGGATTTAATTGTACAATCAATAATATTTGTACTCTTATTGCAACCGTAAATATCTCTCTCAACACCCACTTATTCCATCCATCCATTTGCTCAAATTTTAAAATTAATTTCAGTGGATTTTAACTCTCTAATCTCTACAACCAATCTGATGTATTTCATTAAAAGGCTAATTCAAATGTTAAGCATCTTAACAATTCATTTTCGATTCCTTTCAGACTTATAATAATAATAATAATAATGTCATTAAGTAAATGTATCAAGTTTGAATACAAAAATTACTCAAAATCAATTATGATAGAATTTTATAAATCAGACTTTTACAAGCTTGATGCTAGATAATATTGCAACATATATTTCTATTCTTGTCTTTTGTTGATATATACAAAATAAGAGGTTATCAAATATCTTTCTTGGTAAAATTCTTTGGTTGGAATACCACTTTGGATCTTTAATTTGGAAAGATAGGCAAGCATTTGATTAGTTTAGTCCTTACCATAGCAGTTAATATATGTTATTATTAAAATAGAAAAATTGTTACTTATTTATTTTTTTAAGAATTTCACCTAAGATTATATTATAGCTCATTGAGTTTATGTCTTCACTTTATTGTTTCAACATCTTTCTTGATTAACATTGTGCTAGTTGATTTAATCAAGGTCCAGGTATATTTTTTGTTGTTCGTCTGTGAAAAGTTGAGACAGAGCAACCTCTGCTTTCCTTCAACATAAAGTTGAAACTTCTCCTGTGGTTTTTCATGATTACTTTCCCCATGTTGAGGCAGTTTGTCGATACTCGTCTGTTGCCAGTCTTATAATGTTGCTTTATGTTGATAAGTATCGTGGTCAAAATTATTTGTATAAAGAACTTTTTATAAATTGTCCATTTGCATGAGTTTGTAACGTTACTTTCATCAAAATTAACCGTGGTTGTCTATTCTCATAAGTTTTCTCTCATTATATAACTTCATACTAGACTTTTCCTAACTAGTTAAGCAAAACCTAAACATAAAAACATAACATGATCAAGATTAGTTATTTTTTTTCCTATTTATTCAAGATATGTTTCATGCAAATTCTAGGTACTCTTAAAAAATAACTGAGCTAACCCAACATAAGTAATTCCATAAGATATGATGTATGCTGATCTTATTGTTTAAGCTTTTTCAGATTATCTCCTAAGATTTGTAAGGCCTTAGGTATTATATTTACAGATTAGTGCCAATCAAAAGACTCTGTTATGGGTATTTTCGGATTCCTCAAATTGGCTGGCAAAGGCCCATCGAGATAGCGGCCCAAGCCACTAAGACCAGATGTGAAGCACTATTCATCAGATCGCGAGATCGCTCCAGTAGTCAACGAGGTCGAGCCCGACAGAAGACTAGCGAAGACAAGCCCAGATGCACCAATTACCTTCACGACGACGTTGAGGTCGCAGACCAGTCTTTGCGACGTTTAGATCGTCAGGACGGTGCGAAGTGAAGATCGTCACGACGAAGCTTCAGTCCGTTTTCTACACCAGTTCGCCCAGTTTCAGTGCAAGACAGTAAAATGGCATATCTTATACGATAAGCAAGGTTATTTCACCTAATGACAGCTTAATTTCGGGAAATCTCACCAAACCAGCATGGGTTAAGCAGTCAGCCCACGTGAAGCCAGAGTTGACCTTGTAAAAGTCAGAAGCATTAAATACATGTCAGCAGCATTAATTAAGACAAGATCAGCCTCTTTTATCTGTTTATTCCATTTGTAGCCTTATCTCCTCTATAAATAGAGGAGGACATTTATTGTTGAGGATCCAAAAAAATTAAGAGTTGAGAGGGCTGTTACTCTATTGAAATACCGAGAGAGTAAACACTTGAGAGAGAGGCTGCCATTTATAACAGAAACAGTGGACGTAGGCTCTTCTAAAAAAGCCGAACCACTTCAAATATTGAGTGTTCTTGTTCTTCCTTCTTCTCTTCTTTCTTTGCCATTATTGGGTGTGTTTGTTGCAGGTCTCCTTATCTATACGGCATTGGCTCAAGAATCTGGTTAGCTGGTTTACCACATCAACATTTTGGCGCTAGAAGGAAGGGCCCAACTACAAGTAAAGTTCTGCAATCGCCATGGCCAAGGGAAAGACAACAAGGAATTCTGTGGACGAGCGAGCTGAAGAAGCCGAGCTGCGGCGCCAAGCCCAGATGATTGATATAGGTGCAGGACCGTCTTAGGGAGGACGAGACGCCGTGCATGACTTGGCCGGACGTCAGGAGAGGTTGGAAACGACTATGGTGCAAATTGCAGATACGTTGAGGACGTTGGTGCGAGGTCATGATCAGAACGTTCCTAGGACGATTGTGATCCCACTGCCCGGAGCAGAGGTCGCAAGGGGGGTGCAAATCCCGGAGGGATCCATTCATTCATTGAACAGACGACCTGAGGCCCGGAGTCAGCGAGCTCGGGAGAATGGAGATACAGCTCGACCTTCCGATTTGAGGATAAGGATCAGCCAGGACGGTCATAGGCAGGTCGAAGTAAGTGACAGTCATCACCGAGCTTCAGCCCGTAGAAGCGAGAACGAGCTGCGACGAGGCCAGGAGGACCGGCGTAGGGAGGATGAGAACTACGAGGTGGGCCAAGGACGCAGGAGGCATGATCAGCGCTCTCTCACCGGGGTAAGTCAAAGAAGTGGAAGATCCCCCGTGAGGCAGCTCGGAGCTCGGGACCCTAAAATTGAATAGCTCCTGGAGAGAATGCAGCAGCTTGAAGCGCGACCTGGAGCTCAGCCAATAGTAGAGCGAAGTGAAGACAGAAGCCCTTTTACAATGGAGATAGATCGGGAACCGCTTCCTGCCAGGTTCAAAATCCCTGACATCCCGAAGTATAATGGAGACTTGACCCGTACGATCACCTGGACGCCTTCAACGTTCAGATGAACCTGCAAACGACCAGTTCACTGGTGAAGTGTCGTGTTTTCCCTGCGATGTTTGGAGAAATCCCCCGGACTTGGCTCAAAAACCTTCCACCTCGCAGCATCAGTAGCTGGGAAGAGTGCCAGCAGAAGTTCCTCGATCAGTATAAGGCCCTGAAGAAGTAGCTCGCTCCGGCCTGTCATCTCGCTACAATTTTTCAGCGATCAGGGGAATCGTTAAAGGAGTACATCAGTCAGTTCAGAAGCGAGATCAATAATGTGGAGAGCCAGTCTGATGAAGGGATCTTGACTGCGATCTTGGCGGGACTGAGGAAGGATGGTAAGCTCTACGAAAGCATCTACAAGACGCCTGTTAAGAACCTGGGTGAGTTTTATGAGCGAGCCAATAGGGAGATCAGATGGGAAGAATCTTTCAGCTCGAGGAAGGCTAGTCACCCTAAGAATGAGGCAAGCGGATCCCATCAGGGCAAGAAGAGGGATCAGGTCGGTATTGAAGATAGAAAGAACCGATCTAATAATCAGGTGGCGAAGCGAGCTAAAAGGGAGCCCAGAAGAAATCGCTCTCCGCCTCAAAGTCGCTTCAACCATTACAGCACCTTATCAGACAGGCAGGACAGGATTTTTCAGACTGAGAAACATAGGGTGAACTTCGGGAGACCAAGCCCTTCCAATGTTCCCGGTAAGTTCAAGAACCCTCGCAAATATTGTGTCTATCATTAGGAGGTTGGGCACAATACATCTGACTGTTGGGACCTCAAGGACGCCATAGAAGAATTTATAAGAAATGGTCGTTTGAAGGAGTACGTGGTACAGCCCGGCCACGAGATGTCCCAGAATCAGCGTCCTCGCAGAGATCATCAGCCCGCGCAGAAGAACCAGCAGAGTCAAGAGCATGAGGACGATCTGACAGTCAAGACCATCTATACCATTCACGGCGATCCCCACATCGCTGGATCCTCCAATAAGTCTCATGAGCGGTATGTGCGGGAAGCGAATCACGTCCTACTTGCAGGGCGGGGTGATCAGGAAGGGCCAGCAAAGAAGGTCAGAATGACTTCGGAGGACATTGTTTTTACAAAGGAGGACGCGAGCGAGGTGCGATATCCCCATAATGACGCCCTTGTCATCAGGGCGAGAATTAGCAATGCAGAGGTCTTGAGGATCATGGTTGATACAGGTAGCTCGGTGAACGTCATGTATAAAGAATGTTATGATTAGCTCGGGTTGGGAGCTAATCAGCTGAAGCCATCGTCGGAGCCTCTTTACGGCTTCATCGGGGACGCCATCATCCCATTGGGGCAAGTCAGACTTCCGCTGTCAGTAGGAGATCCAGCTCGCCAGGCTACTGCTTTAGCGGACTTCCTTATCGTCAATGGGCCGTCTGCCTATAATGTGGTCTTGGGGAGGCCTACAATGAATGACCTGGATATGGTCGTTTCGACTAAAGCTCTAATGATCAAATTTCCAACGGCCAGCGGAGTGGGCGTTGTGCGAGGTGAGCAGTATACGGCGAGGCGTTGTTATCTGAAGGTCGTAAAAATTGGGGTGATGTACAAACGAGTTAACATGGTGGCTGGGGGAAAGCCAAGTTAAGCAAGCAAAGAAGGTTTCGATCGCGACCTTGATCCTCGCGAGGTAGATGAAGATGGGACATCAGGCCCAGTTGACAAGCTAGAATCAGTGCAGGTCAGCAATGAGGACCCTAAAAGATGTCTTAGTGTGGGACGAAGTCTGGCACCGAATGTGAAGAATCAGCTCATTGAATTCCTCAGCGAAAATGCAGATGTCTTCGCATGGAATCACGAAGACATGGTTGGGATCGACCCGGAGGTCATGTCGCACAGGTTGAATATTGACCCTCATTACAGACCAGTCCGTCAGAAGCGGAGGCCATTGAATAGGGAGCGATCTGATGCCATCAAGGAAGAAGTTGACAAGCTGCTTGCTAACAATTTCATCAGACCGGTCCAGTATTCGCTTTGGCTGGCCAACCCTGTGCTCGTGAAGAAGAAGAATGGGAAGTGGAGGACGTGCATTGATTTCACCGACCTCAATAAGGCGTGCCCGAAAGACAGCTTTCCTCTTCCGAAAATTGATTAACTGATGGACGCGACTGCTGGTCACCAGTTGCTAAGTTTCATGGACGCGTATTCAGGATATAACCAAATTCCCATGAGCCCGTAGGACGAAGAGCATACCTCGTTTATTACTGATAGAGGCCTTTATTGTTACAAGGTGATGCCTTTCGGCCTGAAGAATGCAGGAGCGACCTATCAGAGGCTCGTCAACAAAATGTTTGAAAAGCAGATCGCAAGACAATGGAGGTATATGTGGATGATATGCTGGTCAAGTCAAAACAGGCAGAATTTCATGTTAGCGACCTGGCAAAAACATTTCAAATGCTAAGGAACTTCCGGATGAAGCTCAATCCGCTGAAGTGTGCATTTGGGGTGGCATCTGGGAAGTTTTTGGGTTTCATGGTGAATGAGAGGGGGATCGAGGCCAATCCAGAGAAAATCCAGGCCTTAATCAACATGAGGTCGCCCAGAAAAGTCAAAGAAGTCCAGAGTCTTACAGGTCAGGTCGCAGCATTAAGCAGATTCATCTCGAAGGCGACTGACAAATGCATCCCTTTCTTTGACGTACTGAAAAGGGTAAAAGACTTCGAATGGACGGAGCAGTGCGAGCAGGCTTTCCAGCAGCTAAAGGAGTATCTAGGTCGGGCTCCGCTTTTGTCGAAACAGGTAGACGGAGAGAAGCTCATCCTTTACTTGGGGGTATCAAAAAGCGCCCTTAGTGCGGCCTTGGTGCGAGAAGAAGACAGGACGCAGCTCCCCGTATACTATATAAGCAAAAGGCTATCAGATGTGGAGACGAGGTATTCCCAAATAGAAAAGCTCGCTGATTGCTTGGTGACCGCATCCAGAAAGCTCCGACCTTATTTCCAGGCTCACAAGATTGAGGTCCCAACTCGCTATCCCTTGAAGTAGATTTTTCAGACCGCAGACACTTCAGGTCGCTTATTGAAGTGGGCAGTCGAGTTGGCTCAGTTCGACATCGAGTACGTCCCCAGACCGTCTATCAAAGCTCAGGCCTTGGCAGATTTTATTGCAGAATTCACCGGAGTCCTAGAAGAAGGAGCTGAGCCATCAGAGAAGTCGATATGGGAATTGTATGTCGATGGTTCGTCAAGCGAGCTGAAGGCAGGGGCAGGTATATTACTTATTAGTCCGGAGGGGCACAAGATCTTCTATGCATTGAAGTTCGGGTTCAAGGCAACCAACAATGAAGTTGAGTACGAAGCGCTTATAGCGGGGTTGAAGCTCGCTAGGGAAATGCGAGCTAATCAGGTACTGATATTTAGTGATTCACAGCTCGTTGTAAACCAGGTGAAAGGAGAATACCGAACTCAGGGAAGAAAGACAGCTGCGTATCTGGAGAAAGTGCAAGAATTACTCGAGGCATTCCAGAGGTGCGAAGTGAATCAAATTCCGCGAGCTCAAAATGCACATGCGGATGCCCTAGCTCGCTTAGCCACTACTCAAGCAGCAGAAGACCTGAAGCCCGTACCTGTTGAGCTCCTGCCAGTACCGAGCATTCAGAGAGGGGAAGCGGTGATGACCCTAGTGATGGCCGAAGACTCGTGGATGAGGCCGCTAGCTGATTATTTGCAGAATGGAATCCTCCTTGCAGACAAGAACGAAGCTCGCCAATTGAAGGCGCGATCTGCGCGCTATTGCATTTATGATGATCTATTGTATAAAAGGCGTTTCTCAGCCCCTCTCTTGCGATGTATAGATGGGGCGGACTGCGAGAAGGTGTTGAACGATATGCATTCGGGACATTGTGGAAACCACTCCTGAGGACTCGCTCTAGCCCAGAGGGCATTAAGGCAGGGATTCTACTGGCCTACGATGAAGAAGGACGCTATCGCCCTGGTTAGAAAATGCAACAAGTGTCAAAGGTTCGCCAAGGTACCCCGAGCTCCTCCAGCACTCCTGCAGCAGATGGTGAGCCCGTGGCCATTCGCGATCTGGGGAATGGACCTAATTGGGCCCCTACCAACAGCCCGTGGAAATTGCAAGCATGCTGTGGTCGCAATTGATTATTTCACGAACAGAAGCTAAAGAATTGGCTAATATCTCCACTTCGAAGATCATCAAGTTTATGTGGAGTAACATCATCAGTAGATTCGGAGTTCCGCAACAGGTGATAATAGACAACGGGACTCAGTTCAGCAGCGAACAGTTCATTGATTTTTGTGATGAGCTCGGAATCACAAAGAGCTTCTCAGCAGTAGATCATCCTCAGGCCAACGGACAGGTCGAAGCCGTGAACAAGATCATAAAGCAGATCCTGAAGACGAAGTTAGAAGCAAGAAAAGGGGCTTGGGTGGACGAGCTACCCAAGGTATTATGGGCCTACCGGACAACAGCTCGCAGTACGACTCAAGAAACGCCCTTCTCAATGGTTTATGGGTGCGAGGCTATGGTTCCTGCAAAATTTGAAGTGACGACGCATCGGAGAGCCGCCTTTAACATAGAAGATAATGATCAATTGCTCGCCTACGGTCTCGACCTCGTGGAAGAGTTGCGAGATGAAGCTTAGCTGAGAGTAGCGGTGTATCAACAACGGGTTGCCAGATACTACAACAAGAAGGTCCGCGCTCGCCGCTACAACGTCGGGGATCTGGTACTAAGGCTTATTATGCCTGCAGCACGGAACTCAAGCAAAGGTACTCTGGGACCGAGCTGGGAAAGGCCCTACGTCGTTCAAAAAGATCTGGGGAACGGGGCCTACCACCAGAGCAATATGGATGGAACCGAAGTCCCACGAGCATGGAATGCCGAGAAGCTGCGACCATATTTCGTATAATGTATTCAGGTCAAAATTATCTATCTTAAATGTAATCTCTTGACATTTTGTCTAAATATGTGAATATATTCAAGCAGATTTGCATCGCTTCTCGAGAATACTTTATCTCCACTTTCGCTTATGTTGGTCCCCGAAATTCAAAGTCCTGAACAGAAACATCGCGTCCTGGGAGCTCGCAACGCTCTACTTGGGGCGACGTTCTCCTGTGGACTCGTCAATCAACAAAAATCCTGGACGAAAACATCGCGTCCTGGGAGCTCCCAACGCTCTATTTGGGGCGACGTTCTCCTTGGGACTCCTCAATCAACGTCCTGTGCGGAAACGTCGCGTCCTGGGAGCTCGCAACGCTCTACTTGAGGCGACGTTCTGCTGGGGACTCGTCAATTAACAAAGTCCTGGACGGAGCCGTCGCGTCCTGGAGCCCGCAACGCTCTACTTGGGGCGACATTCTCCTATGGACTCTTCAATCAACCAAGTCCTGGACAGAAACATCGCGTCCTGGGAGCCCGCAACGCTCTACTTGGGGCGACGTTCTCCTGTGGACTCGTCAATCAGCCAAGTCCTGAACGGAAACGTCGCGTCCTGGGAGCTCGTAACGCTCTACTTGGGGCGACGTTCTCCTGGGGACTCCTCAATCAACGTCCTGTACGGAAATGTCGCGTCCTGGGAGCTCGCAACGCTCTACTTGAGGCGACGTTCTCCTGGGGACTCGTCAATCAACAAAGTCCTGGACGGAGCCGTCGCGTCCTGGGAGCCCACAACGCTCTACTTGGGGCGACATTCTCCTATGGACTCTTCAATCAACCAAGTCCTGGACGGAAACGTCGCGTCGTGGGAGCCCGCAACGCTCTACTTGGGGCGACGTTCTCCTGGGGACTCCTCAATTAACGTCCTGTACGGAAATGTCGTGTCTTGGGAGCCGCAACGCTCTACTTGGGGCGACGTTCTCCTGTGGACTCGTCAATCAACAAAAATCCTGGACGAAAACGTCGTGTCCTGGGAGCTCGCAACGCCCTACTTGGGGCGACGTTCTCCTTGGGACTCCTCAATCAACGTCCTGTGCGGAAACGTCGCGTCCTAGGAGCTCGCAACGCTCTACTTGAGGCGACGTTCTCCTGGGGACTCGTCAATCAACAAAGTCCTGGACGGAGCCGTCGCGTCCTGGGAGCCCGCAACGCTCTACTTGGGCGACATTCTCCTATGGACTCTTCAATCAACCAAGTCCTGGACGGAAACGTCGTGTCATGGGAGCCCGCAACGCTCTACTTGGGGCGACGTTCTCCTGGGGACTCCTCAATCAACGTCCTGTACGAAAATGTCGCGTCCTGGGAGCTCGCAACGCTCTACTTGGGGCGACGTTCTCCTGTGGACTCGTCAATCAACAAAAATCCTGGACGAAAACATCGCGTCCTGGGAGCTCCCAACGCTCTACTTGGGGCGACGTTCTCCTTGGGACTCCTCAATCAACGTCCTGTGCGGAAACGTCGCGTCCTGGGAGCTCGCAACGCTTTACTTGAGGCGACGTTCTCCTGGGGACTCGTCAATCAACAAAGTCCTGGACGGAGCCGTCGCGTCCTGGGAGCCCGCAACGCTCTACTTGGGGCGACGCTCTCCTGGGGACTCCTCAATCAACGTCCTGTGTGGAAACGTCGCGTCCTGGGAGCTCGCAACGCTCTACTTGAGGCGACGTTCTCCTGGGGACTCGTCAATCAACAAAGTTCTGGACGGAGCCGTCGCGTCCTGGGAGCCCGCAACGCTCTACTTTGGGCGACGTTCTCCTGTGGACTCTTCAATCAACCAAGTCCTGGACGGAAACGTCGCATCCTAGGAGCCCGCAATGCTCTACTTAGGGCGACGTTCTCCTGGAGACTCCTCAATCAACGTCCTGTGCGGAAACGTCGCGTCCTGGGAGCTCGCAACGCTCTACTTGGGGCGACGTTCTCCTGTGGACTCGTCAATCAACAAAAATCCTGGACGGAAACGTCACGTCCTGGGAGCTCGCAACGCTTTACTTGGGGCGACGTTCTCTTGGGGACTCCTCAATCAATGTCCTGTACGGAAACGTCGCATCGTGGGAGCTCGCAACGCTCTACTTGGGGCGACGTTCTCCTGTGGACTCGTCAATCAACAAAAATCCTGGACGAAAACGTCGCGTCCTGGGAGCTCGCAACGCTCTACTTGGGGCGACGTTCTCCTGGGGACTCGTCAATCAACAAAAGTCCTGGACTGAAACGTCGCATCCTGGGAGCTCGCAACGCTCTACTTGGGGCGACGTTCTCCTGTGGACTCGTCAATCAGCTAAGTCCTGAACGAAAACGTCGCGTCCTGGGAGCTCGCAACGCTCTACTTGGTGCGACATTCTCCTGGGGACTCCTTAATCAACGTCCTGTACAGAAACGTCGCGTCCTGGGAGCTCGCAACGCTCTACACCAGTTCATCAGGACGGTACGAAGTGAAGATCGTCACGACGAAGCTTCAGTCCGTTTTCTACACCAGTTCGCCCAGTTTCAGTGCAAGACAGTAAAATGGCGTGTCTTATACGATAAGCAAGGGTATTTCACCTAATGAAAGCTTAATTTCGGGAAATCTCACCAAACCAGCATGGGTTAAGCAGTCAGCCCACGTGAAGCCAGAGTTGACCTGGTAAAAGTCAAAAGCATTAAATACATGTCAGCAGCATTAATTAAGACAAGATCAGCCTCTTTTGTCTGTTTATTCCATTTGTAGCCTCATCTCCTCTATAAATAGAGGAGAGCATTTATTGTTGAGGATCCAAAAAAATTAAGAGTTGAGAGGGCTGTTACTCTGTTGAAATACCGAGAGAGTAAACACTTGAGAGAGAGGCTGCCATTTATAATAGAAACAGTGGATGGAAGCTCTTCTAAAAAGGCTGAACCACTTCAAATATTGAGTGTTCTTGTTCTTCCTTCTTCTCTTCTTTCTTTGCCATTATTGGATGTGTTTGTTGCAGGTCTCCTTATCTGTGCGGGATTGGGCTCAAGAATCTGGTTGGTTGGTTTACCACGTCAACAGACTCCAACAACAATATTTTAGGGGCTTATTTAGTAATGCCTTAAAGAATCAATATCCAGTAATGGCATGTCATATTAAATTGGGTAAATGGCCTTTAGTATCCGAGTTACATGATTTTTCTACCTCAAAATATATTTAGATAGTAATTTTTGACAGGTCTTCATAATTATTTTTGTTTTTCAAACTTTTCTATGCGAAGCTTTCATGTTCTTATCTCTGGACATTATTTGCATTGGAGAAGCACATTTCGAGGTGAATCAATAGCTTTACCTAGATGCATTGTGAAAAAAGGTTAAAAGATATTTTATGCTTTATACTTATTAATGTTCAAAATTTAGCATGTTTGGCTTTCAGATGCATGTAAAAAACCGTTGTGCTTGGTGTTTTGCAGCATTTTTGTCAAGTGAGTAGCACTTGATGGAAAAAAAAGCTGGCTGATGTAGCAGGTAGGCAAGAGGTGTGCTTTAGTTGGAGGGAATTTTGCACAGTTGACTCAAAACAATGGGTGGGCTGCTATCGTAGTGAATGGATGCATGAGAGATGTAGATGAGATTAATGCATGTGGAATTGGGGTGAGAGCCTTCGGATCTCATCCTATGAAATAGAACACAAAAGGCCATGTGCACATTGCTGGAGCCTTCATTCATGATGGGAGTGGTTGTGTGGGAGCCTAAGCCTGCACATTCTTGATTCTAACACAGAGCTGAGTGTCTAAACCAGCCAGTTGAAGCCTACAGTCCTGTTGTCAGAAAGTCAGATTTAATTAACTTATGACGTTTTGGACTTTTGTTGTGATTCCTTAAGATGATCATGCTTTCACTATGATATGCCCACAGGAGGCAGTGCAGCAAAAGGTATGATTGAATTCAAACTTGAGAGACCGGAAGAGATTTTACTTGTTCCAAGGCCGTTAATGCTAGTCCTCCCTGCGTAGCTGCTGGCTCTGCACCAATTGCTCTGAGTGGCATCAAAGCGGGATTCCATTGGAGGTGTTACAAAGTAATAATTATCTTTAATTTTAATGCAGCGTAGATATTGCAGGCCATGATCGTATTAACTTCTTTGCTTTCATCGAAGATTACTGCACTTTGTTAACACAGTTTAAAGAATGAAAGACAATAACAATGACACTAGCTGGGCAAATGGCTTTAGGTATCTTATTAAATTTGTTGTTACAACATAATCTTTGACAATCTTGTCTACTCTTTTTTTTTTTTTCTTTTACTGTTTTCTTTCTTTTTTTTTTTTTTTTTTTTTTCATAATTTTTCTGTGCAAAGCTTCTTAGTTTTGATAACTTTCTATGCATAACCATAGCATCCTATAGTTTTTATGCGTATGTGATCATGCCTATATTCTTCAGATAACATCGCTAAAAATTTTGAGGCTAAATTGGTGTTATGTTTTATCATAACGGAATAGAAATGGAACATGAGAGAATTGATCTGAAATCTCTCGCATCCCTAATATCCAAATTGATAATGAGTGTGTGCAAAGAGATGGCCATTGAAATCTACAAACATGCATCAAACTCCAGGTATTTCCTTCACCTCCTCCTCTTACTTGACTGTTTTTGTTATACTTATCTTTGCAGCAGCACTTATTGGAAACTGTAAATTTATTTTAAATTAATTAACTGGTCGTAGATATTTGATTAAGTTACAAATTGAGTCTTCAAAAGTCTTTCATTTTTCCACACAACCACTTTTTAAGGGAAATCAAATTGTTGTGCCAAGATGCATTGAGAAGAAAAGTTAGGAACAATACTCTATTAATCAAAATGTGCATTTGAGTTGATGACATATTCTTCTTAATGTTTGTAAATTGTCAGGTTTGTGCATTACAAGGAGAGATATATTAGATTTCAGAGACATTTAATTTCTTATCTTTATGTTTGGGATTTCGCTGCATAAGAAGAGGCATCAAGAAGAGAGACATAAGACGATCAGTAATTTCATTCTTATGTGATAAGAAAATATAGAGTTTCAATAGGTATTACAGAAGAGTCTAACTTCCATGAATTTAAATGCAAGAGGTGAGTAGAGGAGAGTTTCAAGAGCACTCCCAGGTCTCCTGCCTCAACAGACACTGGTTCAGCACAGATCCATTCTAAGTAGCATTGACATAAACTTTCCTCGGGATATGGTATTACAATATCTAAGTAGAATAGGAATTACCTTAAATATTTTTAATGCAAGGTAAAAATTGTGGGCCGCATGATCTTATTACTTTCTTTGCTTTCAGATATTTACTTTAGAGTATGTCATAGTTTGTAGATGTTTTCATTCAATTTTTACACTTCAAAAACTCAATGTCAAGTGATGTTGGTTGAGGAATTGTCATTGGCTATCTTATTATCTTTTTTGTCATAAGTATGACTTGATTACTCAAATATATTTCACATTTTCTACATTTTTGTTATCCGCCTCTTTTGTGTGTTTTTCTTTTTTAATTTACTTTTCTATTGAAAACTTCTTAATTTTGATAACTTTCAGGCATAAGCATAGCATGCCATTGTTATTATTTGTGTACGGGCAAACAGATTGCCATTGAACTTCCCAGTGGTTGCAACAAACATCAAACTGTAAGTATTTGTTGTTCTATTTTTCAGTACATTGTTATTATTTTTAAATTTATCGATATCTATAAATGAAGCCAAATCAAACTTATTATAAACTGGAACTTAATTAATTAATTAATTATATATATATGGAAGCTTGATTTTAATGTTACATTCACAACTATTTGAAGCAAAAGGATGCTTCACTACATCCACTTGTCAATAAATCATGTTTATCTTCGGTTAATGTTTGATGCTGGTACATGAATTATGAACCATGTAATTGACGAAATGTTTTACGATATTTTGCATCAATTTCACACATATTTGCTGATAATCAAAATTTTAATGCTGTATGGGTAGATATTTAATTTGAAAAGCTAACATGAGATAGAAGAGTGAGGTATGTATCAAAATTCAGAAGAAGGGATATTACATGGATGGAAAATCATGAAGTTCTTTTAACTAGAATCAATTCTGGATCTTTAAGAGGTGAGGAATGCATCAATTATGATTGTTGAAATAGATAAAAAAAAAAAAAACTATCAGGTATTTCCATTAGATGTAATGTATGCTAATTATTGCTTTATGTTCTTTCAGATTCTCCCTAAGATTAATAAGGCATTGGGTGCTATATTTTCAGATTTATGTCAATCAAAAGACTCTGATGGCAATACTTTAGGGAAGTAAAATGTCTTGTATTACTTTGAAGAATCAAGATTTAGTAATGTTATGTGTTATTAACTAGGTAAGTGCGCTGTAAGTTTCCTATTAATATGATTTTCTGGCTCTAAGAATATTTAAATAAAGATGATCATATTTTAAAAAGTATTGTTCTTAAATTTCTTTGTGCTTGGTGTTTTGCAGGAAGAAGAAAGAGAAAGATAATCATTTTTAAATTTCCTCAAACTAGTTGCATCTTTTAATGGACTCCATTTTTGTTGATGTAACGAACAGGATGTGTCCATAAGAGGATGGATAAAACCAATGGCCAATGTTGGAGGTAGGCAATAGGTGTTCTTTAGTTGCAGGGAATTTAGCTCAGTTGGCTCATAACAATGGGTAGGCTGGTATATATCATTGTGAATGGATGTATTAGAGATGATGAGATTATTGCATGTTGAATTGGGGTGAAAGCCTTGGGATCTCATCCTATGAAATTGAATACAACAGGCCATGATGAAAATCGTGCGTCTATGCACATTGCTGGATCATGATGGGAGTGGTTGATAGAGCCTTCATGATGGTGATAACATTCTTGTTTCTAACGCAGAGCTAAGTGTCTGAACCAGAAGTCTACAATCCAATTGTAATATAATCAGTTTAAATTCACTAATGTCGATTTGGACATTTGTCACCCCTCATGGTTTCACTGTGATATACCCACAAGAGGGAGAACAGCAAAAGGTATGCTTGGATTGAATTCAAACTTGTGAGTCCAGAAGAGGTTTTGTTTGTTCCAAGGTTGTTGATACAAGTCCTCCCTCAGTAGATGGCTTTGAATAGATTGCTCTAAGTGGCATCGAAGTGGACTTCCTTCGGAGGTATTATAGAGTTGAAGTAGAGGAGTATAATTATCTTTAATTTTAATGCAGTGTAGATATGATCCTATTAACTTTTTTGCTTTCATCGAATTAGTGTGGATACTACTGTTTTCTTTTCTTTTTCTTTTTCTTTTTTTTTTTCACAATTTTTCTGTACAAAGCTTCTTGATTCTAATAATTTTTCGTGCATAATATAGCATGCCATCGTTTTATTCCATATATGAACTTGCCCATATTATATATATATAGTAAGAACCATGTCAAATTGATCAACATTTGTTACACTTTAGCAAAAGTTTATTAATGTCAATTGTTCAGAATATAGTCTTCACAACCCATTTGAAGCAAAAACTTGGGAAACCTTGACTTTTTTCCGGATTTGTGTGTCTAGAAAATCAAACATGTTCTTGGTTGTAGATATCTTACCTATTTTCTATAATTAATTTCAAATGTGTTTATTTGGTTATCATAATTTTATTTAATATTACAGGGGTTATATAAGTATATATGATTTCAGGAGGAAAAAAAAAAACAAGAAGAAGAAGAAGCACATAAATTTATTGGTGGTGTGTTGAATACAAGAGAGTGAAGAGTAGGACAAGTATTACAATGTACAGATGCTGGAGAGTTTACAACTTTAAGCTTAGTGCAGGGGGCTAATCCCTTCAAAAAGAACTTGGTAATTGGCCATTGCCATCTTATCCAGTCTTCTATCTATATTCTGTATTACTTTAAATTAAGTTCGAGGCAGCAGTAGTCAGGAAAATTTTTCCAGGCCATCTGGTTTTTTTTCCTCAAGGATACAAGTAAAAGTTCCGCAGGCATACACCATTTTGTGTATCTTTGCTCACTTTGCAGCCACTATGCATGATCTGAATGTTTGACGTATTATGTGATTATCACTTAAATTTATCTCCCAATTTTAAAACCAGAAGAGTGTATATCATTACTTCGATTATTTATTGTATTTTCAGCGATGGATATAGGGGCAAAATACTTCAGTTGGAATATAATTCCGCATCGACTAGGTTAGTTTCAAAGATGGTATTAGTATATATTATTATATCTATTGAAATGAATAAAGTAAGATCTGGTAAGTCCTTTTAGACATGGTGTGTGATGATCTTATTATTGATTTCCAGTTAAAATATCTTCTATGAACATGTGAAGTGAGTTTATTTCTTCACCTTAATAATTCAATGTCCTCAACTCATTTTGTAATTGAATGATTGACGCCTATCAATAACTTCAGTACTCCTACCTCATATGGCTCAAAGAATCAATTTTAATTCATTTGGTATAACATGACACTAACCAAGTGATCATATTCAGTAATTGTCAGGTTTATCTATCACAGGGAGAGGTATTGGATTACAAAGACACATTTAACTTCTTATATCTCAAGTAAGTCATTTTGAATATGGTTTGTGCTAATATTAATACTTTTTCCTTTTTAACTTCCCCATATGTAATACTTAAGCATCTTTGTCCACTTCCAGCTAGTTGATTTTGTCATTGGAGAATGAGCCATTAAGTGATCAATACCTATTACAACCTCGGGTACTATAGTTTTGTATGACTAGAAGAATCAATGTCAAATGATGGTATGTGACATCAAACTCTACAAGTAGTATTTCATCCTGAAAGTTTTTAAAAATACTACATTAGTGCTTTTTCAAAGAACAGTTCCAATTATCTGTAATGCACACCCCTTGCATTGAGTGCCACTGATAGTCCTATGACTGGATACACAAGCTTAACAATTTGCCCTGTTTATAATAGACATGATTATATACCATTCCTTGTAAGTTTCTTTCTGACTAGAAACAATGCAAATTTTATATTCTTTTATAAATGGTTGTTTACGTGTTCAGAACTAAAAACAGGGAAATCAATCTTATGTTGCATCTTGCTTATTTAGTGCCAAGATGATGCTTATGTTTGATTACTGTGCAATTTTAACTAAAGTCTAAAGTCAACCGTGTCTTAAGTCTCAAGTATTATAAACAAGTTTTCCTGCCATGTTCATTACCTGATTCCCAAATACTCTTATCATTTCGATTGTATTTGCTTTTAATCTATGTAAGTTTCTTGAGGCAGTGGTTTTAGTGGCTTATGGCAAATGGATCGGAGAAAATGAAGATTTTGCAATAACATCATTTGCTTGATCACCTTCAAGTTCTAATGTGGCTGTCTACCTTATGTAACAAGCATTGCAGGGCATATGGGGTTTTGTAAATCTTTACTCTTTTTGCAAATACTATGTTTGATCATAATGTTTGACTTCATTAATCAATTTATTTTTATTATTCCATTTCTTTTTGTGATTACTTTATCTAATATCTTCTATTTAGTGCAGGGTAAGTGAGCAAAATTTTTGTTGAAATGCAATTTCACGTCTTTTGAGAGGCCTAACATTTGACATGGTTAGTCTTTTTATTTGAAGTCATTATGTATATAAAATAAATAAAGGACAAGTATGTCCGCAAGGCCAGCCCTTTTAATTGAAGTTATATGTATAAATCAAATAAAAATAAAATATGTCCTTCATGTATGGTATGTGATCTTGACCTCAATATATTTGGCATCCTGCTTGTTCCCTAGCATTCTTGGTAGAATTTGTCACTGAAGACGCATGGTCAAGTGATCGATGCCTATCAAAATTGGGCTTGAGCAACTTGAAGAATCACTATCTATCAAATCTTGGTGTATGTCATTAAACTAGACTAGTAACTTCAAATATCTTAATTAATATTTTGACATAAGGCATAATCTTGATTATGTAATTTTTGACAAGCTATGTTTTGTTCTGTTTTTAATTTCCTCTGGATTTGCTTGTACAGAGCTTCCTCATGGCAATCGTAAAGCTGACACCAAGTTCGAATTAAGGATCTCAATTTGGAACAAATTATTTTCACATTTAGCCAAGAAAGCTGGAGGACATGGTTCCATTGATCCATAATGGGCATATTTGGTAATTAGTAGCTTCTAATTGATAACTGAAATTTAATCTAGGTAACTAGTTATGTTTGGTTGAAGATATTAATTGCATGCCTTTGAATGTTAAAATCATATTTGCACAAAGCTTTGTTTTGCCAAATGTAATGATCAAGGCATCAAGTTGCAATGCAAACGAACTAGCGAACATTTAATGAGGAAGCAAATTTTGTTGCAAGATGTCCTGTCAAGAATGGTTAAGCACAACATTTTATTGATGGAAATTTCGACTACTTGAAAACAATGAAAGTACAGTCTAGGAATTTTGTCTGTAATATAATTGTGATCTTGTGTATATGCTTCTCATGTTTGACACTGTATTAGTAATTGCAACTATCTCAAACAGAGTTAAGGCATGTAAATTTCTTGTTTGTGTGACATAGATTTTGCTTCTTAAGAAGAGACAAAAAAATGAGAATGGATGTGACTGGCGGGATATCATATATAGTAGTGTGGCTGATGAAAGATGCCTCAATTATGTGCGAATCAATTGACTGCAGATGACTGGCTGCAAGATGTTTTTTCAGCTGTCTGTATTTTCATTTGTTGGCCAGAATGATTTAAATTCAAATAAACTGTTTTACCGTGTCATTTTAAACATTATACCAAACAAATGTTTTATAGTCGAAATCGTAGTTAGGTTCTTCATTCTGAAGGCCTCTATGCTATGGACCGCTAAGATGCTTCAGGAAACAAGCTAATCCAAATGATGGTCTCTTAAACAATCTTGTTCCTTTAGTGTTGGATGTGGTGTTGTCCACACCTTGGAAAAATCTGGTTTTCTCATGCCAATTTTATCTTAAGCTTCCACGCTCAACATATTCACAAATTCATCTTCAACTTATGCATATGATTGTTGTTTCTTGAGGATGAGAAATAAGGTTAGCCTAATAGCAATATGATCCATGTTATATGAATTATATTGTTGCCATTTATATTAAATTCTGTAACCGACCATAGTTTCCCTTGGCTAGCAGATCCACACATGGTCCGTAATATTCAAACATATCTGATAATCTATAACGCACTCTGCTTGCTCGCTATGATAGCATACACATGTTCTGCAATTGGCACTACTAATTGCAGATGTTATCTCATATCATTCAATGTGAGTTCCTTCTTGACCCAAAACTACAAATATCATATTCTTTTATTGTTTTTCTTCTTTATATGAGTTAAATAGTGCAAGCAATTACAATTCCTTTATTGTTTACTGGTCAAATACTTAAATAGGCATTAAATTTCTTGTTCAAGGTCAATGACATAGTTTCAATCTTCTCTGTCATTTGAAGTAGAACCTCAAACAACATTGTCAAATAAGGAGAACCAAGCACAAGAAATAGCAACCAAGTAAAAGACCACAACAGCAGAGACCTAGCGGAGTAGCCAACACAAGAAGTGAATTTCTTCTTTAACATGACCCATGTAAATTAAGTTGTGAGTGGTCATAACACTAGTAGCTTTTAGTGGGAAGAAGTGGTGGAATTCAACAATGAAGAAGCTCAGCTCAAATAACTATTGACTCAATCTTATTTATATACTAATGATTGTATGGCAGTTGTAAATACAAATTTACATGATATTTTGGATAGTTTTTTAACAATCAATTTCATTATGAAGTTTTTTAAAAACCAATTTCATTATGAAACATCATCATTATCAACATATTAAGCTTATTCTGAATGACAATGTTCGTCCTAATAACATCAAGTTAAATTCTTGCCTTAAATTTTGCTTTTGGAAATCTTTTTTTTTTTTTTTTAATTCTTTCTCTACAGTACTTGCGTTTCCCTTCTTGCATCAGATTATCCTCATGGAAATTTCTTGGTTAATGTTTTATCCTCAGCCAGAAATAACTCATCCGAATATGTTTTTCACACCATCAGAATATACTACGCTTGGTTTCGGCCACTTTAGTTCTAATAAAAAGGGCCATAAGGCCCATTCATATTAGTGAAGACCAAAATGGCTTAAGGCTTACTAACATAAAAATCCTTCAAATTAGGCCCATTTAATTTTAAGTCTACCAATAAAATATTGCAATTTATATGATATTATCCAGATCACGTTATTTTTGTGTGAATTTAGACAATATTTGTCAACAATTTAATTGCAGTAATTTCCTTGAATTTAAATTTCTAACACACATCGTCAATACAGTGAGTGCAACCAATGCTTGTTGCATTTGTTGTCTAGGTTAAGTATCTAAATCTGTGTATGTTTTTGTATTACCCAACTATGAAAACTCATTGGCCCTGAAACTAAGATGAGGGATTTTTTTTTTTTTTTTTTTTTAATATAAAGGAAAAGGTGCATTGGAATTTAATACTATCTTTTTAGATTTTACTTACAACCTTTTAACTTTCAAATTTAAGTAAAATCTATGAGAACTTATCTAAATCACTTACTATTTATACTCCAAATATTTACTTTATAAATGAAGATAATTACTCCCCAATAAAGGGAGAAAACTACCTACTAATCTCTTTTGCGGTACATGGTTGGTAGAGCTATATTAACATATATCATACAAGTTTATATCACATTTATCACCTAAAAAGAGAAAACTAAATAGGCTTATTAAATTTTCCAAGCATTTTCATCGCATAACTATTTCTTTTATAGTTGTGGTACAAGCACAAGATCAATTAATATACTATTTTGTCACTAATTAAAAGTTTTGTATTTAATAAAATAAAAATGTTAATCTGTTTTTGGTTTTTCTTCTAAATTTGATTCTAATGTGTTTAAAAAAAATAATTAGTATTAATTGAAATCAATCATTTCTTCTAAATCCACTATTGTTTCAGCAATGTCGTCTACCATTATATCATTTTTCTTTTTAATACTGCTGAATGTAAATAAATCTTTTACTTGCATAGTAAACTTTAGGGGCAGTGTAAAGTTCACACAATCCCACGAAATAGGTTATTAGGTGAAGCTTAGACCAAATAGAAGAGAAAAAATCTTACATGAGATTATCTTATGGCTAATGTAATATGACTGATTAATGAAATTGTATTATTTTATTTTCGTTTACTCTTCCCATTGGTCTTTTTTTTTTCCTTACCTTTTCCATTAGCCTATCACAACCCATCAACCGTAAGACAGTTCTATGCAAAATTTTTCTATAGAAGAGACTACAAAATGTGATTAGCCAGTCTTGGACTTGAGAGAACTTGGAGCTTGGAAAGCGAAGCAACCAGACATTTATTAATGAGTGGCTATATTTCCACCCATCAAAAATTGTTTGTACACCCCTTTTACCACAAAAAATTTAAATTCTTTTTAGTTTGTTTTTAAACTCCAATTACTACCAAAAACACGATTTTTTTTTTAATTTTATTATATTCTATTTTTATAAGTACACCTTATTTATACCTATATTATTATTGATTAATGCCAAAAACACCAAAATTGTTTATATGCCTCTAATATTCTATTTTTAAAATTCTCTTGCTTACAGGGGATTAATCTTGTAAATAATTTCTAGGATTTGACAAGCTTTAGAGAGAATTTATACTAAATCAATAGTAAAACTCCTCCAAGGAATTTGAACATAGTATTTCTAGAAACAACTCAAGCAAAAAACAAAAAGAAAATTTTAATTGATCCATCTATTTTTTTTTTCAAGTTTTTATAAGCACATTGACACCTTTTCAACATGTCTTTCCGAAAATGTGCATTGTTTTTCTTTTAACATATATTTTCCAAGCAGTGTATTGTTTCCAAAAGACACATACTTTTAGTTTAAATAGATATACATGTTTAATAGATATGTCTTTTTCTAAAAGGGTGTATTGTTTCTAAAAGATACCTATATATATATATATCTAAATAGATAACCTGTTACTTCTCTTCTTTTCTTTATACTTGAACAATTTTTCCAACAAAAACTTCACCTACGTATGTCTAGATTCTTTCACTTGGAAAACCTTTATTTTTATTTTTATTTTTATTTTTTTTGGGTTATAGGTATGGAGATAAATTCAAAACACACATCCTAGGATGTGCGTGATCATTTTGAGCCCTAAGAGTGCAAAAACTGTGTTAGTGAGCCAGGCTCATCTCTTCAAGCCAACATATCCACGAAACAAAGAGAAAACGATGGGATCAGAAGCTATATTCTTTTACAAAGTAGCATACCATTCAAGGCTGAAAAAGCTAGTTCAAGCTTCATTCTCGGTGGGAGAGATAGAAGAAAAAGAAGAATATGATGACGATTATGAGGATCGTATGATGCCAAGGAGGAGTCAGACGAGACATGTGTTTGAGGACATTATGATTGAAGAAGCAAAGAAAAATGACGTCTTAGAGGGTGGTGATTATAAGGAAGAAGAAGAAGAAGAAGAAGGGGGGAGAGAATTGTAAAATAGATATAAATGAGGTGTACTTATAAAAAAAAAAAAAAAAATCATACAATAAAATTAAGAAAAAATGGTATTTTGGTTATGGAGTGGAGTTTAAAAACAAAGTAGAAAAATTTTAAATTTTTTGTGGCAAAAAGGGTATACAAACAAGTTCTGAGGGGAAATATCACCGCTCTTTATTAAAAGCTTGGTACAAAGATCAGCACAGTTAATTGTTAGAGTATGTATGCGACCAATAAAGGCTTCTGAAGTCTAATAGTCGACCCCATGGATCCTTATCCAAAATCAAATATTTTTCATTTCAGGCTTAAATGGACCTAATTTGAAGCATTGTTGATTGTCATCATCTCTGTTAGAAAGCCTTAAGTCATTTGGATCGTAGTTTTCAATCAATATATGGGCTTTATGGGCCTAATAGTAGAATTATAGAGGCTGATGCCAGACTCGATAAATGAGTTAGAAAAATATTGTTCTTGTTGACAAAGTCGAATTTCATAATTCACTACGAATTTGGACATCCGAATCGTAAATTGGAGTTGCAGTGGTTTGACGCAACAAAGAGGGCACAAAGTATGTTCGTACATGTTATTAATTATACTAACCTTTTTTTTTTGTTTGTCGTTTACTTTAGGTTCTTAGGATGAAAACCGGTACTAATATTTTATAATCCCTAACAACTTTAATTGGGTTCGTGGAGTTTATATTTAATTATATCCCTAACAACTTTAATTAGGTTGGTGTAGTAGGCCGTAATAATTAAACTTAAATTTTTCATATTAGTTATAAGTCTTTATCATCATCGACTTTTATTATTTAACAATAGATTTAATAACACATATTAGTTATAAGTCTTTATCATCATCGACTTTTATTATTTAACCATATATTTAATAACACATATTTTTAATATAAATGATCAGTTACCTGCTCATTTATTGAGATCTTAGGAATTCAATTTCCAAAAAGTGAACAGGTTGCATAGCTATTTTTTCTTTTTTTATTTGTGAGTGTAATAATTATCTTTCATTAATGATAAAAAAATATTTAGATCTTATAAATAATATTTAATCTTAGAGTACTCATCTATCATATCATTTATAACTTATGAGAGTATATCTTTAAATTACGTACATAATATCTTATCTCATTAAATCTTTAATTCATTCAGTGCCAGTGTAAACAAAAAAAAAAAAAAATAGAAACAATCAAATATAACAACTTATGATATAATAATAATAATAATAATTTTTAATGTATGTAAAATAAAAAAACACAATTTAAATAATTATTATTTACAATTAATAAGATATATTTTGTTTCTTATTTTTCTCTTCCCATGAATGTTCATTATTTCTTCTCATTTAATTTTTTTTCCCAATTCATTCATCTTTTTTACATTAAATATATCATATTTTATAATTTGTTTGAAACAATTCATTTACTTACATACAAGACAGGACTTATTTATATACAAATGTAAGATACCTATAAAAAAATCTAATTCTAATTGTAACTTTCATTGTATACTTTCAAATAAAAATTTCATTTTTTCAACACCATAAATGACATAATTTATCATATAATATTTTTTTTTTGTTTTCATTTATTTAAAAATCTCCTAAATCTCCACTAAATTTACTTATGATTTTTGGGCATTTTATTATTTTTACTCTTTAATATGATTTATTTTAATATGTAATATTATAATATTGTAGTAGGTATTGACCGATATGAATTTTATCTCTTTCATTTGAAAGTGACATGAAATAACGTAAAATTTTATAAAATATTGTTATATAAAATAAATGATTTTTTTAATAAATAGTATTATAATATTATATTACTCTAAATAATTTATGGAAACTTGGAATGGCGCAAATACTTATAAAATCCAGCAATTTGGATGTATTATTGTAGTAGATCAGTAGATGTAACCAACACGGTTAAGAAAAATAATCACTCGACTGGGAGCCCCACACCATAATCACAACACAACATAGATTCAGACTTTCTCCAAGGAGACGGCCTTTCCTCACTGCCTGAATGGATACTATCGTGGCTATGCTCTTTAACACTTATAGATGGGGATTGTAGTCATGGATCGTAGCATCCTTTCTGGTGTGCAAGATCCTCATTTGAGTCAAGCACAAAACATACTTGGATCAATTACAGACTATTTATCATTATCAGAGAGAAGAATATTGAACCAAAGATTAAAGAGAATTTAGAAGGCCATGGTTCTAAAACACACTGAATATTATTAGTAAAACTGACTCTGCCTCTTCAAACGAAGAGGGTACATATTTATAGAGTTTGAGGACTCATAAACCAAAGAAAAAGACAAACAAATTTTCGGTGTTCGACAGGTGGGACTGTTACACACGGGAAAATAAAGCGAACTTACTTAATGCGAAAAAATAGACAAAATAACTTTCAGTGCCCGGCAAGTGGGACCAAGACATACTGAGTATAATTAATTATTACAAGTGAATTATTACAAGTGGACAAAATATCTTTCGGTGGTAGATAGGTGGAACTGAGACAGGCAATCATAGAGAGAATGTGAGGTTGCAATTAACATGGTCTTCATCATCAGAGTTGAGTGCGCCACAAATGCAATAAGGCCAGTCAACATCAAGATCCGTAGGGTCTTGAGCATCTTGTAAAGGCTCAACATCTTGGAATGGATGTCAACTTTATGAGGGATCTTGAGGGACATCTAGTAGGATTAGTAGTTCATCAAGAAAATCATGGTTTACATCACAGAGAAAGTTAAGCAGGGCTGTACGCCTTGTTGGATAGAGCTCATCAAAGTCAAAAAGAGTATCCCATTCATAACCTATATTGTGAGACTAGATCAGATTTCTCTGTGGGTTACAAAAATATGGGCGATGAATGATTCAGATGCAGGTGACTTTGCTAGCCATGTCAGGTGAGAGTTTCCAGAGATTATAATAGCCCATGAAGCGAGTGAGTTCACGTCGCCATGAAGATAAAGGATCAAACCACTAGAGAAATGTCTAAAGAAGAGTGTTATGTTGATCAGGATCATGAAGGTTGGAATAAAGAGCTTGTAAACGGAACATAATAGCAAAATGATGAGTAACAACAAGACACCAAAAGTACCAAAGAACTTCTGGGAAAAAACGAGAAAAAGGCTATAATGAAAAAATATCAAGGAAAGGCCTGAGAGGGTTATTGAGTCTGTAAGGATGGTGCTGAAGATGAAGGCATGAATAGTAAAACAACAGATGATCTTTGGCAAAAGTAGTTATCTGTCGGATATTAGGAGTGGAATTTGGAGGGATAGATTAGAGAAGTTTTGGAGGATATGTCAAAATGGTAGTTGTAGAAAGATCAGAGGGATCTGGTGTAGAAGAGGAGGAAGCCATTAAAACAGAAGGGATTGTCTTAGTAGAAGTGATAAGCTCGGAATGGGATGGTCGGGATAACATGTCAGCTATTATATTGGTAAATCATTTCACATGTTGAACAGTAAAATCATATCTGAAAAACCAATCTTTTAGTCTTAATAATAATAGAGTAGAAGGAATCCTATTTTTAAAATCTAGGATTTTAGGGAATGATGAATTGTCCATTTGCATAATAAAAGTGGTAATGCGAAGATAGAAGTCAAACTTCTGGATACCATATTTGACAGCTAAAATCTCTTTATAAATTGTATGATAGTGTTTTTGAGATTCGTTGAACTATCCACTGGCATGACCACAATAAAAATGAATGTGATTGCGGACTTCAATAACAACAGCACTCCAAAAATCATCACTGACATTAGTTTGGATGATTAATTGACCAGTAGAAGGAATGGTCAAAGGTGGGGGAGTTTGACTAAGCTTCTTTAAATGTTGGACAGTTGTAGTATGGACAGAAGACCAGGATGGTGGGTTTTTCTTTAATAAAGTAGAGAGGTGAGTTGTATGGTGAGAGACATATGGGAGAAAATGTCGGACATAATTGATAATGTCAAGAAATTGTTGGATCTGCTTTTGGGAAAGACGAATGTCAGGAAAAGACAATAACCGAGTGGTCAGATGGGGTCCAGGGCTGATCATGCCATGTGTAATGAACATCCCAAGAAAAGTGATTTTTGAGCGACCAATGATGCTTTTCTTTTTAGAAAGTATAATGCTATGAGTGTTGGCAAGGTTAAAGAACTGGGAAAGTAAAACAGAATGAGATGAGCTGTTAGCAGAAAATAGAAGAATGTCATCAATATAGATTAGTGTGGAAGAAAGAATAGGATAAAAGATCCTAGTCATTGCTTTTTGAAAAAGCAAAGGAGCAGTTTTTAATCCAAAGGGTAAAACTTTCCATTGATATTGGGTATCAGGAATACAAAAGGTAGTTTTGTATCGGTCAGCAGGGTCAATTCCAATTTGCCAGAAATCACATTTTAAATCAAATTTGGAGAAATACTGGCAGTGGCCAGCTGAGCAAATAAAGTTTCGATTTTTGGGATTGGGAACTTATCATCTTGTAGAAACTGGTTTAAAGGCTTGTAATTAATAACAAGTCGTTTCTTGCCATGTATTTGTTCAGCTCTTTTTTCCACATAAAAGGCTTGACACACCCAGGAAGAAGAAGTTGGTTCAATAAGGCCTTGGTTTAACAACTGTTGATATTCAAGTCGAGTCAGCTGTAGGTCAGAAAGATTCATGCCTGAATGAGCTTTGGTGGGATTGATATCTTCATTGAGCTTAAAGGGAAGCTTAATGAAAAACTCAGGATTCTACCATAAAGGATGGGAGTGAGAAAACTTATTATGTCTTTCAGAATAAAGGGTTAACAATTTATTTGTGATGTCTTGAAATTCTGAAGAGACAGGAGTGAGGGGATAAATCTTTTGAAGGGACACAAAAGGTTTGAAAAAACGCTTATGTTTAAGACCTCTGTGGATGATATGAATATGCTCAGATTGAGTGAGAGCATCCCAACCAATCATAATGTCTTTGTCTGGAAGATGAGTACCTAGAACTTTAAACCAAATAACACAGTCAAGAAAAAGTTGAATACCAATCTTATGAGTAGTGATAAGATTAGTAGTAAACATTTTTCCATCAGCGGCAAGGAAATGTTGGGAATGGGAGGTCCACATTTGTGAGGGAATGATGAAAGGATTCATCATGGTACAATGACAGCCTGTATCAATTAAAGCAATGACAGGGATAGGCTTGGCATATTTTATGAGTAAGATATTTGCCTGAAAATGAGGTTCCACAAAGGAAGAGGGAACAGTAGTGGGAATGACGGATTGGATTTTTGGTAATAGGGTAGGAGAATCAATATCTGAGGTGTCTAAGGAATCAGAGGATGAAGAATTCTTGAGAATAACAATGGTGTCTTCATCATCAGAGGTCTGTTAAGAAAACAGAGATTCAATATCTGCATCAGAAAGGATTTGTTCACCAATAACTTGTTCAAGATGTTGGACCTTCTTGGCAGACTTAATAGGCTGGTTTGGACATTTTTTTGGGAAATGACATTTTTTTTTTCCATAAATGTATCATCGCGTAGATTTGTGCCAAAATCGAGAGGCTTTCTTTTTGTAATACCGAAATTTTTTATTTTTCTGATGACAAAAGGAATGCTGAAAATGCTTCTTTTTCTTAGGCTTACAGGTACAATGCTCAGAGGATTTGCATTTGAGGTATAAGTTGGGTTGCATGCATTGCTTGTCATACTTGTGTGCTTCTTTGAGCATTTTGGAGAAAAACCTTTGAGTAGCACAAAGTTTTTCTAAGCATTGCAAACAAAGCATGTGAATTTCCCCAATAGTGATATCATAGAGGGGACGATTGGTTGCTTCAATATGGCGTTGAAGTTCATCTTGAAGTTTTATGGGTAAAGAGTTTATGTAAACCTCGGGAAGGCTTTCATCATTCACGCCACCAAGAGCATGATAACGAAGAGTCATGCGGTGATAATGCGAATCTAAGTCTTTTCTCTTGAGAGAATAAAATCGCATATCAAAATATTCTTCCTTAGTCTGCTTATAAAACTAATTGGGATCACCAAGAAATTCTTTAAAAATAATTTCCATAGCAGGGTTGATAGATACAGAACCAACAAACTAGAGTTGACGGTATTCTTAAAGCGTTTAATACCAGTCACGAAGAGTGCCTGTAAATTTGGAGACAAATTCTCTGAGAATGCCTACAAGGTTCTGATTAGATTTAATGACTTGAAGATCAAGCCAAACACTCATTTTAGATATCTTTTTTCTCTGTTCAGTGGATGGACCATCAAAGGAAAATTAGGGACCATTGGTTGGTTTTGGAGAAGTATGATGAGAGGTAGTGTCTGGAGGGTCTTTAATAATGGGAGAATCAGCACGGTGAAAGTCTTGAGGAGGATCATTTTCTGGAGGATAAGTTGGTGGTGGTTGGGAAGTCATGAATGCTTCAGGAAAAGGATCAGAATCTTGTATTTCTCGAACCTGGTCAAAAGATCTAATGGTGTTAGAAAAACTAGAAGTGGAGGTATGTTCAGAGGATGTTGGAGAAATATATTGTTTTTGATAAGGAGAAAAGTGGGTGGTCATCAATGCTGCAGGAGACGGATGTGTTAATGATGATGGTTGGGAAAAGGTTGTTTTTTGTTGGGACTAGATAGGGTGTCGACGAAATAGTTCACCAGTGGATTTAAAGTAGCTGTCATGTTTATCTGGAGGGGGAGATAAGGATAGAGGAGTGTCTGGGAAAACCAAAGAAGACGAGTATGGATAAGAACGAGGAATATAAGAAAATCTGTGTAGATCTTGGTTCATATGTCTTAATTGTTCTTTCAGTTGTCTGATCTCATACTTCTTTTTTGCAAACTGAAGGTCATTATATCCATGGTGGATACAGGAATGAAGATCTATATTAAGCTTTGCAATTCGAGATTGTAAATTAATATACATATCCCTGAATTGAGAACTCATAAAAAGAAGTCTTTGATCAAAATGAGAATCATGACTGGAGACTTGAGTCAATTTCTGATCTATCTGGTGAAGGACCCTATTTTGGGACCTAACATTATAAGTGTGCCAGTTTAAGACTTGTTCAGCTTTAGTGGGAGTCTTACGACCTTCAGGAAAAATTTCAATGGGTTGTATGTAAAGTTGGGAGAATAAATGGGAAGAACGATCTTCTTATGGTTCCAAATGAGGAAACTCCTTATCATAGGAAGAGACCATGTAACAAGGCAAAGGTTTTGATAGACCTGTAGGGAGATGATAGGTTTTGGTTTATGAGATATGAAACCTTCATCATGTAAAATTTTAAGAGCTTCATTATAAAGGGAAAGAGGTTTTTTGTGTGGCTCATGGAGACCAATCCAGGGACTGTTAGGGTCATCAGGTTTAAACTGGAAATGAGATGGTTTACAAAGAGAAAAGGGATGAGACTTGAAGTGTCGACATTCACAATGTGGGTCACATATATTGGGATCAACATCCTAAATGAAATGTCCATTGATTTTGCTCTCATAAGTGGAAGAACCAGAAGGAGCAAAACTTTGTATAGGAATGGATGGTTCTGTAGGGACAGGACAAACCATAAGGGCTTGGAAAATAGGAGATGTGGTTGCGGGCTCCTTTTGAGGAGGATGGTAGATGGTCTTGATAGTACCATCAGGCTAAGAGATGTTGATGTCAAGATAGGTTGATCATCTTGAAAGAGTTTTTCATAACTAGTGATCCATTCCAGAGACATGATCTGGATGATCTGGTCTCAAAAAAGTTGCTTTGGAATCTGGAGAATAGTAGGGATTTCTCCTTCTCTTTCAGCAATGATCATGACAGTATCTCCTGATTGACCAGGGATAAGGAGATCTAGAGCATAATCTTGTAAACGGTAGGCAATCTGGTGGTGAAGGGTAGCAGCATAGGAGGAGGCTACCAGTGGAGCACCACTGAGCTGTAGCTAAACCTTGAGACAGGTAGAAAGGTTCAATATCCCTAAAAAAAATTAAAAAAAAAAAAAAAGAGAAAGTAACCCCTTCACGCAGTTTATTGTTATGGGACGGGCCCTGGCTACCAAAATACATTTCCTTTTTATACTAAAAGACTTTTTTATGATTCTCAAAATATACTTTAAATACTCATACTTAATATTCAACTAATTAGCTTAATTATGGTAGATATTCTGATTTTCAGCTATTTAACAAATTACAATCTTTGATTAGAAAAAGTAAAAAATACCTCTATACTACACTAGAAGGAGTGTTTTTCCCTTATTCTTAAAAATCAATTTTAAACTATTTAGTAATATTTTGAATAAAAATTAATAAAATTATTATAAAGTACATATAATAAATATTAATAAAAATAAAAATAAAAATCAAATTCAAAAAAGAGAGGTAAAAGAGGGCTTTATAGGCTTTCTTAACGAAGGTGGTCGTGAACGTTCCCTATCTTGCAAGTAAAAAATGTGTCTTACCTCTCCTTCATTTGCTATGGTGGGTTTCATTTTTGGTGGTGTCTTCTCCCAATTGTAGGGTTAGATGGCAAGCCTCCTCCCAATTAGAGAAGACCATTATGCTTCCTCTATTAGTGTAATGGAGGAGGTTTCCCAATTGAAGGAGGGTATCACATTTGGTGAAAGAAGAGAAAAATGCAGTCCTAGATCCAACTGGATTTTATTTCAAAATCAAAACCAACTTTAATTTATCCTATCAATTTAACCATTTTAAAAATCTAGTTACTAAGGGACAAGTAATATGAAGGGTGTAAAGACAAATATGATCAAGTAATCTTTTAAGATATCTGTTCCACTACCATTTGTTTTTATTAGATAAAACATTTCATTTTTTTAAATAACTTTTTTTTTTTCAATCATTCAATGAACAACTTGTCACAACCTTATTTATGTCAAGAGTTTACTTTGGTCATTAGAGCTCTTTAGAACTATATATATATATATATATATATATATATATAATTGTTAGTGTGGTAGGCCACCAGGCCATTGGAAATAAAAATATATATGTTAGTGAATGGTGTTGAGAAAGAAAAAAAAAATAATAGAAAAATAATAAAAGAAAAAGAAAGAAGAGGCGGTGAATGATAAAGAAATAAGAATGGAGTGTGTGCATATATATATATAACAAAAAAGAAGGAAAGAGAAGCTGCCAAACAACAGGAAGAAGGAAAAATAAATGAAGAAAAAAAATAAGGAGAAGACGAGAAGAAGAAAGGGAGGAAGAAAAGAAAAGAAAAATATTTTGGGTATTATCCAAATAAGTAAGTTTATTTTTATAAAATTTGGATTTCAGAAAATTAGTTTATTTTTCGATAAGTTTTAAATTGAGTTTATGTGATTTAGGGTGGACTTAGGATGATGAGAAAATCAGAGAGGAACTTGTTTTAGATCCAGAAATAAGCAAATGAGTTATATAAGTAGACAGTTTTATTTTAATTAAATTGATTGAGTTATATTTATTTATATTTCAGATTTATTATTTATTTCAAGTAATTAAATTATTGAGTTAATTGATTTTATAGATTATAAATTATATTTTATAGTTGAAATAAATGTTTATTACAAATCCATATGTATATACTTATTAGGAATTCCGGTAAAAATTTTATATTTTCAGTTCGAGTTATTATTAGAAAGATTTCAAAATGTTTTAAATAATATGATTTTATGCTTTGAAAAAGAATATTGATTTCATTTTTGAGAAAATTATTTATTCAAAATTATATAGATATTTGTAAAAGATTTGAGAAAAAAAAAAAAAAAGAATATTAAGGTTATACCCTCTCCTTTAACGGTCAAGTTGACTTCATATGAGTAAGCCCGAGAGAGTCACCCAGCACGTATATAACATATGTTTAGAGTTATTAAGTCACCCAACATGTATATGACAGATGTTATCTTCCGCTTTGCGTATATATTGAGTATCTCCACTATTTATGATAGATTTTTTTGAATACTAGTTGGTATAGATTTTCATATTACAAATATTATATACTGAGTTTGATTTGTATAGATAAAAATTTACAAAATACCAGATTTACAGAAATAGATTCTAGAAAAGGTTTACGGATTTAGAATGATCTCTTAGTTTGCAGAGAAATTTTATATAAATAATAGTTTCAAAATATGTTTTCATCAAATATAAAATGATGATTTATACATAATTATAGTTTTATTTTTAAATGAGTATTATTAGTTATTATCATAAAAATATTATGTTTTATTTAGAAATATTTTTAAAAAAGTTACATCCACTCACTGGGTGTTAGCCCTCACTCTTTTATAAATCCATTTTTTCACGTATCCATTATAGGTTTGTGTAAATTAATTGTATATCGCGAGAAGGGTCACATAATGATAAACAGTTACATTTGCATATATTATTTCTTTATTTACTAAATTTCGTAAATATATTTTCAAAAATAATTATGGGTTCAACGTTAGAAATTATCAAAATTTTAGATTCGTTTAATTTATATTTCAATAGAAGTGATTATTAAAATTAGGATAATTATTAAAATTCACAATGACTTTGGAAAGAGTACGTTGGAGTAGTAGCGGTTTGACGCGAGACAAGGAAGGCACAAAGTATGTTCATATTTGTTATTAATTACACTAACCTTAAATTTTGTCGTTTACCTTATGTTCTTAGTATCGAAATCAGAACTAATATTTTATTATCCCTTACAACTTTAATTGGGTTGGTGGAGTTTATATTTTATTATATCCTTAATAACTTTCCTAATAATTTTAATTAGTTTGGCGTAGTAGGTCATAATAATTCTACTCAAATTTTTCATATTATTTATAAGTCTTTATCATCACTGACCTTTATTATTTAAGCATATATTTAATAACACATATTTTTGATATATTTGTAGATGATCAGTTATCTTCTCATTTATTAAGATCTTAATAATTCAATTTTCAAGAAGGATATTTTAAAGCTTGCATGACTTTTTTTTTTTTTTTTTTAATTTATGAATGGAAGATATTTAGATCTTGCAAATAATAGCTTATGTTAGAATGCTTATCTCTCATACTGCTTATAACTTATGAGAATATATCTTTGAGTTACGTATGTACTGTCTTATCCCAGTAAATCTATAATTCATTTAGTGTCAACCTAAGAAAAAAAAAACTAAAAACAATCAAATATAACAATTTATGATATAGTAATAATAATAATAATAATAATAATAATTTATGTAAAATAAAAACACTCAATTTAAATAATTATTACTTACAATTAATAAGATATATTTTGTTTCTTATTTTTTTCTTCCTATGAATTTCCATTATTTTTTCTCATTTAATTTTTTTTTTTTTCAATTCATTCATCTTCTTTACATTAAATATATCTAACTTTATAATTTGTTTGAAACACTTACATATCATATTGATTATTTATTATAGCACAAGACAGGACATACTTATATATAAATGTAAGATACCAATAAAAAATCTAATTCTAATTGTAACTTTCATTATGTACATTCAAATAAAAATTTCATTTTTTAACACCATAAATGACATGATTTATCTTATAATATTTTTTTTCTTTTCATTTATTTAATAATCTCCTGAGTCTCTACTAAATTTACTTATGATTTTTAGAAATTTTTATTATAATATTATATAATATTATAATATCGTAGTAGGTGTTGACCAACACAATTTTTGTCTCTTTAATTTGAAAGTGATATGAAAGGACGTAAAATTTTATAAAAAAATTGTTATGTATTAAAATAAATGATTATTTTTAATAAATAGTATTATAAAGGCAAGCATTCTCCTAATTAGAGAAGACCATGATGTTTCCTCCATTAGTGCAATGGAGGAGGCATTACGGCCTCCCCCCTTGGTCCTCCTCATTGAAGGAGGACATCAAATTTGGTGAAAGAAGAGAAAAATTATGTACAAGATCTAGTTGGATTTTATTTCAAAACTAAAACCAACTTTAATTTGCCCTATTAGTTAAACCATTTTAAAAATCTTGGTATAATTGGAATTTGATTAATTTGGATTAAATTAATTTAATATTATAATAAATTGATTAAATAATATGTAATGAATAAATTTGTTTCCTCTTTTTTGTGAAACAAGTAGAGAATTAAATTTAAAAAAATTTAATATAAATAATAAATAAAATACAAATTAATTAAAGATATAATAAAAACTGCCACTTGTTTGGGATTTGCTAAATCCACCAAAATTAATAGGTTTACGAACCTCATGCAAGTGGAATTTTAATATGAAACCCACATGGTTTTGAAAACCCATGTGGAATTTTTCCCCTTCACCCTTGTTCCCAAACTCTTGTGAATTCCAGGGAACCAAACGGCCCTAATGTATTTGCTTTTCAAAAATGACTAAATAAAATATAGATTTACTATTGTCACCATTTCTTTTGCCTTTATTTAGAGTGTAAGGTTCAAGAATTCCTTCTATTTATGTGTGTATTATATTTGCGACACCTTTCATTGGTGTGTAGATCTCTCCTCCTACTTTATGAGAATTTGTTTCAAAATGCGTTTTAGAGTATATATCAGGAGGTCTCGGATGTAACACATCATACTTATAATGTTTACTTATTTGAAAAAAAAAAAAAAAGGTTGCATTATATCTGAATACGTGTATACATCCATAACTTATTAGTAATGAATAATTGAATGCGGAATCAATTAAAATCTAGGAATGTGAATGAATGATTGTGGCTGTTCAAAAGCGTAATGTGTTGGCCGACAAATAAATATAAGCTCACACGGTTTTTGTCATTTTATATTGAAATTGAAGCCCAAAGGATTATAATAAAATGAAAAATCTAAGGTGTTTATTGCTTTCTTGCTTTTTAGCTTTTACAAAGTGGAAGAGGTGATGTGCCTTCGGAAAATGAAAAATTAAAAAAAAAAGGTGGAAGAAGTGATGTTACTATGACTTTTCGATTATTCTTAAAATATATTTTAAATAAATTACAAAATTTTATTGAATTAACTATATCATTTAATTTTATATGCAATATTTATGTAAGTTTATATTGGGTTCAATTTACAAAATTACTTCTAGCAAACAATACCAAATATGTTTTTGTATATTAAAATAACCACTGTTTTAATTTGAATATATTTTGAATTTTTAATAAATATTTCATAGAAACAATACTGATGCGCTGGAGATTCCTTGAAAGCTTCTTGGTTCATAAATAAAATTGATTTACAGAAAAGTATAATCAATATTCACAAATATAAAAAATCTAAGCAAACCATCTTCAGTTTTTATTATTATTTTTTTAAATTTTTATTAGGAAGTATTAAGCCAAATTATATTTAATTCAATTTTTTTCCCCAGTAAATTAGAAAGTTTATTATTAAACAAAGCAAGTTCTCACTTTTCCCCAGTACAAAAGCATGCAGCATATGTCTTATCATTTTTACATTCAAAAACTCAGTCTCCGCTATCGCAATTATCATTCAAAGCACCAACTCTCAACTATGGCCGATGCAATTGTTTCCGTTGTCTTGAATGAACTGGCTTTAATCACTCATCAACAGATTCAAGAAGAAGTTACACTCGTACGTGGTGTCAGCAAAGAAGTAGAAAGGCTGACTAGCAATTTCCAAGCTATTCAAGCTGTGCTCGTTGATGCAGAGCTAAGGCAAGTGAAGGAGACAAGTGTCAGACTCTGGTTAGATAAGCTCAAAGCTGTATCATATGATGCAGAAAACGTGTTGGATGAGTGGAACACTTCAAAGCTGAAACTGCAAATTGAGAGAGCTGAAAATGCTCTTACTCTTAAGAAGAAGGTATGTTCCTTCCTTCTCTCTCCTTGCTTCTGTTTTAAGCAAGTTGTTTTGCACCGTGACATAGTTCTTAAACTAAAACAAGTTAATGAAAGTCTAGATGGAATTGCCAAAGAAAAAGATAGGTATTCTTTTAATATAATTACAAGTGGTGAGCAGTCTCGGGGAGTAGAAACCACCTCTTTCATTGATGAATATTTGATATGTGGTCGAGATCAGGAGAAGAATGAATTAATAAGCAAGTTGTTGTGTGAGAGTAGCGATGAGCAAGAATGCCTCCAGATAATCTCAATTGTAGGGATGGGAGGAATAGGAAAAACAACTCTTGCTCAACTTGTATACAATAATGATGAGGTGAAAAACAGTTTTCAAAAAAGAATATGGATTTGTGTTTCAAACCCGTTTGATAAATTACGGGTTGCCAATGCAATACTTGAAGGTCTAGAAGGCCAAAGCTCCAGTTCAACCACATTGCAAACTATTCTAGAAAATATTCATCAATCTATTACAGGAAAAAAATTTCTTCTTGTATTAGATGATGTGTGGACTGAAGATTACAAAGACTGGGAACCATTGTACAATTGCCTTAAAAATTGTCTCAATGGAAGTAAGATTATAGTCACCACACGTAACGAGACTGTTGCTATTATGTTGAAATCGATTGTTATTCCCATCAAGGAATTGTCTAACAATGAGATCTGGTCATTGTTCAAGCACTTTGCATTTCATGGTAGGTCTCATAAGGAGTGTAGTGAACTAGAAGGTGTTGGGAAAGAAATTGTGAACAAGTGCAAGGGCTTGCCACTTGCAGCAAAGACTATAGGGAGTCTTTTGCGCTTTAAAACAACTAGAAATGAATGGGAAGTTATCTTAGACAGTGAGATGTGGGTACTTGAAAAGTTTGAGAAAGATGTTATTGCTCCTCTATTACTAAGTTATATTGATTTGCCTCCAATGGTTAAAAGATGTTTCTTATATTGTGCCACTTTTCCAAAGGACTACCAATTAAATAAATTTGAGTTGATTGACTTGTGGATGGTTCAAGGTTATCTAAAATTAGCAAGAAACAATAAAGAGATGGAGATGATAGGTGAGGATTATTTTAATTGTCTAGCTGCACGTTCCTTTTTTCAAGAGTTCATAAAAGATAATATTGGTGTGATTGAAGGATGTAAGATGCATGATATAGTGCATGACTTTGCTCAATTTCTTACCAATAATGAAAGTTTTGCAATGGACAAAGATTTTGGACAATCAAGTATTGACATTTCATTCGAGAAAGTTCAAAATTTAATGTTAATGGTTGATGAAAATAGTTCATTTCCTACCTCCATTGGCGATACAAAAAAATTGCGAAGTCTGTTGATTAAATTTGATTCTGGCATGTATTCAATTGATGGAGTCTTGCTAAAGTTGTTGGCTCAAAATAAATGCTTAAGGGCGTTGATATTGAGCGGTACTACCAAGAAAGAAGTAACAGTTGGTAGGGACTATATATATCTAATAACTTTAGAAAAAATTCCTAAAGAGATAGGAAAACTAATACATTTGAGGTATCTTGACTTAAGTTATAATTCGGGATTAGAAATGTTACCGAAAACATTATGTGAATTATATAATTTACAAACCTTAAATGTTTCTTATTGTGGCAAACTTAAGGAACTACCTCGAGAGATGGAGAAGTTGATCAATCTAAGACATTTATATAATCATGAAACTCATTCTCTTAAATACATGCCAAAAGGAATTGAGAAACTAACGTATCTTTATACATTAACTGAATTCCATGTGAGTGAGGTTGGTTTTGGCAGCAAAGCGTGTTCACTTGAATGCTTGAATAAATTTGACCACCTTGGAGGACGGTGTGGTATAAAAGGTTTGGGAAATCTGACAAATGCAAGCGAAGCTGGGAGAATGCAACTTGCAAATAAGACAAATATTTTGGAATTGACATTAGGCTTCTGTGGGTCGGGTTCGATGAACAATGAAGAAATTCTTGAAGTTCTTCAACCTCCTCCAAATTTACGAGAGTTACATATATTGGAGTACACAAGCAATGCAGTGTCACCAAATTGGATGGAGTCTTTTATCAATTTAAGAAGATTAGTTCTGATAGAATGGATGAAGTGTGAGCAACTTCCTCCATTGGGAAAATTACCATCCCTTGAATCACTTCATATAGAAGAGATGAAGAGAGTAAAAAGAGTGGGTAATGAACTTTTGGGATTAGAAAGTGGTGACAATATTTCATCTTTATCAGTTACTCTTTTCCCCAAACTGAAATATCTCTGGTTTTGGAACATGGAGGAATGGGAGGAGTGGGATTTTCAGATTGAACATCACAATATAACAATCATGCCATCTCTTCATACCTTGGAAATTCAAGATTGCTCCAAATTGAAGGCATTACCAAAGCAGGTTCTTCAGGCACCACCACAAGTTTTGAGTATAAATTGGTGTCCTATGATAAGAGCTCGCTATGGAAAGGGGGAAGGAGAGCACTGGTCTGACATCTCTCATATCCCTTATATCATGATTGATGAAGAGTATGTGAAAAGAGGCAGCCGCAGCCCTTGAACTCTCCTAGGGATGGGACAAACATGCATTCAAGACCAGGTATTAAATTCTCCACCTCTTTTACGTTCGTTGTTTTTTCTTTCAACAGTTGATTTTATTGTAACCACTTAAACTAGAGAAACTGGGATCTTAATTTCACTTTGCCGGTGTATTCTATTGCTAAAAGATTGCGTTCATTGGATCCGTATGATATTGTTTTATAATCTGTTTGAACCTTTTGAGTATTGTACTTTATTAAATGACTTTTACAGTAGTGATACTTAATGCCTATGTTGGTAGAAATAATCAAAACATGCATTCTGTAATTGGTTTTAGTAAAGATTGGTTTTGTCCTGCATCCAGTATTGGAGGCCAACAAAGCCTGCATATGTGCTAACCCAATGGGAAAACCAGTTGTGCACGATGAAAACTCGAAGGAATCGCAGGTCTGACTTTGTTCTGTGTGGTACTTCACTTGAATAATAAACATTGTTTCCCTGACTGGGGTCTTGCTTTTTTAACAGTGAGGTTGAAAGGGAGCTGAGATTGGAAATCAGGCTAAGCAGTCCAGAAATGGGACGAAGTTCTAGATGCTTGTGGAGGATATTAGGGAAGGAGTGCTTGTAAGTGTTCACTTATGCCTGTTGTCTGCTACTCTGCTTACACATTTGGTATAATTAATTTATTGTTGTTGTGATTATTATTATTATCAATAAGACAGTCATAGCTATGATAGCATTTTATCTATACCAGATATGAACTACTTTCATGTATCATCTACATGCTTAAATGGTATAAGAGGTGCTATTTTGTCTCTCGCATGCTGTTTATGTGATAAAATTTTACCACAGACCAAGATGTTCGCAGTTCTAAACTTTTAAAATGTTATCGTAGTAACTAGCAACCACATCCCACTCCCATTTCCTATTTCCTCAACCTAAATTCTGTTGTAGAAGTGTATGCCAGCATTTGGTATATATTTCCAACAAGGTTTTAATTTATTTTCCTTCATCTTATGAACCAATTTTGTATTTGTGACTGATGTATAATTAAAGACTTTTTACTCTTCCTCTAAGTATTCAAAGTTGAGAATGAAGCTGCACAGTATTGTGACTTACTACAGGGAGGAGGTTGAGGATGTGAAGGAGTAGCAGAGATTGAATTGTTAACCTTCAGTTTTGTGGATATGATCCATATATTCATTTTTATTCAATTTCATATTTTATATGATGGAATGATTTTTCATATAATTCATGTAGGATTTACTTTCTAATCTCTTTACTTTATGGTTAGCCTTCAATTTTGTGGATATGATTCATATATTCATTTTTATTCACTGGTTCCACTACTTGCAGTTGCAGGCTGCAGTAAAAAGTAGATGTCAAATAGTTACAAATCTGGTCTGCACAGCCCATTTAATCTTCTGTTCAAAGTTGCTATGTTCTCATCCGTCACCTGAAAATTGCATTGGAGAATGCATTTATCGGCAATCAAATTGTCATGCCATGATACATTGAGAAGAAAGGTTTGGAACAATGCTTATTCAATTTGTTAATGGGTACTTTTAGTTCATGATGCATACTTCTTAATGTTTTGAAATTGTGCAATATTAATTTGTATATTGTCAAGTTTATATAACAGAAGGAGAGGTATATTGGATTTAACATTTAAATTTCTTGTCTTTGTCTGTACTTGGTGTTTCGCTGCATAAGAAGAGGCAAGAAGAAGATGCTCAGTGTTAAAAGTATTGATCTTTAACTTTTGGGTGCAGGAATGCAACAGCAGTGAATTGCCTTTCTCAAGAGACTCCAGTTTCATAGCTTGATAGATGAATAAGCTAGGACATGTGCAGAGGAAGAATGAAATAATAAGATTTCTCAATCAATATTTCCATTCTAATGTGAGAGAAGAGGCAGAGTTTCAATAAGTAGTACAGAAGAGGCAGAGTTTCATGTATTTAAACATAAGAGGCAAGAAGAGGGAGAGTTTCAAGAGCACCCCCAAGTCTCCTCTTTTGTGTTTTCTTTTGACTTTTTTATTCAAAGTTTCTTAATTTTGATAATTTATAGGCATAAGCATAGCGTGCCATTGTTATTGTTTGTGTATGAGCAAAGAGATTGCCATTGAACTTCCCAGTCATTGCAACAAACATCAAACTACAGGTGTTTGCTGCTCCATTTTTTTAGAGCATTGTTATTGTTTTGAAATTTATCGATGTCTATAGATGAAGCCAAATTAAATTTATTGTAAACGGGGACTTAATTAAATATATATTTGGAAGCTTAATTTTAATGTCACATTCACAACTATTTGAAGCAAAAACATGGTTCACTGCATGCACTTGTTAGTAAGACATGTTTATTTTCGGTTCATGTTTGATGTTGGTACATGATTGGCCCATTGTTTTTTGATATTTTGCATCAATTCACACGTATTTGCTTATTATCAAAATTTAATGCTATAGTTAGATATTTAATTTGAAAAGCTAACATGTATATTTCTTGTCAAAGTGACTTCGGTGGTTTGTGGATATGCATGAGACAGAAGAGTGAAGTCTGCGCCAAAATTTAGAAGAAGGCATATTACGTGGATGGAAAATCAGGAAGTTCTTTTAACTATAATCAATTCTGGATCTTCAAGAGGTGAGGAATGCATTGATTATGATTACTGAAATAGATAAAAAAGAACTATAAGGTATTTCCATCATATATGATGTATGCTGATTATTGCTTTATGTTTTTTCAATTCTGCCTAAGATAAAGATAAGGCATTGGGTGTTGTATTTTCAGATTTATGCTAATCAAAAGACTCTGATAATAATATTTTAGGGGAGTAAAATGTCTTGTATTACCTTGGAGAATCAAGATTTAGTAATGGCATGTGCTGTTAACTAGGTAAGAAGGCTATTTCCTTTTCATGTGATTTTCTGGCTCAAAGCATATTTAGATAAAGATGGTCATATTGTTGAACGTATTGATCTTAAATTTCTTTGTGCTTGGTGTTTTGCAGGAAGAAGAAAGAGAAAGATGATCATTTTTAAAAATGTCCTTAAACCAGTTGTATTTTTTAAGGGGCTCCATTTTTGTTGATGTTTAGAAGTCTTTTGATTTTCAATACGAACACCTTTTAAGGGAAATCAAATTGACATGCCAAGAAGCATTGAAAATAAAGGTAAGGAAGAATGCTCTATTATTTAAATTGGGTATTTTGAGTTGATGACATATGCTTAATGTTTTGCATTGTATGTGTTTGTGAGTTGCCAGGTTTGTGTATTACTTAATATTTCGTAAGGTTAGGAGCACTTAAGAGGATTTCCCTATTTCGAGATTGTTCATACTCACTTGTAGCACTCCAAGTCTCTTCTTTTAACATGAGATGCTGACTTGGCACAGATCTGTTCTTAGTGGCTTTGACATGGACTTTCCTCAAGTTATGGTATAACAATGTCAAATTAGAGTAGTCATTATCAGTAATGTCATATGTTTTCCTCTGAGTATGTCATAATGGATGACTTTCGATGTTTGACATTATGCTATGATTATATATCTCAAAAGGATATATTTTGGATTTGATAGTCAAATCAATATGATAAGCTAAGAGGCAGATGTTCATTGTTAAGACAATTGGTTTTAAAATTTTAGGTACAAGAAGTACAACAGCAGTTAATTTCCTTTTTCAAGGGATTCCAATTTCATAGCTTGATAGGTGAACCGGCCAGGATGTGTTCATAGGAAGAATGAAACAAGAAAACTGCATAATCAATAATTTCATTCTGATGTTACCAGAAGAAACAGAGTCCAATTGGTATGCTTCCATGCATTCTAACATTAGAGGCCAAAAGAGGCTTTTTCTGTTTTGAGGTTGTTCATTCTAGCAGACACTGGCTCAGCATAGATCTAGTTTTTTGTGGCATTGATGCGAACTTCCATTGGGTTATGGTATAACAGAATCCAGTTTTCAATGCAGGGTATAAGTTGCAGACCAGGGTCCAATTACTTCCTTGCTTACAGATATTTTCCTTGGAATGTCATAGATTGTGGATATTTACATTGATGGAAAAGTCAGAAATTTGTTTGGTTAGACTTAATTCCTGGATCTTCAAGGGGTGAGGAATGGAACGATTATAGCAGTTGAAGCAAGGAAAAAAAAAAGATCCAAGTAATTCCATAAGATATAATGTATGCTGATCTTATTGCTTTATGTTCTTTTAAACTCTCCTTCAAGTTTATTAAAGAATTAGATGTTATATTTTCAGATTAATGCTGATCAAAAGACTCTGACAACAATATTCTAGTGAACTAAAATGTCTTGTTACCTTGAAGGAACAATATTCAGTAATGGCATGTGCTGTTAAACTAGGTAAGTGATTGTTATTAAGTATCCTATTTGTATAATTTTCTGCGTCAAAGCATATTAAGATATGTTATTTTTTACTGTTTGTTTCCTAATTCTTTTTGTTTTTATACTTTTCTATCCAAAGCTTTTGTGTTCGTATCATTAGACATTATTTGCATTGGAGAACCACAGTTTTAGTTGAAGAAAGGTTAGTAACAATGGGATACCTTGTTTGTTTTTGAAATTTTCATGTATGGATTTTGGATGCTTGTAAATTTATTTGTGCTTGGAGTTTTGTAGCAATGGAAGAAGCAATAGAAAGATGAACAATTTTAAAAGTACTGATATTAAACTTTGGGTACAGGAGTTTCATCCTTGAAGAAATCCACATTTGTGAAGTGAATAGCATAGAATGTGCCCTTAGGATGGAAGAAAAAGGAATTTGGCTGGTTTTGGGGGAACATTTGTTGTCCTTCAAATTGATCATAGTTTCACTATGATATTCCCATAAACAACAGAACATCCCAAGGTATTGGATTAAATTCAAACATGAGAACCCAGAAGAGGTATTGCTTGTTCTGAGGTTGTTGATGCTAGTCCTCCCTTGGTATACAATGGCTCAGTACAGATTGTTTTAAGTGGCATCGGAGTGGACTTCCCTCAAAGTTATTACAAACATAATGTAGAGTAGTAACTATTTTTAATTTTAATGTGGTCACATTCCTTATCCCTTCTTTACTCTCAGGTCTCTTACTAAGATTATGTGATTCTTACGATCTTTTTATTGAAGCCTAATGCACTTTGTTCTTTAAATAATCAAACACAATGACACTAGCTAGGCAAATGACATGAGGTATCTTATTAAACATGATGTTATAAGGTATGCCTTGATTATTAAAATAATTGACAATCTCTCTTGTTGTTTCCCTTTCTTTTTCAATTTTATCCTACTGTTTCCTTTTCTTTTTTCATAATTTTTCTATACAAAGCTTCGCGATTATGATAACTTTTCATGTATAATGATTGTGTGTCATTGTTTTCTTCCCTATAGTCTATATTTTATATTTATAGAATAAGAACCATGTCAAATTGATCAATTTTGAATTATATTTTATATTAAAAACATGAAAGCACATAAATCTCTTATCAAATTGGCTTTGTTGGTTTGTTGAATACAAAAGAGTGAAAGTAGGACAAGTATTATAGACGGTGAGGAGTTTACAATCAAATGCATAGTGCAAGGGATTATTCCCTTCGATAAGAACTAGGAAATTGGCATATTTCCTTCTTATTTGATCATCTATCCATGATCTGTTATCTATATTATTTGAAATTAAGTTGTCACATTGGTTTTGTGGTTCATGGCAGCTGGAGTAGTCAAGAAGATTTTTCCAGGCCATCTGGCTTTTTCCCTCAAGGATACAAGTAAAATGTTCTACAGGCATACACCCTCTTTCACAGCTTTGCTCTTTTTGCAGATACTAGGCTTGATTTGAATGTTTGACATCGCTAAATTATAAGATTATTACTTGATTTTATCTCCTAATTTTAGAATATATGTTATATTACTTTATCTTTGATTGGGTATTGTATTTTCAGTGCTGGGTAAGTGGACAAAAACATTTAGCTAGAGTGGTATTCTACGATGACTAGATTAGAATAAAAAAGTTGCATTAGTATACTTGTTGAAATGAATAAAGTTAGATCAAGTTAGGCCTTTTAGATATTGTGTGATGATCTTATTAGGTTTTTTCCATTTAAAATTTCATATATGAATATGTGAAAGCTTATGTCAAAAGAGAAAAAAATGTGAAAGCTAATTGAATCTATTTCTTCACTTTAATATTTCAGTGTCCTCACTTCATTGTCATTGAATAATTGATGGTTATCAATAACTTGAATACCTGTTATCTCGTGCAGCTGAAAGAATCAATTTCAAGTCATTGGTATGAAATGATAAACTAGGCAAGTGGACTTGAGTTATATATCACAAGGAGAGGTACATATACTTCTTTTTCCTATCATAATCTTAATTTTGTTCTGAATTTTTGAAATCATATTCAATCAGTGTCAGATTTATCTATCACAAGGGGAAGTGTTGGGCCCTAAAGGCACATTAAACTTCTTGTCTCTCAAGTAAGTGTTTTCAAATATGGTTTGTGATGATCTTATTGCTTTATTTCATTTAAGAACTTTTCCTAAGATTTTTTAGTACTTTAGCAGCATCATTCTTCCTCTTCCAGCTAGTTGATTTTGTCATTGGAGAATGAGCTGTCAAGTGATCAATGCTTATCAGAATATTGTATAGTATTGTCTTGTATGACTTGAAGAATCAATGTCAAATGATGGCATGTAATATCAAATGACAGTATTGTATAGTGGTCTTGAATATGGTATTTTATTTTCTGTTGTAAGGTTTTTGACAATTAACAAGTTGTGTTTCATTTTGTATGTTCGAAAAATACTACTTCAATTTCTATTTAGAGTTTTTGTAACACATGCTTGATTTGAAATCATATTTTATGTTCTTTTTCTTGTCATAATCTTAATTTTGTTCTCAATTTTTGAAATCATATTTAGTCATTGTCAGATTTATCTATCACAAATCGTGGTGTTGGGAGGCATTTTAAACTTTGTCTTTCAAGTAAGTTTTTTCAAATATGGTTTGTGATGATCTTATTACATTCTGTCATTTTAGAACTTTTCCTAAGAATATTTAATACTTTAGCAGCATCCTTCTTCCACTTCCAGCTAGTTGATTTTGTCATTGAAGAGTGAGCTGTCAAGTGATCAATGCTTATCAAAATATTAAATATTATTGTCTTGTATGACTTGAAGAAAATGTCAGATGATGGTATGTGGCATCAAACAATACAAGTGGTCTTGAATATGGTATTTTTGTTTTTGTCATAAGGTTTTTGACAACTTATAAGTTGTGTTTCATTCAATATGCTCGATAAATACTACTTTAATTTCTATCAAGTGATTTTGTACCACATGCTTGATTTGTGTTATTTCAGATAACAGATCTATTTATCTATAATGCACATTTCTAGCTCTAAGCACCACTGATGGTCCTATTACAGGTTGTACACAACCTTCACAATCTGCCCCGTTGATGGTACACATGATTAAATACCATTCAATTTAAAGTATCAAATATTGTAAACAAGTTTCCCTTAAATCAAAAACTTCTTATTATGTTCATTATCTTATCCTCTATTCTATCATTTCAACCGTACTTGTTTACATTCTATGTAAGTTTCTTGAGATAGCGGCTTTAGTGGGTTATGGCAAATGGAGAAAATGAAAATTTTGCAATAACATTTTTTGCTTGATCACATTTGAGTTCTAGTTTGGTTGTCTACCTTGATGATATGATTAGTTAATTTTTTACATTGAATATCTAATTGAAATGCAGGGTAAGTAAGTAAAATCTTTCACTTGCAAAGCAATTTCACATCCTTTAGGAGGCATTGCAACATTTGACAATGTTAGGTATATTTAATAGATGTAATTATATAAACCAAATAAGATCAAGTCCTTGATGTATATGGCATGTGAACTTGACCTTAATACATTGGTATCCGTGTTCCATAGCGTTGAATTTGTCACTAAAAATGCATGGTTAGGTGATTAATGCCTACCAAATTTTACAATATCATTTGAAGCATCAATGTCAAATGTAGGTGCATATAATTAAACAAGGCTAATGGCTTCAAATATATTTTATTGATTTTCTGATTTATGATTTATTTGACTTGCAACAGATAAAATACTAGTGCAAAAATTACTAGAGCTAATTATTCTGAAAACAAGATCATCTTTGTTCCATTTTGAGAGGGAATCATTGACATATCGTCCTTGTTATCAGCTTTTTCTGATTTTGAATTCTTTTTAATGCAGTTGAATTACAAAGATCCGGGCAAGGCCATTTCCATGTTCTGGGCTGCTATAAATGCTGGGGATCATGTGGATACTGCCTCGAAACAACTGGATCGATCAGACGAGGCAATCTAGGCAATCAAATAATTTCGACATCTCTGCCCTCGTAAATCCCAGGAGTCTCTTGAGAATGTCCTGATTGAACTTTACAAAGTAAAGCCTATTTCTATTCCTTTTACTAAGTGTAGTATTTGGTATTGAAAATATTAGCTCTTGGTTTCTTTGAGCTTCTTTTTAGGCCTCCTATGAACAACTTAATGAGAGTTATTGCTTTATTGTTCTTTTCTTGCAGAAGTCTGGGAGGATTGAAAAAGAGATTGAATTGCTCAAACGCAAACTACGGAATATTGAACTAGGTATAGCTTTTGGCGGAGCCAGGACACAGATGGCAAGATTGCAATGGAAGAAGATTCAAATAACTACTGAACAAGAGAGATCAAGGTTGAAATTGCATCTGTTGTTTCTTAGTTTTCCTGCTTTCACTACATTGATCTGACTTTTGATCATCTAAACTTGGCTTGGGCTTATATGCAGCAAAATGCTGATGAAAAGAAGCATATGGAATTCATTTTGTCACAGGCAAGCTCTGTTCCTGCGGACAGACAAGAACAAGCTGTGTAAGCTGGCAATCTGCTTGATGGACATGAACCAGATGACAGAAGCAAAATTTCTGCTTCAGGCTATAAAAGCTTCTGCTGGAAATGAACTGATGGATAGTTCCTATGCAAAATCCTATGAACGCGCTTCTCAGATGCTAGCTGAATTAGGGGCCACTACTTCACCAGTTATATTTTCAAAGTCATTCCTTCTTAAGCAAGTGTCACCAACACGTTAAGCTAATTTTAAGAATCTTGTCTTAAATTTTACTTATGGCAATCTTCTTTTCTTTTTTGTGTTACTTGCTTTTCTCCTCTTGCACCAAATGAAATTCCTATTATGGGAATTTTTTGGACAATACTTTATTCTCAACCATCACCTATTCCAAATTGTTACAATTTTATTTTATTAAAATTTATAATAAATTACCGTCAGCAAGATCATTATTTCCCTACTTATAAAAAAAAAAAAAAATCATTATTTCTCTAGAACATTTACCAAGTCAGATATCAACCACCTAAATATACTATGAGAAAATGCATAAAATGACTCATTTCACCAGCTCCACTCCAAAACTAATCTTTTGTTTTTGTTTGTACAAAAATGATTATGAATAGACAAAAATGCCCTTAATAAACAATGACTGAAATTGACAGAAGCTGAAAGTGTTCTAAACAAACCTATCTTCTCACCCGTTCGTCATCTTTCCTGTCAAGCAGCCTCTCCCACCAACCGGCTATGTAACAGTCTTCGTCCGCTGACCGGCCTTCTATTCTTTCGTAGTTATGACAGCTAACATGTTTTCGCATTTTCGACAACCAACCTCTCTGGTTAGTTCCTAACCTCGTCTCTTCACAACTGTACAGTAGTCTTTGCCAACCTGCCTTACGTCTCTTCGTAGTTCCAACAGCCAACATCTCTTCTCACCTCCCATGACCAACCTCTCTGTTTACTTCCTACGACCACCCTTTCTTCTATCTTCTCTTACTTAAGAAATGAAGGAACGTGAATTTTTGGACCATCGAAGAACTGCCCATAGCCAATGTTGAAAATATCGATATCAACGGAAATATCGGTACTACGATTCGGTGGAAATATCGACGGAAATATCGATATCGACGGAAATTTACGTAAAATTTACGGAAAGTACGAAAATTTAGTTACAAACATAATATTTTTTAATGAAACTTTTGGCAATATTAAAATAATCATTTCTACAACCAAAAATCATATTATCTTTTAAAAAAATCATATTCTATCTAAAAAGTAACAACTAAAAGATATAAATATGGATATAATATATAGAGGAGATATATGAAAATATAAAAAGCTTCCTTTAAAACTTTTCAATTAATTTACATCACATAAATCATGCAAATTTTAATACCAAAATGAAGTCCTAGGTGATTCATACATGGTATAGCTAGCATCTAGATTTATACAATACTGATACCATGACATATAATTTGAATGATTTTGAATATAATCATGAACATGCCATGAATAAACTTCTTGATTTCTTCCTATCATCTATTATGGATAGAAAATTATGTGTAAGGATCATTGGAGATCCCAAAACTTCTATGGCCATCATCACTAGACCTTAAACTCATAGATTCAAAAGTAGTTGAAATGTTATCTTCATTGGATGATGACATCCCTAACTGCATTTGATGGATTCTCCTTGTGTAATCTTTACCAATAGCCCCTATGCCTGGACCCGCAGCTCTACACCCATGGTCTTCATCTTATGTGTAATGAGTATATAATTCTTCACAAGTAAATGAGCTCAATGACAAACCTGTATCAGTATCATTTATTTGAGTAAAAGCATAATTATTTCCTCCATCATCATCATTATCGCCATCATCATTGTCATCATCATCGTCATCATTATCGTCATCATCATCACTATTATCACATTATTGGCACCATTATCTTCATTATGAATTCCATCAATAGTAATGGCTTAGGAGTTTTTGTTTTTAAAATAGAATAACAATTATGAGATGTTTGAGCTTGATTACAAAATGGAATATAATAATGAGATTCCTGATGAAAATAAGATTCTTCACGTGGGTTGAAAATTTATTTTATTTAGGGTTTTGTTGAAAACTAACCAATTTTTTATAACCTATTTGAAAAATAACTTTTATTTTTTAAATCTTTGCACAATGTTCTTTTTTGGACGAAAATGCTCTTGACCCATCATTTTCTGTCGGTCACTCTTTCTACTAAACGATCTGGTTGAGAATCCAAACATCGAGGTTGGAATTCCTAACCTCGAAGTTGAGATCCCAACCTACATCCCAACTTTGAAGTTGGAAATCTCAACCTCGACATAGAGAATCTCAACCTTGATAAAATATTCAAGTTCACATTCTCAACCTTCAGGTTGAGAATCTTAACTTCTAGATTGGGAATCCCAACTTTTAGGTTGGGAGTCCTAATTTTGATTCAAATCCACATTCGAAATCTCAACTTTAGGGTTGGGATTCCCAACCTGGATGTTAAATCAAGATTGGGAATCTCAACCCTAAGGTTGGGGCTTCCAACAAAGAGGTTGGGAATCCTAACAGTGATTCAAATTACTATCATTTTATTAAGGGCATTTTTGTCCATTCAATATTTTTTTTATAACAATAAAACAAGAAAGGTTATTTTTGAATTTATCCTTACCAAATGGGTCTTTTTCGTAATTATTCATTTTATTTATTTGATAAAATATTAACAAATTTTTATTTGAAAAGTTTAAAATTCACTTTTATTTTATGAAAATTTAACCGATATTTTCAGGATATTTTACGGATATTCTACGAATATTTTCAGAAATTTCCTTGATATTTTGTAAAATTTATACTACAAGCTCACGGAAATGATATTTTACGAAAATATCGCGGATATTTTAGGATATTTTCAGGATATTTTGACGGATAGAAGATTACACCTCCTATCGATATCGATACCCTTGATTTACGGAAATATCGACGAAAATATCACAGAAATCACGGATATTTTAAACTATGCCCATAGTTGCCGCTCTACTTCACTGCAGGTGGATAATGTATTTGACTAGTTATAGTTGCTTTGGATATATAAATATGGTAATATGAACCAAGGATGAGGTTTAAAAGTAGGTTCTGATTGTTTTATGTATTGTTGTGTGTGGTTTTGTGGGTATGACGAGAATGTGAAAGTTAGATTGTATTGGTAGTTGTAATGTGAATCTATACTTTAAGGGTGGGATGATGCTGAGATGAGTTTAGCAGTGAAGTTTTTATGTTAAGAGTGGAAATCCAAACTTTTAGGTTGAAAATCTTAACTTTTAAGTTGGAATTCCTAACTTATAGGTTGAGAATCCGAACCTCCAGGTTAGGAATCTTAACTTTTAGGTTAGGATTCTCAACCTATAGGTTGAGAATCTTAAGCTTTACGTTGAGAATCCGAACCTCTAGATTGGGAACCTTAGACTTGTGATTTGAGAATCCAAACTAAAAGGTTAGGATTCTCATTCCTTAGGTTGGATATCTGAACATAACTACTTGGGAATTTAACTTACAGGTTGGGAATCTCAACCTTCATTTGACATCCAGGTTGGGAATCCTAACCCTAACGTTGGGATTCCAAACTTGGATGTTGAATTCTGGTTGGAAATCCCAACCTTAAAGTTAAGATTGGTTTAACATCTAAGTTTGGAATCTTAATCTCTCCTAACCCTAAGGTTGAGATTTCAAATATGGATATTTAATCTCAATGTGGAGGTTGGGATTCCCAACCCCGAGTTGAAATTTTCAATCTTGATCCAACATCCATGTTGGGAATCTTAACCTATAACCCAACCTCAGGTTGGGATTCCCAATGTGGATGATAGATCTAAGTTGGGAATTTTAATCTGAAGGTTGAGATTCCTAACCTGAAGGTTGAGAATGTTAATCTAGATGTTTTTTCAATGTTGGGATTCTCTATATTGAGGTTGAGACAATCAAACTGTGAGGTTGGGATTATCAACTAGGTTAAGAATTGTAACATTTAATTTGAGAATCCTAACCTGGAGGTTTCATTTCCCATCCTTGATTAAACATGCCAACAAGTTAGAATGTGTTTTGTATTCCATTTATAAATGTGTTTAATGTCATAATTTTATGGTATGTGTTTACATTTTCATTTAGTTGTTGATTAATGGTGTTTATTAAATGTTTGATAGATTTGGTTTTGTGGATCGATACGAGGAGTTGTATAGCATTTGATATGAAAAAAAATTGAAAATTCCCATGAAATGTTTACAAGTGATTATTGTGGTTGAAATAAATGCAATTGGTATGGAGAAAATAACGAAATTATACATTGCCGTATTTGGGAATTTGTGAGAGTAGCAATGTTGGATATATATACTGACCACATTACTGCTTTAATTTGATAGGTTGAATGACATGGATACAATTTGCTTAAATGTTGGTTTCGGTATGCAAGGCTTTATCCCGTTTATTTCGCAAAGCATATACTTTGCCAAATTATATTGTGTTGCATTTAGAATTACAATTGTAACATTACGTACTAGAATATAAGGTTGTTGGATTTGTAGAATATTTTTCTAACTAATACACTTTAAATGAAAGAAAGGTTCATCAATTCCTAGTGACTTCTTGTCTTAAATTTTGCTTTTAGAATCATCTTCGTTTCTTAATTTTATCCATTGCACTTGCATTAGATTTCTTATTTTGGGAGATGGAAGCAAGCTTTTTCGAAGAAAATGCTTTAGGAAATAAGTTGGACAAAGCATTATACCTAAACCATTTTCAAGGGCAAGTTCCACTTTACCCCAAAATATAAATATGAAGCATATGGCTAAGTTTTCACTTCCAAAAGCTTAAGTTTTCTAGAGAGAACCTATTGTAGACCCATTATTTTATGGAGATAGTGGAAGTTGTTGAAGTCAACTATAGTAGCTATGGTTTTTCCCACATTGGGTTTTCCATGTAAAAATTTGATGTCTCACTTTGTGATTGATTTACTATTTTAGGGCTTTGGTGCTTTGGTTCATTTTTTGCTATGTTTGGTATTTGATGAGAATACTAGTTTAGACACATAAAGAGAGAAAATGATTATTTATTGCATTTTATCATTGTTGGTTTTTTCAAACACAGACAACAATGGAAATGGTTTCTGCTTTATCTTGAGCTACTATAAATTAAGTTGTGAGTGGTCATAACACTAATATCATTTAGTGGGAAGAAGTGTTATAACTCAACAAGGAAGAAGCTCACAACAAATTATAATCAACTTGTGACTTGATCAATCTCATTTATATACTAATGATTGTACAAAAACTTTAAATCCTAAAATTACATGATTTTTTGGAAAGTTATTTTTGAAATCATATTTCATCTAAAGCAAGTATCACCAACAGATTAAGCTAATTCTAAGCAATAATGTTTGTATCTGTTATGAGTAAATTTTGGACTACATGAATGGGCTGGTAAAAGCCCAATAAAATAGCCCAATAGGGTAGCCAGTAGACAAAGGTCCTGCTTGTCAGCATCTAACTCGCAGAAACAAGCCCCCAGACTATAAGGCACCTAGCTCACAGATATGAGCTTTCAGTGTATTAAGCACTCAGCTTGTGACCTGGAGAGGCTCTCAGTTCGCTGACCTCAAGGTGTCCAGGTCGCAGAAAGGAGCTCTCTTTGAGGTCACTGCCAGTCATAGTTAGAGTTCTTCAACACCTACCTCCAGCTTGCCCAATACAAGAATTCAGCCTGTGGCGTGACGTGTACGTTGAGTTTTCTCAAAAAGGTAGTAGCATGATTTACGGGAATCTTAACTACCAAATCTGGAGATAAGATCAGATCCTTGACTTAGTAGAGTCAAATCGCTGGAATTGCAGACATGACTTTGAGAAGTATAATTAATATTAAATTATTTTATATTTGTATTTTACTAAAATTATAGTATCTCTCTCTATATAAATAAGGGTTAAAATTCATTATAAAAAAGAGGAGACATATATCAGAAATAATACACTGTCTCTCTACCAGAGTAAACAGCTCTGCAGTCATGGACGTAGACACATTCCGGCCGAATCAAGTAAAAAAGCTCCTTGTCTTCTGTTCTTTCTCTTGTCTCTCTTATACTTTTACTTTGTTTTTGCCTTAATTGTAGTATTGAGCTTAAAAAAACCTGGGTCAACCGGAATCCGATGTCGATAGTGTTCCTAATAGTACCAAATTAAATTCTTACCTTGAATTTTATGGGAATCTTCTTTCCTATACTTGCTTTCCTCTTAATCAAATTAAATTCTTGTTGTCAGAATTTCTTGGACAATACTTTATCCTCAACAAGCACCTACTCCAAATTGTTGCAATTTTACTTTATTAATATTTATAGTAAATTAATGTCAACAAGAACATTGTTTTCCTAAAATATTTACCAAATCAGCTATCAGCCACCTAAATATATGCCCTAAGTCCAATTGACTTAAGACTTACTAAGAGAGATGATGATAGGTACTTAAGTGTGTGTATATATATATATCATATAATTTTAAGTTGACCGTATAATTATTATAAATCTTGTTGGGTTAAATTATTTGTTTTGAATACCATTTTGGATCTTTATTTGGAAAGATACACTAGAATTTGATTAATTTAGTCCTTCATGTAGATGTTAATTTATGTTACTATTCAAAGTTGTTGCAATTTCATTTTTATTAAGATTAATTACAAATTCTGTCAACAAGAACAAGATTTCCCTTGAAGAATTAAATGAGAAACAGCTCATTGAGACTGACACCCTAACCAGGAGCCTATTTCAGGGTAAAATCTGCCAATTGTACAAAATATTTTGCATGAAATTCTAACTAATAATGATGTTTAATTGCAAGGTATCCCCAAGCAACTGACAACAGAGAGGCGTAAATTTTCTTTTGCCCATCAGAATATGCCGAGCCTTGTTTTAGCCACTTTAGTTCTAATATTAAGGCCCATAAGGGCCTTTTTTTTAAGTGAAGACCCAAATGACTTAAAAGCTTACTAAAAGAGAAAATGACAAAAATCCTTCAAATTAAGCCTATTAAAACAAAAATCATTCAAATTAAGCCTATTAAAATCTAACCATATAATCTTATAATTTACAGGGTATTATCTTATGTCACACTATTTTCATATGAATTTAGACAATATTTGTGAACAATTTAACTGCACTAACTTCCTCAAATTTAAATTACTAACACAAATCATCATTCAATGAGTGCCACCAATGCTTTTTGCATTTGTTGTCTACCATCGCGAAAATTTCTTGTCCTTGAAACTAATAAGAGTATTTTTTTTTTTAATGTAATTTAAGATTAAGGTAAGAAAAAGTGCATTAGAATTTAATACTCCCTTTTTAGATTACAAACTTTAACTTTCAAATTTGAGCAAAATGTACATGCACTATTGACATCACTCACAAATTTATACAACTTAAATATTTACTTTATTAAAGATAATTATATCCCCAAAGAAAGCTACCTAATAACATCTTTTGGGCTACCTGTTTACATTAACACATACAACACCAAGTTTATATAACTTCGGTTTGGTAACCTGAGAAAAGAAAATTTAGATAGGCTCATTAAATTTTCAAAGTGTTTTCATAGCATTAACTGTTTTTTTGCGGTTGTGGTACAAACACAAGATCAATTAACATACTATTTTATCACTAACTAAAAGTTTTGTTTTTAATAAAATAAAAATGTTTTTTTTTTCCTTCTATAACCGATTTCTTATATGTTAAAATTTGATTGGTATTAATTAAAATCCATCTTCACTTATAAATTTATCATTATTTCAACATTACCATCTACCATTATCCTTCTCTTTTTAACAGTGCTTATTGTAAATAAATCTTTACTTGCCTTTGGTAAACTTTAGGGGTATACAATTAAGTTCACACAATCCATAGAAATAGGCTATTAGATTGGATTAAATAGAAGAGACTGCAGGATCTGAACAGCTAGTCTTGGACTTGAAGCTTGGAAAGCTGATGCGGCCAGCCGACCAGGCATTCATCATTAGTGCATCTCTGCTATGAGATTTTTTGGATTTGTCATGGATATAGTGAACTGATGCTAGGATTTCTGTCTTGTTTTAATCTGCAAATGTGACGTCAAATAGTCTGTTCGAAATTACTTTAACAGAATAACGATGGATATGTAATATTTTTATTTAAATAGAATATAAAATATTACTTTTATAAAAAAAATATTAATGTATTCTTTAAAGACAAATATTATGGTTTAAAAGAGTAAAAAAAAATTATATATTTTTTTATATATAAATTATTATAAAATAATAAAATAATAAAATAAATATGAATTATTTGTTGAAGTTTTAAGTCATTGGCATATTTAAGAAAAGAGTGAATATATTATTCTAATAAAATATATTAACAGATATTAAAATTTAAAAAAAAATATTTTATCTTTTTAAATTATATAAAAATAATAATATTTATTTATATTAGAATTTTATAATAAGATTATATAAGAGTCCAAGTAATGATGGGCTTAGCACAGGTACAAGTCCAAATGGATATTAAGCTTCCTTTGTATAAAAGGAGGCCCTAAATAATCAAGTCCATTGTAGAACACAAATAGAGTTGTGTAATCTAAAGTGGGTTATGTCACTCATCACTTCTTATTTTAGTTGGAATCCCAACAAACAAATTATCTTAAATAAACGAATTTATTATTAATTAAATGACACATTAACTTTTTTAGATGTGTGAAAATTGTTTCTATATTTCAGTTGACACAACCCGAATTTGTGCCTTTTTTGTTGAACTTGGATCTCTGGTGTCATCAGCAGCAGTCCATATTCTTGGCTCGAAACAGAAGCCAACAAGACTGTGGCAACTCCACCCGTTTTAACAGGCATATGATCTTCCACTTCACGTTTTGTATTATTTTTTATGGAACATTGTCAGTGAACACAACAGCGCTTCATGTAAATAAATGTATATGCGGTTGCTTTTTTATCACGATTAGACTAAAAATATACTATAAACATCACGTGCCATTATGGTTTAGTGGTAAATAACCACAATTCAATCTGATAATAACCTAAAACAAGTACTATTAAGTTATTTTTTTATATTAATTGCAAAAGCATTTGGTATCTCAATTTCGGGAAGGAATGCTCCACCAAGTGATTACTTGTTCAAAATCCAGTCTTTCTCAATGTTAAATAAAGCCTCAATTGAGAAATTTAGCTCTGACGATCTTGAGGCAGGGGGCTATAAATGGTATATATATGCTTTCTCATATTTGTTATCTAAAGTTTTATGTAGTTGCATTATATGTTGCAATGTGCTGTGTTTTTCAATGTGATTTGTCATATCTCTATTTTCTTGGAGCCGGTGGGGACTACTTCTCTACCTGCTGGGTGGGAAGTCAGGTTATATTGTTATACTTATTATTTTTTACATTATGTGTTGCAAGATGGATGGGAAACCGTTACCATGCGATGAACACGGTATGTGGTATTGCGAAGTTCATCGACTTCAAAACATTCACTAATCCTATGAATGGATACCCTTTGGATGATAATTGTGTTTTCGGTGTGGAGATGTTTGTTGTTAAAAGCACTTTTAAAGAAGGATGCTTATCAATGATGCGTGAGTCTGCTTCATATTACCACACTTGGAAAGTTATTAATTTTTCTACTTTAGTCAATGAGAAGTATGTGTCAGAATCATTTGAACGTTATAAATGGTGCATGTCTAAATGCTTTTAACAGTCTCATTAGGTCTACAGATTCTTGCTATATTAAAATTTTATTGTAAATTGATCGATGTGTTGCAAGTATATTGTGTTCTACCCTAATGCTGTATAACGAGGCAAATGTTATAGTATTTCTTTAATTTTAGATTTGTCTCTTTGAAATGTTTTTCTGGGGACTAAATTGTCTGTGAAATATGTTCTATGCGTCAAAAATAAGATGAATGGAAAGCATATTGAGCATAAAGGTGAGATTGTCACTCCAAATATCAAGAGTTCAGAATATTCCAGTGTGAGCATATTAACACTCTTGCATTCCCAAATTATACCCATAAGTTACATATAAACAATCTTATGCGTTACTTCCTGCATCTATAAATAATTAAATTGTTAGTTGTATTCTTGCCTTGTCATTATGGTTTGCCAAGAATGTACTCATCTGTTTGCTTCTTCAGAAAGTAACCTGTATACTCCTTGAATGGCTTCGGTTGGATAAGGTTCATATCATTGGCTAAATACAGGACCCAAAACAGGGTTTCTTGGTAAATGGTAAATTGATAATTGAAGCAGAGGCCACGTTGCTCGGATTGGTGTTACCAAAGTCATAAGTCTGTTTGTGATATTATAATAGATATATATATATGTATGTCTTCATTTTGTTATATTCTGAGCTTTGTTTTGGTCATAAATCTGTTTGTTGATGTGAATATATTATGGTTAATTGCAGCTTTGAGATTTGGATTGGTCAAATTTTTGTCTTCGCTTGGTCCTTTATATGCAATGTGCCAAATTCCCGTTGTGCTTTTTGTTTCCTGGCCACATCCTGAAAGCAAAATGTTTAAAATATCTCATCGTCGTAATCATGGTGGGTGATCACTTGACTATTTATTTATATCTTTATTTAATAATTACTTTGTATTATGATAAAAGTCAACATAAAGCCTATCATTTCTTCTCCTATAACTTTTATCTTTACAATTTTATACAAAAATAATTATTCTTAATTAACCTTTTTATTTGAGTTTGAGTGAAAGGTTGAGTAGTGTGTGAGTTAAGCCCCACATTAGAGAAATATAACTTCTTTCTACCTTTTATATGCAGGAAAGAGTATACTTTCTCCAAATTGTATTAGTAATTATTGGGTTTAACTATCTCAAGGAGAACAAAGACATGTAAATTTCTTGTATACTTGGGTTTCTCTCCTTGAGAAGAGAGCAAAATATGAGATTGGATGTGACTAGTGAGATGTCGTAGCAGTGTGGCTGATGAACAGTGCATCAATCATATGTGAATCAATGAGATGCTGATGATGGTTTAAATTTAAATTAAATCTTTTAGCACGTCATTTCAAATGTTATACTAAACATTTGCCTAATTGTTGAAGGCATGGCCAGATTCAGTCCAAAGGTCTGTGCGATAGATAGGTACTTCATCCTTAAGATGTCTATGCTGCAGACCGCCAAGATGCTTTAGGAAACAAGTTAAATTAAATGCAGGTCTTGTACGTAATTTTGTTTCCTATGTCTTGGAAAATTTTGGTTGAGTTCATGTCAGTTTATCTTAAGCTTTTGCAATTATCAGATATTCACAAAATCAGACACTCATCTTTGGTTTATGCATGTAATTGTTGTTTTTCGATGATGATAAATAAGGCCAGTCTAGTGGCATCATAATCCATGCTATATGAATTACTTTGTTGTCGTTTGTATCAAATGTTGCGACCAACCAAAGTTTTGCTCTCTTGGCATATTGACACATGGTCCTTTGTATTCAAGCATGATATCTGATATTCTATAACATGTACCCTTGCTCACTGTGCCACTGATGGTTCTATACCAATGTCGCATGTTTTGCAATTGGCCTGTTAATTTAAGATATCATCATTACCATTCAATGTAAATTCCTCCCTTACCTAAAACCACAAATATTATATTCTTTTATTTTTTTATTGTCTTTGTCAGCTAATGGAGTAAACAATTGTAATTCCTTTATTTTTTATTGGTCAAATGCTTAAATTGGTTCTAAATTTCTTGTTCAGACTTGATGATATAATTTCAACCTTCTCTGTGATCTAAAGTGGAAGATCTTAAATAGCATTATAAGGAAATAGCACCCAAGTAAAAAGACCACTAATAGCATAAAGCATAGACCCGGAGCAGCTACTATTAGAAATGGTTTTCTGCTCAATGTTGAGCCACCAATACCATTTAGTAGGAAAAAGTGTTAAAACTCAACAATGAAGAAAGAAGCTTAGCACAATCAACTTGTGACTTGGTCAATCTTATTTATATACTAATTATTGTACAAAAACTGTAAATCCTAAAATTACATGATTTTTTGTAAAGTTATTTTCGAAGTTATATTCCTTCCAAAGCAAGTATCACCAGCTGAGCAATAATGTTTGTATCCTAATAGTACCAAATTAAATTCTTGCCTTAAATTTTACTCATGGGAATCTTCTTTTCTTCTTTACATTACTTGCTTTTCTCCTCTTGCATCAAATTAAATTCTTATTATGGGAATTTCTTGGACAATACTTTATCCTCAACTAGCACTTATTCCAAATTGTTACAATTATATTTTATTAAGATTTATAATAAATTAATGACAACAAAATCATTATTTCCTTAAAACATTTACTAAGTTTGCTATCAGCCACCTATATAGGCCCATATGTAGACTGAAAACCCACAATCCAAATGATATACGCTTACTAACTGAGATGATTACAATTGATAGGTATCAACACCTCAAATTAGGGCCATTTAAGCCCAAAATGACAAGTTCCTTCATTTTGTGTCAGCATCCATGCAGTTGGAATTAGACCTCAAATTATAACAGAAGACCATTGATTATATAATTTATATCTCAATTATTAATTTAAATACCATATCACGAAACTAAATCTTACTTCGCATTTCATACTACCATTCAAGCTATGTTTTGACGGTTAATTATAAGAGAGGGATGAGATGGGATTCAAAATTTGGATCCCATGATCGGTACCTTCTATACTAGATTTGCTCCAATCCGTATAGTGACTTCCAATGCTATTTATAAGATTTTATGAAATACATCCTCACCTCAGTAGTGAGGTTGGATTGGATATGATGCGAACCCCGTATATAACGATACGACACCCACGACTAAATTGAAATATAACCCCAAGAAAGATTAAAACAGGTTTATAAAATAAGAAATTTTGACCCATTGATTATATATCAATCAAGAACCAAAGTTATAAAAAACTTTGACCCAATGATTAGAACTCAATCAAGAACCAAAATTATAAAAGAAGGATATTGACGCCACTCCCAAGACATAAATGAGAAGGTGAGAGATAAGTCATGGTTTGATCGCCACAAGTAAAGCTTGATAAGATCACATGTTCATAAATAACAAGAGAGAAAATTCAATCTCTCAATAAAATATAAATGACTGCCTCTTCATTCATCTTGTTATTTTTTTTTAAGGTTACAAGACAAGCCTTTTTATAAGCAAAGAAAATAAACTAGTTTTGAAACATAATTATTTCCTAAACAAAAAAGTCTAAATTGTATCTAGGAAAATAAAACCAACATGGAAAATAAATAATCCTAATAAAATAACCTACTAAATAAGAGATTGAGTGATATTAAATTTACAAGATCTTCTGAATATTCAAGATTTGCAAGATATACATTAACTTTTCAATATCTTCTGAATCTCCAAGATGTGCTAGATATGTATTGAATTTTCAAGATCTTCTGAATTTTCAAAGTTTGTTAGATATTTTGAATAACACCAAAGTGGCCAAATGTTGTTTAAGCCCAAATCTTGCTTGCTTCCTTGGGTTCTATCAGGATACCTCTCCCACCACTCACTTTTCTTTATTTATCTTTGTTCTTATTTTAATTTTTTAAAATAATAGATAATATTTTATTTTATTAGAAATTATCATCTATAAATAATATATTAATTAAAAATAATTATTTTCAATATAATGAAGTCCAATTCAATGCAATATTCTATATGTAGCTTTTAATTTGAATCAATAGTGATAATTAGATTGAATTTAAATTGTTTAAATATGAGATTTTCAAATTTGGATTTTTTAATTTGTACCAAATTTGATCTGACAATTTTAAATAAAATTTCCATTTAATAATTGTACTCTTATTGCAACCCAAAATATCTCTCTCAACACCCATTTATTCCATCCATACATTTGTTCAAATTTTAAAATAAATTTCAGTAGCTTTTGACTCTCTCATCTCTACAACCGATTTAATCTAATATATTTCATTTTTTGTTTTTAAGAAAAAGCAAATTCAAATGTTAAACATCTTAACAATTTCTTTTCGATTCCTTTTAGACTTATAATAATAATAATAATAAAGTTATTAAGTAAATGTATCAAATTTGAATATAAAATTACTCAAAATCAATTATCTTAGAATTTTATAAATAAGATTTTACGATCTTGATGCTGGATAATTTTGCAACATATACTTCTATTCTTGTCTCTTGTTGATATATACAAAATAACAAGTATGCGATGAGCCATATACTTATTGTATAATTTTTAGTTGACGTATACTTTATCAAATATCTTTCTAGGTAAAATTCTTTTGCTGAAATACCACTTTGGATCTTTAATTTGGAAAGATAGGCAAGAATTTGACTAGTTAGTTCTTACTATACTAGTTAATATATGTTATTATTAAAATAAAAAAAAATTATAATAGGATAAATAAGTATTTCAGAGATGGTGACGATGTTGTTACTTTAATTTTTTTTTTTTTTTTTAAGAATTTCACCTCAGAATATATTATAGCTCATTGAGTTTATGTCTTCACTTTATTGTTTCAACATCTTTCTTGATTAACATTGCACTAGTTGATTTAATCAAGGTCCAGGTATATTTTTTGTTGTTCATATGTGAAAAGTTGAAACAGAGCAGCCTCTGTTTTCTTTCAACACAAAGTTGAAACTTCTCCTATGGTTTTTCATGATCATTTTTCCCCTTGTTGAGGCAATTTGTTGATACTCATCTGTTGCCAGTCCTATAATGTTGCTTTATGTTGATCAGTATCTTGGTCAAAATTCTTTGTATAAAGAACTTTTTATCAATTATCCATTCGCATGAGTTTGTAATATTACTTTCATCAAAATTAACCGTGGTTGTCTATTCTTATAAGTTTTGATTCTCTCAATATATAACTTTGTTCTAAACTTTTCGCAACTAGTTAAGCAAAACCTAAACATAAAAACATAACATGATCAAGATCAGTTTTTTTTTTTTTTCTTCCTGTTTATTCAAAATATGTTTCATGCAAATTCTAGGTACTCTTAAAAAATGAATGAGCTAACCCAACATAGGAAGACAAGTTAAAACTAGATAAAGATTATATTGTGCACTCCTTCACAGCAAAAACATTGACAAGAGTCACAGCTATTATTTCACCATAAAAGGAAAACAACAAAGACAACTATTACCAGTACAATACTTTATTAACATTTTTAAATTACTATTTTTTTGTTATGATTTTAATTTTCTCATGTCATCTAAATGTAAAAACTTTACTCAAAGAATAAGCAAAGTGCAAACAAGTTTGCTTTAATGTTGGTTTAGGTATGCAAGGCTTTATCCCATTTATTTCCTAAAGTATATACTTTGCCAAATTATATTAAATCATCATCAAACATTTGCAAGTTCTTTTGTGCTGCATTTAGAATTACAATTGTAAAATTATGTACTGATCTTAAGAAGAAAAGTCTTGTTTTAATGAGGTCTAGAATATAAGATTGTTGGATTTATAGAATATTTTTCTAACTAATATACTTTAAAAGAAAGAAAGGTTCATCAATTGATGGCATCCTAGTGACCTGTTGTCTTAAATTTTGCTCTTAGAATCATCTTCATTTCTTAATTTTGTCCATTACACTTCTATCGGATTTCTTATATTGGGAGATGGAAGTAAGCTTTTTCAAAGAAAATGATTTAGGAAATAACTTGGACAAAGCATTATAACTAAACCATCTTCAAGGGCAAGTTCCACTTTATCCCAGTATATAAATCTGAAGCATTTGGCAAAGTTTTCACTTCCAAAAACTTAATTTCTCCAGTTCTCATTACCATTCAAATTATCATCTCTCAAAATTATGGCTGATGCAATTATTTCCATAGTCTTGGAGCAACTGGCTTCAATTGCTCGTCAACAGATTCAACAAGAAGTTACAGTGGTGTCAGCAGAGACATTGAAAGGCTGACTAGCAATTTCCAAGCCATTCAAGCTGTGCTCGTTGATGCAGAGCTAAGGCAAGTGAAAGAGGCAACTGTCAAACTCTGGTTAGATAAGCTCATGGATGTATCCTACGATGTGGAAAACGTGTTGGACAAGTGGAACACTTCAAAGCTGAAACAAAAAATTGAAGGAGCTGAAAATGCACTCACTCTTAAGAAGAAGGTATGTTCCTTTTTTCTCTCTCCTTGCTTCCGTTTTAAGCAAGTTGTTTTGCACTGTCGCATAGCTCTTAAAATAAAAGAAGTCAATGAGAGTCTAGATGTTGTTGCTAAAGAAAAAGATAGGTATAATTTTACAAATAGGAGTGTTGAACAATCTCAACAGGTAGAAAGTATCTCGTTTATTGATGAGTCTAAGATATATGGTCGAGATAAAGAAAGCGATATTTTGGTAAACAAGTTGTTGTGCGAGAGTAGTGATGAAATAAGGGGCATCCATATCATCTCACTTGTAGGGATGAGAGGAATTGGGAAAACAACTCTTGCTCAACTTGTTTACAACAACGATGAGATAAAGAAGAATTTTGAGAAAAGAATTTGGGTATGTGTATCAGATCCTTTTGATGTGTTACGGATTGCTAAAGCAATTGCTGTAGCTCTAGAATGGCCAGCCTTTGATTTAGTTAATTTGGAATCTTGTGTACAAAGGATTTATCAATCCATTAGAGGAAAAAAATTTCTTCTTATATTGGATGACGTGTAGATAGAAGACTACGATGAATGGAAACCATTGCACCATTGTTTAAGAAATGGTCTTCATGGTAGTAGAATTTTGGTTACCACACGTAAGCAAGCAGTTGCTCATATGATGGAATCAAATGATGTTATCCCAATTAAGGAGTTATCAGAAGAGTATTGTTGGTTGATGTTCAAGTCAATAGCATTTTTTGGTAGATCTGAATTAGAGTGTAGAGAACTAGAAGATGTTGGTAAGGAAATCGTGAGTAAGTGCAAGGGTTTACCTCTTGCAGCAAAGACTATGGGGAGTCTCCTGCGCTTTAGGAAAACTAATAATGAATGGAAAACTATCTTAGATAGTGAGTTGTGGAAACTTGAAGAGTTTGAGAAAGACATCTTTCGTCCGTTGATGCTCAGTTATCATAATTTGCCTCATATAGTTAAAAGATGTTTCTCATACTGTGCCATTTTTCCAAAGGATTACCAATTACATAAAGAGGAGTTGATTAAGTTGTGGATGGCTCAAGGTTATTTAGAATTAGAAGGAAATAAGAATATGGAGATGATAGGTGAAAAATATTTTAACATTTTAGCAACACATTCCTTCTTCCAAGAGTTCATAAAAAGTGATATTGGTGTTATCAAAGGATGTAAGATGCATGATTTAGTACATGATTTTGCTCAATTTCTCACGAAGAATGAATGTCTTGCGCTGATTAACAAAGGTTTTGGAGAATCAATCATTAACATTTCATTTGAGAAAGCTCATCATTTAATGTTTATGGTTGATGAAAATAATTCATTTTCTATCTCCTTTTGTAATTTCAAAAAATTGAGGAGCCTCTTGTTTAAATTTCATGTAGGCACGTATTCGATCGACAGAGTCTTGCGCAATTTATTAGGGCAAAATACATGCTTAAGGGCATTAGCATTGAACAAAATTTTCGAGTCTGATATGATGACTGGTTCAAGATATTTTCATGAGATAAATTTTGAAACATTTCCAAGAGAGATTGGTAAGTTAATACATTTGAGATATTTTAACTTAAGTAATAATATGGGGTTAGAAATGTTACCAAAAGCATTATGTGAATTATATAATTTGCAAACCTTGAATGTTTCTCGTTGTAGTAATCTTAAGAAACTACCTCAGGGGATAGGAAAGTTAATCAACCTAAGACATTTAGTAAACGACTTCACTAGTTCTTTAAGATACATGCCAAAAGGACTTGAGAACTTGACATGTCTTCGTACATTAAGTGAGTTTCATGTGAGTGAGGGTAATTATGGTAACAAAGCATCTTCACTTGAATATTTGAATAAATTTCACCACCTCCAAGGAAATTTTATAATAGCCGGTTTGAGAAATATGACAAATGAGAGCGAGGCTCATGCAATAGAATTTAAAAAGAAGATAAACATTAGTTTATTGGAATTGAACTTCGATGGGTCCCATTTGATAAACAATGAAGCAATTCTTGAAGCATTACAACCTCCTCCGAACTTACGAGAGTTAATAATATCAGGCTATGCATGCAACGTGGTGTTACCTAATTGGATAATGTTATTAACCAATTTGAAAAGATTAACTCTAGATGAATGGATCAAGTGTGAGCAACTGCCTTCATTGGGAAAATTGCCATCCCTTGAATCACTTCGTGTAGCAAGGATGCAGAGAGTAAAAAGAGTGGGTAATGAAGTGTTGGGATTAGAAAGTGATGACATTACTCCATCTTCATCAGTTATTGCTTTTCCCAATTTGAAATCTCTCTGGTTTGGGGATATGGAAGAATGGAAAGAGTGGGATTTTGGGATTGTGCATCATAATATAAAAGTCATGCCATCTCTTCATCGCTTGCAAATTTTTTACTGCCCCAAATTAAAGGTACTGCCAAAGCATATTCTTCAGATGGAATCGTTGCAAGTCTTGGAGATAAATGATAGGCCCCTTTCTAACTACTAGCTAGGCGACCTGCCCGGCACCCCACGGTGGCTCCCCAACCGAGATCTGTTTCGGCTGAAAAGTTCCCGCGGAGCTAAGCCTCTTTGCTTTTCTAAATTTTCTTGAAATCCTTTTAGATCTGAAAATGGGTGGAAATTTTGTTTGTTGGAAACAACGTTATGAAAATAGAATTTTCACGGAAATCCGGCAGCACGACGACTGTTTTTCTAAAATTTCACCTTGTAAAATACTTCACAAAGCCTGTATAAATTTATTCACAAACATTTCCATAATCAATAAGCCTCAGGCCCTTTTTCAAACTCACAATCATGCAATAATACGGAAAGTAACTTGCCTAAACTCTTAAAACGTCATGCATGATATTTACATAAAATACTTTATCCAAAACAATATTTACAAAACTTGAGAAATCTGAAAGCGATAGTAAGTGCAATACATGATAACTTGTTTAAAACTAGTGCAGCGTGGTCGTGTTTGCCACTCGCCTGTACGTCCGATGAAGATACCTCCATCGTGCTGCTCGCTCCTACACCTGGGGAGGAATTTAAATAAAACAGAAAATGATGGTGAGAATAACTCTGTGAGTGCACATAATAATAAATTCTGCTTTCATTAGTATTTTGAAAATGATACGGCTTATATAATTAAAAGATTCTTTTTATTCTAAACTAACGTCTATTGACGTATTTCAACTTAGAAGGGTAACTCTAGAACAACTCATTCTCTTAAGCTCTTAAGTTAAATATCTATATGACATGAAATACTCGAAATTTTCTATTTGCGTGTGCTCAGATGCGGAAACTTGGGATTACGATTCCCCCCAACATCAGAAAAATACGGGAACTTGAGATTACGATTTCCCCCGAATGTTAAGCAGTACGGGAACTTGGGATTACGATTCCCCCCGTCTATTAGGCATACGGGAACTTGGGATTATGATTCCCCTCGTCTATTAGGTGTACGGAAACTTGAGATTACGATTCCCTCCGTCTAGTACTATACACGTATAGGGTATCTCGGCCGGGTTCTGCTAGAAGTTAAGATAAACTAAAGAGATATTAATTACCTTTAAAATTATCTCATAAGTGTTTCGTTTTCTACTTATGGTTTAAAACCGAAAAACTTGCTTTCTAGAGCGAAAACTCAATTATTGAAATAATGTTCTCAAGTATCTTTACGACTAAATACATATATACAACTATATATGCATTTTAGGGAAAGCGATAATATTCTAAAATTTTACTTGAATAACATAAATCATAAATTAAAATAGTATCGCATTAATAATTTCATATAACAAAATTCGCGAAAGCTTAATAAAAATGCACACTCACAACTTGCTTCCAATAACTGATCAACCACTCCTGATATAGCTCTCGTCCGGTTTTCAATTCACCTACAATTGATTTCTATCGGGATGTCGTTAAAACATAACTCGCGCGCAACTAAACTTTAAGCCATACGAGGATTTCTAATCACAATAACTCAAGTGACCATCCTCACATGATAACAAAACGGAAAACTCATAATCGCACACGAAGACTATTTCGAACCGATTCGTTATCGCAAAATAAACTACTCGAAACTCTACGGTTACAAAACCAACAACTATGCCATTCGAATCTAAGGTAACATCATCAAAATCAGATTCTAAAAGATTAAATGAAAAGAAGATTCGAAACCAAACGACTAACATAAAGCTTACGCGATTTCAACTAGATATCGCGATTTATCGATTTAAGTATTTCGCGTGATTCCTTCGTTTCCGTTTAACTTATCGTCAATTTCAACTCGTGACTTTACTTAAAACACGACAAATGAATATTCAAACACTTTAAAGCACAAACAAGAAAAATATAGCAGCAAGCTTAACGAATATCCATTTCCAGTTCAACTCCGAAATTTCAACAATTTAACGATTTCGCGCGAAACAAAAACTATCCGATTAACTTTATGATAACTCAAACTCTTCTAACTTCAACTTTAACACTTTAACGGGCTTAATAACGACTCGGGGCAGCGAGATAACATCACAAATACTTTCATATTAACAACGAAAATTACAAACTAAAAACATTCACGTTTGCGGAAAAACTCAACCGAATCGCTCGGAAACGATTTCTCAATATCTGAACGACTATCCGATACTTTAAAATACACTAAAATGCATTATTTTCCACCACGACGAACTTCAATTTAAAAAATCACTCAACAGCCCCTAACTTATCTTCTAACAGCCCGTAATAGATTTCACAACGAAACCAACTCTTTACAATTGCATTCAAAACACAACCGAAACAACAATGAGCGAACCTCCGCACTAACGAGGTTCTCAATCATAAACCCAATCATAATATCTTCAATATCTCAATAACAATTACTCGAAACGCACAATACAAACAAAGGGGACAGCACCTACCTTAACAGTTTCGCTTCGAAACAACTTTCGAGCAAGTGCGACGACGACGAATCTCTCGCGGCAGCAAGCTATCTCCCTCCACCAGCAATTGTCTTCTCTTCAGGTCTGCTGTGTAGTTCACGGCCAGACTTGACAGCAGCTCGCACGACGTCAGCTTGCGACGACAGCACGGCAGCAATTGGCAGCAACGGCGACGGCAGCAACTTCAACAACAGTGGCGACAGCAGCTGGTGCACAGCAATGGCAGCGACAGCACTTGGTTAGCTCCAGCACACTTACCAGACCACGGCAGCACCTGAGGATGACGATAGCAGTAGCTCGACCTCCTCACGCCAGCAGCTCCTCTCGCGCCGGCAGCAGCTCACGATGACAGTACCTGGTTCAACAGCGACGACAAAGGCAGTAGCTCACAATCTGACTTCTTCCAGCTTGCATGCACGGTCTGAAGTGCTCAGATCTGCCCTTGCATGTCCTCCTTTGCTTCAGATCTGCTCTCGATCAGCTCTCTCACGATCTCTCTATCTCTCACGCTCGGATCGCTCTCAATCTCTCTATGAAGGCTCTCGGTCTCTCTTTGTCTTTCTTTCACTTCCTCATTCTCCAACTCTCTCGTTTCTTTTGGCTTCAACAATTGGAGACTGAGACTGAAATAAAAATCTGATTGCTTGCTTTGCTTCTCTCTTTTTATTTCTCTCTTTCTCTTACTCTCACTCAGTTTCTGTCTCTTGGATGGATAATGGATAATGGTGACCGAATACATTGGCTTGAATTATTGCAAGTTTCATTCACTTTCAATTTTATAATATAAAATCACAAAATGATGCCACTTGCTTTGCTCATCCTTTGCATGTGTGACATGTGTCACTCCCATGCACAAATTTTACTTTATTTGTTTCTTCCATGCAATAACTTTATTTTATTTCACATGCATTCTCGCTCTTTAATTCCAAGCTCGGATTCCGATTCCGTCCGTCCGGAAATCCGCTTTTGATTAAATCTCGGGTTCACATTCTCGGAATTATTTTAAAATTCAAATCCATTTTCACGAACTCAGATTTATTTTTATTATTCTAAAATATTTATTCCGCGTATTTTCGGACTCGAGCATTATATTTTTCTGATCGGACGCGATCCATCGGAAAAATATTTCGCTCTCCGACGAACGAGGTTTTGGGTTTTACAATAAAAGGGTGTTCTATTTTATCAGAATAATATAGAAAGGGAATAGGAGAGAATTGGTCTGACATCTCTCATATCCCTAATATCTGAATTGATGGTGAGTACGTGCAAAGAGATGGGCATTAAGACAAGCATACATCCAACTCCAAGTACTTTCTTCTCCTCCTTTTTACCCTTCACTATTTTTATAATACTTATATGTTTTCACTTATTGAAAACTGTAAGTTAATTTTAAATTAATTAATTGGTCATAGGTATTTGATTAAGTTTCAAATTGGGTCTCCAAAGGCTTTACATTTTTCCGTACAACCACTTTTTAATTAAGGGAAATCAAATTGACATGCCAAGATGTATTGAGAAGAAAGGTAAGGAAGAATGCTCTATTAATTAACTTGAGTATTTTGAGTTGGTGATGTGTACTTGTTAATGTTTTAGCATTAGAAGGAAAGGTATATTGGATTTGGGAGACATGTAAATTTCTTATCTTTATGTTTGAGGTTTTACTGCATAAGAAGAGGCAAGAAGAAGCAGAGAGGTACAATGTAATCAATATTTCCATTCTGATGTGATGAGAAGAGGTAGAGTTTCAATGAGTATGCTCCTATGAATTCAAATGTGACAGCATTGAAGAGGATTCCCCTATTCAAAGGTTGTTCACACTCGTAGCACCCCAAGTCTCCTCCCTCAACATGAGATGTTGGCTGGGCCCTGATCTATTCTGAGTCGCATCAACATGGACTCTCTTCGAGTTATGGTAAGATGAAGTCGAAATAGAGTAGTCATTGACTTTAATTTCATATGATTTTCTTGGAATATGTCACGATTCAGGACGTGTGCTTTCGTTGTTTGAAATTATACTATGTTTGTAAAATGTCTGGAATATTTATCTCAAAAGTATGTGTTTTGGATTTGGGAGGCATGTAAATTTAAAGAGTCTCGATATTGTTGTTCATTGTTAAGACTATTGGTCTTAAACTTTTGGGTGCAGGAAATACAACAGAAAATAATTTCCATTCTCAAGGGATTCTAATTTCATAGGCCGATAGGTGAACCTACTAGGATGTTTCTAAAGGAAGAACGAAACAAGAACATTTCACAATTAATAATTTCATTGTGATGTTACTAGAAGGATAGAGTTCGAATTGGTATGCTTTCATGCATTCTAGCATGAAAGGCCAGAAGTGGCTTTTCCTATTCCGAGGTTGTTCAGCTCACTTGTTGCACTCCAAGTCTCTTCACTCAATAGAGACTTGCTCAACATAGATCTTGTTTTCAGTGGCGTGAACTTTCATCAGTATGGTATAACAGAATTGAAGGTACAGTAGAAATTAACTTTGATTCGTTTAATGTTGGTTAAATGTTGTAGGCCAGCATCCTATTATTTGCTTATAGATATTTTCCTTGAATGATGTCACGGGTTGTGGATATTATTCTTGAAGATTAATGCATTTCAAAGATTCAAAAGTTCAATGATTTAAAGTCAAGTAACACTAGTTAAGGAAAAGACTTTGGTTATCTTATTAAATATACTATCATAAGGTATGGCTTGATTATTCAAATCTTTGATAATTTCATTCTATTTCCTTTTTTCAACTTTTGTGTTTTTTCATAATTTTTATTTTTAAAGCTTCTTGATTCTAATAATTTTCAGACATAAGCATAGCGTGCCAATGTTATTGTTTGTATATGAACAAAGAACTTGTCATTGAACTTCCCATTGGTTGCAGCAAACATCTATCTACAAGCATTTGCTACATGTTTAAGTACCTTAAATATATCAATATGTATAAGGATGAAGCCAAATAAAATTATTAACCATTGGTTGAAGTAGGAACATAATTCACTATATCCAATCCTCAGCAACCATGGTTATCTTTAGTTCATTTTTGACATTGGTACATAAATTTTGAACCAAGTACTTGGCCATAGATATAATAACCAATGTATCCTTTGTACATCGCATTAATTCAAAACATATAATTTGCTGATTATTAAATGTTGTACATGTCAATATTTGATTTGAAAAGCTAACATGTAAATTTCTTGTCGAAGTGTTTTTGATCGATGGTGGTCTATGGGATATACAGAACAGAAGAGTGAGGTGTGCTTCAAAAGAAGGAATTCTTTATGGATGGAAAATCGAAAAGTTTTTTTTTATTAGAATCAGTTATGGATCTTTAAGAGGCAAGGAATGAATTATGCATTGATTATGACCATTGCAGTAGAGAAAAATTAAAAGGTCAGGTAATTCCATAAGATATGATGTATATTGATTTTATAATGTTCTTTCAGATTGTCTCTTAAGATTTATAAGACATTAAGTATTATATTTTCATATTAGTGCCAATCAAAAGACTCCAACAACAATATTTTAGTGGTCTATTTAGTAATGTTTTAAAGAATCAATATCTAGTAATGGCATGTTAAATTAAATTAGGTAAATGGCCTTTAGTATCCCAGTTCTATGATTTTTCTACCTCAAAATATATTTAGATGGTAATTTTTGACAGTTCTTCATAATTCTTTTTGTTTTTCAAACTCTTCCATGCAAAGCTTTCATGTTCTTATCTTTGGATATTATTTGCATTGGAGAAATTCCTTTCAAGGTAAATCAATGGCCTTACCTAGATGCATTGTGAGAAAAAGGTTAAAAAATTGATGCCTTATTAATGTTCAATATCTAACATATTTGAACTTCAGATGCATGTAAAAAACCATTGTGCTTGGTGTTTTGCAGCATGTTTGTCAAGTAAACATCAGAGGAAGTGCCCATAGGAAGGATGGAAAAAGAAGCTAGTTGATGCTGCAAGTAGGCAAGAGGTGTGCTTTAGTTGGAGGGAATTTGGCACAATTGGCTCATATCAATGGGTGGGCTGCTATCATTGTGAATGGATGCATGAGAGATGTAGATGAGATCAATGCATGTGGAATTGGGGTGAGAGCTTTAGGATCTCATCCCATGAAATGGACTAGAGGAGGTTTCACTCGTTCCAATAATGTTGATGCTAGTCCTCCCTAAGTAGATGTTGGCTTAGCACAGATCATTTTGAGTGGCATCGTAGTGTACTTCCTTTGAAGATATTACAAAGTTGATGTAGAGTAGTAACTATCTTTAATTCAAATACAGTGTAAAGATTGTGGGCCATATTCCTTATCACCTTCTTTACTTTCAGATCTCTTACTAAGAATATGTCACAGCTTATGGATCTTTTCAGTGAAGCTTAATGTGCTTTGTTCTTTAAAGAATCAAAGACAATGACACTAGCTAAGCAAATGGCATGAGGTGTCTTGTTAAATATGATGTTGGAAGATATGCCTTACCTTGATTATTCAAATCTTTGACAATCTATCTAGTTGTTTTGTTTTCTTTTTTAGTCTTATCACGCTGTTTTCTATTCTTTTTCTTTTTCCTTTTTTTTTTTTTCATAATTTTTCTGTACAGAACCTATTGATTCTGATAACTTTTCATTTATAACCATAGTGTCTCATTGTTTTCTTCCCTATAGTGTCTAATATGTATAGAATAGGAACCATGTCAAATTGATCACCTTTTGTTGGCTTTAGCAAAAGTTTAATGTCAAAAGCACGAGAAATTTTGATTTTTTTTTTCCAAGATTTGTGTGTGTGGAAAATCACATAGGGAACTGGTTGTACAGATCTTATCAATTGTCTATCATTTCAAGTGTTCTTGTTGGTTTTTTTATTTAATGTTGCTAGAATTATATTTTTAAAAGGAAAAACACATAAATTTCTTATCAAATAGGCTTTGGTGGTCTGTTGAATACAAGAGAGTGAAGAGTTGGGCAAGTATTATAGTCAGTGAAGAGTTTACAATCAAATACATAATGCTAGGGATTATTTCCTTCAATAATTGGCATATTTCCATCTTATTTGATCTTCTATTTATGTTCTATGGTATTTCAAATTAAGTTTTCACATTGGTTTTGTGGTTCATGGCAGCTGGAGTGGTCAAGAAGATTTTTCTAGGCCATCTAGTTTTTCCTTCAAGAATATAAGTAAAAAGTTCTATAGGCATACACACTTTTACATAGCGTTGCTCTTTTTCTGGCTGCTCGGCTTGATTTGAATATGTGACATCACTAAATTTTTTGTCCAAAAAGAGTCATTTTTGCAAGATTTTCCGAAAGTGTTTAGTTTTCAACTTGGACCTTTGAAAAGGATGTTTTTCAACTTAACCCTATTTAATTTATCTCCTAATTTTAGAATATATAATTTATTACTTAGTTGGAATGCTATTCTACAACGACTAGATTAGTACAAGAAATTAAATTAGTATATTTGTTGAAAGGAATAAAATTAGATCAAGTTAGTCCATAATTAATTGGTCATAGGTATTTGATTAAGTTAATTTAAATTAATTAATAGAGCATTCTTCAAATTGGGTCTTCAAAGGGAAATCAAATTGCTATGCCAAGATGCGTTGAGAAGAAAGGTAAGAAGAATGCTCTACTAATTAATTTGGGTATTTTGAGTTGGTTATGTGTACTTGTTAATATTTGTAAACTACAGGTTTGTGCATTACAAGGAGAGGTTTATTGGATTTGGGAGACATGTAAATATCTTATCTTTATGTTCAGGGTTTTACTGCATAAGAAGAAGCAAGAAGAAGAAGAAAGTTACAATGCAATCAATGTTTCCATTCCGAAGTGATGAGAAGAAGCAGAGTTTCAATGAGTATGCTTCCATGAATTCAAATGAGATAGCACTGAAGAGGATTCCTTTGTTTCAAGGTCATTCACACTCACTTGTAGCACCCCAAGTCTGCTCTCTTGACATGAGATGCTCGTTTGGCACAGATCTATTCTAAATGGTGTGACAAATTTGAAATAGAGTAGTGATTGACTTTAATTTCATATGTTTTTCTTGGAGTATATCATAGTAGAGGATGTATAATTTGATTGTTTGAAGTTATACTATGTTTATAAAATGTTAGGATTATATATCTCGACGGGATGTGTTTTGGATTTAGGAGGCATGTAAATTGAAGAGTCAAGATTTTGTTGTTCATTGTTTAGACTAATGGCCTTAAATTTTTGGGTACAGGAAATACAATAGAAGTTAATTTTCTTTCTTGGGGTGCTCTAATTTCATAGCCTGATAGGTGAACCAGCCAAGATGTGTTCAGAGGAAGAATGAAACAAGAAGATTTCACAATCAATAATTTCATTTCGATGTTACCAGGAGAGACAGAGTTACAATTGTCATGCTTCCATTCATTCTGCCGTGAGAGGCCAGAAATGATTTTTCCTGTTCCGAGGTTGTTCATGTTCACTTGTTGCACTCCAAGTCTCTTCCCTCAATAGACACTTGCTCACACAGATCTTCTTTTCATGGAATTGACGTGAACTTTCATCGGCATGGTATGACAGAATTGAAGGTAGAGTAGAAATTATCTTTGATTTTTTTAATGTTGGGTAAATGTTGCAGGCCACATTCCTATTACTTTATTTGCTAATAGATATTTTCCTTGGATGATGTCATAGGTTGCGGTTATTAATTATCATTGAAGATTAATGCATTTTAGATTAAAAAATTCAATGATTTGGATTTGGGAGACATGTAAAAATCTTGCCTAAGAAGAGGCAGTGATAAGATGCTTATTGTTGAAAGTGTTGATCTTACACTTTTGGGTACAGAAAATGAAAACAGCAGTTAGCTAGTTAGATTTCTCAAGGGATCCCAACTTAGAGCTGGATGTCTTCAAAGGAAGACGAAGGAAGAAGATAGTACCATCATTGTTTTAGTATTATGTGTTATGTGCCCAGAAGAAGAGAGTTCTTGGATATTCTATGAATTAATTCAAGCCTGAGAGCCCATGGGAGACTCTTGCCAGTTCTTCGTTCTTGTACAACATCAGCCTGTGGAAGCTGACATGGTGCCCTACTCCCTCTGGCAGCACCGATGGGGATGTCCCCCAGGTTAATGACATTAACATATCAAGTTGAAGTAAAGCAAACAGTAATTAGACATTGTTATTACATAAACATGGTAAATATGCAGGTGATAATAAGTTTCCTTCCTTTGCTTTCAGATCTTCCAGTAAGACTGTAAGAGTATGTCACAGCTTGCTTGTGGATTTTGTTATTTAACTTTCTGCTGAAGGGTTAGCTTTGACCTTTCAATCCTTCACAATCTTTTTCTGTTGTGTCTGTTTTTCTTTTTCTTCTTATTACTTTATTTCTGTACCAAGCATCTGTATTTTGCTCATACGCTAGACAATAAAATTTCATGAGAGAATCACTATAGTTCCCCAGAGAAAGCAAGTTGTAATGCGTGGATGCATTGCGAAGAAAGGTTAGGGACAAGTATATATGTGTTCTTGCTAATATTAGCAGAATGGGATGTTCTTTTACTTGCTTCCGATTGTTGACATCTATGAGATGCAAACTCGATCAAATTGCACATAGGCATCAAAATATGCTTGTTTATCCATATAGTGTAATAAAATCTACATATATTTTTCTTCGTGCAGGGCTAACTCTTTGGTTGGAATAACATTTTGATCTTGGAAAAGGAAAGGAAAGAATTTGGCCAGGTTAGTCCTTAAGATTGGAGTTAATATGTTTTCTTATATACATAATAGTTAAAATAGGTAAAATAGTACCAACAAGATAACTAAGCTCTTCAAATATGGTGTATAATTATCTTATTATTTGTTTACCTTTCAGGATTTTCCTTTGGAATATATGATAGCTAATTGCTTCTATTTTTCATATGCATTAAATGGAACTGCCAAGCACTCAATGCTTGTCAAGAAATTCCATAGATGTTTTGTTGGAGAATCACTTTCAAACGACAATGTGTTAGCTAAACTGTGCAAGCAGCAATGTATATCTTATTTGATATTCTGAGATAAGGTATTTCCTGATTACTTGATATTTAACAAGCTATGTTGATAATTTCGAGCATGTACAAAGCTTCCTTTTGCCAAAGCTTAAGATTTTGCTTTAATTGAATTTCAATGCAGATGAACACATTAAGAGGAAGCAAATTTTCTTCCTAGGTGCCTTGTGAAGGGTTAAGGACAACTTATGTTGATCAATTTTTGAAAATATGACTACTTGACAACATCTTATTGACGACGGGAACACAATCTAGGTAACTGAAAGACCTGACCAATATTGTTGGGATGTTGTGTACATGCTTCTCAATATTTGAAATTATGTGATAATTGTTTGGAATTGTTTTAAATCATATGTGAATCAATTCAAAGCTGATGACCAGCAGCAAGTTGTTTTTAACTGTTGTATGTATTTTCAGTTGTATATAAAAAAGGTTTAAATTTAAATAAATTCTTTTAGCTTGCCATTTCACAACTATACCAAACATATGCTTAATAGTTGAAGCTTTGGGCAGGTTCTTCATTTTGAATGCTTCTGTGCTATGAACTGCCAAGATGCTTCAGGAAACAAACTAATTCTAATTCTGGTCTGTTACACAATCTTGTTTCATTTAATGTTGGATGTATTGTTAATCATGCCTTGGCAAAGTTTGGTCATGTTTATGTCAATTCTAAATCTTAAGCTTCTGTACCTAATAGATTCACAAATTCTTCTTAAGCTTATTGATATGATTGTTATCGTTTGACGATGAAAAGTGAGATCACCATAGTAACATCCTAATCTATGCTGTCTAAATTCATTTGCAGCCATTTATATTGATTGATGCAACCGACTAAAGTTTTTCGCACCTGGCAGATCCACACATATGGTCCATTATATTTTAAACATGACATCTAGTAATCTCTAAAGTACACTCCTTGCACACAATGATGTCGATCGTTCAATAGTAGCACACATGTTTTCCAATTATCTTTGTTAATTACAAACAGGATCACACACTGTTCGAACCTCTATGACCTAAAAACACCGATAATATATTCTTTTGTTGTTTTCTTGTGTGTGTACTGAGTTAAAACACAATAAGCAATTAAAACTCCTTTATTGTTGTGGGTTAAATGCTTAAATTGGTCCTAAAATTCTTGTTTAAGCTGAACCGATTTTCTGTCAAATGATTTTACACCACATATTTGATCTATGTTTTTTTATGCAACAGATCTTATCATCTGTGATGAACACTTCTTGCTCTTTGTGGCATTGATGATCTTATGATAAGGTACACACAAGCTTCATAGTTGGCCTTGTTAATAGTGAACATGATTACTTATTATTTCATGTAAGTTTTTTTCTCATAAGAAGCAGAGCAAATATTGTATTATTTTATCAATTGTTGTTTATGTGAACAATATTAAAGCTAAGAAATCAATCAATGATTCTCCCTGTTCATAAACATAGTGTTAAAAAGAGACTTCATATATAAGTTCAATATGCCTTTTTGTCTTGGCATGTTAATTTAAGACATTATACCATTCCATGTAAGCTACTCTCTAATTTAAAACCACAAATATTACTATTATTATTATTTTGTTTTTGTGAGTTAACAGATTAAGCAATTGTACTTCCTTTATATTTTACGAGTGAAATGCTTAAATTGGTTCTAAATTTCTTGTTTAGGTTTGATGATATATTTTCAACGTTCTCTTATCATCTGAAATGAAAGAATCTCAAATAGCATTGTCAAATAGAGAGAGCCAAGCACAGTAAATAGTAACCAAGTAAAAAGGCCACTGGTGGCCTAGAGCATAGACCAAACGGTGTAGCTTGTTGGGTTCGCTCATATAATGGGTTTGGACCAAATAAGGGTTGTTGAACCCGAAGCTAGTGATTTTGTGTGAAGAAAAAGAAAATGAGAGAAAGAAAGAGAAAGTGGGTTTTGATGTTTCCTGTTTGAAGATCAAGTGGCTAAACTTTGTCGAATTTAGCCCAAATTTCAACTGCAGAATCCTTGCAAGAAGCTCTATAAATCTAATGGTTGCATTTTCCAGTTATCCACTCTATGGTGTTATCTTGGGCTGCCCACTTGGTGGGACTTAATATTTGTCTTGTTGGAATCCTTTTGATAAGATAATGAATATGATGTTGAGCTAAGAATATTTATTTTTTATGCTATTGTAAGCCTTTAGTTATTCTAGAGACTAGAGAGAACCTATTGTAAACCTATTTTTTATTGGAGATAGTGGAAGATTTTTAAGTCGACTACGGTCGCTGTGGTTTTTCTCACATTGGGTTTTCCACGTAAAAATTTGGTGTCTCACTTTGTGATAGATTTACTATTTTAGTGACTTGATGCTTTGGTTGATTTATTGCTATGGTGGATATTTGATGAGAACCTTATTTTAGACACACACATAGAAGAAAAAGATTTATTTGTTGCTTGTTATCATTGTTGGTTTTTCCCAACATAACCATTAGTAGAAATGGTTTTTGCTTAATTTTGAGCCACTATAAATTAAGTTGTGAGTGGTCATAACACTAATACCATTTAGTAGGAAAAAGTGTTAGAACTCAACAACGAAGAAGTTAAATAGAATCAACTCGTGACTGTGTCAATCTTATTTATATACTAGTGACTATATAGGAGCTATTAATCCTATATTTTTTGGAAAGTTATTTTCAAAGTCATATTCCTTCTAAAGCAAGTATTACCAATACATTAAGACAATTCTGAGCAACAATGTTTGTATCCTAATGCTACTAAATTAAATTCTTGCCTTAAAATTTTTCTTATGAGAATCTTCTTTACTTGCTTTACTCCTCTTGCATCAAATTAAATTGTTATAATGGGAATTTTTTGGATAATACTTTATCCTCAATAAGCATCTATTCCAAATTGTTGCGATTTTATTTTATTAAGATTTATAATAAATTAATTTCAATAATAACATTGTTTCCCTTAAACATTTACCAAATCAGCTATCTGCCACCTAAATATACTATATAGGCTTTTAAACCACCTAAATATAGGCCTTAAATACCAATGACTAAAGCTTAACTTCTTGTTGTATTTGAAAAATATACTATCTGCCACCTAAATATAGGCGTTAAATCCAAATGACTTACAACTTACTAACAGAGATGATGACAGACATCAAAGTATGACCCATTCCTTACCTTCTCAATCTCTATAATTTTTGCTATGCGTGTACTTTTTTTATTTTATTTTTTGAAAGTATACTGTTTTAATATGTGTTGTAATCTCTGTAGTTTTTGTCTCTATTCTATTGGCACCTAAAACAAAAGAGGAAACCAAAAATAGAGTACTCACCTGGGCCGACTTGACTAAGTTCGGCCGACTAGTCGATGAGAACTCCTAATAAGAGATCTGAGTTGACTCGGTGAGAACTCGATCGATTCATCCAAGTTTTGAAACACTCGTATGAGAAAGAAAAATTGCAAATTTCCAAAACTGATATGTCAATAAGTTAATACAGCTAAAATATTTCCATATATAAGAGAAACTGATGAGAACGTCCGTTGTTTGACCCAAAATAAGAGAAAAAGTGTGCAATTAGCAATATGCAATGCAGCAAAACTAATCGTGAGAAAGAAGTTCTAGAAGTTAGATTAGATTTTCTTTATCTATTTATTTCATGAGATAAATATCTTATTTATTTTATAGGATAAAATAGAAATTAGATTAGCTTTATCTTAAGATAATATAACATTTATCAAATAGATAATTAGGATTAATTTTATCTTTTGGTAGTATTAGATAGGATTAGAATTATCTATTAGATAAATCCTAGAAAATTAGGAAATTATGGCTATAAATAGTCATGTGATTTTCATAATTCATCATTCAATTATAGTTGAGAATTATTAATAAAAGCTCTCAATTTTTGGAGCAAATTGGCTGTGTCTATTTTCGGTTATTTTGGGTAGACGTGCTTGGTCGCTTGGGCTAAAATTTAGGTCACGAAGGTGATTTGTTTCTAGATTATTTTGTCTTTTTCCTAGAATTCACTTTGGAATGAGCTTGGGTTAGGTTAGGTAATTATGTTATTCAATTCTAAATTTAGGCTTGTTGTTGGATCTAAATTTGAATTCTCAACAATTTGATGCTTTCATTAAGAGTACTTGGTCGCTAGAAATAAGTGTGGTGGTGTGAAAGTGTATGTCTAGGAAAGGTTCTGGTTAAGGAAGACTTGGTATTTAACTGTATCTATCGTCACTGACATCTCTTTCTTGGAAAATTGCCTAGTATATTATTCACAAACTAATGCACTATTCCAGTATTAGGTAATTGTGTGATGGAACCAAGTGAGATGTCTAATTCAGCAATGAATGCATCACAAACCAATCGGCAAAGATTAGAGACATTAGAAAAGAGCCAATTGAAATTGTCAAAGTTAGTGAATGATTTGTCTAAAGATTTATCTACTTCAGTGGTGCAATTGTTAAGTGCTGTTAAAGAAACTTGTAGAGCTATCCTTGTGAAAAAACCAAAGGAGTACAATTACCAAGGACGAACTCAACAAGAGGAACCTTGAATTTAGCGAAAGGAACTTTGAATTCAAGAAGAGGGATTGTGAACTCATGCTAAGGTCTTGCGGTCATATGTTTCATGGCATGGAGAAGATTCTATAGTTGGAGAGCATGAAGAGATCGACTCAAATTTCAACCGAGTAAGAGGTAATAGCCAATGAGGGTGTGGTGAACGTGATGTTAGAGGTGTTAATAGATGGATGGATGAAAAGGAACCATCTAAGACTATTAGGCAACATGAAGAATGAGGGATTGATATGTTCGAGAATAAGGATTTAGGAGATGAATTACAAGGAATTAGTAAGAGGATTCACGGCCAAGTACCTTGGGTCGAAAGGCATAAGAATCATTGAGGTCATGAATCTGAATTTAAGGATGAAGGTAGAAGAGGTATGCATCATCATCAAGGACCAAGGAAACCCAAGGTTGACTTTCCTCACTTTGACGGAAGAGGTCTGCATGAGTTGTTGGATAAAGTGCAACAATATTTCAGGTTCTATGATGTTACGAGAGAAGATCGAGTTTTGACGGCTTATATGTACTATAATGGTAGGGATAATAGCTAGTGGCCTTGGATTAAAGCTCAACATGATCATGATGGTAGGCATATAGGATGGAGATGTTTGAGTAAGAGTTTTTAAATCAATGGAGACCATCTTTAGTTGTCAATCACCATGGACAACTGGTTAAACCGAGACAAGAGAGTAAGGTGTAAGACTACATTGAACAGTTTCATCGATTGCAGACTATAGTGCGAGGATGGTCTAAAAAGACATTGCTTAGCACATTCATCGAAGGTTTGAAACCATGGTTATCTAGAGAGCTTGAGTTAAAGCAACTGCAGAGGTTGCCTAAAGTTATGAGGATGACAGAAATTTTATCTAATAGTTATTATTCTAAGAAAAGGTTATCCAAGAAAATTGTTGGGAGTTTATTTTCTAAGAATTTTCAAAGCAAAGTTCCTTAGAAAAGAAGAGAAGTTGCTAAAAGGGGTTCAAAGGAGAAAACTAAGGAGGTTAGAAAACTCTCATGTGAGTAAGTGTAAGAACGAATAAAGAAGGGCCTATACTTTAGGTGTGGAGAAAAATGGGGCAAAGAGCATCGTTGTAAATTCGGTCAAGTATTGGTGTTAGTGGAACCAAGTGATCGCAAGAATGACGATGTTAGCTGTGAGGTGAAGATTAGTGATGATCGTGAGCTTCAAGATACTAATTAAGGAGAAAATGATGGCAAGGTCGAGTTGTCACTTAATGTTATATCAGAAGCACCGAGACTTGCTACCATAAGACTTATGGCATGGATAAGGAAGTTTGAGGCATCCATGTTGGTAGATTTAGGATTCTCACACTATTTTGTTAATGCCAATACTATTAAGAAGGTTAGATTAGGAGGAGTTGTGATAGAACCATTTGATGTGAGAGTGGCTAATGGTGAAAAGCTTAAGTGCAAGGCAGTAGTTCATGATGTGGCGATGAATGTGCATGGGGTGAGGATTGTTACTGATCTACATGTCCTATAACTAGTTGGATTAGATGTGGTTTAGAGAACTCATGGTTTTAAAGGAATGGCAAGGTGGTCACTAATTTTGAAAATATGACCATGGAATTTAAACTGGGACGTAAGAAATGCTCTTGGATAGCTATGTCAACCAAAAAGATTAAGTTGTGTGAAGCCCAAATGATGGAAAAGTTACGTATATAAGGTGCCTATTGTTTTAGGATTGTAAGTTTGTGGAGTGATCAAACTAAAGCTAAAGGAATAAAGAATCATGAAAGGTAGCATGAAGATTTACTGAAGCTGCCCGAGTCAGTTCATAAGGCGGTGGAAATGCACAAATGTGTTCTTAAGGTGCCTATGAGTTTACCACCATCTCAGTTTTTTGATCATCACATTGCCTTAAAAGATGAGTCTAAACCCATAAATGTTCCTTCGTATCGATATGCTCATTTAAAAAAAAAAAAGAGTGAGAGACAAGTGAAAAAGATATTGAATCATGGGTAAGCCGAGCATGAGTTCGTTTTCATCTCTGGTTTTGTTGGTAAGGAAGAAAGATGAGACTTGGAGATTGTGCACAGATTATTGGGCTCTTAATGAAGTTATAATAAAGGATAAATTTCCAATTTCGACAGTGGATGATATGTTGGACGAGTTGCATTGGGCTAGTATTTTTACAAAGCTAGACTTATGGGTTGGATATCATCAAATCATATGAAAGAGGAAGATGTGCACATGACAGCTTTTCAAATGCATTCAGGTACTACCAATACTTAGTAGTGCCTTTTGGTTTGTGTAATGCATATTCTACTTTTCAAATTGCCATGAATACTATTTTTACGCCCTATTTGAGGAAATTTATATTAGTATTTTCTGATGATATTTGATTTACTCAAAATCTTTGGAAGAACATTTAGAACATTTGGAGTTGGTGTTGGGGATATTGGAGTAGTATGATTTCTTTATTAAGATGTGTCAATGTGATGTTGTATAGGAAGAGTTAAAGTATTTAGAACACATAATTTTAGGGGCTAGCATGAAGGTAGATTCCTATAAGGTTAAGGCTATGGTGGATTGGCCTTTGCCAAAAGATGTGTCGAGTTTGAGGGGTTTCTAAGGTTGACAGGATATTATAGGAGATTTGCTAAAAACTATAGGTTGATTGCTAGATCTCTTACTGTTATGTTGGGGAAATTTTGAATGGACCAATGATGCCAAGAAAGCCTTTAATGATTTAAAAAGGGTGATGACATAAACTCTAGTGTTAGCATTACCTAATTATGAAAAGCAGTTTGAGATTTACACGGATGCGAGTGGAGACAACATTGATGTGTTATTGGTGTAAGAAGGTAGGCCGTTAGCATTCATATCCAAGGCTTTGGGTCTAAAGAAGAAGGCTTAGAGTACGTATATAAGAGAAATGTTAGCGGTAGTGCATGGTGTAAAAATGTGGAGGCCTTACCTATTAGGACAAAAGTTTGTTATTGTTACTAATCAACAAGCATTAAGGCATTTATTATAGAAAATATTATAACCTTTGAAAAATAGAAGTTTATGGTTAAGCTTATTGGATTTGAGTATGATATCGTCTATTGGCTTGGGAAAGAAAATAAGGTAGTAGATGCCTTGTCACGAAAAAGGGGTAGTTTGATATTATAGACAGTATATGGAGAGAATGATTGTGAATTAATGGCGTTTAGCAGTGTTGAGTGGCAAATTTGGGACAAAATCAGGGAGGCTATTAAACTTGATGCGAAGCTTAATAGCTTTGTTAAAGGCTCGAGAATTTGAGAGATGGTGTTGAAAGGTACAAGTTGAAAGATGGGTTACATTATTATGAGTCCTACATATATGTACTTGGAATACTTGGATTGAGAAAGGATATTCTTGTTCACTTTTATAACAATAAGGAAGGAGGTCACTCTGGCAGGTTACGTACCTATGTGAGGATTAAGCACTTGTTTTACTAGGAAAGACTTAAGAATAACATGAAGACTTTAGTGGCTGAGTGTGACATATCAGAAGGTGAAGTGTGATTGGGGGTGACCTATGAGATTTTTACAACCATTGCCTATATCGGAAAGGATATGAGAGCATTGCGATGGATAAGGGTCAATTTTTATGAGATCATTTTGGCAAGAACTTTTTACTTTGCAAGGAAGTAAGTTAAAGGTGAGTTTTTCATATCATTCGCAAATTAATGGTCAAATAGAGATGGTGAACAAGAAACTAGAGCAGTACTTGCATTCCTATTGTTACGATGAGTAGCAGCAGTGGAAAGAGTTCATTCCTTGGGCTGAGCATTGATATAATACTACTCATCATGTTGCTATCAATAGAAGTCCATTTAAGGTGATTTATGGAAGATCTCCACTAGTATTAAACTTATGAGAGAAGTATGGTGCGAAATGAAGAGGTTGAGAAATAGTTGATGGCTTAGGATGAGGTGTTAGGTCAAGAAGGAGCTTGAAAAGGCTCAAGCACGAATGAAGAAGTATTATGATCAAGGAAGATGGGATGTGACTTTTGAACCAAGAGAGTATGTATACCTCAAATTACAACCCTATCGATAGAAGTCTTTAAAGAAGAAATTTAATGTGAAGTTATTTAAGAGGTTTTATGAGCCGTTTAAGGTGTTAGAGTGGATTGGATAAGTTTATTACAAGTAGGATCTTTCGGCTAATTCCAAGTTGCATTCGATGTTTCATGTGTCTGTGTTCAAGAAGAGAGTTAGGGATCCTAGTTTGATTGTGAGTGAGCTACCGTCATTTGATGATGAAGGGAGAGTATTGTTACAGCTGAAAGAAGCTCTTTGATACCAAATGGATAAAGAATCGTGAGAAGATTAGAATTTGGCAAGTGTTAATTCAATAGAAAGGGTTGTCGATATAAGAAGCTTCGTGGGAAGGTTATTATGAAATTTCAGAGAGGTTTCTAAAGTTGACCCTTGAGCGCAAGGGCATTCTTAAAGAATGGAGGAATGATGAGAACTTTCGTCATTTGACCCTGAAGAAGAGAAAAAGTGTGCGATTAGCAGTATGCAATGCTAACCGCGCAATGTAGCAGAACCGATCGTGGAGGAGAAGTTCTAGAAGTTAGATTAGATTTTCTTTATCCTATTTATTTCATGAGATAAATATTTTATTACTATAAGACAAATATTTTATTTATTTTATAGGATAAAATAGGAATTAGATTAGTTTTATCTTAAGATGATATTACGTTTATCAATTTGATAATTATGATTAATTTTATCTTTTGGTAGTAATGAATGAATAAGATTAGAATTTTCTATTAGATAAATCCTAGAAAATTAGAATATTATGGCTATAAATAGTCAAGTGATTTTCTAATTCATCCTTCAGTTATATTGAGAATTATTAATAAAAGCTCTCAAGTTTTGGAGCAAATTGGTCATGTTTATTTTCGACTATTCTGAGCAGGTGTGCTTGGGGTCACTTGGGCTAGATCTCAGGTTGCAACAGTGATTTGTTTCTATATTATTTTGGCTTTTTTCCAGAATTCACTTTATGATTAGTTTGGGCTAGGTTGGATAATGTTGGATTCAGATTTAGGTCCTCAACAAAAAATTTTTTTGCTGATTTGCTACAACAAAAGGAATTATTTTGTTTTTTAAAATTCGAATTCTTTTAGACAAGTCAAAGAAGAAGCAAAATCACATTAGAACACAATTTGTTCTCAACAACCATATTCATTCCTTCTCTATTTAGAAGCCCTTTAAAACCACGAATCCATGTATATTATTGGATTCAGTTCGCTCCCCCTATCTTCTTACTTTCAATCCTTTAGAAACCTCCCTATACTCCCTATCTTCTTGCTTTCATGATTTTCAACGTTCTTTTTTAGTTTTTAATTCAAAAATATATGTCAACTTCATCGTCTTCATTCTCCACTGACGTCAACCCCAGCAGGGTTTTGACGCTAAAATCGTTGGATGGAGAGCTTTCCAAGTGAAAGAAATAGTGGCAGTGCAGTCATGAGTAGTGAAACAAATGGTGGAAGATGGCTGCATTGAGGGTGCTATTCCACTCCATAACGTGATTGCCAAGGTACTCTCAATTGTTCTCGAATGGTGCAACAACCATGAAGATGGCAAGGAGAAGGAGATGAAGCTGATCAAAAAGTGAAAGGCAAAATTCATGAAGGCTGTAGCTCTGCTGCTGGATGACCTCTATGATGTGATGTTAGCCACCAAGTATTTGAACGTAAAGGCCCTGCTGGATTGTTGTTGCCAAAAGGTGGTAGATATGATCAAAGGAAAATCACCCCATGAGATTCGCCAAATTTTTAATATCAAGAATGATTTCACTCCGGAAGACGAAGAAGAAATTCAAAAAGAAAATTCATGGGCTTTTGAGTGAGATAATGACAGGATTCGACCTGGATTCGTACTACTGAATTTAGCAATCCTACCAGGCACCCCATGAAACATTTCTGAAGCCTAACTAATAAAGCCCAAAAAGGTGTCGTGGAACGAACCCGTAACTATCTCTCAAATTTTAAGTATAAAATTTATTCATTTTAAAATTTCATTTCAAGTATGCAACAAATAAACATATAATTTAAAATATCATAATAAAAATGTAATTATCTAAACTATGCATGCATTTAATAACATGTTACAATATCTATTCATAAATTTGGAAACATGCATATTACATGATTAAATTTAAATTGCAAAATTTACATAAAAGACTATGATGCGTCATTGGTCGGGACTCACCTAATCTGCACGTGGCGCTCTAGTACTTTGATCACCTGTTCCTACACCTGGGGAGGTTTTTGAAATAAAAACATAAAAACATTGTGAGCTAATAAGCCTAGTGAATGTGATGCGTTTATTAAAAATTACCTCCCAAATGTTTCAAAAATGTTTTTCTTTAAAATACATTTTATTTCTAAAAGCTTAAGGTTTTTATAAAATTTGTATTTTGTTTCAAAAGCTTGTCTAAAATATTTAATACTTCTAAAAATATTTTCTTTCTAAACTTGCTTTTAATGGTATACTATCTTTTCTAAAAAGCTCTAACTAAACCACCAAGCAAGCTAAAATCACATGTGCGGCCAGACCAGCTTCGCATCAGTGTGGGGGGCTCACGTGGCTCAAAGGCTAGCATTGTTCATCATGACAAAAGCTACAAAGACATCTCGTAATGACTAGACGGAACTATCATCACTCACCGTACCTCGAGACAATACCCCACATGTGTACATGGCGATTGACAGATATGACAGACTCTATCCCCCTAATGTTAGTAGGACTAGCCCACTGAATACTATTGTCATACATTGTGGGGTATACCGGCCGGGTCTATCTAGAAGGTCTCTTTATCCATGCTCGGGCTATAATTTAAATCTATTTTTCTTTTCGTACAATAAAAGGTATCAAGGCATACCATCTATAAATAAATTATTTATTTTCATGATAATATATATATATAAATGTTTAAACTAAAATAAAAGGTATAAAGTGTTTTGGCATAATAACTGAAAAGTATTTAATGAAAATATTTTAAAACACTCACAACTTGCTATCCTATCCACTTCACTTTTGCTCAGCGACCTCTTTTCTGCCTCAGCGACCTCCTTTTTAGCTTACTACGTCATCTACACTTGGTCACAAGAGAAACCTTAGCTTAGCTCGTAAGTTGCTTATCCATTTCAGCTCTAACATCTTTACTTTACCCGAGGTCGCAAGTTACCTAACTCTATCACTCAGCTCGAGCTGCGACCTTCAGCGCGCACTCAGCTCAACTCATGCGAGCTCCAGCTTGCATTCAACCTACTTATATGAGCTCCAGCTTGCACCTAACTTTATCCATATAAGCTTCTACTTCACTCAGCTCAGCCTATGCGAGCTTGCTCAGTACACCTATTATAGCGAGTTACTACCTTCTCAGAGCTTAGCCTAATTCATGGCCTTGCTCAGCTCACAACCTCAGCCAGCTCGACCTGGCCATAATCAACACCAACTCGCTAAGCTCGTAGCTACTACCTCATTCCAGCTCGGATAGGCAGTAAGATAGGTGAGCAATTATTTAGCTCGCTTTTTGCTAGCTCGTGCTTTAGGTCAACTCGATTAGCGCTGAAAAGGGCTACGGGTATTCACCCAGCTTGCACCTCGCTAGCTCTTACCGTAGCTTGCATACACAAACATTAACACTTCTCTTTCACCAGATTTCATATACACCAGCATTTGTATATTTCCAACCTCAAAACTTCACAATCATTTAATCAACAACATACACCAGCTCTCATCTCAACCCCATGTCACGACCTCAATAGGTTCCACGATCGAACTTATTCTAAATCATAAATAACAGCAAATTAACTTATTCTTAGCTACTTCACTTACCGAGCGCGCCTTAGTCTTCAGCCTTATTTCCACGAGCTCACTGCTTCAGCTCTAGATCTCGAGCTCTAAACGCAAAAATCTTAGTAAAGTCAGAGGTAGTTTATGGACTGCTCGATAACCTTTCTCTAAAATACAACCATGAAAACTTGCTCTTACCACTTGATTCTTACCAGATCTAGCTTCCTAGTCCAGCCCGAAAGTCTATGATGAACTGCTTCCAAGAGAGGTCGGCAATCCGAGTTCCGAAGCCTTGTGGAGACTAGCGGCAAACCCCCAAGTATTTCAATGGTAGCTTAGTTAGAGGGAATTCGAGGATCCTGCCAATCTTCTGCATCGACCTATGCCCCGTGCCTGTAAACACTATCGAGTTTCTCTAAAATACAACCATGAAAACTTGCTCTTACCACTTGATTCTTACCAGATCTGGCTTCCTAGTCCAGCTCGAAAGTCTATGATGAACTGCTTCCAAGAGAGGTCAGTAATCTGAGTTTCGAAGCCTTGTGGAGACTAGCGGCAAACCCCCAAGTATTTCCATGGTAGCTTAGTCAAAGGGAATTCGAGGATCCTACCAATCTTCTGTGTCAATCTATGCCTCGTGCCTGCAAACACTATCGAGCTCTTTTCGGTATTTACTGTCAGCCCTGTGAGTGAAAATGATGAAGTTTGTATGATAAATTGAAACGGCTTCACCGGTTGCTTTCTATTATAAGCAGCTCAACCTGTTTTAAAAACAGCAGAATTCGGCTTGGGAATAATGGCAGTAACTTACTCCCTTCTTCTACAGAGCTCTTCCCCTTTCTCCCTCTCTCTCTCTCTTTTCTCTCTTCTTCTCTCAATGTCTTTCTCTCTTATATTGACAGACCACGCACACGCCTATTTATAAGCGTGGGTGAAGCTCGCTTTTCACTCTCAATCTTCTTGAAAATTATGATTTTACCAGATTCTGAAGAATTCTTTATTTCCTTAATGTCTTTGTCCTTTCCATTTATTTACAGTTTTGCCATTCTTTTCAAAATATATGGTATTTTTTTTTAAGTCCCTCAACTTTAATAATTTATACTTATTTCCAAATTTTTCCAAAATTCCATAAATATTAATTTTTCACTATTAAATACTTAAAAACCATATTCATCAAGTTCATCTTTGAATAAACTCTGGATCCTTGCAATTGATCAAATAGGTCATCAATCCTCAAGAGTAGATACTGATTTCGAACAATCACTCTGTTCAGTTGTTTGTAGTTGATGCACAATCTCAAGCTCTCATCTTTCTTCTTAACGAATAATACTAGAGCTCCTTATGGCGAATGACTGAGTCTCACAAAACCCTTATCTAGTAATTCCTCCATTTGCACTTTCAGTTCTCTTAGCTCAACTAGAGCCATTCAGTAGGGTGCTATAGAAATTGGCTCAGTTCCCGGAATCAGATCTATCCCAAACTCTATTTCCCGGTCTGAAGGTAGACTTGGAAGATCCTCTCAGAACACATCCGTGGTAGGAGCTCACGAGGTGTGAGCTGGGTGAATACCCGTAACTTTTTTTAGCCCTGGTCGAGTTGACCTAAAGTGCAAGCTCGCACGAAGCGAGCCGAATAATTGCTCACCTGTCTTACTGCCTGTCCGAGCTGGACTAAGGCAGTAGCTACGAGCTTAGCGAGCTGGTGGTGATTATGGCCAGATCGAGCTGGTTGAGGTTATAAGTTAAGCAAGGTCATGAATCGGGTTAAGCTGATAATAGGTGCGTTGAGTGAGCTCGCATAGGCTGAGCTGAATGAAGTAGGAGCTCATGTGGATAAAGTTAGGTGCGAGCTGGTGCTTGCATAAGCAAGTTGAATATGAGCTGGAGCTCGCATGAGTTGAGTTGAGTGCGAACTTGAGCTCGCAGCTCGAGCTGAGTGATAGAGTTAAGTAACTTATGAGCTCGAGTAAAGTAAAGATGTTAGAGCTGATTGGGATAAGCGACCTATGAGCTAAGCTAAGGTTTCTCTTGCGACCAAGTATAGGTGACATAGCAAGCTAAAGAGTAGGTCGATGAGGCAAAAAGAAGGTGGCTAAGCAGAAGTAGCTAAGAAGGTATAAAACCACTCAATCTCATTTTCTTGAAATCTTTTTCATGCCACTCAAAGTCATCTCATAGTAGCAACGACCCCATGGGTAATAGTTGAATGTATTTAGATCATCTAACAGTCAAATATGCTCTCTTTAAATGTGGCTGTTTAGATCATTCCCAACTAACTTCATTTCTAAAAAGTATAGTAAGACAAGTTTGATGATTTCCTTATCATTGTCCAAAAAAGCACTCTTAAAAGTGACGTCCAAACTTTTGTTTGAAACTTTACCACTACCATTAAACATTCTTTTGTTGAACATCGCACATGTTTTACATTTATCAATTGGTACTCACCATGCTTCCTAAATGATTATATGCCTTTGGTTTTGGATTCAAATGGTGAAAGAGGTGTAAGAAATCCCCCCAAAGTAAGGGGACAGTACCCATCAAGTGGTCGGGTCCTAGTCGCCCGAGGGCAACCCCAACTTGGCCGGCCCAAGTCTAAGAGAGAAAAGACTGGCCGTTATATAAAAAGGCAAATTTTTATATAACGGCCCATCCCTTCCCTCTTGAGCTTAGGCCGACCAAGTTAGGGCTTGCCTCCGAGAGACTAGGACCAGGCCACTTGGTAGGTACTATCCCCCTACCTTTTGAGGGATTTCTTATGCCTCCCTCACCAGTCGAACTCAATACTAAAGACACATAGTCAATTGGGAAACATGGTGAGTACCATTTGAGTTAGTAGCTTAAATGGTACTCACCATGTTTCCCAATTGACTATACGCCTTTAGTCTTGGGTTCTACTGGTGAGGGAGGTGTAAGAAATCCCTCAAAAGGTAGGGGGACAGTACCTACCAAATGGTCTGGTCCTAGTCGTCTGGAGGTAAGCCCCGGTTTGGTTGGCCCAAACCCAAGAGAGAAGGGACGAACAGTTACACTAAAGGTTAAGATTCAACCTCAACCTTAGTTGAGATTCCTAACCTAAGGTTAGGAATAGACAATATAGTTGGGAGACTTTGGCTTCATACTAGGCATCTCAACTCAAAGGTTTTGCAATCCTAACCTAGAGGTGAAGATTCAACGTCAACCCAAGCTGAAATTCTCAATAACCTAAGGTTGGGACTCCAATTGGGGCAATAATTTCCTCCAAGATAGGATTCTTAACCTATAGGTTGGAATCCTAACCTGTAGGTTAGGAATACAACTCTGAAGCTTGAGATTTAACCTAAACTCCAGTTGGGATTTTTAGCCTACGCTAGGAATCCTAACCTGGAGGTTGGCATTCAACTTAAACTCCAGTTGGAAATTTTATGTAGGTTGGGAACTTGGAGGTTGAGAATCCCAATCTAAAGGTTGAAAATTACAACCTAGAGGTTGGAAATCATAACCAAGAGGTTGGGTTTCAACCTTCACTTCAAAAAATATGTTTAACCTAAGTTGGAAATCCTAACCTCAAGATTAGAGATCTTATCCTACAGATTAGGAATCTTATCTTAAAGGTTGGGAATCCCAACCTGGAGGTTGGATCTTAACCTGAACTTCGAAAAATATGTTCAATCTAGATTAGGAATCCGAAATTCAAAGTTAGAAATCCTACTGTGGAGGTTGGGTTTGCAACTCGAACTTCATAAAATATGTTCAATCTAGGTTGGGAATCCTAACCTGAAGGTTATGAATCTCAACTTGAAGGTTGGGAATCCCAATTTAGAGATTGGGTTTGAACCTGAACTTTAGAAAATATGTTCAACTTAGGTTAAGAATTCGAATATGAAGGTTGGGAATCCCAATTAGAGGTTGGGTTTGAAACCTAAACTTCAGAAAATATGTTCAACTTAGATGAAAATCCTAACCTAGAGATTGAAAATCCCTACCTGAAGGTTAGGTTTCAACTCGAACTTCGAAAAATAGGTTCAATATAGGTTAGGAATTTGAACCTGGAGGTTGGGAATCCTACCGTGGAGATTAGGAATCCCAACATCGAGGTTGGGTTTTAACTTGAACTTCAAAAAATATGTTCAACTTAAGTTAGGAATTCAAATTTGAAGGTTGAGAATCCCACCTTGGAGGTCAAAAATCCTATTATGGTGGTTAGGAATCTCAGCCTGGGGGTTAGATTTCAACCAGAACTTCAAAAAATATGTTCAACTTAGGTTGGAAATTTTAACCTGAAGATTGGAAATCCCACTATGGAGGTTGGGAATCCCAACCTGAAAATTAGGTTTTAGCTTGAACTTCGAAAAATATGCTCAACTTCTGTTGCGATGTTTAACCTACATTAGGAATCCTAATCCACATGGTAGGATTCCCCACCTGGAGGTTACAAATGCAAACCTTAAATTTGGGAATCCTCACCTCCAAGTTAGGAATCTCATCCCTGACATTGGGAATCCCACCCTGAAAACCTCGACTCCAATTCAAATTCTCGACCTATATTACAAATGTTGACTTGGAGGTTTCAAATCCCAACCTGGAGGTTACAAGTAAAGCTTAACTCGAGTTCTAATTCTTAGCCTCTATTAGGAATCGAAGTCCTAATGTTGAGATTGTTTACAATTTATTACAAATATCCTAATTTATAAGCCAACACAGTCCTAATAAATTATCCAACAAAAACCAAACCTATATGTTGAAATTTAATCAACTGTTCATAATACCTATATTATACACACCATAAATGGAATCACTTGTAAAATTGAAAACACAAAGTCAATAACCTTAACAACATTAAAGTGCTTAACCTACAAAAAACCTACAACCACAAAACCTACTAGGTTAAAAAACACCCCACAAGTTATGTGTTCTTACTGTAGAGTTTTGTTTGGCTACCAAAACTCTCACTCAATTTCAACTTGTTGCTTCTTCCTCCTTTAACTTCTTCCTTCTTCTTTTATCTTCTTTTTCTTGCTTCTTCTAAAGGTTCAGATTTGTATGGAGAGACATATGGACTGTGGGTGGATGAAAGAGAGCTGCAAGTTAACAATGAGAGCAGATTCAACGGTGGGTAGGTCGACTTTTTTTTTGAATTGGACGATGGTGGGTGGAAGAGATATAAGGTTAATGGTGGGTTAAAGATTCTTAGAGAGATAATGATAGAAAGAGGTTAAATAGAGAGAGAGTGAACGATGGTGGGTGAGTTAGGTTTCCAATGTTCAATGTTAGCATTAGAACGGTGGTAGTTGAAGGTACGATAGTGAAGTGTAACGGTGAGGAGGTGCGACGATGAAAGGAAAAGATTGGATAGAGAAAAAGTGAACGCCAATGGGTGGGTCGAGTTTCCAATGTTTAATGTTAGGATTTGGGTGGTGGTGGGTGGAGGTGCGATGGTAAGGCGTGACAATGAGAAGGTGTGATAGTGGGTAAGGATTCTTAAAGAGAATGAGAGAAAAAGGTTTGGTAGAGAAAGAGTGATCGTGATAGCGCAAAAAGTGGGGGTCAATGGTAATTGGCTAGAGTAATTAAGGGTATTATTGTCCAAAAAAAAAAGCCAATCTTGAAAGATTTACAAAAAAAAAAAAGTTATTTTTCAATTGGGACTTCAAAAAAGGGTCACTTTTCAATTTAATACTTCAATTTTAGTTTTGGGTTGATATGGGCTTTTCATTTGTCTAATGTTAGGGTGGATTTGAATATATAAAAACCCTGGATTCCATAGTAAAACTTCAGTTGAAATTACATGCAAAAAATTAATTATTGTTTTTAGTAAAAATGCTAAACTCTAAATTGTAAGAATATTGTTTCAAATTATCGGAAATGATTAAAATATTTTTAAATCAATTATTCAAAATATGAAAATGTCGTGAGTTGTATCAATCATTTTTTTTTTTCTTTGAAGTTATTGTATCAATCAAATTCATTTAACTCTTCTTGTTAGTCGAATTGTACCAATAAAATTTTAGCATGTCTTCGAGGTGAAGTGCTATTGTCTTACGAAATACACGCGATAACTTCCAATGAGACCCATGATAAAGCCAAACTTCGAGTGGGCGTCAATATGATAATGAGCAAACTGCCAATGGACCCCGTTGATTATTTTTTAAATAACATCAAATACATAGAGGTTAAAGGAGCTGAAAATTCCTAAATAGATATCCTTTTCCATATTTCTTATTTATTTGCTTCAAACTTTTTTTTTTTTTCAATTTTTTAATATTATAATCTATTCAAATAATTTAACCATTTATTTTTTTTTGAAACATATTTCAAACATTTCTATTTACAATACGTTAGTTTCCTATTAAATTATATATTATTCCTAAGTTTAGTCTATATATTTAAACTTTTTTTTTTTTTCACTTAAAAATGTTAAGCAAATTTACATTTCTCAGCTTTCATTTTTTACACCTATACTTTGCATTGTTAATATTAAGCTTAATTTACGGATCAAGACTTTTTGACTTATTAGTTTTAAGTGAATTAAATTGATAAATATTTTGCCTAAAATTTGTGTTATTTATATTTGTTATTTCATGAAATTATTAAAATTAGGTTTCGTAACAAGATAAAATATGATTTTTATACAAACTCTTTGATTATGTATGTTGAAATGGAAATCATTAAAAAGAAAAAAAAAACAAAACAAAAATTACATCAATCCACTTATAGACAATATTTGAGACTTAAAAGATCGAGAAGTTACTATTTAATTCATAAAACTTGAGTTTTAATATCTTTTTGTGTAAGATTTAAACGATACTATATTTAGTCTACCAATAAGTTTTCAATATAAATACATTTATTTTTTCATCATCTTGAATATTTACCTGTAAGTTGGCCCCTCCTAATCAAAATTCCTGGCTCCACCCCTGCTTCATATCATGTTGCCATGGCACTACAAGTATGGACCTCCTTTTGTCAATATTTTGTAAAAGTTACTATTACGTGATTAGGTTTTTTTCACACGTTATGATTGCTTTCCTACTTTATAATATATATGTATGTATGAGAGAGATATTAATTGTTGTAGCAAAAATAGAGAATAGATATAAATAAATAAACTACTTAAGAAAACAAAACAAATAACTAACAAGATTTTAACGTGGTACAAAAGCCAACATCCATGGTCAATGAGCAGTAAAAACAATGTTTCAGAACTTGTAATTTCTATAAGTAGTGAGTACTTGCCTTGATTTAATCATTGATCAATGATCAATCAATTGACATAAAAAAAAAAAAGAATCATAGAGTTAAAATATAATCATATGATCATAAAATATTAATGTGAGGACCTAATTATCTCCTTTAGAAACATTAATAATTGTGAGATAGTAATAGGAAAAATTATTATTTTTGAAAGCTAATGACATAAATTGATATTTCTTTTGTTGTTTTTTTTAATTAAAAAAAAAAAAAAAAACCTTTCCATACATATTATTGGTACACATTTATAGGTTTGTGTTCATCATTAGTACATATTATTCATAACTTTTTCATTATACGTATTAATGTGTTTGTAACTTATTATTCATAATACATCTTAAAGTTACAAACACATTAATAGGGGTTTTGTAACTTTTTCATGTCCGCATTATTATTATTTTTTTTTTCGGAAACCCATAATACACATTAATATTATTCATAATATGTAACCCACAAAACAATCATTTTTTTCATTATTATTATTTTTTTTTTCGGAAACCCATAATACACATTAATATTATTCATAATATGTAACCCACAAAACAATCATTTTTTTTTTGGCTCAAAGTCACGAAAAAGTTACAAAATCCCTATTAATGTGTTTGTAACTTATTAAAATATGTATATATATATAGACACATTAATTTGTTTGTAACTTTGCCTCAAAGTCAAAATCTGTAACTCTTCTCTCTCATCCATCTGCTCTTATCTACCAGCGACAAGTAAGCGATGAACCTACTGAGTGGTTGGGGTTTGAACCTTCTTTTCATGTTGTGCAAGAAAATTGCCAACCTTGCATGACTGTAAGCTTATGGGCGTCCACCCTTGTATGACCCATTCCTCACCTTTTCAATCTCTGTAATTTTTGCTATGCGTGTAATTTTTTCCTTCTTTTTTTTTTTTTCTTTTTTTTTTTTGAGAGAGTGTAATGTTTTACTCAGTGTTGTAATCTCCCTTGTTTTTCTCTCTGTTCTACTAGCACCTAAAACAGAAGAAGAAACCTAAAACAGAGCACTTGCCTAGGCAGAGTCTGACCGAGTTGGGCTGAGTAGTTAGTGAGGACCCCATCTCGAGGGAGTTCTATTGCCCATTCAAGTCGACTCGGTGAGAACTCGCTCTATTCATCCGAGTTCTGAAACAGTCTCATGAGAAAGAAAATTTGCAAATTATCAAAACTGATGTGTCAATAAGTTAGTACAGCTAAAATATTTCTATATACGAGAGAAACAAATTTTCCAGATTTCCTACAACAGAAAGAATTTTCAACCCCACCAGGGTTTTGACACTGAAATCCTCAGATGGGAAGCTCTTCGAAGTGAAAGAAACAGTGGGTGCAGTCAGGAGCAGTGAAACAGATGGTGGAAGATGGCTGCATTGAAGATGGCAAAGTACTCTCAATGGTTCTCAAATGGTGCAACAACCATGAAGATGGTAAGGAGAAGGAGATGGAGCTGATCAAAAAGTGGGAGGCAGAATTCATGGAGGCTCTGGCTCTGCAGCTGGATGACCTCCATGATGTGGTAAGTTTATCGACATCGAGTCGCTGCTGGATTATTGTTGCCAAATAGTTGCAGATATGATCAAGGGCAAATCGCCCGATGATTTCACTCCAGAAGAAGAAGAAATTCGAAGAGAAAATTCATGGGCTTTCGAGTGAGGTAATTTACAATGACAGTAGTTATATAAGTTTTTATAATTTTGAATTGGAACGTACATGACAACAAATTTATTTTTAGTTTATGTTTTTAAGTAAGAATTATGTTAACAAGTTACCTTGGTAAACCATATTTTGTGATTCTTCTGTGTTTTTATTTCTATGAATAATGAAATATTATGACATATTTATCTTTTTAAGTGAGAATTATGCTAATTAGTTGGATTGGTAGCATAAATTAAGTAAGATATAGAGTTTGACTTATCCATAGATATATTTATTTAAATCTTATGATGAAAAAAATAAAAATAAAATAAATGCATTATTGCTTGATTATGCTTTTCATATCTCCACTAGACTCTTATATGATGATTCATCAAATCATTGGATCTCCACTTTAGATTTTTTTTAATTATTATTATTATTTTTAAAGAGGATCTCTACTTTAGATTGGGAATGAGGAATGTTCAAATTAAAATATTTGGACAACTTATGAAATCCTCAAATCAAAATATTGTTAACAATATTAACAAGTAGGAAATTAAACAATGATTTTTCGTTTAATATATTGATTGAGTTATCAGATTCCAATGTAGTAGATGTGGTGCTTTTGGAACAGCAGTGACGGAACTAAAACCAACACACATGTCATTGGATTAAAATTGCCCATCATCTTGTAATTGGCAGTTATTTGAACATTGTTTTCAAAGCATTTGGGAGAATAAAATATTTTGATGGAAAAAAATTAGCATAGATATACATACTATTCTTTATGTGAAAATGAACTGAAAACCAAGATTTTGAAACTCACTACTCGCTATTTGACCGATGACCCAGCAAGTAATGAGTACTCGATGAGCACTGTTTGAGGAAAAATTATAATTTTTGAAATCTGAAAGCGTAAACTAATATTTCTTTAAACATCAGGAGCCATGACTAAGTTATCCTTACTATTTATAAAACACACTGCACAATCAACTCAAGTCTCAAACCTTTATATTCTCTCTCTCTCTGTCTCTCAAACATCGCCATCGTCGTCGTTGTTAAAGTGAGCCATCACCATTTTGAGATCGTGAATTGTCACTGTCACCGAAGCCGAACCTGAAGCCAATCCCTCTTCATCGTCATCGACCATTTTAAATCTTCTTCCCTCTCCTTTGCACAGCCGGCCATTCAAGTCACCTTCTCTACCGATTTAAGTCTCTTTCTCTATCCCTTCATGTCATTGATGTTGTCCCTTCCTTCAAGCTATCGTTCTTGTCTCTTTCCTTCAAGTCGTCACCAAACTGTGAGTGTAAGGGTTTCACTCCTTGTTTCTCTAATCTTTCTTTTTTATGTGTGGTTTGTTTCTTTATGGTTGTTGAATATTTGTTGGGAGTATTGGATTTTGGTCTATTTTTTTTTTTTTGGTGGTATTTAGGATAATTTTCGGATGATTTTATGATGGTTGGGCTCACCAAGTTCACCCAACTCGGCCGAGTATTCATCTCTAATGAGTAGGACCTTCGATCTATGAGTTCTCAGATCGATGGAGTATCGATCGGTGAGAACGCTATGAAACTTACCGAGTTTTTATACGCTACTCGAAACACATAAGATTAAATCTAGAAAATAATAGTCAAAACCATTTTAGCATCCTTATATTATTTAAACTATAGTTTGCACATAAAGAAAGCAAACTATGGTCATCTATGTTCTTTTGTTCATGAATTGTGTTTTTGTTTTATTATTATTATTATTATTATTATTTTGACGAGCTGTAGTTTCTAAACATTAACGGTACTAAAAATAACCTATCCTGATATTTTTTATCCTAATTCAAAACTTCACTCGATACTTTTAGTGGCATGTAACCAAAAAGATAACAACCTACTACAATCAATAGACATTTACCAATTAAAATGTTGTGACAATCAAGAACAGAGAAGAAGAGCAAACAACAAAAACATCAGTTTCTCTTTAAAAAAAATTAACAAACAAAAACAAAAGCATCAGTTTCAAAAAAAAAAAAAAAAAAAAGAAAACATTAATATTTGTCCTGTATTGTCCCACGAAACAATAAAAAATATTTTCAATTACAAAATATTAAAATGTTTAAGTATTGTCATTGGTCCTTTCGCATCCAACAGTAGTAGTTTCTCACTTGTATTCTGGCCATTGGATCGGAAACTGTAATTTCAATGTCTTCTGAGCACGATTTTCTTCACTTGATCATGACAACGTGGGAATGTGGAGGATTCAATTGTTCACGAAATATTTTGTGCACAAAATAGACTCAATTATTATTTTTTTTATGTTCTACATATAATGTTTTAAAACTCGATATTCGCTACTTAATCGGCAACCCAATGAATAACGAGTACTTGCCAATGAATAACGAGTACTTGACTACTCGATAAATACTTGGTTTGATTGTCTGTCAACGGTCAATTCGTTGATCAAAAGTCAATCTTGATCAAACCTATAAAAAAAAGAATCATATACTCAAAATACAATAATATGACTATAATATTTAAAGTCACATCATGTGTAAATAGATATCTCTCAAATATAATAAGAATTAATAGCAGTAATACATGTACTACTTAATTTCGGTAGCATCAACAAGTTCTTAATCTTAGCTTATTAAATTTAACGAAACTAAAATCACATACATATTTATTATTATTATTATTATTATTATTTTTTGTTATAACCAGAATCGACATTTTCTCCTATATTGGTGTTTGTATTAAGCATAATAAATCTGATTGTAGTTACCATCACTGAATAGTTAAATTTATCAGTAATTTTTTTTTTTTTTTTAGTTTCAAATACAGTAAATCAATTATCTACTGTCTTGTCCTCGTCTGGCATCTTCATTTTATTTTTCTAACTATTTGATATTAATCATGTGATTTTAGTTAGTATGTATAGAAACTTAGTAAAAAAGTGTAATTATAAGAGAAACATTATCGCTATTCATATATTTTTTAGTTTTTATTTTTGAAATCCATCATTATTTGACTCATTAAATTGTAATCAAATAGATTTGAATCAATCCTATATAATAAGGATAATCTTTTTAAAAAAAAAAATTTCCAACACAAAAGCAAATTCCAAATCTTTGACAAAAGTTTATATCAATATATATATATATATATATAAATACGATGGTTTTAAAATAAGGACTCTCTTACTTTGACCAATTAATCAAATTTATTTATTACATTTTCTCTCCTAAAATAAATTTTCTTTTGTCTTTAATTCAAAAGTAATAAATATATTTGATTAATTGATCCTTATATTTTAAAGTAAGAAAATCCTCATTTTAAAAACTATATATATATCTCTCAAAGACAAATGTTGGCCTTTTTTTTACCCAACCAAAATCAAGCCCAAGTTTGATCCAAGGGCTCCAAATCTAGTTGTCAACACTGATAAAAACACAAAGAAAGAGTGACTTGGTACTCGCTGCTGGTAGTCTTCCGCATATCTCCACTAGTTTTCAGTTCTCTCTGGTTCATTACACAGCTTTGCTTCTCTCTAGTTTTCAGATCTCTCTCAAATTTCAATAGCCACAAACACATTCAATCTCTCTCCAGCACCTCACGCCTCCTTTTCATCTCGCTTACTTGGAGATCTGATTGCATGGAGCAATATAGAAATTTATATTGGAAATTCGTTACTTGGCCGACTCGGCCAACTCAGCTGAGTACTCACCTGACCCGAGTAGACTCCCAATCTAGGGGTTTGCTTATCCGGGAGTACTTATCAAGAACTCACCTACTTGGCCAAGTTCTGAAACACTGAGCAAGAATGTTTCCACTGTAAACATGAAAAAAGTTACAGCAGCCCCTGTCTTTGTTCTCTGTATTCTCTTAGCACAAAAGTTGTTTAACCTACCCCTTTGGTCTTTTATATGTTGTGTTTTCATGACCACAACTTGTGGTTATTCTTTCAAGCACACATGTGGGCTTTAAAAGATCCCCACATGTGAACTCCCAACATGATAGAGAAGAAAAAACTGTGACATCCTTTTTACTTTTTTCTCAGCCATAAACAACATTAATAAATTTACTTAGAAGATAAGAGAGTTGTATATTTTGTGTTTTAATTTATTTCTTCAGATTGGTTTCATGGTGTAATTGTAAGGATTTAATTTATATTTTATCAGCAAAGTTGTGTATCTCCTATGTTATCACTGGTCCGGAACAAAACTCTCATATAACTAGGGGAAATCAAACAAGTTGTAACAAGTTGGAAGAAATCAAAACGAAGTCCCACAAACTAGTGGTAAACACATTGTTCGAACCTTGTCTCTTTAAGACGGGGGGTAGTACCAATAGCGTCACCCACACCAGTGAGCAATATCAATTTATTTTTATATATTATATGTTTTATGACTAATTATGCAGGAAACGCTTTCTTTAATTGTCGATGTCTAGCTCATATGGTATCTTTGAAAATGAATTGGATGGATTTGATCAACGTGATCTCACATTGATAATTTAATCAAGGCAATTATGATTAATATTAAGTTAATTTGAATAGATCTAGTCACCTTCACTTTACATAAATAATTTTGACAATCCTTATGAAAACAAGATTCTACTTACTAATATATTATTAGATTCTACTTACTAATATATTATTTGTAGACAGTATACAATTGCATGATTTCTAATATGAATATTCGGTATTGTCGTGTCCGAATCCTAATAGGCCTAAAAATAAATTAAGCCCAAATAAAAAAAAAAATCAACAAAAAAAGGGGCCCAATTTATGGCAGCCCAATTGTCAACTTTTATTGAATTTACTAAGCCCCTTTGAATTGGATTTCCTATATTTATATAAAAGCAATTGGACGAAAGAGAAGCATAGAAATGAAAACTTGATTGAGGTGGTCGTATAGATATATTATATTTGGGAAGGATTGAACAAACAAAATTAGAGCAGTATATTATTTTTGAGAATGTGAGATATGAGAAAAATGACAATAAAAAAAGAGGTGAAAATTTCAAGATACTTGAACAAAATATTTGGGTATCAGATTAATCTAGATAAGTGATTTTATTGCAATAAGATCTGAAATTTAGAAAATTAGTTAATTTTTATCATAAATTCTAAATTGAGTACGTGATTTTAGGGTGGATTCAAACCTATAAGAAATTAGACAGAAACCTATATTACATTTAGATATGAGCATAGGAGTTTTGTGAATTGATGGTTTTATTTTAATTAAAATGAATGAATTATGTTTATTTATATTTAAGCTTTTTATTTATTAAAAGTAAATGTTATCATTAGTTAATTGAGTTTATAGACTATGAATTATGATTTACAATTGGATTATCAATTATATTTTACAATTGAAATGAAAATTTATTACATATTCGTATATTCATATATATATATATATATATATATATATATATATATATTAGAAATTTCGATCGGAATTGTATGGTTTCAGTTTGAATTTATTATACAAAATATTAAGAATATTTTATGTGTTAAGGAGCAATATTTATTTATATTTTGAGAAAGCCAATTATTTAGAATTATATGTATATTCAGAAAGAGTTACATATGTTCGCATATGAAAATTGTTTGAGATTTGAAAAGAAAATAAAATATTTTCGTAACACCAAGGTTTTACCTCCTCTCTAATGGTCATTAGGTTATACATGTGTAAGGCCTAGAAAGTCACTCAGCACGTGTATGATAGATATTTTAGGATTCATAAAGTTACCCAACATATGTATGACCAGATATTATCCCTCGATCTACTGCATATTGAATATCTTCATCACATATGATCAGGTCTCAGGAAGCTAGATTGAAGATTTTATAAATGTATAGAAATGATATATAAAAATGTTTTCAGCTTATTATGATACGAAATGATATAGATGTGATCTCAATATTGTTTTCGAAAATATGCATAATTGAGATTTTATTTTTATTAACTGTATTATTTTATGCTAATAATTATTGAAAGGAAATGATTTTATTTAGTTTTTAAAAATTATATCCACTCACTAAGCGTTAGCACTTATCCTTTTATAAAACTTATTTTTTTAGGTATCCACTGCAAGTTCATGCAAATTATTGCATATTATGATTTTTAGATGTCAATTGGGCAAGCCATCCTGATGATAGATGATTTACTTCTCGATACTGTGTATTCCTTGGTGATTCTCTTGCTTTATTGTCTTCCAAAAACCAGCATGTTGTGGCCCAATTGATTATTAAATCTAAGTATCGTAGGCACACTGAGCTACTGAAATCAGTTGGTTTCAGTCTCAATTGCATAAAATTGGGATCAATTTACCATGTTGTCCTATCGCTTAGTGTGATAACATGGGAACTGGAGCACTTGCAACTAATTTGGTCTATCTTGCACACATAAAAAACATGGAGATTGATCTTCATTTTGTGCATGATAAGGTTCTCCAAAAGGACCTTACTTGATTGGCATTGACAGTGTCTTGATTTTGGTTTCTCAAAGGCAAACTTGGTACGAGTCTATCTCCCTCTCATTTGAGGGGGAATGTTAGAGAAGTCAAGTGCATCAAGCATGACATGATCAATCCAAACATTACTAATGGCAAGTGTATCAATGCAACAACACAGCCTCAATGAAAGGAAGTCAAAGCAAAAATCCAAGGCTCGTTTCAAGGATAATTTCTTGTCAGCCATGATTGATTACGATTGAATAGGATTGTATTTGAATGTAGCTTTGATCATAGGATAATTTGTACTAATGGCAGGTGCATAATTTGAATGTAACCTCAATCAAAGGATAATTTGCATTACTAATGTAACCTCAATCAAAGAATAATTTGAATGTTGGAGAAGTCAAGTACATAAAGTAGGATATGATCAGTCTAAGCATTACTAATGGCAAATGTATCAATACAATAATGCAGCCTCAATCAAAGGAAGTCAAAGCAAAAATCCAAGGCTCATTTCAAGGATAATTTGTTTATCAATCATGATTGATTACAATTTATTGTCAACCTCAATCAAAGGAAGTCAAAGCAAAATCCAAGGCCCATTTCAAGCAAAATTTTCTATCAATTATGAATGGTTAGAATTGGCTGCATTTGAATGCAACCTCCAATCAAAGAAGTGAAAGCAAAAATCCAGGTCTCATTTCAAGAATAATTTGTTGTCACTTAGGATTGATTACAATTGATTGTATTTGAATGCAGCCTTAATTAAAGGAAGTCAAAACTAAAATCCAATGCTCATTTTAAGGATAATTTAATTTGATGTCAATTATCATTGATTACAATTGATTGTCTTAGAATGCAACCTCAATCAAAGGAAGTCAAAGCAAAAATCCAAGACACATTTCAAGGATAATTTGCTGTCAATCATGATTGATTACAATTTATTATATTGTTGCTGTATTCTATAGTTATGGTGTTGTACAATCTGTTTTTGCTTATTTTGTAATGTTTCCTTTTGTAACAATCATATATATAATAAAACACTCGCTCATAATCAATACTGAGATTAAAAACCAAATTATCACTTTCATAAATTTTATCTCAATGTGCACTAACTAGATAAGTTCTCTAAGCATAATTAGGTAATTACAACAAACATTGATGTCATATTATTGTGCAAACTTTCATATTTGCGGTTGACGCAGTACAAGATCTATAAATTACGAATAATAAATTCATAATTTAAGGCTTCATTTTATACATGTTTCCAAAAAAGTTAACATATACTACAATTAAATGTGCAAAACCAGAGCACTTGCATCATGGTTGCTGATCATCAACTCAACTTTAGAGATATATGTTTTGGCTCATGTCAACAAACCAAAATTTCAATAAATAATTTATATTGGTTCTTTGAATAGGTTATTACATAATTTTTTGTATTTTAAAAAAATAAATATGATTTTTTTTTTCACTTTTTTAAACCATAACATGTGCCCTTAAGATGAGACTCGCCTAGTGATATATCTCTCATATTTTCACCATAAATATGACGAGTTTCAGTCATTTGTTCTTCCCTAAATCTCGAATCTATTGTAATAGTTAAAAAAAAAAAAAAAAGTGCTCTTAACATGTTTCTTTTAACATTAATGCAACTCTTTGGAAGCATATTAGTTGAAATAAAATTTTGCTTCGCTTAGATGTAGATAGTGACAATGTGTTAGGCACTTGAATTTTCTCCCTTGTTTGTAAAAATGTGATTGTAAGATTTCAAAGAAATGGTACATAAATTTCTAATCTTACCATGTTATTAGCAATGTAGATGAAAGTTTTCAAATTTGTATCCCAAAAAATATAATTGCCTATGTGGTGGAGCATATTGGGCAAGTTTCAGGACTCTGTTACAATGAGAAACAGAATAAGTTTAGCATGGACCAAAACATAATATGCGATGGACTGACTTAGTGAAGTAAAAGCATTAACAATGAAAAAAAAAAAAAAAAGGTTAAACAGAAAAGCCTTGTCAAATAATCAATTTCCACTAGAAAATGTCTCTATTATAAATGGCAGGGAATCAAACAAGGAGCTCCATTAGCCCGTATGACTAGACTTTATTGGATGTTTGGAAACTTACAAGTAGATCACAATGCTCAAATCTACTGGGAAATACTTTTGAGTACTTAAGTAGAAATTTCCATGATAGACCACACAAGTCACGGATAATTTACTTGTCTGATTGATAGAATTAGATTGTAGTGAAGAAAAATATTGGGTGTGATGGAATAAACCAAACTTTCACATTAGAATTGTGCCACTTGGCATGCTAGCGGTGGGATGCATTGGTAAATTCTCTCAAACAATAAACACAGACGATTTGTTTTTTCCACTTATACTTAATGATACTAAATTGCATAAATTAAGTTGTTTTTGTTTTTTTTTTTTAAGTGGTCAAATCACTTAAAACAATCCAAAAATAATTGAAAAAAATGTTATAATTATAGACTTTAAACTTATTGCAAATCATTTAATGATATTTAAAATATTCTATTATAAGTCTATCATTCCCAAAGTAACATATTTTTAAATTTATCCTAATTTTATATTATAAATATTTTTTTTCCTAATACTTATATGACATAATTAACAAAAAAAAAAAAAAAAACCCTCTCATCCCAAAGTTTTTTAAAATTGAACTAATGTATTTTAATTTATAATTTAAAAATTCACTTTTTTTAGTTGTCTGTTAAATATAATTCAACTCATAAATAATTTTATTATTTTTATTTAAATGTATAAATATAATTAATTCTATTATACTTTTTAATCATATTTTAATTATAAATCAATATTATAAAAATTATTTATTTTTTTGTATTATGTTAAATAAATTTTCATAATAACTAAGAGTATATTAAATTACTTGTTTTTAGATAATTTTTAACTTTAAAAAATAATTAATTTTACGGTACATTCAGAAGTAAGGGAAAAAAAAATAGATATATTATTCAGATTTCAAGTTTCAGCTACTATTGAATTTTTAATAAGTTTCAATATTATTCAGTTTTAGATTAAAAAACAAAAAAAAAAAAAAAAATAGCTAACAATTAAACCCATGAAAATGAAATTACATACACCCTTCAATTTAGTGATAACTCATAGTATAGATTTAGTCGACTTTAGCCATATATTCACCTAGCCTAAGTGATTTTTGGCTTCATCGATAAGTACCTTACGGAAAGTAAGAAGTCCTGAGAAATCCTTTTCAGAACTTTGGTAAAATTTCCATGATAGGTTGCGAAACAAATATAATTTATGTGGATTTGAGCTGTATTGACCCGGTCTAAGTTATTGTCGGGTTCATCTCGTCACACTATAACAAAAGGTTTGTCAATTTATATTCCTAGTCCAACTAGCCATGACTTGTACGTAGCTTAAAAATCAACAATTTTACAGAAGGTGCAACCATTAGTGGAAGACAACTCGAACTAGGATATTTGTTAGGAATGTGACAAAAATTCCTATGATAAACTTTAGTTAATTTGAAAGTAGTCCAAACGACTTTCGTTTTAAATTAATAAAATGTCGTTGGAAAGCTTAATTCAAGAGGGATCCAATGCTGTAAACGGCGTAGCAAAAGGAGGTCTCACGTGTGCTAAGAAGGTGTTGGGATATTAAGTTTGAGCAGAAATAGGCTTTAGATGGGATTTTTCATTCTATAGAGATTGTGATTGCTTTAGAAGCAAGTAAAGGTGTCCCAAGGATTTTGGACTACTTTGTAACCAAGTAAATTCATGTTATCAATGGAGTTTATTATTTATTTAGAATGTGATACCAAGATGTAGCAAGATGCCTTGAGAATATGAACAGGGAGCTCGGTTATGAGCTCATGGTTAGTTGGGAATATAAGGCTTGGTTGTAATTATGAGTCATGTTTTGACAGAATTGAAAGAGTGTTTGGAGATGGAAATCGCTCTGAACAAACCGAGATGATGGAGAGCAAAGTGTTGAGGTTTATAAATTCAATTGATATGAGTCTTGTGGATCTTGAAAGCGAAAAGGGCCCTCAGCCTAGGTAGAATACTAGAATAGAAAGATCAGATCACATATAGTTAAAATTCTCATCATATATATGCAACTCTTAGAAACATACTAGTTGAATTAAAACTTTGCTCGACTTATATATCAATATTGATAATATGTTAGGCACTTGAACACTCAGTCTTATTTGTGAAAATTTCTTTTCCAGTCACGGTATGTTAATTTTTATTCTTTCCATGTTATTTGCAATGTAGATGAAAATTCTCAAATTTGTATCCCCTGAAAATTTGGTTATACATATTATGCAAGATTCAGTAACAAAGAGAGAAAAAACAAGTTTAGCATGGCCCTAATCAGAATTACTCTACAATAAACTTGCTTAGTGAAGTAACCTCGTTATTAAGAAAAGAAAAACAAAAACGTTGAATGGAAAAGCCATCTTATACCTGTAAAATTAAACTAGAAAATACTTTCGAAACTTGAGTTAGACATTTCCAAGATAGACACAGCACAACATATATTATTTACTTGGCAGATTAATTATGTTAGCGGTAGGAAGAAGTCTTTGGTCCAACGAGACGCACAGCCATGCATCCATGACATGATCACTTGCTTGTGCATCCGTAGACACTTAAAATCTGCTGCCAACTAATACAAATGTGAAAATTGAATTTTAATTACCCTTCCAGTTTGCGATAAATTACATCATAGGACTCAGTCGACTGGAGCCATATTGATCTAGTTTAAGTCACTTTTGGCTTAATTTCCGCAAACTAGAAAATAAAGTTTGTCATCACCATCCATTATGGCTTGATTGCAGAAAGTATTCATTTGGTCTAATAATAATGTTGAAGTCAATTCCTGAAAACAGTTTGTCAAATTGCTTGTCCTGGTACAGTATGTATCATAAAGAAATTAACTTTACTAAAGTGGCCAGCCAGCCATCGCATGCAAGCACTTAAAAGTGAACCATTGTATAACGTGAAGAAGGTGTAACCAATTTCAAAGATGACTTGACCTGGGTCATGTTTACACCGTGAAGGAGGTGTAATTGATTGTTAAAGATGACTTGACTAGGTCATGTTAAAGTGTCATAGTTGTCACACTAGCTATTGTTGTTTTTTAAACTACATTGTAGCGCCTCCAACTTGGGACATTATTTGGTTGAATAAACATTCTCTACTCTACATTGACAAATTGGAAGTGCATGCGTAGAGATTGAAATAACTAGTGAACAAACTTGGACCGCAGAGAGCAAAATGTAAGAAGTCGAAATGTTCAATTGATGATATGGTCTTCAATCTAGGTAGAACAGAAGGATTAGAACTTTAGTTAAAATTTCTCTCTATCTATGCATATCCTTAGAGGTATAATTGTTGAAATGAAGCTTGAACTTAGGTTACAAGATTCTTCTTTCTTGTTTGTAAAAATTAAATAAAAATATGATTGTATGTATAATTGCCATGGAATGGGAAAAGGTACATTAAGTTTTAACTTTTCCATGTAGTTAGAAATGAAGCTGAAAATTCTCAAATATGTATCTTCTGAAAATCTAGTTGTATGCTGGTGCATATTAATTATCATGCAAAGTTTCAGGACTCTATATTAAAGAGAACTTGAACAAGTTTAACATGAATCAGACCAAGATCCATAATAGATTCAAGTACCCCATTATCGGGCTAGAAAAAGAAAAAGTTAATCCTAAAAGATTGTCATACCTGTCAAATTCTCACCGAACGAGTAACTCCATCGGTTGAAATTGTAGATGATGTGATGTGCTTGGCCTACTGCACGCTCCTCTACATGATACAATTCTACGTTTGCCAACAAGTCGTAGCAAGTATTGCCAATAAATCAGGGCAATTACCAAAAAGTCCTGGTTCAGTCATAGTTGGCAGAAATCAAACAAGTTTTTGACGTAAGTACAAGGATATGATGAAAATCAAAGGATCGAGACTTGACGCTCCTTTAATTGTGGGAAATAGAGAATCCAATCAGAAAAGTGAAGCAAATCTTTAATAAGTCTTTTACGCTCTTGGCATCACTGGATCATGCCTCAATAATTTTGCATCTCTACACTGGACCTGGCTGTGTCTTTCTGCTTCAGGCTAATCTACCATCTGATTGCTGACAGCTACTTGATCGCCAGAGTTATCATTGCATGCGCTTATTTCCCTTTCAGGGTCAATTACTTGAGTTCAGTGTCTTAATTTACTAATACTCCGGGGCTTGAAAAAATGGTCCAGTTGAAAACTAGTAGCTAATATTCCACCCACGTTGTAACATAAATTTGCTAAATTGGTATCTAATATTCCCATATATCATGGAATATTTATTAATTAATTAAATTTTTATGTGTTAAATTTATATATATTTTGGATAGAAACTAATGTGACTTGGGTAAAATCATTTGACTTGATAGAAAATGATCAAATTTAAATTGTAACTATAAGTGCTTTAAATTATACTGCTCAATAAATTCTTTTTGATAACAAAAAATACTACAACAAAAAGTTTGTATACTTGATAGTAAATAAAGACTCTATCGTCCATTTTTAAAAAAAAAAAAAAAAATTGTTTGTTAATTTTGATTACATGAGCCACTGAATTGATGTATAATAGATATTGACCACTTGTATGATTATAAGTGCATCAAAAGTCTTCAATCTTGAAAAACTGAAAACTACATGATAAGATCTTATAAATCTAAGAGTGTTAGGTAAGCAAATATACCAACATCACATTAGTTATTGACAAAGGTCTGATTGAAGAACCAGGTTTAAATGTTCTCAACAGTTAATTATAAATTCATTTGTACTGACAAGTCTTGAGTTTGAGTTTGAGTTTGATCATTCTCATTTTGTAAGCAATATTGGAAACACAACATGGTTCATGGGCAACCATCATTTTTTGTTCTAATGTTTTGGCTGGTCTTAGTTCTTCTGGTAACGAATACCTTTAGCAACTCAAAACTAGCAGGAGCATATGACGAGGAACGTACTCAAAGGAAGTTGGAAGCAGATACTTCTGGTGAGAAATGAGAAAACCTTTCGCTCCATAGATTTTTTTTTTTTTTTTTTTTTTTTTTTTTTAAAAAAATGTTTTTACTCCGTAGAATTTGGTATATCATGCATGCGTGTACGGACAAGGATTCTCTGTCAATGTTGACATTGTGCTAATCTTTTTATAAGAATAATTTAAGTTTGAGTGATGTATGAGAAAGAAAAAATCTATCAATCTTAATCATTCATTTTTTTAAATGCTGATGTGTCATTAGATTATCAAAATATTAACAAAAAAAAGGATGGTAGAGAATCCTTACTCTGCGTGTACACACACATCTTAACCAATAATTAATATATATATATATATATATATATATGTGTGTGTGTGTGTTGAGCATGAGCAATATCTGTAGAATTTGGTATATCATGCATGCATATACACACACGTCTTAGCCAATAATATATATATATGTGTGAGTGGAGCATGAGCAAAAGTGCATTGACGATTGAAGAAAATTTAATCCTTTGTATTTTCTTTGTCTGTTTAATCCTTGTTTTATAAATGGAAGCACAGTTGAAATTTTCAAGATGCTATGCAACCCTCAACCATTGTACATTATCCCTTCATGACACCTATGACTTCTAATTTCCTCTTGTGTGTATATATTATGGGATTATTTGTGCAAATATTAGTGAATATCATAGGTTTTTTATGATTTATTTATTTATTTTTGTGATTAAGTGAATGTCACAGTTGAATTAATTTGAAATGAATTGTTTTCAACTGTCTCTGAGATAACAATTACTTCTCAATTAATAATATATATATTTCCTAACATGAATATTTTGGTTGTTAAAATTCAAGAAATAACCTGTACTGTATTTGTTGGTGTGTCTAACTTTATATCTTTTCTATCAATGGCTATTTGCAGGTTTCATAAACATGGACTGTGGGGCTGGTGAAAATTACATAGACAGTAAAACTGGTCTGTCTTATATAGAAATTATATAGAAGCCGGAGAAAATCACGAGACATTCTCAAACTTCCCCTTTGAGAGTGTCAATTCACAGCAGCTACAGAATTTCAGGAGCTTTCCTTTTGGTGCAAGGAACTGCTATAAGCTGAAACCAAAACAAGGTGCAAACCATAAATATATGATCAGAGCAGTCTTTATGTATGGAACCTATGGCCAAGTAAACCAAGTCCCAAGATTTGACCTACATATTGGTGTAAATAAATTGGGAACCGTTTATTTGCCTATGCATATGTATGAGGTTATTCACGTTCCTTCACTAGATTATATAGATGTGTGCCTTGTAAATACTGGACAAGGAATACCTTACATCTCTGTGTTGGAATTACGGCCTTTGGACAATTCCATTTATCCAATTCAAAGTGGAGCACTTTTAGGTATCGGGAGATGTGATGTAATTGGTGCTGAAAATATGTTTATTCCCAGGTAATTCAACTATATATGATTATTTTTATTTTCAACAGAATTATTTTTTTTAAAAGAAAATTTTACCAATGTTGTAATGCTGTACATATGTATGTATAAAATGGGATAGTTACATGCATTCATTTTTTTAAATTTTAAATCATTTCACATTACATATGTAAAACTGTTTTTAATTAAAATTGCATCACAAATTTGAAATCATAATTATGTTATAAGGACTAAACTACTCATTATATGTTATTTAGACTAACGGTTTACTAATAAAATAACTGAAATAATATATTTTGAGTACCTAATATACTAGAATAACAAATATGATAAATATATATGTTTAAGATTGTGATATTTTGTAAAAGGGTAGCAACTTCAAGTAGTAAATTTTTTATTTACTTTTAATGCATAAAATGAAAATATTTTTACATTACATCGGTTTTGAAAATGATATAAAAATTAAATACTTGTAAATAAATTTCTTAATGTGTATTTTAGTCATATTAATTTTTACATGACTAAATCATATATGAATAAAATTTATCAAATATATTAGTTGATTATTTCTATTTTTTTTAGTTATCTATTCCTATTTGTAAAGTGACTGATAGAGCCATCCACAAACATTTTTCAGATCCAGTTTCAGGTACCCAGATGATGTGTATGATCGCTGGTGGGATCCCCTTGTTTATAATTATCCAGTTAAATCTCCTCAGAGAACCACATACAACCAAAGTGTTGATGATATCTATAAGGTACCAACTAAAGTAGTATTTACAGCTGCTGCATCACCAAATGCTAGCATTCCCTTGAGACTAAACATTCCCTTGGGACTATACACTCCCTTCTTTACCCTGGAAGGCCTCGGTGAGATTCAATCATGTCACTTTTACTTTCACTTCAAAGACCTTGACAGCCTTGAGAAAGGCCAGATGAGAATATTGAATATTGATATTAATGGTGATATTCTCATTGACTCTGTGAGGCTTGAATATCAAAAGCCAAGTACCAAAACTGTGCAAACATTGATTACTAGCAATAACATTCTCCTTACTATTTCTGCTGCAAATGGATCTACTCTTCCTCCGATTCTTAATGCTTTCGAGGTTTATACGTCTGTCGAGCTCCCACTTTCACCAACTAACATTAGTGATGGTATTTTTCTTCTGTTTTATACGCTTTAGTGGTATACATCTGAGTGTGCAGTAGAATATACTCTGTAGGACAGCTTGGATATTGGTGATGGTCCTTGTCATAACTTAAAAATTGAGAGCCACATAATTCAGTCTGGTAATTTTGGTCTTGTTATAGCATTTTTTAACTTGTTTGTTTCGTATGAGTCAGTAGTTTTTTTGTTGAAAAATAAACAATCACAAACACAAAATCAAGTGCACGCAAGGTAGAAAATGCAAGAGTCCATTTATAGGCTGTTTGGCACTTAATGTGATTCCTATGTACATGACACATACCAATACTTAATTGGCTATCAATTGAATGTTCATAATTTCTCAATATGACTCTTTTTTTGTTTCTCTCAAAAACTTCAATACAAGAGATTACCATTGTTCTGAATAGGAAACTCTCATTCCTAAACAACTTAGAAAATTTATGAATTCTTAAGCATAATTGAAAATAGATTTCCCAATGCTTCAATATGTTCATTTAAGTAGCTGTTGATTTTCACACGAAATAGTTGTTACTGTGTCACGAAGACTGCTTCGCCTATTGATTGTATGCATTCATTTAACTGCACAAGTTAATATGTGAGTTATTGAAATTCCCTTACAAAATGAATTTTTATGTTGTGAACTGTGTAATGTCCAATCACTAGGCACGAACGAATGTATTGAACAACATCACTGCTGCATTTTAGTAATTCACAAATAAAAAGGCAATTCTACTAGATGGTTTCTTTTGGTTAATCTAAATTATATTTTTCTGACTTTAATAGAATTCGGTAGTTTGCATAGACTCTATTTTCTTCTGCTGCTAGTTTCTTTCCAATGTTTTATTGGAACAAACAGTGAATGCTATCACAGCCATCAAGGAATTTTACAAGGTGATCAGAAATTGGCAAGGCGATCCGTGTATCCCGCAAAAATTTTTATGGGATGGTTTGAATTGCAGCAAGAGCAATACTCCAAGGATAATCTCAATGTGAGTTTCTCAACAAAAGATCTTAAGCTTTTTTCACAAACTGATCAAAACTTGAATCAGTATTATTTACTATGGCAATTGAGAAAATAGAAAGCCATTGAACATGGAGGAAATCCATTAGTATAATATAGAAACTAAACTAAATAATTTAGATAACTTGTGAAGTTTGACTGAATTTTGATTTCAGCTTGATGGAGTGCCAATCATATCTATTTACACGTTCTTTTTTGTTAAATGTTAATAAGAATCTGAGTTCAAGCGAACTAATAGGAGAAATAGCAACTTCACTCTTGAATCTTGAAGCGTTAACTATTTTGTAAGTAGAGACTACATGTTGTGATTGGTAAATAACTCTTAGCATTCAATTAGTTTTTAAATTGTGGTTAAGGAAAACCAACTGCCTTAGAGATTACAATGGCAACTAGACCCCTTCATTGGCAAATATGTTTATATGGCTATAGAATTTTTTTTTTTATTATTATAATTATAGAATCGGTCGTATGGTAAGTTAATTACCGTCTTTTTTGTTACAGAGATTTATCATTATTCCAGTACTAGTATCCACTTCAGTTGTGCTGGTCATCTTGATCTCTATGACTGTCCTGGCTATCTACAAAAGAAAAAGAAATCAGGGTACTATCATTATTCCTTTTTCGCTTTACAGATTTATAGTGCAATGCTTAGTAGTCTAATGAATTTCTACAACAGAGCAGACTGCCTTGATCTACTCCCCGTAAGGCATGCTGACTGACTACATTGTAGCAACATCATCATTTAACCAATATAAGATTAAATATTTAATTATATTTTCAAAATAACTTAATTTAGGTATATCCACTCATAGTTAAATGGTTAATGTATTTATCAGCATTTGTGAGGAGTATTTTTCTCTTACTATGAGAGTAAATATCTCTTATGTTAATAAAGTAAATTTTCAAGTTATCTCCCAGTACTTAATATTGAGTTTTAGTAAACTTTTGATCATTAGTCATTAGATTTCCAATGACATTATAATTATGTTAAAATATATATAATATAATAACGAATTCCAGCATGACAACAGTAATAATTATTTATGTCAAATAGAATAATGCCCCAATTATTGTTGATACAGAAATATATTTGATCATAAATGTGTACTGAACCTTGTAATGGCCCTAAATTGTGGAAGTTCAACTCAAAGCTTTTACTGCAAGAAAACAAGGAAAGTTACGGGGCTGCATAACTTATTGTGGTAGCATGCAGTGCAGGATTTCAACAAACTTATAAAAGCAAATTATTGGGATATATCAAGTTGTAAATTCTTCTTACTGTCCACCAGATCAGTTACTTTGTTATGTGTGCAAAAACTTCATTTGATCATGGCCGAAATGTCATGCTATAGTTGTGGAGGCACAACCCTTAAGTTGTATTAAAAATTTTGGCCTAAAAGTACAATGGAATTATAGACACATGCTCTAAATTGATTTGTGCATGTTGTGATTGATTATGAATTTATTATGATAATCTGCTTCTAAAATTTATTTTTTCAAGAAAAAACATTGACCATGCTCATTGATGTAGAGATGGCTATTAGATCTAAGGAAAGTGAACTAACAACAAAGAACCGGCCATTTACGTACTTTGAGATTGTCAGTATCACTGATAATTTTAAAACCGTCATTGGAGAAGGGGGATTTGGAAAAGTGTACTTTGACACTCTGAAGGACGGCACTGAAGTTGCTGTTAAGGTGCTTTCTTCATCATCAAGACAAGGTTATAAGGAATTTCAAGCAGAGGTTAGACAAAACAATGCATCCAAAATTTTCAATTGCTTGAAATTTTCATCAATATTGAAATTATGTAAGACAAACTGCGATATAATAGTTGAAACAGTATTATTTTGAATGCAGGCACAACTTTTAATGGTTGTTCATCATAGGAACTTGGTTTGTCTCATTGGTTACTGCAATGAAAGTGAGAATAAGGCGCTAGTGTATGAATATATGGTTAATGGAAGCCTAAAACAACATTTATCAGGTATGGATTTAAGATACTGTGGTATACTTTTCCAGTTATAAACGAGGAGTCATTATCTGATTACCCTATAATATGAATCCATATTTTCTTGTAAGAAAAACTATGCATCTCCTTCATTATCATAAGCCTGCATATAGCCTATTTGACAAACGTATATGCAACTTGAACAATTATTTGGGCTCGAAGTTGATTGAAAGAGAGAAGCTATCATGTCTTGTTTGCAGAGACAAATTCAAATGTGCTCAGCTGGAATGAAAGACTTCAAATTTCTATAGATGCAGCCCATGGTTTGCAGCAGATTTTCTCTTGTTTATTTTGTAGCCTTTGAATCATTACAGTAAGTTAACTAGTGGCTAACTGGAGTTGCAGGATTGGATTATCTGCATAATGGCTGCAAACCACCTATAATCCACAGAGATTTGAAGCCTTCTAACATCTTACTAAATGAGAACATGCAAGCAAAATTAGCTGATTTCGGGCTATCAAGAATTGTCATTGAGGGAAGTCACTCTCAGTCCACAACTTACCCTGCTAGCACACCTGGATATCTAGATCCTGAGTAAGTACTAAGTTATATTGTTGAAGTTATTGAGAATATGTTTAAATACCTTTATGAGAGCTCACTTATAATTAGCCAGATTTCCTTCTGACCTTGCTAACTTACATATGCACGTGAACTGATAATTTTGTTCTGTCTTCATTGGAAAAGCAACTCTGGAAACAAGTTGCCAACCTATATCCCACGTACGTGAAATCATACTACTATAACATGAAGTTCCACTGTAATAGTTTTGAATTTTATGGCTTAACCTCCACCAAGTACAATTCTAAACAGCTTGTGCTGTAGCACTACTCGTTGAAAGTAAATTATTGAGTCTGAACATGATAAAATAAGTAAATTTATATATATAATGAAATATTGAGAGCTGACGTGTAAAATTTTAATATGGTCCACCTATCAATTTAATCTTCTGTGTGATTTTTATGAGTTAATTATATTTCTGATTACCAAACAGATTTTATGCAGAGAGAATCTCAAACAAGAAAAGTGATGTCTATAGCTTCGGGATTATTTTGTTTGAGCTTATAACAGGCCAACCTGCCCTATACAGTGGTCCGGTAAACAAGAAACACATACTTCAACGGGTTACTCCTGAAATCAAAAGAGGGGATATTCAAAACATTATCGATCCAAGGTTACAAGGTAAATTTAGAACCACTGCTGCCTGGAAAATTGTGGACATAGCCATGTCATGTGTACTCACAACTGCAGCGCAAAGACCAGACATAAATCATGTGCTGGCAGAACTTAAGGAATGTTTGGCTGTAGAGATGGCTTCAAGCAACGCGGCAGGATCAAGCTTTTTACTTGAAGAGATTGTCCAGGATCCTGCTATGGATTTGGCTCCCAGTACAAGGTAACTGAACAATATATTGCATGGCTGGATGTAGCTTCTGTCATATATGTTAAAGCTAAGAACTTTTGGAAACTTTATTGAGTGTGATTGATTAATCACATATGTTAATGCATTGTATTTCTAATTTCAGTTATGATGACAGTTATTTAGTTTGAATTGTGACTGTTGATATGGATGATTGATTGGCTTGTACTATGTCCATCAGAAACATTGGAATGAATTTGTTAGTAATTAAGCTATTAAGAAAGGAGACTGCCAAAGCCAAGACAAGATGATGAGAACCTAAGGAGAATCCATCTACCATGAGTTATGTCTTTGGATTTCCTATTCTTATTTAAAATATTATTTCTTTGTTTTCCTATTCCTATTTAGAATATTATTTTTTTGTTTTAGACTTTAATGTTGTTTCTTTTAAATTAGTTTGATTTATTCCCTTTTAAATAATTAGGAATAAAATAAAAGAGAATTAAGTTTTAGTGGAAAGAGAATAAAAAGCAATCAGAATTAATGGGTTAAATTCTTATTGTTCATTCTTAAGATAATCAGGAATAACATATTGAACTTATATTCAGTCTTCAGTTTTCAACAGTATTGTTCAGTCTTCAGACAAAAAAATAAACTACCCCTTATACTTTATCAAATATCTTATTGGGTTAAATTCTTTGGTTGGAATACCATTTTGGATCTTTAATTTGGAAAGATAGACAAGAATTTGACTAGTTTAGTCCGTACTATAGAAGTTAATATATGTTACTATTAAAATAGGAAAAAAAAAAAAAAGATAAGTAAGTCTTTTAGAGATGATGTTGTTACTTTATTTTTTTTAAGAATTTCACCTAAGCACTATCGAACCTAGTGCATCTTCAAGGGGGACACGTGGTCCTCTCGGATTTTTTAAAAATTTTCAACTTATTTTATTAGTTTTATCTTTTACAAGATTTTTATTAAATTTTTGTAAAAATATCCCTAAATATATTAGTTAAAATGCAAAGTATAGATTTATCATTTTATTAATTTTAATTTTCTATCCTTATTGTTATTAATATTTAATTCTTATTGTTTTCTTGATTTTCATTCAAACATTTATATGTTATTTGTTCAAAGCTATATTATAATGATAATAATATATATCATAAAAGATAAATTATATGTATTTAGAATTTTTATTGAAAGATTAATATCTTTCTAGACATTTTAAGTATAATATTAATATCTAACTTGACTTAAAAATCAAATAAATAAATCCTAAAACTATAAAGTATAAATTTTAATTTATCGTATCTATTTTCTTAAAGTATAATTATGATTTAATTTCTATTTCTTATTTTTTGATTATTCTTGTAATTTATATATATTTGTAATCAATAAAGTGATATAAAAAACTCTCTTACATAAAAAATATGTTATGTTATATTTGCTTAAGGTTTTTTTTTTAAGTAAATATTTTCTTAAGTTTTATTTCTAACAAAAATTTAATTTTTAATTTAAATATAAAGTTTAAATAATTTGATTGCCAAACATTATAACATGATCATAAATAAAAAGTAATTCCACACAATTGTTCAAAATATACCAATGAGCTTTTTCCAATTCAACCGAAGGAAAATGCTTCATTTGCCAAGCTCCAAAAGATTTAGCTTTTTAGGAAAATATTGATAACCCACCATTTGATTGGCTAAGAATTCCATCATCATTTCTTTCACCTCGATTAAATCTCGTTTTAATTCCTCGAAGGTACATTGAACAAAACATTAATACTTCATTTGCAATGCATGCCTCTGTAATTGAACCCTCCGGTCTAGCTTTGTTTCTCATATATTTTTTCAAAGTGCCTAAATATCTTTCAAAGGCATACATCCACCAAAATGACATAGGTCCTACAACTTTTGCTTCCAATGACAAGTGCAAAACCAAATGTACCATAATATCAAAGAATGCATGTGGAAATATCCTTTCAAGTTTACAAAGTATCAAAACAATTTCTTTCTCTAATTTGTCTAAATAATCTACATATAGAGTCTTTGCACAAATCTGTTGAAAAAAGTAAGATAGTTCTACTAATACAGTGCAAACTTCTTTAGGTAAATAAGGACGTATGGCTATTGAAAGAATTCTTTGTAACAACACACGACAATCATGACTCTTCAAATTGGAAAGTTTTTCCTCTTTCACATTCACATTCCTTAAGATATTTGATGCATAGACATCAGGGAATTTAACAGAGTTAATAAATTGACAAATGTTTAGTTTTTCATCAATTGTAAGTATATAACAAGCAGAAGGCACTACAACAAATTTCACATCTTGTAGCATTACTTAATAGCATTCATTTTAAAATGCTATAAATTTTCCACATACAATTGCTTTTTAATATAAAATGCTATCATGAATGAATGATTAGTGACACTTTATTTTTTATTATTTTTTAATAGAAATAATATAGCATGCCATGAATGCTACTCAATAGCTAATGAATGTACTAGTTTAATTTGAATATTATAGCATTTTAGATATGCTATTTAGCTAGCTCTCAAAAACCAAACAGCAGGAAATAAAATGACAAACCCGCTTAAACTTTCACACCCGCTTAAGCTTTTCCCAATTTTTCAGTTTTCCCTAGTCTCTTATTTTTCAATTTCTTAAAACCAGGAAACCATAAGGTTGGAAGTGGAGTCCTCCAACACCATCGACAACCTCAAGGCCAATATCTAGGACAAACAAGGCATTTCGTCGGACTAGCAGCGCTTTATCTTCGCCGGCAAGAAAAGGACAGCAGAACCCTAGCCGACTATAACATCCAAAAGGAGTCGACGCTCCACCTCATCCTTCGCCTCCGCGGTGGTGCCAAGAAGAGGAAAAAGAAGACCTACAATCCTACACCAAGCCTAAGAATATCAAGCACAAGAAACATCGTCGCAAGTTGCTCTGTTAGACTCCACACCACATTCGCTTTCAACTTGTAAAAAGCTTGTGAAAAAACATTTATATGAACTTGCAAGAAGGCCAGAGGAGACTTTCATGTCCTTTGTTTGTCAATTTATCGTTTATAGTTGTCGTTGTTAGTGTTAACAACTTGTATGTTGATTTCATTGCTTGGTTGTTACTGGTTGAATATATTTTGAGTGTTGTGGTCTGTTAAGATGAAGAGAATATTTGACAACTTGCACATTGATTTGATTTAAGGATTGTTAGTGAATATATAATTGATGAATAATCTTTGTTATTGTTCAAGTTACTGTCTTTGTTACCAAAGGTGTGCTATCAATTCCTATGAATATTATGTGTATGGATATTGTGGTGAAAGTAATGGCATTTCCATTTTATAGATATATGATTACCTGTGAGTAGCATTTTCGTTACTTTTTTGACAAATGGATACTAGAATAATTTGGTTTTTTAGTAAATTCAAAGGAATTTTTAAGATCGTATGGGCATATTTGTTAGAAATTGATATAATAAATTTTAATTTATAATGAGTCTTCAAACATGGTAATGAATCAACTCATCCTAACGTATATATATTTGGTAAATTAGTACTCAGGTGGCATCACCCTCTAGAAGTTTACGTGCATCAGTAGCTCCTTAACTCAACTCTACTTCCAGAAGCGTACCTCCTCAACCCAACTCTGGTTGGTTTGTAATGCTCAATGTTCTTATTTTGCTCAACTCAATTGTTTTCTGTAATGCCACTGTTGTCTGCTTGTATAAATATTATGATGGTAGATGGATTGTCCCACAGACTCTAAGTCCTATCGGCACTATAAAATGATTCTTCTAAGCAGCAATTACCAAAGCACTCTGTCAAATACCTGCTTCATGCTACTGGTAATATTATTGCAAAATTTTCATATAACCCAGCAATACCTCTCATGCCTTCCCATTATGTTTATATCTACCACTCTGTGAGTTTAACATTTTATTTCTATATTTATTTTTATTTTGAGCCAAATGATAGTAGTCACTGTCCGTAAGATCCCTAAAGCCATATGGAATGCAAAAGAGAAGTCTCTTTCCCATTTGTTTTTAGCTGTTGAAGCAGAACTAGGTACTGTATTTTGGTGTAATTTTGTCACTTACTTTTCCATGTTCCAGTCCAAGGATTTTGAAAGCATTCTTAAGGTTGCATTGGTTTGTTTCCTAATGAGCTGGTTCTCTTTTTTTTTTTTTGTTTTTTTGTTTTTTTTTTTTTTTTGATGTATTAATTAGCTGGTTCTAAGATGCTTACATTCGATGAGCTGGTTCCATTACATTTGACATTTCCAACAATGGTGCATAGTTCTTCTTTATGTTTGCCTAGATTTGTTTTAGTTTGGTGGCTTTATGACTATTAAGGTTTAAATCAATTTATTACTTTATTATATTTAGTAAATCTATAACATATAGATATTAAGAACCTTGTTGCCTTCTACCATAGGCAGTAAAGCTAGCCTTGCCATGGACAGAGACAAGAACCTAGAAGATAACCAAAACTGAAGAGCAAAGAAGTTTGCTGGTATTGTTTAAGTTTCTGATGAGCTTAATTTATGACCTTGAATAGCCCTTACTAGGCTGTATTATCTTTTGGTTTTAATATATCATGCCACGTTATTATCTTGTTTTAGTCTTCTTTATTCTGGAGTTAGTTAATTTGCTTAGCTTTAGGTGTTGCAATGAATTAAAATAATAGCACAATTTCACTAGGAAAACTATAATACCCTATAAAGATCAGTTTCTTGTTGGTGTAAATGCATGGTCTAGCTATCAATGAAGATTAATTTTACTGAATACCTGGAAGCTTTATCCAGGAGTTTTGTTGTCTACTTATGTGTTGGTTCTTTGCATGTGGTCCAAAATAGTGGTGGGTGGCAAATGAATTGCATTCAGACTAATTTTTCAGATTTTTTAAATTATAAGGATTCAAAGTGGAAATATTTTTCTTTTCAGAAAATCGGTTTTCAATCTGAAATTTTGTATTCGTCTTTAAACATTGTGGAGCCGTGTAAATTTTTTACTTCAGTAACATATATCTAAGACCCTTATATTATACAGGTATGAAAAATAATTAGTTCACGGTCAGAACAATATTTTAGATTCACTTTCTTTGAAAAGCCATTATGTTTAGTGTCATTTGTATATCCCTATACTTTGCCTTTCAATCTTTAGTTATCTTCTGATAAATATTTCATTTACTTAAAAAATGATACTTGTTTTTATTAGTTGAAAATAGCATTCACTTAGCCAAAAAAAAAAACATTGCTAATGATGTCAAGATTGGCATGTGTTAGTGACATTATTTTTAATAATTAGCCGTGTGCTTTATCTAGAAAGCACATTTTCTGCCTCTTTCCTGTCTGTAGAGTCAGACCCAAAGTGAGCATTCTTCCAGTGGATAAGGATCTTTTGTTTCTTTTCTCAAATAATAAATTGTGTGAGGTAGACATTTGGAAGACAAATTGTGGCCATTACTTTGTACCTGTGGCGAATTAGAATCTCAAGTACACACTATTGAGTCCGGTGAGCTTGTTTTACAAGGAACCATTATGTACTTATTACTTTATTCAACATGTTATACTTCTGACCTTCAAGCAAATTATAGAGGGGTGTTGTAGTTGAAAACCCTTGTGATACTTACAATGTGTATGACCAATCATCTTTAAAAGCCTAGGTAGTTATTAATATGTAATATGTTGAAGATACAAACCATCTCTATTGTCCATGACCATGCAGAGGACCAGTGTAGGATTGTCATATCTTAACCTTTCGTGTACTATTCAGAGTAGGATTACGTATGTCGACTTTGAATTGATGCATGTCGACCATTCCTCATTTTGCTTCATATACTACATGATGTGCATGTATTATAGTTAAAATCCCCTATAACATTTTTTTTTTCTTTTTCTTTATTAGTAATGCATTCAGATGTTTGACATGTTTCCTAATTATCAAAATGAATGGCAAGAACACTGAAAATCAAATGGGAACTTGAATACTAAAGAGAATTGAAAATAACTCTTACTGCTATTGTCATTCAGCATTTTGGAATGTTATCTTGTATCGAATTTTCCTTAAATGAACTGATTCTTGATTAGAAATTGACTTCCAATTTCTTGAATATAGCAGGGTTAGCAGTTATGCAGTAAAGGTGTACCAAGGTTGAGAAGCTCCTGTTCAGTTGAAAACTTTCGTGGGTTAATACTGGATTGGATTAATAATGTATTTCAAAATACTTGTTCAAATGCTGGGATATAAGTTTGTCAATTGCACTGAACATATGTTGAAGATGAATGGTGATCGATTCTTCACTTTTGCAGATTTGGGGATAGTCTTTTTAGTTTAGACTTATACTTTTGTACATGAAGAATCTATATTTGACTGTTTTAATTATAATTGATATGTAGCTGTCAATCTCCATATATTGATATGATAGACAATGTAATAATTTTAGTATTTTAATGGAATGACTTGAAACCTTTTATTCCTATATATATTTTTTTATGTATTTAGAAGAATTCCATTGTTTATAATTAGTATATAATGGAATCTTTTTTTTTTTTAATATAAAAAATAACAATATTAGGAAAATTATTTATAGCTTTTATGAATTGTAATGAAATTGTTCTCATAGCATATAGGAAAGGCTATAACATAAAAAAACTACTAACTTAATCAAATATTTATAGCAATTAAAAAATGCAATAGAAACACGATTATAGCCTTTACAAAAGGTTGTGATTGCGCCTATAATAGCATTTTAGAACATCATGCATAACATTTATAAATTGCTATCAATAAGAGGAGACTTTTGATAGCATGGGCTCTGATAGCATTAGGTGAAATGCTATCTATTACCTATTATAGTATTCATCTCATGCTATATTACGCCAGTTTTGTTGTAGTGAGGCTTCAAAAATTTTGTTCCAACAGCTTGCAAATGCAGCTCATGTCTAATATTCATATCTTGTAAATCCATTCTAGCTTTGATTGTATCTTTTGTTTTCCCCTCAAGATTCAACAACGTTCCAAGAATACTATCACATATATTTTTCTTAATGTGCATTACATCAAAATTATGTCTTATTTTAATATTTGACCAGTACTCCAACTCAAAAAAAATAAAATAAAAAATAAAAAATACTTTTCTTAGTCCAATTCAATTTAGCAGCAAAGCGTTTTCTTTTCCGGGCAACGTTATTCGGGTTTTTCCTAAATGGTACATGTCTGATATGTTCTAATTGCTTTAGAATGTCACAACCAGATAACGGCTTAGGTGTAGATTGCTTTTTATCCTTCCCATTAAATTATTTGCTTCATTTCCAAGGATGGTTTTGGGATAAGTACTGATGATGACCTATATGGCATATTTTACTTCTCAAAGGTTATGATGATTTTTCTCCATTACAAACAAGACAAGCAACCCCTTGATGCTCCAACCAGATAAATTTCCATATGCAGGAAAGTCATTGACTGTCCATAAAAGACATGCATGCAAATGAAAAGTCTGTCTACTAGATACATCATAAGTTTTAACACCATCCTTCCAAAACTTTTTTAATTCATCTATCAATGGTTGTAAGTACACATCTATATCTTTTCCAGGTGTTTATGGGCCAGGAATATGAAAGACGAAGATTTCATGCATTTCCATGGTGGCAAATTATATGGCACAAGAACCATTGGCCATATACTATATGAATTACTCATACTGCCAAATGGATTAAAACCATCTGTAGCAAAACCTAAACAAACATTGCGAGGATCTATTGCAAAATAAGGATATTGTCTATCAAAGTCTTTCCAAGCTTCTGAGTCAACTGGGTGCCTTAAAACTGATAATGTATCTGTACGTTTATCCTTATGCCACCTTATATCGGAAGCTGCATGTTTATACGTAAACAATATTTGTAGTATAGGTCTAAGTGGAAAATAATGCAATATTTTTTGTGAAATCTTGTTTTTTCCACTATGAAATTTATATCTATATTCACCACACACAAGACATTTGTCTACTTTTCATGTTCCTTCCAAAATAAAACACAATCATATTTACATCCATGAAGTGATTCATACCCTAATCCACTATCTCATAACATCTTCTTAGCTGTATAATGTGAATCTGGAATGCAAGATCCATTAAGACGTGCTTCCTTCAATAGTTGAAGTAACATGTCTAATACCTGTTACACCAATGATTTAGTACTTTAATATGTAGTAATTTCACTATAAAAGTTAAAGTTGAAAACTTTGTGCAACCCAGATATAATTCTTGTCTAGCTACACCAAATAATGTCTCAAAATTATAGAAATCAGTATTTCCTGAGTTACTTGACTCCCCAAAACCCATATCTCATTCCCATGTGGCAACCCACATACATCGTTCAATAATTCTATACACTCATCATCCACTTTATCATTTGTCTCCTCAATTGCAATATTGTTATTATTTTCAGCTGATTCTCCATGAAATATCCATCTTCCATAACTTTGAGAGAACCCATACAAAATCTAATGTTGTTGGATGGTTGCTAGATCATGTAATTTAGTGTTTTGACAATCTCGACAAGGACAACGAGATTTATTGTTGCAATCTAAGTGATTTTTAGCAATGTCAATAAAAGATGTAACACCATCTTTGTATTCTCTAGATAACCTATTTGGCAACCAAATCCAAGTCCTATCCATTTTTAGTTCCTGTATAAAGTATTATACGCAAAAAATAGAGTCTAATAAGAAAACAATTTTATCAACCGTAATGTCTCTAAAACATAGGGCATTTATAAACAAGTAATTAATTTCAATAATACAAACAACTTAAAAACACAGTTTTGTTAGCTTTAGGACTAAACAAGTGCATCAATTGTGAATACAAAGAACTTAAAAATATAGTTTTTTTTTTATTTATTTATTTATTCTCTTTAGTTGCTAAATTAACGTTGATGCCTTTTTGGCTTGATTGTATCATAAATTATATGTAGAATGTCCATATATTTTTTTTATGTTTCACAAGAACTTGAGTTTTGGTCTTAAGTTGAATATATAAGATGAGGTTAGAGAAATTTTTGGTCTTGAGTTTTGGTATTTGTACTCATCCATATAGATATAAGAGTGAGACACAAATCAATAAAAAACAAACTTTCAACTATTACAAATATTAACAAGCAACAAAACAGAGTATGAACCACAACCAAAGTCATTATTTTCAAATATAAATCAAGGACTCGCTATCATAAGCACCATCATTAGCTTATATGCCTTATCGTTTAAATAACAAGAAGCCGTATTAAATAATAAAATCAAAGTCATACTAAACAATAAAATCAATCTTCTTCTCCATTATTTTTAAGTTAAAAAGAATTCATATTAGAGTCCTAATTTTAGAAATACCACCACATACAATTCATTACAGTCCCAATTATAGTATCATTACATACAACCATAAAAATATTGAAACAAGTTTTGAAAAGCTCAAACATCTAACAACCTAAAACAAAATGTCCAATGAAACCTCAAAACTTTATCAAACTAAAATACATACCTTTGCTGCAATTTTAGTCTTACTAAAATCCATTTGAGCTCGCTTCTATTTGAGAGTTCAAGTTGAAGATTTTTAAGTATCAAGTGAAAGAGAAAAGGATCTTGAGAAGATGAACAAAGTCAGAAGATGAAGAGACAAATAAACCCACAAATAGTCTCTGAACAATCCACTTAAAAGGTGTTTTTGTCTTTTTTTAAAGATAGACATTAATTAGGACAATAAAATGATGTGAAAATATGGTGGAAAACTAAGTGGCGGGCAATACTCCCACCACATGAAAATATTATGTAAATATGTATAATTTTTTAGCTATACATTAATTCTAGTATTAATTTTATATTATTTATGATAACAAACAATTTATATTTAATATATGTAAAAAAATGAATAAAAAAACAATTTATATTAATAATATAAGTTAAGTATTCAATACATAATTCCCAATGATATCAAATTTATTTGTAAATAATTATTTAATTTATAATATTTTTCCATTAAGATATATACCATTTTGTAATTTCCAATTTTATAATTTATTATTAATTAAAATATATTACCAATCTACTTAATAATTTAGGTGATAAGCATTAGGGATAACAAAAAACGGGTTTCGATAGGTTTTGTAAAATCGACACTCATACATTATTTTGAGTACAATTTATCAAAATAAATACAAATATCACATATATAGCTTTGTGTGTATGTATGTAATTTCCCTGGTCCACAAGTGTAGGTGTGGATTTTTTTGCACCTGTACCCACACCCAAACCCGTATCAGGTGTGGAATTTCACATCAAAATCCGCCTATGAAGCCACTTAACAAAATCAACACTTGCCCACAAATCCATTTAATAAAATCAAACACTCTTCAATTATGGGCATAAATCCATAGGTTCACAAGTTTGTACGTGGAATTGCCTTCTCTAAATATAATAAATCACTCTAAATAGATGATATGCGAGTAACAATCTTATACCATTCATTTGAATTCAATACAATAAAATATAGTAACTAAGTCAATATGTAACAGGCAAGTAATAATTTATATTTAGATTGCAAAAGTAATGATTAATCTTAGTCAGCAAATCTCCGATCTGCTTGGTGTCAATTTTTTTTTTTTTAAATAAAAAATCAAACTCAACATATACAATATAACTTTTGTCAAATGAGATTTAAAAACGGATAAATGATATTTTCTAAAATAGAATTAAACCTAAATGCATATTAATAAAACCACCTTATTCTCTTCAAATTGTAAATCAAGAAAGTCTAGCATATGACTTAGTTAGAACACATATTTAGTGCCCATTTATTGATGGAACTCGAATTATTTAAGAAGTGAAATGAAAATCCAAATAAATTAGTTTGAATGGGCCAAAAGTAAAAATTTTGTAACCATACTACACATTGACTTTTACAATATATATATGTATATATATACATATATATATGTTACCTAATCAATCTCTTTTGTAATATCAATTCGTTTCATCACCATTTTTATAGGAGTATGCAACTCTATTTTTCATCTACATTAAATCGAATTTAAAAAATTATATTTCCAACTCTTATTATATTAAATTTTGTCATTCGATTGAGACCAATAATTTAGTATAAGAAACAAAGAAAGTAATATAACCATTCGACTAGTATAATCTTGTGTCTCGCATTGTTCATCGATTATTAATTTCCTTAAAATTTGTTATGTTTTTGGGACCAATAACTTAGTCTCTAAAGAGAGAATAACTTACCATGTTTTTGGCTATTAAAATATTTGTCTCCTAAGACACTTTTAAATCAAGGTTTTTAATTCAAATATTCATCTCAATTAATTCAAAATTGGAATAATATTTTGGCGAGGTGGCACCAACTTTAAAATAATATTTGGCTACCAAATTGCTTTCGTAGTAGAATGCTTGCTACTTAGACAAAATGTGCAGTCTCCAATATCTCAAGCAAATGAAAAAATATATATGGAGACAAACATCGAATTGCATTACCAAAAACTATATTTGAAATCTAAATTTAAGTTAGACTCAAAAGATAACTAGTATTTAGAGACGAACTACAATATCATAGTAAAAAACAAGATTTAGAGACGCACTATATTGTCTCTAAATGTTCTCCCAAGCTAATAGTTAATTTATAGTCCATATCTATGAAGACGAGTGCTAAATTCATTGCTAAAAGCTTTCGTCAAAGACAAAAACCAAATTGGACTCAAAATATAACCAACATTTTGGTACGAAGTGGGGATGGTAGTAGATTGCTTCATTCAGAGACAAAATATATCATTTCAAAATGCACCCTAAGTTAAATGCCCGGTGGTCAAACAAAAATTCATATCTATAGAGACAAATAATAAAATGCATTGCAAAAAGTGTTATTTAGAAACCAAATATCTATACGACTCCAAATGTATGGTATCTAATATTCACATTTCTTGCAGTGATAAGAGATGTAGATGAAATCAATGCATGTGGAACTGGGGTGAGCGCTTTGGGATCTCATCCTATGAAATGGACCAGAAGAGGTTTTACTTGTTCCAATATTGTTTATGCTAGTCTTCCCTGCGTAGATGCAAGCTCGGCACAGATCATTCTGAGTGGCATCGTAGTGTACTTCCTTTAAAGGTTTTACAGAGTTGATGTTGGATCCGGGTTTGGGTCTTTGGGTCATACATTAACAGTTGATGTAAAGTAGTAACTATCTTTAATTTAAATATAGTGTAAAGATTGTGGGCCATACTCCTTATCACCTTCTTTACTTTCAGATCTCTTACTAAGAGTATATGACAACTTATGGATCTTCAGTGAGGCTTAATGTAATTTGTTGTTTAATGAATCAAAGATAATTACACTAGTTAGGCAAATGGCGTGAGGTATCTTATTAAATATGATGTTATAAGGTATGCCTTGATTATTCAAATCTTTGACAATCTGCCTAGTTGTTTTCTTTTCTTTTTCGGTCTTATCATGCTCTTTTCTATTCTTTTTCTTTTTCTTTTCTTTTCTTTTTTTTTCATAATTTTTCTGTACAAATCTTCTTAATTCTGATAACCTTCCATTTATAACCACAGTGTGTCATTCTTTTATTCTCTATAGTGTATATATAATATGTATAGAATAAGAACCATGTCAAATTGATCACCTTTTGTAGGCTTCAACAAAAGGTTAATATCAAAAACTTGGGGAATTTTGACTTTTTTTTTTTCCAGATTCGTGTCTGGAAAATCAAATAGGTAACTAGTTGTAGAGATCTTATCCAATTGTCTATTATTTGAAGTGTGCTTGTTGGTTTTTTTTATTTAGTGTTGCTAGAATTATATTTTATTAAAAAAAAAAACACATAAATTTCTTATCAAATTGGCTTTGGTGTTCTATTGAATACAAGAGAGTGAAAAGTAGGACCAGTATTATAGACGATGAAGAGTTTAAAATCAAATACATAGTGCAAAAGATTATTTTTGTTGACGTTATTTTTTAGTCAACCCAGTTCTTTAATCCCAGTACCTACAATTCAACAACTGTAAAGCAAATCGAATATGGCAGAATAAGAACACAATAAAAAAATACACTTCTTTTTACGTGGTTCGGCAATAATAAAGCCTACGTCCACGACTGTCACCCTTGTCTCCGATAGAGTAACAGTATATTATTTTCCTCCCATCATTACAATGAATTTGATCCTCTATTTCTAGCAAGGGGATGATACAATTTGAGTAGGTTTGAATTACATATAGATAAGGCAAAAAATAATTTACATTAATTATAATAATTTGGCATTTATTCTGATAATAATAACACTCAGATCTTTTCCAATAAATCAGTAACAAAATCCGAAAATCTTGGTATTTAATTCTCTTCAAATCAGGATAGTTGACTCCTTCCCGAATTAGACTGTTTCAGCCTTCTAAACAGTCAATGAACAGGTCATAGCGAGCTCATGAATTGGCAGGGTATTCGAGCGATCTAATACGCAAGCAAATACTCTAGAAGATACACGAGCAGATACCCCGAGCAGCCTATATACGAGCTAATGGACGAGCAGATACCATCTCATGCATGCTGTTCGAGGTGGTTAGCGAGCTAATAACCATTGTGCACTTGCTGAATAACGGTCCGTGGGCTCAAAACCCACCGCGCTAGTAGACGGTCTCAAAGCATGGGTTGATGAAAGACAACAAAGATTATCAAGCTCATAAGACGACCAGATTACCAAGCTCATAAGATGACCAGATTACTTGGCTCATAAGACGAGCTCATGCACTATTCAACGAGCATAGAGAACACAATCAGATAAAGAATGCAAGCCATGCTCCTTACTGATCGCTTACCAGAGTGACAAACGAGCAGGCAACTAAGATGCAACAGTATGCACTCCTACGACACCGCTTTGACAATTAGGCTTATTGGACTTCTATTCATTTGAACTGATGTTGAGCTTCAACAACCCATTTTCTATGATCGCAAAAATACTTATAACACTAGCCCTCTTGTTTTCAGTACATTTTTTGAACTAGAAGCAACGAGCTCATCAATAAAGCAATTTTGGTGGGATTCATCACGTTGCTTTTTCAAATTCAGACTAATCTCTAGACACGTGGTGTCTCCCTAGGTGCCAATATATTGTACGTCTCTTACCATGCACATTTAATGCACGTCCCTCAACCGGCTGCACATGATGACAAAATCTCGAGATTTACGCTGCACCGCTGGATCAAAGGCGGTTATAAAGCTATTTAATCAACGGTTGGGGCCTGAATTTGATAGCTATATATATAAACAGATGCTCTAGAAACATATAACTTTCAATTTTTCAGTTTCTCTCTTATTCATCTGTCATTTACTGCTCAACCTCAGCATCTTTACAACAACCAAATTTCCATCACTTTCAAGGTGAGTTTCTAAAATTTTTCACGACTTTTTAGTTAGGACCTTGATTTGCACTGTGCTTGGCTACGTTCATGAACCTGGTTCTCATCTGAGTTCTTCATGACTTTTTCATTTTCGACATGATAATATCTGAAGAACTTGAATAAATAGTCTGTTTAATCGCATTAATAGCATGCATATATATCATTCTCTGTTTGTAGCTGTCTGATATTCTAACTCTAGTCACGTTGGAAATCTATCCATGATGATCTAACAACTTTTACAGCCTCTTAAGCTTGCAACTAAGGCTTCTAGGCACTCGGTAGCCCCTTACGTGTGTGACTTAATGTTTAGGAAAATAAGATTATCCTTTAACTTTGTGCTTCGGTCTGCTATTAGCGACATGATCCCCTTATTCCTTTTGTAGATATCAAGTCATAATAGTTGCAATCACAAAGTGGGGGGTGCTGATAAAGATTCCAAAGAGGAATCTGCCCAAGTTAGGAATACTGAATGTGCTACCTCTCATAGCGATGAGGCCGTATCAAAACCTGTAGTTCGTGACGATCCCCCTGCTCACTCTCCTTTTCATCGATATGACTCCAATATCAACCTCAGCGAGCTCGAATCAATAGTTGAGGATTTTAGCCTACCTTCTGGATGTCGTGTAATGGTGCCGACAACCCATGATCACACAACTTATCCTCCTCTAGGGTTCATATCCATTAGTCGCCAGCATATAGAAGCTGGCTTTAGGTTTCTTGTTCCTCACTATCTGATTGACCTTTTGAACAATCGTAAGCTAGCTCATTTTCAACTTACCCCCAACTCCTACGCTCATTTAACTTCCTTAACTGCCGTATTTCAAAAAAATAATCTTCCAACAGCAACTCCCCAAATGATCTAGCACGTTTTTTTTTTTAAAGTACCACTGGTCTCAAGGTAGAAAAGCGAGACGGATTCTTTTATACTTCTGCTCGCAATTCGCCTTATAAGGTATACCTTCCCAAAGGAGTTGGCAAGTCGAATGTAGGTGACTATAAGACACGCTGGTTTTATGTGTCTTGCCTTTCACTTGTGGATCTCAAGCATTTTTCATTTTGTTCTTCTCCTGGTGAGCATATTATCAGCTTGATTCTTTATAAGCATTTACTATTGCTGTCACATTTACCCAACCTTCAATTCTTGTGTAGATACCATGTGCTTGATCGGGCTCATAAGTGAAAAGGTAGAAGCACTACAAAAATTCTCAGAGGTTAAAAGTCCTTTAGACGACTAGTTGCCAACAGACTACTTTCTTCAGAAGTACGGGCTCGCCCCTCATTCAAACCACAAATTACTTCACAAGCGTCACAATCTAGGAGTTCGCAAGAAAAAGGAAGTTCTTTTTGCCTTTGAAGCATTTAGTGAGGAAACACCAAGCTTGCTAGAGAAACAATCTACAACAATGGTGCAGCTTAACTTTGCAATACCTCCTCTCGATGAAGATGAGGTCCAAATAACAGATGTTGCCAATCCTCCACCTTTTCCACCTAATGAGTCTGTCCAAGCCCTAAAAGTCCCCGGCTCATAAATGACCTCAAAAACAGCTACGGGGTCGTCTTCTCAAATGAATTCTGCTACACCTTCAGATGGGTCTGGCATGAAATATAAGATAGTGAGGAGGAAACCCACGAGCAGAAATGCTTAGAAGGAGAGCCCTGTTCAGTCAGCTCCACCTTGAAATGGCTTGTCTACTAAAAGACCTAGTGCCGCTAAAGGTAAAGAGGTCACTGAGCCTCTTCTAAAACGTAAAAAAACTAAAGGAAAAAAGCCCGCAACTGAAGAAACAGTCCAGGACTTTGATACGGGGGTATTCTATAATGACTTCCTGGATTACGCGCCTCATTTTCAAGGATCTGAGAAACCAGCCCTTTACAGAGAGAACAAAAGAGGTAACAGACTGATCAGTTACCTTGGTCGCTACCATCTGTTGGTAAGCTTCAACCAAATATTTTCATATTTTCATTATTTTATTTTTGTTATTGACATTTTGTTTCAGGCTTCCATGGCTTTCATGAAGCTGCTCAAAGATCTCCCCAAATGGCCAGAGGAAAAAGCTTTAATACAGAAAGTCATAAAGATACTTGAGGGCGAAAAGGAAAAAGTCTAAGGAGAGGTGCAAATCTTTAAGTCGGAGTCTAAAAAGACAAAGAAGATTACCCATGATTTTGAGCAAAAATTAAAGAATGCTCAAAAGCAGAAAACTGAGCTAGAAAAGAATTTAAAGTTCCGAGAGAGCACGATCATATCGCTAAGGGAAAAGGGTAAAGATTTGAAATAGGAGCTTAAAAAGTTGAAAGCGAAGATGACTTCTCATCAACAACTAGCTGATACAGCTGAAAAGAAGATCGAGTTGGTGCATCACGAGGCAACAGTAATGAAGGAGAAGCTTGTTCGGGCCCAAGAGATTATAGATCAAGCTGAAGCTCGCACCAAGGCCTTGGTCGAAAAAACACGCGAAGAGGCCACGTAGAATACGAGTAGTTTATTCTTGTACACTCTGTGGTTGAAATGCTAGGACATAGATGTCTCATTCTTTGGGCCAAATGCGAATGAAGAAGTGAAGAAGTATGCAGCAAAGGCTACACGTCAGATCGTAAGAAAAGGTCAACAAGGGGTTAATCCCCCACTTGTTCAGACGAGCTCAAGTCCTTCTACCTCCAATATGCCTCCAACTCAGCTCGAGGTCCTGATTCCTGTGACCTCTGAGGGTGCAACTCTCCAGTGCCCAACTCATCCAAGCATGACAACATCAGCTCCGTCTTCAAGTAATGCTCCTCTAACCCGACCAAGACCCTCTTCAAGCTCCTCGCAACAAATTGCTCCCAAGGTTTAAGGTAAAACTCCAACAGAAGCCACTAGTGACCAAGGCTCAAACATTCCCCCTGGCACTTAGGAAATTTTTGCTTCTTTTTTATTGACCTTGCCTTGTAATTAATACAGTTATTAAACTTGTGAGAAATCACGAATTTTAATGCAATTCTACCATTCTATTTGTCTAACTTTGCTTTATTTTTCCTTGTTGAATGATAAATCTGATCATCAATAATAATCAAATCTAATGATAATTGAACATGGTCGAGTAACATATTATAATAAACAATGTCTGAGCATATCACTGATATTAGGTAGATACGTTAATTGAGTTGTAGTTTCACCATAGATGTTCATAGGTCACACGACCTTCCAAGGTTTATTAATGAGAGTCCACAGGTACCCAATGTTCCTTCCAGAGCTTGCTCGCCCACATGCATCATTAGGACCTTCCAGGACAAGTCTATAGGTAGCCAATGTTCCTTCCAGAGCTTGCTTGCTCACAAGCATCATTGGGACCTTTCAGGACATTAAAATGAGTCCACAGGTAACCAATGTTCCTTCTAGAGCTTGTTCACTCGCATAATTGAGACCTTTTAGGATATTGTTTGCTCACAGATAACGATCACACCTTTAAGAGCTCGGATGCTCACAGGTAGTAATTATATCTTTTAGAGCATTAGCTTACAGGTATCAATTGCACCTTCTAGAGTCTACTCACTCATAGGTAGCAATCGAACCTTAAAAAGCCTGAGTAGAATTAATAATAATAATAATAATAATTTGCTGATGATCATATTTTGCATAAGAGACAATAATGGTTGCTGACGGTCATATCAACTTGTCATAAGAAGCAATAATAATACTAGGTGGTAAAAAATTATGAATGTGATCATGCCATCTTGCACAGAAAATTTCATTGGTAGAATAATTGGTTCATTGATTTATGGAAAATACAAGAGTTTAACGAGTTTGAATAAATCAAACAAAATATGACTGGAGGTGCTTTGCATTCTATGCTCGTGAGACCTCGGCTCCATTCATATTAGTTAAGTGGTAGGCTCCATTCTTTAGACTTCCCTTAACAACATAAGGGCTTTCCTAGTTCGGATCAAAAGTTCTGTCATTAGGCTTCGAGTTGTATATAGAATGAGTCGCAAGACTAGATCACCAACTTTGAAACTCCATACTCGAACTTTTTTGTTGTAATACCTAGTGATTCTTTATTGATAAACTGCGACTCTCATATAAGCTGCCTCTCTTGACTCCTCGAGCATATCTAAATTTGTAGCAAGTAGCTGGTCGTTGTCTTCTTATCTGAACGTTGCTCTTCGCTGGCTGATGACTTTAAACTTTGCTGGAATCATAGCTTCCGAGTCATATACCTTTTACAGTTCATCTACCCAAGCTCCCTTCCTTGCTTCCAGCTTAGTCTTCAAATTCCATTTGATAATCTTGTTAACATCTTCGATTTGCTCATTGGCTTAAAGGTGGTCCATAGCTGAAAAGCTCTTCGTGATTCCAAGATCCCTGTAGATCTTTTTGAACTGCTCACTACTAAACTGAGTCCATTATCAGTCACGATCTGTTGAGGAATTTCAAACCTGTAAATGATATTCTCCCAGACAAATTTCATGATATTTGCAGTGGATATTTTAGCGAGCTCTTTGGCTTCTGCCCACTTGGTGTAGTAGTCCACTACAACAATTACATGCTTGCATTTCTTATGAGCTGTTGGGAGAGATTCGATCAGATCCATGCCCTAAATAACGAAGGGTCATAGACTGACTATTTGCTATAAGAAAGTTGGTAGTGCTCGAGGAACTTTAGCGAACCTCTGACACTTATCACATCTCCTGTCCATCTCAATCCCATCTTGCTTCATGGTTGACCAACGATAGCCCCCTAACATGATTGCCATAGTGGTCGTATCTCTTCCAAGACAGTTTGACAATCTGATCCGTCAATGGAGCTATGAATCCCCTCTTATAAAGCATATCATCGTAAATGTAATATCTGACTGTTTGAGCTCGTAGACGACGAGCTTCCAACTTATCCCCAAGTAGTTTTCCATCCTATAAGTACTCGATAAGGGGACTCATCCATGAGTCCTGTGTGACAACAATCGTCATCATCTCATCCTGTGGCTCCATGCTCAGGATTGGCAAAAATTCCACCTGTATAACTGCCATAAAGTCTGTATCTTTTGCTGTGGCAAGGCGAGCTAATGTATCAGCATGCAAGTTTTGCGCCCCGAGGAACCTCTATGGCCCATTTAAGTAGTCGCCTTGAAGTGTTCGACTTCTAAAAAATTTGCTTCAACGGATATTTAGTCGGCACTTCAATTGTGTGAGCCTGAAAATAAGGACGCAGTTTCCTTGATGTTATCACCAAACAATATGCTAACTTCTCCATAGGCGTACATCTAGTCTCTGCATCGAGCAGCCTCTTACTCACATAATAGATAGGAAACTAAGTCTTGCTCTCTTCCCAGACCAAAGCTGTACTGAGAACATGCTGAGCTACTCCCAAATAAAGGATCACCTTCTCTCCGTTCACAGGCTTAGACAACAAGAGAGTTCGACCCATATATTCTTTCAATTGTTAAAAAGCCACCTCACACTCTTCCGTCCATTAAAAGTTTTTTGCTTTTCTCAGGGCATCGAAAAAAGGGATGCCTCTGTTCGTTAATTTGGATATGAACCTGCTGAGTGCAGCGACTTGACCATTAAGACTCTGCACATCCTTGATCCTGTTTGGCGACCTCATGTCTATTCTTCAGATTTGCTTCAATCCCCCTGTTATTGATCATGAAGCCTAGAAACTTGTTGGAAGCCACCCCAAATGCACACTTCAATGGGTTCAGCTTCATTTGATACTTCCTCAGGATCTGAAACATCTCCCCCAGATCGCGTACGTGTTTAGACATCTGCTTCGATTTCACCAACTTATCATCAACATACGCCACCATTGTTTTGCCAATCAGATCTACGAATATCATGTCGACCAGTTGCTGGTAGGTCATTCCTGCATTCTTCAAACTGAATGGCATGACTTTGTAATAAAGCCTCAATCAGTAACAAATGAAGTGTGCTCCTCGTCATTAGAGTTTATTAGGATCTGATTATACCTTGAGTACATATCCATGAAACTAAGGAGTTGATGACTCGCGATACCATCCACGAGTTGATTAATCCTTGGTAGAGGAAAACTGTCATTTGAGCATGCTTTATTGAGATTGGTGAAATCTATGCACATTCTCCACTTCTTATTCTTCTTCTTAACTAGAATGAGATTGGTTATCCAAACTAGGTAGTGAGCCTCTCATATAAACCCATTCGCCAAAAGTATGACTACTTCTTCTTTGAGCGCCTCATAATGCTATTTTGTTATTGGTCTCCTCTTCTGACAAACTGGCCTGTGATAGGGATCAATGTTCAACCTGTGAGACATTACTTTTGGGTTGATCCCCACCATGTCTTCATAATTCTAAGCGAAGATATCCAGGTTGGCTTTCAAGAAGTCAGTGAGCTCAGCTTTAATATTTGGAGGTAAATCCTTCTTTAATTTCAAACATCTCTCAACATCTACCCCACTGACTCGTACATCCTCAAGTTCCTCAATAGGCCCTATTGCTCTATATGTCTCCACTTCTCTTGGATCCAGATCCTGGCTCAACCCTTTCTCACTAATAGGTTGCGGTCTCAGCTTGGTCACTACATTGACCTTCTTACCTTCAACCCTCATTTTTACTGCGTCTTCATTACATTTATGCTTCAAGTGTTGCTCTCCTCGCACACACCCTACTCCATTTGACGTTGGAAACTTGATCGTGAGGGTTCTGATCGAAACTACCATAACCAGGTCATTCATTGTCGGTCTCCTGAGGATGACGTTGTATGTTGATGGGCAATTAATGATAAAAAAATCAGCCAACGTCGTAGATTACCAATCCAAGTCTCCAACAGAGAGGGGGAGCTTGACTTGCCACATTGGTACAATTGCATCCCCAGTAAATCCATATAGAGGCTCAGATGATGGGTTCAACTGTTCACGTCCCAATCCTATATGCTCGAAACAAGTTTTATACATCATGTTCATCGAACTGGCCGTATCCATCATGATCCTCCTTACTTCAGCATTTTTTATCCTTGCTCAGATGACCAGGGCATCTTAATAAGGCCAATGAACTCCTCTTGAATCCTCTTCAGTAAATGTGATTTTGTCTGAAGCCATTCTAGCTCTTTTCGAAGATCTTTCTGTCTCATTGCTGCCTGTAAGGAGAACATAACCAACCTTATGCACATAACGCTCGTGCGATCTGTTTAATGCTCCTACAATGTAAGGCTTACCATGTATTGTAAAGATGGCCCTTACCAAACGCATATGGTCCTGCTCGGTCGTCTGTTAAGGCTACTATTGTGCAGGCTGTTGAGCCTGAGGAGAACGCTGATACAGTTGTTAGGGACGTTGCTGCTGGGATTGTCGATTTGTGGGTCACACCGCATACTCTCTTAAGCAACCTCTTCTGATCAAGTCTTCAATAGCATCCCTAAGCTCCTTGCATTGGGAAGTATAGTGTCCAGTTTCATTATGATAGGTACAGTACTTCCTTAGATCCCGAAATCTATTAGGGATATCTGTGGGACTCGGCCTCCTAAAATTCTTCCTTCTCTTCTCTGCTTCAAAAATCTGATCCTGTCTGTTTGACAGGATACTGTAGTTCTGATAGTGACTCCGAAGTGGAGGTCACTTTCTTCTGGGCTCATTTTTGGCCCGTTTCGCCACTTGATTGCTGGTGCGATTCCTCTGACTGCTCTCTTTGTTCCCACCATGATTCCTCTTCTTTCCTTAGTGATAACTGCTTGTCCTGCTCTTTTGATCGTTGGGCTTCCTTAGCCTAAAAGCTTCTTCCCATTTGATTTCCTTTACAGCTCGCTTGTAGAACTCGCCCAGGTCCTTAACAGGGGACTTGTAAATGCAGGACACTGTCTCCATTGTAGAGCAGGACACTCGGGAGATTGAATCTAGGCGGTAATGACTCCCTCTCGATCTCCCTCATAAATGGGGTTCGCTCATCTTGTTGATCTTGGCCTTAGGGCCCAAGTCACGCCTCTAGTTACTAGACCCTTTGCAATAATTCCTCCACCATCAGGTCCTGTGATTCAACTCTTCTCGCAGGAGATTGCCTGCTCCTCCTACTCTCTTGATTACCAGAAAGTCGATCACACAACCTATTCTTTCTTCGCGAGCTCTCTGCCTATTACGAAACTCCTCGCGACACGTGATCCTCATTGCATTCAGGAGCTCGCTCATGTCCACGATTGGCTTTCATGTGGTAACTCCTGTCATGGCTCACTTTGATTCTCAGACTTGTTGAGGGAGGTGCCATTTCCTCTTCACGAACCTGATGTCCATCTCCCTTGGAATGTAAGTTTGATGAGCAGACCGAAACTTCTGGCTACACCTTTTCTCTTACAGTCTTTTCTCTTCAGGCTGACGTCTCATCAACTAGCCGACTCTAGGGTTCTACATTCCTCTAGGCCGTTTGAACTTGCATTTGCGTCAGAGTCCTGATTGCATTCGCCAACTGAGCCATGGTATTCTCAAGTGCCTCATGACGTTGCTACAAAACTTGTACAATATCTCCTCTACCGGCAGCAGCGGATGATTGACAGGGAGGGAATTGAGGTAAAACTATAGCGGAAGTTCCTGCCACATTGCCCCCAGCCTAGGCATTCTACTGTTTCGAATGGCCTTCGGATTGATCCGCTACCACCTTTACACTCCTGGTTGCTCTTATCCTAGCCATAACAATAAATCAAAATCGTAAAACTTTGAGAGTTAGAAAAGTTACGAAATCACGGGATAGGCCCCTCCTTCTAGCGTCAAAATATTGACGTTATTTTTTAGTCAATCCAGTTCTTCAATCCCAGTACCTGCGATTCAACAACTGTAAAGTAGAAAATCGAATATGGCAGAATAAGAACACAATAAAAAATACACTCCTTTTTATGTGGTTTAACAATAATAAAGCCTATATTCACGATTGTCACCCTTATCTCTGACCAAATAACAAGAAATTATTCCCCCCCTCCCTGTCATTACAATGAATTTGATCTCTTATTTATAGCGAAAGGATAATACAATTTAAGTAGGTTTGAATTACATACAGATAAGACAAAAAATAATTTACATTAATTATGATAATTATAGAATTTATTCTTATAATAATAATGCTTAGATCTTCTCCAATAAATCAGCAACAGAATCCGAGAATCTTGATATTTAATTCTCTTTAAATAAGGAAAGTTGACTCCTTCCCAAATTAGACTGCTTCAGGCTTCTAAAAGGTCAACGGATACGTCATAGCGAGCTCATGAATTGGCAGGGTATTCGAGTGAGCTAATACGCGAGCAAATACACTAGAAGATACACGAGCATATACCCGAGCAGATACCCGAGCAACCTATGAGCAACCTATACATGAGCTAATGGACGAGTAGATACCATCCCAGGCATGCTATCCGAGGTGGTTAGCGAGCTGATAGTTATTATGCACTTACTAAATAATGGTCTGTGGGCTTAGAACCCACCGTGCTAGTGGATGGTCTCAAAGCATGGGTTGATGAAAGACAACGAACTCTTTATATTGACCAGATTATCAAGCTCATAAGACGACCAGATTACCGAGCTCATAAGACGACCCGATTATTGGGCTCATAAAACGAGCTCATGCACTATTCAACGAGCACAGAGAACACGATCAGATAAAGAAAGCAAGCAATACCCCTTATTGATCACTTACCATAGTGACAAACGAGCTAACCATCGAGCAAGCGGTTGAGATGCAGTAGTATGCACTCTTATGACATCATTTTGACCAATGGCCCTGTTGGACTTCTATTCATTTGAACTGATGCTGGGCTTCAACAGCCCATTTTTTATGATCGCAAAAATGTCCATAATAATTTCCTTCAATAAGAACTAGGTAATCGACATATTTCTATCTTATCAAATCTTCTATCCATGTTTTATGTTTTTTCAAATTAAGTTGTCACATTGGTTTTATGGTTCATGGCAGCTGGAGTAGTCAAGAAGATATTTCCAGTCCTGCTTTTTTTCCTTCAAGGATACAAGTAAAAAGTTTTGTAGGCATACACCCTTTTACATAGTTTTGATCTTTTTGCAGCTGCTAGGCTTGATTTGAATGTTTTACATCACTAGATTATGTTATTATTTAATTTTATCTCTTAATTCTACAATATATATTTTATTACTTTATCTTTGATTGGGTATTGTATTTTCGGTGCTAAGTAAGTGGACAAAATTATTTATTTGGAATGCTATTCTACAATGACTAGATTAGCATCAGAAAGTAAATTAGTATATTTGTTGAAAGGAATAAAATTAGATCAAGTTAGTCCTTTTAGATATGGTGTGTGATGATTTTATTAGTTTGTTTCCATTTAACTTTTCATATATGAATATGTGAAAGCTAATTGAATCTATTTCTCTTCTTTAGTATTACAGTGTACCACAACTCATTTTGCCATGGAATAATTGATGATTATCAATAACTTCAATGCTGTTATCTTGTATGGCTCAAAAAAATCAATTTCGAATAATTTTGTATGACATTAAACTAGGCAAGTGGACTTCAGTTTATCTATCATAACAAGAGGTATATCTACTTCTTTTTCTTGTCACAATCTTAATTTTGTTCTGAATTTTTGAAATCGTATTCAATAATTGTAAGACTTATCTATCATAAGGAGAGATATTGGGTCCTAAAGGCACATCAAACTTCTTATCTCTCAAGTAAGTCTTTTCAAATATTGTTTGTGATGATTTTATTATTGACTTTCCTTCTAGAAATTTTCCTAAGAATATGTAATATTTAGCAGCATCCTTTTTCCACTTCCAGCTAGTTGATTTTGTTATTAAAGAATGAGCAATCCAGTTATCAATGCTAATCAGAATATTGGATACTATTGTCTACTTGAAGAATCAATGTCAAATGACGGTATGTGACATCAAACTATGCAAGTGGTCTTGAATATGTTATTTTATTTTCTGTCATAAGGTTTTTGACAAGTTGTGTTTCATTCAGTATATTCGACAAATACTACTTTATTTTTTGTCAAGTGATTTTGTACCATATGCTTGATTTTTTTTTTTTTTTATTTCAAATAACATATCTAATTATCTGTAATGTACACGTCCAGCTTTGAGTGCCACTGATGTACCTATGACAAGTTATACACAACCTTCACAATTTGCCCTGTTAATGGTTGACGTAATAAAATACCATTCCATGTAAGTTTCTTTCTGACTAGAAACAATGCTAATGTTGTATTCTGAATGTTAAAATCATCTCCATACAAAACTTACTTTTGTCAAATATAAAAAATCAAGACATCAAATTTTAATGCAGATGAACATTTAAAAAGGAAGCAAGTTTTGTTCCAAGATGCCTTGTCAAGAAAGGTTAATGACAACATTCTATTGATTGAAATTTTGTAGACTTGGCAACTTTTTATTGATAGCAAAAAGCACAATTTAGGTAACTTTGACCATAACATAGCTGCAATGTTTTTTTTTTTTTTTTGAAATAAATATAGTTGCAATGTTGTGTACATACTTCTCAATGTTTAAAATTGTATTGGTAATTGTTGGTTTAACCATTTCAATGAGAGTTAAACATGTAAATTCTCTTATCTGTCTGAGTTAGGTTTGGCTGCTTGAGAAGAGGCCAAAAATGAGATTGGATGTGACCGGTAGGAAGTCGTAGTAGTGTGGCTGATGAACAATGAACAATACCTCAACCATATGTGAATCAATGGGATGCTGATGACTGGCTATAAGTTGTATTATTTGCAGTATGTATTTTCATTTGTTGATAAGGATGGTTTAAGTTTAAATTAATTCTTTTAGATGTCATCAAATGTTATACTAAACATATGCTTAATTGTTGAAGGCATGGGTAGATTTTTCATCCCGAAGGTTTATACAATGGACAAGTTCTTCATTCTCAAAATATCTATGCTTTAGGCCGCCAAGCACCTTTAGGAAACAAGCTAATTCAAATGCAGGTCTCCTACACAATTTTGCTTCCTTTAGTGTTGGATGTGTTGTTATGCATGTCTTGGGAAATTTTGGTTGAGTTCATGTCTATTTTATCTTAAGCTTTTGCGATTATAAAATTGACAAATTCACAAACTCTTCTTTAGCTTATGCATGTGATTGTCCTTCTTTGAAGATGATAAATAAAGTCAGTCGAGTGGCATCATAATTCATGCTATATGAATTATTTTGGTGCCATTTATATTAAATGTTGCAACCAACCTTTGGTTTTGCTCTCCCGGTAGATCCACACATGGTCCTCAATATTCAAGCATGATATCTAATATTCTATAACACACTTCCTTGCTCACTGTGCCACTATACCAATGTACACGCATTTTGCAATTGGCTTGTTAATTTGAGACATCATCGTTACTGTTTCATGTAAGCGACTTCCTAATTTAAAACCACAAATATTATATATATATATAGTTTTTTTATTCTTTCTTCATTTTTGTGAGTTAACAGAATAAGCAATTCTTTCTTGTTTTTGTCTTTATTTTTTATTGGTGAAATGCTTAAAAATTGGTTCTAAATTTTTTGTTCAAGCTTGATGATATATTTTCAATCTTCTCTATCATCTGTAATGAAACAATCTCAAATAGCATTGTCAAATAGAAAGAGCCGAGCATAGAAGTTGAAATAGTAACCAAGCAAAAAGATCACTAGTAGCATAGAGCATAGACCAAACGGTGTAGCCTATCAGGTTTGCTTATACAATGGGCTTGGATCAAATAAGGGCTTTTGAGGTTAAGCCACCAATAAGGGACAAAAAAACAGTGAATGGGAGACATTTGAATATAAAAAATAATGAGAGAAAGAAAGAGAAGGTGGGCTTTGGGGTTTCTTGTTTCAAGATTAAGTGGCTAAACTTGGTCAAATTTAGCCCAAATTTCAGCTGAAGAATTATCATAAGAAGCCAACAAATCTATTGGTTGGATTTTCCAGTTATCCTCTCTACGGTGTTATCTTGAGATGCCCACTTAGAGAGACCTAACCTTTGTCTTGTTGGAATCTATCCATTTAAATGATAACTATGATGTTAGTTGAACCAAGAATATTTATTCTTGATGCTATTATCTGTCTCTAGTTATTCTAGAGAGAACCTATTGTAAACTCATTGTTTTATTGGAGATATGGAAGTTTTTGAAGTTTTTCTCATATTAAGTTTTCCACGTAAAAATTTGATACCTCATTTTATGATTGATTTACTATTTTTGTGAGTGGTTATAACACTAATACTATTTAGTGGAAAGAAGTGTTAGAACTCAATAGTGAAGAAGCTCCCACAAATTACAATCAACTTGTGACTTAATCAATCTTATCTATATACTAATGATTGTACAAAAACTCTAAATCCTAAAATTACATGATTTTTTGGAAAGTTATTTTCAAAATCATATTCCTTCTTAAACAAGTATCACCAACATATTAAGCTAAATCTGAGCAATAATGTTTGTATCCTAATAGTACCAAATTAAATTCTTATCTTAAATTTTTCTTATGGGAATCTTTCTTACTGTACTTGTTTTCCTCTTGCATCAAATAAGTTCTTATTATGGCGATTTCTTGGACAATACTTTATCCTCAACAAACACATATTCCAAATTGTCGCAATTTTACTTTATTAAGATTTATAATAAACTAATGTCAACAAGAACATTGTTTTCCTAAAACATTTACCAAATCTGGTATTAGCCACCTAAATACACTATGTAGCTCCTAAATCCACCTAAATATAGATTCTAATCGAATGATTATAGCTTAATTTCTTGTTGTATCTGAAAAAATGTACTATCAGCCACCTAAATGTAGGCCTTAAATCCAAATGACTTAAGGCTTACTAATAGAGATAATGATAGGTATTTTAAGTGTGTACGTATATTTATTGTATAATTTTTAGTTGACCATATACTTTTCATATATCTTACAGGGCAAAATTCTTTTATTGAAATACTATTTTGGTTCTTTAATTTGGAAAGATAGGTAAGAATTTGACTAGTTTAGTCCTTACTGTAGAAGTTAATACATGTTACTATAGAAGTTAATATAGTTACTATTCAAAGTTGTTGCAATTTCATTTTTAGTAAGATCAATTACAAATTATGTCAACAATGAACAAGATTTTCCTTGAGCATTAAATGAGAAACAGCTTGTTGTGATTGACACCTTACCCAGGAACCAATTTTAGGTTAAGATCTACCAATTATACAAAATATTTTGCATGGAAATTTAGCTAATAATGACGTTTGCATGGTATCCCCCAAGCAAAAGACAATAGAGAGGCATAATTTTTCTTTTACTCATCAGAATATGCCAAGTCTGGTTTTAGCCACTTTAGCTCTAATATAAAGGTCCATAAGGAACGTCTTCAATCAAATCGTTCCAAAACCTCTGTTCTGCTGTTGGCTCTGTTCAGCAGCTTGTTTTCTGGTATGATCCGCTATCGTCGTATCTGTTCTGCTGGTCTCCCTATTTTTCTGGTCTGTTCCGCTGTCGCGCACCACCACATCTGCCATCGCACAACATCTGTTATCACACAAAATCACTTCACTTCCGTTGGCATCTGTTATCACCGATAAACACTATCGTTGCCAACATCACAGCCACATCTGATCTTCACGCTGTCGCACCATCTGGTCATCACTAGGGATGGCAAAAATATCCGATCCGATCCAAATCCGAAAAAACCCGGTTTATTTGGGGTGGGTTTGGGGTAAAAAAAGTTGGCTTTGGAGCGGATTTGGAGCCAAAAGGCTGACCCGCTTGAGTTACCGGGTCAGGAACGGGGCAAGCTTTTTTGCCCCGACCCGTCCCATTAACCCGACATATAAATTAAAAATATAAAAGTGTAATAGGTAACAGCAGAAAAACCTAATAGTTTATTGTGTTTATTTGATATTTATTAACATATTTTATTTATTCATATGTGTAGGACTAGATAAAAAAGTTCAACAAAATAATTGTTATGAAGAAGATAGCGATGGTGATGATGAAGGGGTAAATTATGACAATTGTGTATTACACTTTTGATATTATTTTTATATCACATTAAAACTTATTAACTCAATTTTATTTATTTATTTTTGTTATAGGTTCGTGTTTGAAAGCATTGAGATGGATTTTTAGCATGAATTTTTGTAATGTTTTCGATTATTTATTTATTTAGTGTTTGTAATGAAACTTGATTATATTGTTACTATTATTTTGGTATTTATGACTATATAGTATTAATATTTTGGATTGTGTAATGACATTTCATCATGAATGTAGTAAATCTTTTGATATTTGTTATGTTTTTTTGTTTATATATTTGTTTAAGTTACAAACTAAATCGGGTCAATGGATCAGGTTCGGGGTAAATCCCTCCAATTGAATTTGGATTTGGGGTAGAAAGTGGTAATTCATTTGGGGCAAGGGTCAGATTTGGAGCATCTTTCAAAAATTTCGGATCAGGTTCGAAAAGGATAAAATCTGATCCAATCCGATCCGTTGTCATCCCTAGTCATCACACCACTCTTGCAACATGGTCACACCACTGCTTTGCAACCTGGTTTGGTCTGTTGCTGGCTGTGTTTGTACAGGTTGGTGAGTCACCAGTGACAGGACACGCCCGACCCTTATTTTAAATTCAGAAGGATCTCGTTCTGAAAATTTTTTTAAATAATTAGAAGTAATTGCACAATACCTCGCTGAGGTTTGTCAAAAAACAAGAGGAAACAAATTTTCCTTTTTATTACACAATACCCCCATTTCGTTAGTCAAATTCCGTTAAAGTTAGTCAAATTTCGTTGAGTCAAGGGCAATTTCGTCATTGAACATTAAGATTGAAGATCTGGGTTCCAGATCTTCAACTTGAACCCAGATCTTCCCAAAAGAAAACAACAACAAAAGATCATCAACAACAACAGATACCATTCTTCATCAACATCATAGTTCTTCAACGACAAAATCAGCAACAACAGCAATACTACAATACCACAAAATCAGCAGCAACAACAATAGACAAATAACATAAAATCATTAACAACATCAACCATTTAAAAAAAAAAAAATTAAAAGAAAATGAAGTTTAGAAACTTAGGGCTCATTCACCGGAGACTAGGATCTCCGGCGAAGGAGACCTAACCATCTCCATCGCGGACCAGAATTGGTCTCCATGCGATAGAGACCAGAGCGGTGGAGTTTGAGTCCGGAAAGGAGAGAGAAAGAAGAACAGAGAGGAAAAAGCAGGGAAGAAGAAAGGGAAGAGAGAGAAGGAAGGAGAGAGACGATGGCGTTCGTGCGACGGTGAGGCCAACGGAGATGCCACCGGAGCCATCTTCCATGTCGACGGCAGCGAAGTCGTAGTCGGCTAGCCGAAATCGCGACGAGAATGGATGAGAAGGAGAGGAGATCGATGTCGTTCGCGCGACGGTGAGGGTAACAGTGATGCCACCGAGGCTATGCTCCATATCGACGACGGCAAAGTCGTCGCCGTAGAGAAGGGGATAGGGAGAGGGGTCGACGGCGACATTGGTGGCCGAGAGATCTGGTGGGGTTTGGGAGAACTTAGAATGGGAACGGTGAAGGTAACAGTGATGCCACCGAGGCCATGCTCCATATCGACGATGGCGAAGTCGTCGCCGTAGAGAATGGGATAGGGAGAGAGGTTGGTGACGACATTGGTGGCAGAGAGATCTGGTGGGGTTTGGGAGAACTTAGAGTGGGGGCGGTGAGGGTAACAGTTAGAGTGGATTTAAGAGAGTTGGAATCATTTTAGGATAAAATAGTCATTTCATGGAAAATGTTGGTCAACTGTTAAAATGGAAGGAAGTTGACTAATGGTATGGGGGTTTGGTGTAATTAAAGGATAAATATGTTTCCATTTATTTTTTGACAAATCTGGGGAGGTTTTGTGCAATTACTTCAAATAATTATCGTAATCATACTAAATTTTTTTTAAAATAATCATTATGATAATCGCTTAGATCCTAATATAAAATGAATAATTTTATTTCTTAAAATAAAATATTGAGAATATTTTAATGTTTTAGTTATATTTATATAGTTTATTATCAATTTTAATAAAAATTTTCTAATATTAGGTAAATAAATTGTAATAAAACAATATTTATCCTTTTCAAAAAAAAAAAAAACAATATTTATATGAATATATTTTATTTTTAATTAATAAAATAATATTTATATGAATATATTTTATTTTTAAATAGTTAAAATGTATTTTGCTCATTAAAGAAACAAGAAAGGGTCATTCTAAAAAGTTAAGCCGAAAAACTATCAACAAATAAAAAAAAATCAAAAATAAAAAACCAAACGCTTCTTTATCTTCCATTCCTTCCTCTTTATCAAACTCAAAAGAGTCAAAAATCAAAAATCAAACTTGAAAACCAAAAGCCCAGACTCTTTTTCTTTATCAAAAATCAAACCGGACCCAATCTTGATCCTCACCCTAATGCCGCAATGCCGCCCCCTTCAGAATTAACAAAACACAACTGAAATCGTAAACTTGTAATCCCAGTCATCGAAGTTTTATCAAGCTTCATCGTTCAAATAACTCATCTTTACTGTCCAATCTTTGCACCCATTTTTCACTGTCAGAGATCAAAGCGGCTACGAACAACTTCGATGAGGTGTTCACAATCGGAGTGGGAGGGTATGGCAACGTGTACAAATGGTTCATCAATGGTGAGACCACCCCAGTGGCCATCAAACGGTTGAATCCTAGATCGAAACAGGGTGCTCTCAAGTTCAAGACCGAGATCGAGATTCTCCCGGCTTCGTTATCTTCGTTTGGTCTCTCTCATTGGTTACTATAGAAAGAGGTGTCAGGACAGAAGAGAGATAAGAGATAGAAAGAGGTGTCGAGAAAGAGATGGAGAAAAGAGAAGAACAGAGATGGATGCGATGATGATGGGTCCGGTTTTAGAGAGAGAGAAAGAGAGAGAAGAGAGAGTCCAGTCTGGTTTGATGATGATGGCTGGATGCTTCTGGTTAGGGAGGATGATGGGGTGGAGGACGCTATTGTTCTTCCGGCTGAAAGAAAATTATTAATATATATTTTTTAATTTTTGTATTTAAAAATTTTAAATTTTTTTAAATTAGTCTCCACCTAACCTCTTAAAATAAACTATGGAGATATGATAAAAAGAATTCATTTACTGTCTACCTTTTTTTTTATTTTTTTTTAAATTGATCTCCACTTTTATTTAAGATGATAAGTGAATATCTAATTAAAAACATTATTTAATTTATTTTAAAATTTGTAAATGTATTTTAAAAATTAAAATTATGAAGATAAAGATATTTTAATTATTTCACTAAAAGAGTAGTAGATCAAACATTATATTTAACAGCAGTTGATCGGGAGATATAGTGTTATAAAAATATAAATGTATATATGTCTATACTAAATTTAACCTCAAGAGAGTTTTCTGTATTTAACTCATATAAATTCAATTTATTTTATTATAATAATTTATTTATGTATATATAATTTTCAAAAACATTATTATAATAATTAATTATATTTTAATTATGAATAAAAATATTATTACTATATGCATAAAAGTGTTATTGTGAGACCCATTCGTCTCTCTTCAGGACTCACTCATAAGATACTATAGTAGCTCAATTGGTATTCACCTCTCTAAGAATTTGGATTTAAGGGTCACGGGCCAGATCCGAGAAGTGAAGGAGGTAAAAAAAAACTCATCTTGATTGGAACAATACCGACGAAGGGATCCCACAGTTATAGTGTTTGCTAAATAATTTATTATAATTATTTATATTATATTAAATTATATTATATTATAATTAATAGTAAAATAATATAAATATCAAATTATTAGTTTTCGGATAATTTTAATTTTAGAAAATAAATAAAATTACTATTTATTCAAAACTATAGAAAAAATAAAATAAAAAATATATCATTCAAATTTTAAATTTTAATAATTATTTAGTCTTTAACAGCATTATTTAATCTTTAAACAAAAAACAAATAATCCCTAACTTTCAAATTTAAGCAAAATCTACATGTAATATTGAGATCACTTACTATTTATGTAACTCAAATATTTACTTTATAAATGAAGATAATTATATCCCAAAAAAAAGCTGCCTAATAACCTTTTTTGGGCTACCTATTTATATTAACACTACAACACAAGTTCATATAACTTCGATTTGGTAACCTGAGAAAAGAAGATTAAATAAGCTAATTAAATTCTGCAGGCACTTTCATCCCATTAATATTTTTTTTACGGTTGTGGTGCAAACACAAGATCAATTAACATACTATTTTATCACTAATTAAAAGTCTTGTTTTTAATAACATGTAAATGTTAATTTTTTTTCTTCTGAAACTGATTTCTAATATGTTAAAATTTTATTGGTATTAATTAAAATCAATTTATCATTATTATTACCATTATTCTTTTCTTTTTTTTTTTGACTGTGCTTAGAGTGAAGAAATCTTTTACTTCCATGCGTGCCTTTAGTTAACTTTAGAAGCACAGTAAAGCTCACACAATCCGGAGAAATAAGTTATTCGACCAAGGCTGGATCAAATCGAAGAGACTGGAGGACTTGGAGCTTCGGAAGCTGATGCGACCCGGCATTTGTCATAAATACTGAACTTGAACGGACGCTTATTGCACATCCCGTCATGTCTCGTTTCCAACAATTTTTTTTTTTTTTCTTCTGAGTAAAACGAATTTTGATTTTGGTCTCCAACTTTAACCTCCAAATTTGTTTAACAATATTATATATATTTATATTTTGAATTTATATTTTTATTTTCTTTTAATGTTTATAAAATAAGAATAATTCTAATTTCCTCCCTATTATCTAAGATAATAGCTAATTACCCTCTATAATTGATATAAAAGTAAATTACAATTTGACTACCTGATTTTAAACTAATTACTGACAGAATCAAATTTTAAATTTTATTACAATAAATCCTCTACCGTCAGCTCATCTAAGTTAAAGTTAACGAGTTAAGGGATAAAATTATCTTTTAACCTTATTTTTTTAAATAAAATTTTAAAATAAATTAAATAAAAATTGTTATTATACAGATCTCTACCTAAACATGAATTTGAATAAATATGATAAAAATCATTTCAAAAAAAATTTAAAAAGTTAATAAAATAAAAAAACAAATCTTTCCCAAATCTATTTATTCTTCCTCACTGCCGTCGAAATAAATTGACAAATACAATTGCCAACCTCTCTTTTTCTTTTTCCCCATCGTCGACCTCCTTTTCTTCCATATCCACCATTGCTGATCGACCACCTTTTCTTCTTCGATAATGCAGATATCTTTGGCCTGGCGATGGCTTGTTCCACTAGCTTCTTCACCTTCTCCGAGGTGTCAGCCTCGAACAAGAAAGTGTCACCTCTTTGTTCACTGTGATGTTCATTGTGAGGAGACTCGTCTCCTCTTGACGAACGTCGTCAAAAAAATGGAGGCAAGTGTCCACTATTCACACCATTCCCATTGCAACTACAGATCTTGATCTAGAAGTAATTGGTTTTCAAGCTCTTGGGTTTTGAAACCCAGGTATGAAAAGGGTTTGTGTTTGATATGATTTTGTTCATCTTCGAAACCTAGTGATTGATTTTGATTTTGTTCATCTTCAAAACCCCTTTCTTTATCTTTAACATTTTTGAGTTTGTTTGGATGAATTGAATGAGTTTATTTGGATGAATTCAACACCTTCAACACCTTTGGGTTTGAGTTTGAGTAGGTTTCAATGTTGTCAAATTTCTTGATGAATCGATGATGGAAATGATGGTTTGATACTGGTTTCAATGGTGATAAAGATAGACAATGGGTGTGGTTGATGAATGCTGACTTGGATAGTTGATAAGATCGCTTAGAATCGGGTTTCCATTTTTTGGGTTTCCTGTGGCCTGGACTTTCTAATTTAAATTTTTCAATTCTTTTTTTGTTGAGTTTTTTAGGGTTATTATTGTTGATGAAAATGATTTGGGTTATGCAAAGATTTGGTTGATGAAGATGATCTGATTGTGCAAAGTTTTGGTTGAAATTTTTTTTATTAAAATTTTAATTTTTTTTTATTTTTTTCATTTTTCATGTTCTAACGAGGTAAACTGCGTCAACACATATACATAAGGATATTTAGGTCTTTTTACTATATTTATACTGTTTACAGTTAACTTTAATATAAATTCCCTAACAATAGGAGCTTTATTGTAATAACAGTTAAAACTTGATTCCGTCTGTAATTAGTTTCAAATCAGGTAGCTAAAATGTAATTCACTCTTTATATAAACTGTAGGGAAAATTTGTGCTGAATTTGAATTTTAAGCAAAGTTAGTGTGAATTATCCAAATATTATTATTTTTATTATCATTATTATGTAATTTTATCAAACCTTAATTTGAGCAATTTGCCCTTTATAAATCTAATATATTAATTAACCGAGTTCCACTGTGTGCCCTTAAAATTTTCTCTCTAGTTGTCTTAAGCTGCAACACCTCTTCTTTTGTTTGACACAGAAGCCAAGCTTATGGCTACTTCCACCATTTTAAGAGGTATATCTTCCATTGTATGTAACTAAATGCATAAAAATGTATGCTCTTCTTTTGATTTGTTGTCAAATTATCTCAACTTCGTTAACGAGCTTAGACATCCGTCATTTCTTAGAAACAAGCCTTTTTCATTTATGTATACTTGCACGTTAAAAATTCAAGAGTTTTGTTAGTGAAACCTATACAGATGGTAGCTACCACGCACTTAGTATCTCTAATTAAGGCTGCTCCTGTTTTTATCCTTGTTCATTTTAGGAAGGAATGCTCCACCAAGTCATTACTTGTTCAAAATCCAGTCTTTCTCATTGTTAACTAAAGCTTCAATCGAGAGATTTAGCTCTGATGTTTTTGAGGCAGGGGGCTATAAATGGTATCTATGCTTTCTCATAATTGTCATCTAAAGATTTATGTAGTTGCATTATATGTTGCAATGTGTTTTGTGTCTTTTTCTGTAAATTTAAATTTGCTATTTACAGGGCACTGTGGATCTACCCAACTGGGAACAAGAGCAGAAATGGGAAAGATCATATCTCTACTTACTTGGAGCTGATGGAGACAACTTCTCTACCTGCTGGGTGGGAAGTCAATGTGATTTCTAATATTTTCGTATTCGATCATCTGCAGAACAAATATTTCAGTAAGAGAGGTAAAATCTTTCTTTCACACACACATATATGCATTGACTCTTTCAATTAATAGTCAGCATTGTGATTTGTAGTACAATTTGAGTTAGTAAATTTATTTTCTTTACATATTTGTTACATTCTGTGCTTCAGATGGATGGGAAACCCGTTATCATGCCATGAACACCATATCTGGTATTGCGAAGTTCATTGATGTGAACACATTTTCAAATCCTGCAAATGGGTACCTTTTAGTTGATGATTGTGTTTTTGGTGTGGAGGTCTTTGTTGTTAAAAGCACTTTTAAAGAGGGTTGCTTATCAATACTGCAAGAGCCTGATAAAGGTTATCACACTTGGAAAGTTACTAATTTTTCAACTCTCGATAATGAAGAGTATGTGTCTGAATAATTCGGATGCTACAAATGGTATATATGTAATTGCCTTTGACTGTCTCATTAGGTCAACCAATTCTTGCTATATGTAAATTTTATTGCAAATTGATTTATGTATTGCAGGAATATTACGCTCTGCCCTAATGGAAATTCAGAGGGCAAAGGCAATAGTATTTCATTATTTTTGGGTTTGTCTCACTCAAGCGTTGCTCCACGCACTAAATTACTTGCAAAATTTGTTCTGCGTGTCAAAAGTCAAATCGATCAACAGCACGTTGAATGTGAAGGTGAGACTTATCATAAATATCAAGAGGTTAGAATGTCCCAATGTGAACATATTAACACTATTGCATTCCAAAATTTAGCTATTCTTGTACCCATTATAGATTTGGTGTATATAAATGTTTTTACGCGATACTCATTGCAACCATATAATTAAATTGTTAGAGCTGTGTTCTTGCCTGTCCTTATGATTGCCAAGAATGTACTCATCTGTTTACATTTTCAGGACTGTATAATCCTTCCGATGGCAGTGACCTCGGTTGGAGGACGTTCATGTCATTGGCTAAACTAAAGGACGCAAAACAGGGTTTCTTGGTGGATGATACATTAATCATTGAAGCAGAGGTCATGCTGATCGGATTGTGGTTACCAGAGTCATAAATCTGTTCGTGATATTATAACATAGAGCAAGGAATCTCTGTTGTCCTTTTGTTTGCAAAGCTTTTGATAACATAAGGTTTTTTTGGTGCTCTATAACATATGTCTGCTTGTTATTTTCTAAGCTGTGTTTTGGTAAACTCAGGTTTTTGATATGCAAATACTATGGTTAGCTGCAACTTTAAAATCTTGATTGTTTGAATTTTTTTTCTTGGCATGGACCTCTATATGTAATATACAGAATTCCCATTGTGCTTTTCATTGTCCTAATCGCAAAATCCGCAATAGTTATCTCATTATTTTGATCATGGTTGGTGATCACTTTACTAATTTATATAGTTCTTTATTTACTTTCCGAATGTGTTTATCAATAATGAAAGAGCAAGCAAATCGTTATCATTTGAAAGTGGGAGCGGTCACTTTCAGTTTTCCTAGTTTTTTATTTTTATTTTCAAACCAGGAATTTATATGTACCATTGGGTTTAAGTCTAGTAATTCATAATGATCACATTAACAATATAGATTCTACATAGTAGCAATGCCCATTTAAATAAGGACTTGGATCCAATGTTAATATGACATATGTTGATAAATAAACCTTTGTAATAAGCCACTTATTAATTGCCTAATCAAGAGAGTCATTTTGGATTAAAATTCGATTATTCACTCCCTTCAACCTTCTTTTCCAAGAGTGACTGTTAGATCCTTGGTTCTGTCTCTTGGATATGGCCTAATTTCGGATACTTTTTTTATACGTGAATGTAGATTGTTACCACTTGGGGTATGGTTGGTCATATTACCTCCTCAAACTAATGTTAATAGTAAGTTTAAAATTTGAGCCAAATAGAACTCAGTGGATTAGTACAGTAGTACAACCCCACTTGCCTCCTTGTAAGCATGAGATATGGCACGAGCTCTAGCGGCCTCAAAATTGTGGCAATTTTCCCACTTAATATGTGGGTCGAGCTGCACGATATATGGTCATGGCTATAGCCACCAAATTAGTAGGTATACAATGGTAGTACGATACCTTTTCATTTCGAAGCAAACCTTTTCCGTTTATGTGTACTACAAAATACAAACAGATTAAAAATTCAACAGTTTTGTTAGTCAAAGTTGTACAAATGATATTTACCAGACACCTAATATCTCTAATTAAGAAGGTTCTTGTTTTATTCATGTTCGTTGCAGGAAGGATGCTTCACCAAGTGATTACTTATTCAAAATTCAATCATTCTCAATATTAAGCTTGAATCGAGAATTTAGCCTTGATTATTTTGAGTATGAGGCTATAAATGATGTTATATGCTTTCTCATAATTGTTACATTAAGTTTTTTGTAGTTGTATTATGTGTTGCAATGTGGTGTGTTTTTCTCTATGCATTTACATTTGCTATTTACCTACTGGATCTATCCAATTGGGAACAAGAGCATAAATGGGAAAGATCATCTCTCTGTTTACTTAGAGCTGGTGGAGACAACTTCTCTACCTGCTGGGTGGGAAGTCAGTGTCATTTCTAAATTTTTTGTATTTGATAATCTGCTGAACAAATATTTCAGAGTATTTATATATATATATATATATATATATATATATATGAGAGAAGGACACTTTTACAAAATAATAATAATAATAATAATAATAATAACAAAACATTAAAAACATTACCAATATGATTTTTTAGAAAAATAAAAATCCAATAATACGATGAAATTCAGATAAAATAAAATAAATAATGCACTTAAATTTAGATGAATCAAATATTGTAATACTCAAAAAGTTCTAACTAGGTTATTATGAAAATAAAAGCAATGTAAATTATATATTGTTATAATTTTCTTTGACAAGACTTTTTATTTCAAATCATTACAAATGTCAAATAAAATTATTAAATGTGAAAAACTTATATATAATTAAGCAGAATTAATAGTGCAAAGCCAAGAACTCATAGAAAAAAATATAAAAAGAAATTATGCATAAGGAAAATTAGAAAAGTATGAAATTTTAATATATATATAAATTTATTTATTTATATTTGAGGGAAGGTTAAACTGATATTGAGTACGCCACTACATTATGGTTTGGTAGTTAAAAGCTCTTATTCATCTTGTTGGTATCCCAACTGATTGCATTCATATTTCAAAAAAATTAAAAAAATAATAAAGATTATATATGCCTTAATTAAGGCATACAAAACAAATAGATATAGTTAATATAGTAAAGATCAATTATTATACAGAGTTAATAATGATATTTGATACGTTAAAATTAAAATAAAAGAATTTGTGGCCTCTCCAGACCTATTATTATTATTTTTTTATTTTGCATATTAGTATAATGTTGGTATTTATATATCCTAGTTGTGACTCGATAACACCTCTATATACATTTTTCATATATAGAGGTATATGAAAAATAATGATAGTTTGATTAGTGTATATGCTCCGTGCAGCTGTCAATGGAGTGACGTGACGAAAGAATCCTCCAACACTCTATCGCCTGCATTGCGTGCGCTGCCCCCCTGCACCACCAGGCCGATGTTTCAAGTGTCATTGCCGATTCTGCGTCCAAAAATGGGCCCTTACAGAAATTTATATATGCTTAGTTTACAGAGTGCATATAGCAAATGAAAATAAGACCATGTTTAGGTATAATTCGTTAAATGCATCGAATTAAATTTGAATAACCAAATTGTACAATATTAAATTATTACCATTATGTATTTCACAACATTTTTCCTTCAAATAAGCTGGATATGTATCTCACAGTACTTGTAATATCGTTCAAGAGGTATAATATTGTAAAATTTTTGGTGATGGCTTTGGTGAAATTGGGTGTTTTTAAGTGAATCGTGGGGTTTCAATAGCACAACTCTTCCGCCTATTGGGCCTGCAATCCAGCCCAAATGACAACTTTATGTTAGCATGGCTGGCGCTGGCCCCTTTTTTTGATGAAATTGAAGATATTTTCAAAATTATGAAATAACAATTTATTTATTATTATTATTTTTTTTAACAATTGTAGTAAATTCGGTGTTTGGGGATAACCTCTAGGATATAATATGAACAATGTACTATTGGACCGACCTCTTATTCACAATACATGTTAACTTGAAATTCCATTTATAGTTTCATCCCACTTAAATATTTATATAATGTATAATTGACAACCAGACCAATTTATTTCTATTAAATTATATTGTTTAAAATTGTCAACTAAATTCACAATACCCTACAATATCTTCTTTAAAAATGAATTTTAATATCACAACCTAATTTTAAAATTGATTTTTTGGTAATGTGCAGAGATCATGAGTTTTCACCACGGATTTAAAAAGTAGTTAGACATGAATTAATAGTCCAAGGATACAACTGTCAATTTCAAAGTCTTTGAGTGAGACATAAGAAAAGAAAAAGGAAAATGGTAACTTGGTACTTTCTAAAGAACAAAAGTAATTTCACACTTGACAAATAGAAAGCTAGAGCACTAGTGACATGTTTTTATTTTCCATCACATCAAAGATGATCTATATTGGTTGGTGTAAGATAATCTCTATTTTCTTTAACCAAATTTTGATATTTTAATAACACTAGGAAACGAGATCTGCTTTTCTAGTTTAGAAATTGTATTACATATTCTTAACTAAATTAGAGTTAGATTTTTTAAACATATGTCAATGTCTATATGTGTTCTTCGTTTTGAATAATATGGATCATTCTATATAGTTTATTAATGTAGACTACAAGTCAACTAAACAACTTGCCATCCATATCAATCATGATATAGTGAAAGAAGTGTTGATTACAAAACAATAACTGATCTCAAGTGATTTCTTAGAAAATGAGTAAGATGGATCTCTTGTCAAAGTCAACTATTTTAATTCCAAAATAGTTATGATAGATTTTTAGTGATTTCCTGGAAAATAAGTATAAAAACTGATAAATTTGAAGAAATTGTCTAGAAACTGAATGAGATGGATCGCTTGTGGAATATAAGAAACGTACATAACTTAATTTCAAATTGTCAATCATCAAATATTAAATGAAATTTTGACAAATTTCTACCTACCTAACTAATTTGATTGTGATAACAGAAAAGTTTTGACAATTTCCATCTCACAATTTTGGGGAAAATAGTATTATGATTTATGCAATAACACATGCATGGAGACACTGATGTTTTTAGTAATGTTTTAAAATATTAATTTTTGATTTCTTTAATATACTTTTAAAAGTGTAAATTCATTTATTATTTAACAAAATAAAACACATGCACCTTGGTTTGTTTGAAAGTTGATACTAAATAGATAAGAAGTATGTCGAAACTTGCCGAGATTAATAAATATTTACATTATCTGAATTTCTGAACCATAATTGATAGACTCACTCCAACATTAAGAAGAAAAAACTTTTAACATAAACTTATAAAATTTATTAGGTGGGAATTGAATCCCATCGTCTTGGAGAATAGAGATGTGCACAGCTGTCAACTAATTTATTTAGGGGTTTGTGCAAACACGTTTCGTAGTTGGTATGTGTTTAGATTGAAAACAATCTAAACGTGTTTAGATTGAAAACAATCTATGTAGTTAATATTATTTGTAACATGGCTAAAACAATTGGTTGCCAAGAAAATTTATGATTCGATTTTTGAAAAACCAGTACACTAAGTAAAAAGAGAGAGTAAATCAATTTGACTCAATTGATATTTACCAATTGAGGTATTATTTTTACAATGAATATTTATCATTTAAAAATAAGAAATAATGACGAAGTAACTTTCAAATAAGTGGTGATTTATCAGAAGGACAAAAGTTGCTTAATTGGGGTCTTTTTGATTAAAATATGGATTTATTGATTTTTTTTTTAAATAATCATCAAAATTTTGATAATCACTTTGATCGAAATATAAATTAAACAAATCTAAAATATTTAAATTTTTCGTGTTGGACTCATAAACTGAATATATAAAATATTTTTCAAGTATCTTTAAAATGATTATAAATCTGTAAAACTATTTTGGAAGTACACTTACGAAATTTGGTAAATAAAGAAATAATATACACAAATTTAACTATTTGTCATCATGTGGCCCTGCTCACGACATGCCATAATATACACGAACTTGCGGTGGATACTTGGAAAAGTGGATTTCTAAAGAGTGTGCATTAACGTCCAATAAGCGGATATAAATTTTTAAAAATATTTCTAAATAACACATAAGTAATAATTATCGCTGGTAAAAATGAACAATTTCAATGATTCATAAATAATTATTTTCGAAAATAAAATTGAATATAAATCTTATATTATTATAAATTGTAAACAGTGAATTGATATAATCTTTCAAAAATATTTCTAAATAAAACATAACATATTTCTGATAACAATAAATATTTCTCAATGATCCATAACATTTCATATCTGAAGTAATAAAACTAAATTTAAATATAATCTCATAGTAAAATTATAAAATTTTATATAAATTATCCTTATAACATTCATAATATAAAATATGAAAATCTATAATCGGTTTTAAAACTTTTCTGGAAATCTCTTTCTGTAAATTTGGTATTCTATAAATTCTCGTTCTGTACATATAAATTATGAAAGTCTATAATTTGTAAAAATTTTCTTTAAATATGATTTTAGAGTTGTAATCTACACCAAACTAGTATTTAGAAAATCTATCGTACGTAATGGAAATACTCAACATATACGCAGAGGGCAAGAGATAACATCTATCATCCATATACCAGACGACTCAATGACTTTCTCTCAGAGCCCCAATGACTTTTCTGAGTTCTACACTAACATGTGTTAGACGATTATCTTGACCTTACTCACATGATGCTAATTTGACCGTTAAAAGGGATGGTACATTTAAATGTTCTAAAATTATTTTTGCAAGTAAAATTCCAAGTATAATTCCAAATATATTTTGTAAAACTTTTCATATTAAATATTAAGTTTCCAACAAAAAATCTTATCCATGCATATATATGGAAAAATCATAATTTCTCATATAATTTATATAACATGCTATAAATTTTCATAAATCAATTAATTAATTCAGAAACCATATAACATAGTTTACTTTATTAAATCATAAAACACATTTTGAAAATCCAACACATAATGTAAAATTTACATATCATCAAACATACTTTAGAATCACTAAAAGACATAGTTTCTAATTTATAAACCATAAGGTATACTTTAAACTCATAAGACATAATATTAATTCCATAAATTACAAAGTATACTTTAAAATTTCAAAAAAAAAAATCCATACTTCATAAATCATAAATCATATCTTAACATTGATAAAATAAAATCTAAAGTTTATAAAAATATAGTCTAAAGTTTATATATTCTAAGTATACTTTAAAATTTTCAAAACATATACTAAAATTCATCCATCATACAACATATATACTAAACATAATTCATCTTTCTCAATTCATTAAACATACTTTAAAATCTTAAAACATGTTTCAAAATCTTAAAACATACTTTAAAATTCATAGATCATAAAACATATTTGATTTCTAAAATTAATAAAAGTTAAATCATAACAAAAATACTTTCATAAATCAAGTTAAGAGAAAACATTCACTCACTAGTTTATTTTCAAATCCTAGGGAAGCTTACTTGTACTTGTCTTCTCCTTGGAACCATTTTCACCTAAAACAACATCAAAACTTTATTTATGATCTATAAGAAAATTGATTCTAAATTAAAACTAGTTTCTTATCACAAATCTTTCTCCAAGCTTCCTTGATTTCCTTCCCCTCTTCTTTTTTCTCCTTCCTTCTTTCTTCTCCCTTTCCCTTGGTTTTTCTTTTTCAAATCTTTAGGGGTGGGTTCGACCAAGCTCAATAAATGGATGAAGTTGCCTTTTTAAATCACATAAAATCACACACACACACACACACACACACACACACACACATATTCTCATTCATTACCATAATTTCATTCACTTAGTCTTCTCTTCCACCACCCATTTTTCCATCTAATTAAATTCTAACCAAGTGTCATTTTGCATTTCCAATCTTGCCCCTTCCATAACATTTCATTTTCATTCTTATCCTTTCTGGAGATTTCTTTCTTTTTCCATAAATTACTCTTCAAAAATTTCACAATTCCTCCTCTTTTATGATAGACAATTCTACTTCTTTCACATCCTCCTTTTTCTATGTTTGACCTTAGGTGGGTGTATTTAGAAAAACAATTAGATGTGCTTAGAAAGTAATTGAGCCATACTAGTTTTTAATTGAGTTTACTTGAATTTCTTTTTATTTTGGGCTCCTTAATCTAAGTTTCTAATTGATCCTTACCTAAACTTTGTTAAGATATATATATATATATATATATATATATATGTATATAACATATTAGACCAGTTCGGATTCGAGGTGTTACACACACATTCTCTCTCTCTCTCTCTATATATATATGTATATATATAATGATTTCACAGTAAGTACTTTCTAACTTTAAAAAGTTAGGACGAACCAATCAAATTCATTCGTTATATTTGAATTAAGTATGAGAGAGAAATTATTTTAAAAGAGAGACTGTAATGAATGAATTTGATTAATTGATTTTAACTTTTAAAGTTATGAGACAATAATGGTAAAATTACTATATATATACATAGTAATTCTACAATTACTACCTCATAACTATAAAAAAGTTAGAATCAAACAATCTTAATCGTAGATTAGATCTAATGGATAGAAGCAGAGAAAATAGAAATGCAAATAAAAAATTAGATTATATTAGAGTAATAAAATTCTTCATTTATAATTCACTTGAGTGGGTCATTTAACAAACACTTGGTATTTTAGTACTTTAATATAATATAATTATTTATTTCCACTTTTATTTTCTTTGTTTCTTTCCATTAGATTTAATCTATGGTTAACATTGTTTGATTCTAACTTTAAAAAAGTTATGAAGTACTGATAACAGAATTAGTATATATAGATATACATATGTTATACGTATATATATAATATACCAAACTTCTATGGTAAAGGTATGACGAATCAATTAAATTCATCCATTGCATTTGAATTGAATATGAAATAGAATTTATTATAGAAGAGAAAATACAATAGATGAATTTGATTAGTTTATCTTAAAGTTAGGAGGTACTGATTATAGAAATTATATATAAATATATTACACTAATACCTTATGGATCCGATGACTATCGAGTCTGTTAAGATTGATTACTGATAGCATGACTCAAATAATTACTTCTACAATTGGGAGATGACAATTCTTATCTAGAGGAGATTCATTCCCACACATTGTGAAGTATTCAATTACTCATACTATAACGACCCATCTCTCCCCATGTTGGGCCGGGACCTTCCTGGGTGCATGGGCTCACCTATCCTTCGGTCCAGGTACTGTCCCTTAGCCTTTAGGGATTTCATACGCCTCCTACACCCCTCGAACCCATGACCAAGGCCATATAGTCAAATGGGAAGCAAGATGTGTATCAATTGAGCTACTAGCCCATTTGACTATATGGCCTTGGTCATGGGTTCGAGGGGTGTGGGAGGCGTATAAAATCCCTAAAGGCTAAGGGACAGTACCTGGACCGAAGGATGGGTGAGCCCATACACCCAGGAAGGTCCTGGCCCAACATGGGAAGAGGATGGGTCGTTATATTTATTATTCTCAAAAAAAAAAAGAAAGGTGTTTATTGCTTTGAGTTCTTTGGATAAGACTCCCTAAACAAGCATTTATAACTCTATCACCATTTTCAACAGATGAATACCTTAAGGCTGGAACTCCGTAATAGTACACCTAAAGTTGGAACCCCCCACGGGTACGTGAGAGAGAGCGTCTGTAGTTTGTGCTCGATAAGTTACCTTATAGCTATGATACATGCATTTATATACCAAACTTCATTCTTTTATTAGACTTTCTTCCCAAACGATGAACTTTGAAGTTCAATTTTTTATTTATCCAAACAACATTTTGACCAAGAAAATATATCAATTTGATAATTTCACGGAAGAGAACACGATTCTACCTTGATAATTCAAAGTCAAGATAAAAAATTCAATCAAAATGGTTCATGAAAATGAATTTTTATATCCCCTATTTTCCAATAAAAATGAAAGAGAAAGAGATGAAAAACAAAACTTAGAGTTTTGTGTTATTCATTATGAATAAATTAAAACTTTCTACTTTTAGATGATGTTGAAATTCAAACTATTAATTGAGTGGTAAATTGATACTTTCTATTTTAGGTGATATTAAAATTCATATTATTACTTAAACAATAATATCACACAATAATATGACAACTCCATGGGAGAGTCTATTTATATATATTATAAAATGATCACTCCAATCCATATATAAACAATTGGTTATTTTGATATATAATGGGAAAAAGTCGTAAATATAAAAATTGCAAAAAATATTTATATAGAAGTTATGGGCATATTGAAGGAAAAATTGATTTTTAAATTTAATGCGGAAACGTGTATTTTAAAAATTTTTCCAAATAAAAACACACTCGATCGATGCTAGTAATGACAATTCAATAATTAAATTAATAAGATCGAATCTTACCTTGCATGAAGATTGAATTGGTCCTTTTTTATTTGCAAATTCTTCACCACTCGATTTTCCTTACTATGACTCTTTACAAAAGAAACTGTGTGTGAGCACAATCTCAAAGAATTATATCACAAAATCTTTTTATAAAAGATTATGTAGAAATAAAAAAAAAAAAACGATTTTCTTGATTTCTTTTGAGATTGGGTAACATGGTATTTTTAATTAATAGAAGTTTTTGATTCAAATAACCAAAAATTCTCTATCTTGTTACCAATATAAAACACATTTTTTTTTATAATGGTAAGTTAGAGTTTTTTAATTTAATAAGGAATACAATTTCCTAATTAAATTGAAAAACTTAATTCAAATTCAATATGGAATCAAATTTCTTATTGGTGTAAAACTCTTTACTTTTAATTTAATATGAAATCTAATTCCTATTAAATTAAAACTTCTTTAATCTAATTTAATATGAAATCTAATTTCAATTAAATTAAATTACCATTTCCATTAATTAAAAGATTTTTCATTAAATTAAATGATTCTAAATCATATATAATTTAATGACACCATTTAAAGTTAAACTTTTAACCTCTACAAACAATTAAATAATCACTTATATTTAAATAATCAAATTATTTAAATTATTCATGAACGTGTTCATAAATTGTATGTACACTTATAATTGGACAATCAATTATATTCTTTCCTTTGTTTCTTTATGTGGGGTTGTGAGCTAGTAAGAGGACCAAATGGACCTATAATTTGAGCTCCAATAATATGAGAATTATTAATTAAACTCTTTAATTAAATAATTCACTATTATTAATCTTAAAGTTACTCCACTAAAAACTTAATATTGCACTCTCAAAATTATAAATGTTTTATACAATCTGAATTTTCAGTGTCCATTGATTTAATCATTTCATATGGTTTGATCCTCCACGAGTTGTTCATAATTAGAGCTAGGTCATTAAAGTCCATTTTACCTCTCTAATTATATCTTATTCCATTAAATACCATTGATTCTTTAATGAACAATATATTCATAACAACTTATGAATTTATCTTTCCATTTATTTACAAATAGAAAGTCGAGCGGTCTTATTGTTCAAGAACCGAATCAACATTTAAGAGAACTACTCATCTACTTCTCGCAAGAAGGAGTAGATTCCACTATTATGTAGAATATTCCCAGTCACTTATTAAATTACATCTTCAAAGTACGAAACTTATTGACCATAAATCTATAATAGTCTCACTCATGTAAATCAAAAGATATGACTCAATAAATAGGAGTCCATAAAATACTCAGGATTAAGATCAATCCATATATGATCATCAAGTTGATAAATATAAATTTCTTTGTTTGACGGATATTAATAAGGAATTCATTTTATCATGGTCCAGTCCTATATAATCTCTATTATATAAGGTGTCTCCATTTTCATGTCACCACATGAACGATTCCGGATAGAATCATCGTATCAAATACAAAATTCCGGATAGCATTGGTTAGCCGTCTAAACTCATACTTTGGCAGAATTAACCTGATATTGTTAACTGCATTAAATATAATCCATCATTTCATTTTGACTTATTGTAACTTTGTCTTATTATAAATGACTATAGCACCTCTAATTTCTTTATAAATAGGGGAGGAAATTCACTGTAAAAAGATATTTTTGAGTGTCATTACTCTGTAGAAATATAAAGAGAGAGAACAGTGGCCGTAGACATCAATTAGGCTGAACCATTTAAAAATTCCTGGTGCATCTTGTTCTTCCCTGGCCTTTTTCCTTTGCTTTTTACTTGTTTACTATACTGCTCTTGATCGAAACTGTAGCTTGAGCCTAAAAAGAACCTAGTCGGTTAATTCCAAACATCGACATTTTGGCACTAGAAGGAATACCCATCTACAGTTTCACCACCTTTGCTCTCGATATACAAAGCTTGTTCGTTGGTCATCATGGTCAGAAGAAGAATCATTAGGAGCTTCGACACAGATGCTGGCTGACTCGAGAGCTCAGAACAACAGCAAGACACTTTGCCTGTTGGCGGGACAGCTTGCATGGGTGCAGGAACGTCTAACGCACCATGGTAGGGAATACTTAAAGTATACCTCCTATTCCTACCCATCAACCTATACCTAATATTGTAGGAGGAGACGTTATACGGGTTTTACAACAGTGCCAGGAGGTGTTAGAAAATACCATGATGCAACTAGCCAATTAAGTCAGGGCACTGATTCGAGTCTAGTTTCAAGCTACTTAGAGACCACCTTAGGTAGTTATGAGGGGGAATATCCCACAACAATAGCATGTTGAGGCCCCTGCCTCGAATGAGAGAGTCATCAGGGAGTCGGTTCAAGAGGGGTCAACTCATTCCTCCAGCGTGCAGTCCAGTGCTCGGTTTTCGCGAGCTCGTAATAGGGAAAGTGCAACTCATCTTTCAAGGTTTAGAGTAAGGGTGAGCCAAAATGAATGCCGACCGGCGTAGATAGACCGTGGACATGATCAGGTTTCAGCCCAGAGAGATGAAGTCAGGTAGAGGCATCATCGTAGTGATTCGTGTAGGGAAATTACGTCGGACAGGCTTGACCAAGGACGTGAGCCTAGTCGTTATGCCCCCGGGTTTGAATATAGAAAAGGATAGGGGGCACGAGGTCAACAATTCCTGAGTAGGCAGAATAGACAACCTATTGTTGGGCAATCAACCGCCAAACGAGTTGAAGGGTAGGATCCACTCGTCAAGCAGCTCCTTCAGAAGGTCCAGTAGCTTGAATCGCGACCCGGAGCTTGTGAACATGAGAGTAGAAGTGAAGAGAGGACTCCATTCACCTCGGAGATTGAGATGGAGCCACTTTCCCCCAGGTTCAAAGTTCCAAACATTCCACAGTATAATGGGGACTCTAATCCCTTCGATCACCTAGATTCGTTCAATATCCAGATGGACCTGCAGACCACCAGCTCGCTTATCAAATGTCGCGTTTTCTCAGCAACACTTGGGGATATTCTATAGACATAGTTCAGAAACCTCCCATCCCGTAGCATCAATAATTGAGAGGAGAGCCAACAAAAATTTATGAACCAGTATAAGGCGCTAAAGAGACAGCTCGTGCCACCTTGCCACCTCGCCACCATCTTCCAACATCTTGGTGAATTGTTAAAGGATTATATCAGCAGATTCATGCACAAGGTGAATAATATGGAAAGCCTTTCGGACGAAGGGATCTTGACAGCTATCTCGACGGGATTAAGGAATGACGGGAAGCTATACGAGAGCATTTATAAGTCCCCGATGAAGGACCTAGAGGAAGTTTATGAGCGAGCCACAAAAGAAATAAAGTGGGAGGAAGCATTTGACCCCAAGAAGGTGAATAATTAGAAAGATGAGGCTGGTAGCTCCAACCAAGGAAAGAAAATAAGCAATGGAGGAAATAGCCTTGGGGGCCAAAGAAATAATAATCAGATTGCAAAGAAGGCCAGATATGGTCCTAGACCAAGGAATAACCAGAGGCAAGAACGACCCCAGTATCAGGGCTGTTACAATAGATACAGCACCCTATTTGATACTCAAGAGAGGATCTTTGCAACTGAAAAGAATAGGGAGAACTTTGGAAGACCAGCTCTTATTCAGACTCCTGAAGGACGCAAGGACATGAGCAAATTCTATGCTTATCATCATGAAGTAAGGCACACCACCTTTAATTGTTAGACGCTGAAGGCTGCCATTGAAGATTTGATAAGAAAAAGTCATTCAAGGGAGTATATTGTGCGACTTGTGGGGCGACCATCCCAGTAGCAGCGTCCTCACCAACGGTAATAAGAGTAGTAGCTAGCCCAACCAACTCTAGACCAGGAGCACGCATCTCACTATGAGGACGATCCTCGCTATCTATGGGGGTTCTCATGTGGTAGGAACATCAAACAGATCGCAGGAGTGGTATATACGTGAGGCTAATCACATCCAACTAGTAGGCCGAAGAGAGCTAGAAGGACTAGCGAAGAGGGCTAGAAGGGCATCCGAGGAGACTGTTTTCACATAAAAAGATGCCTGGGATGTTCATTGGCCTCACAATAATGCCATGATAATCTGAGCCTGTATCAAGAACTCAGAGGTCAGAAGAATAATGGTCGACACGGGGAGCTCGGTAAATGTAATGTACAATGAGAGTTACGACCGGATGGGGATCGACGATGAATAGTTAAAGCCTTCCCTCGAGCCTCTATACGGCCTTACTAGAGATGCAATCACTCTTATCGGGCAGATCAGACTACCTCTCACTTTCGAAGATATAGCTAACCAGTCAACTGTGCTAGCGGACTTCTTGATTATTAACTCTCTCTCAGCTTATAATACAGTATTGGGAAGGCCCGCAATAAATGATCTGGACATGGTCACCTCCACCAGAACCCTGACAGTGAAGTTCCCAACTTCTAATGGGATAAGATGTGTCTAAGGCGAGCAGTAGCTAGCTCGTCGCTGTTACACAGATACGGTTAAGATGGGAGCTCGAGGGAAAAAGGTGAACGTGGTCTCAAGGCATGAGTTACAAGCCATTAGTACTTTTATGGTTACCCACGATCTAGACCCCAAGGAGATTGATACATGCAAGACCGTAGGTCTAGTAAAAGAGTTGGAAGATGTACTAGTGAGTGGGGTGGACGCTGAAAGGTGCCTCAAACTGGGCAAGAATTTGGCTCTAGAGATAAAAGCCCAGCAAGCTGATTTCCTCAAAGTAAATTTTGAATGTATTCGCCTGGAACCATGAAGATATGGTAGAGATTGATCTAAGGGTGATGACTCATAAGCTGAACATAGACCCTCACCACAAACTAGTTTGCCAAAAGAAAAGGCTGATGACCCGTGAGTGTTATGGTGCCCTAAAGGAAGAAGTAAACAAACTCTGGGAAACAAATTTACCCGAGAAGCTCGCTATCTAACTTGGGTAGCAAATCCCGTGCCGGTAAAGAAGAAGAACGGGAAATGAAGAACTTACATTGACTTCACGGACTTAAATAAGGTCTGCCCGAAAGATATCTTCTCGTTGCCCATAATTGATCAGCTCGTAGATGCAACAGCCGAGCACGAGCTTCTCAGTTTCATGGATGCATACTTAGGGTACAACCAGATTCCAATGACCTCTGAAGATGAAGAGCATACCACATTTGTCACAGACCGCAGCCTATATTGCTATAAAGTGATGCCCTTCGTACTGACGAATACAGAGGGTAGCCTATTAGAGGCTAGTGAATATGATGTTCGAGGATCTGATCGTGAAGACTATGGAAGTGTATATCGATGATATGTTAGTAAAATCCAAACAAACCGTTGATCATGTTCGTGACTTCGAGGGGATGTTCCAAATTTTGAAGAAGTAGCAGATGAAGCTCAACCCTTTCAAATGTGCTTTCGGATTAGCCTCGGGTAAATTTCTGAGCTTTATGATGATAACAGGAGGATCAAGGCCAACCTAGAGAAAATAAAGACACTACTGGATATGAGGTCGCCGGTAAAGGTTAATGACGTACAAAGCTTGAATGGCCAAGTCATTGCCCTTAGCAGATTCATTTCCAAGGCCACAGATAAATGTGTTCTATTCTTCGAAGTCTTGAAAAAGGCCAAAAGCTTTGACTGGACAAAAGAATGCGAGGTTGCATTCCAATAGCTGAAGAAGTACATGAGACGAGCTCCTCTCTTGTCAAAACTAAAAGAAAGGGAAACTCTGGTAGTTTATCTTGGTGTATCTCAGCATGCTTTAAGCGTAGCCTTAGTCCGAGAAGAAGACAGGATGCAATTCCCTATTTATTACATTAGTAAGAAGCTGGTAGATGTTGAGACGATGCACACTCCGATGAAAAAGCTCGTCTATTATCTTGTGATGGCATCTAGAAAGTTGCGCCCTTATTTTCAGGCGCATAAGATTGAAGTGCTGACCATTGCCATAACAGAAGATTCATGGATGAGCTTCTTAGTTGATTATTTACGGAATGGGAAGTTACCAGATGATAAACTAGAAGCACATCATCTATAAACTCGAACTACAAGATATTGCATTTACGACGACGTACTCTATAAGAAAGGCTTCTTAGCTCCGCTATTGAAGTGTATAGATGAGCCTGATTGCACTAAGGCTCTGATGGAGATTTATATAGGTCACGTGGGAATCACGCTGGGGGGCTCTTACTAGTCCAGAAAGCTTTAAGGTAAGGGTATTATTGGTCAATAATGAAATGGGATGTCATCGACTTGGTAAAAAAATGTGATAGTTGCCAAAGGTATTCGAGGGTCTCGCGAGCTCCACCTACCTACCTTTAACAGATGATAAGTCCATGGCCATTCGCGATCTGGGGCATGGACCTGATAGGGCCTCTCCCAACAAGCCATGAAAGGTGTAAATATGCCATCGTTGCAGTAGATTACTTCACTAAGCAGGTAGAGGCCAAGGAACTTGCCGAGATCTCTGCTGCAAAGGTAGAAAAATTTGTCTAGAATAATATCATTTACAGGTTTGGAGTCCCCCAACAGCTCATGATCGACAATGGCACTCAATTCAGTAGCGAGAAGTTTATCAGATTTTATAACAGCCTTGACATTATAAAAAGCTTTTCGACAGTTGATCATCCCCAAACAAATGGCTAGGTCAAGGTCGTCAACAAGATCATAAAACAGATTTTGAAGATAAGACTGGAGGCCAAGAAAGGAACATGGCGGATGAGCTACAGAAGGTGTTGTAGGCTTATAGAACAACAACTCGTAACACCATTGAAGAAACTCATTTCTCGATGGTCTACGGGTTTGAGGCCATGATTCCAGTTGAGTTAGAGGTAACCAGTCAACAAAGAGCAAGCTTTAATCCGATGGAGAACGATAAGCTCCTCGCCATAAACTTGGACCTTCTCGACGAAGTAAGGGAGGCAGCCTGCATGAGGATTGTCATCTATTAGCAAAAGGTGGCCAAATACTATAATAAGAAGGTATGAGTTTAGAGCTATAAATCCAATGATCTCATACTGTGCCTCATTCTATCTGAAGCCCATAAGCCAATGACGAGACGTTAGACCAAAACTAGGAAGGACCTTACATCATAAAAAAGACTTGGGGAATGGAGCATATCACCTGACTAGTATGAGTGGAGTAATAGTGCCACGAGCATGGAATGTAAAACATTTGCGGCCTTATTTTCAATAATTTATAGCTCACTCATTTTATTTTGTAAATCATGATTATTTGCAAGTAATAAAAGGTCCATGTTCCCTATAAAGTTTACTGATGCAATTTATTTCTTCAAGGTCATATACAAAAGAAAGCAAGCTCGTGGCGAAATTAACTTGATAATGGAAGCCATGACATCGAGAGTTCCACCTTGAGTGAGATCCTACAGGGGCAAGGGGTTTAATATCGGTCTCTTGACCGACCCCACACCTACCTTATAGTCAAAAGGGAATCGACGTCCACGAGCTCGCACCCCTGTTGACAAGCCGCGTGAGCTAACATCGTCAACATGTGTTGATAGGCCACGTGAGCTAACATCATCAACCTTTGTTGGCAAATCGCGTGAGCTAACAGGCCACGCGAGTTGACATCGTCAACTTCTGTTGAAAGGCTGTATGAGCTTAACATCTTCAACTTCTGTTGATGGGCCACGCGAGCTAACATCGTCAACCTCTGTTGGCAGGCCACATGAGCTAACATCGTCAACCTCTATTGACAGGCCGCACGAGCTTAACATCATCAACTTCTATTGATAGGCCGCGCGAACTAATATCGTCAACCTACCTAGATGCATATGTATATATTCGCAAATAAACAACTTGTCCAAATTATGTGCGAAGGCTCATCTATATGGCTTATAATAGGCATTTAATCTAGTCAAAAATCCTGACTTGTAAGTCTTTATTCGAATTCTATCTAATCTACATTTATCTTAGCTTGCAATACATCGCATAATAGTGACGAGCTCCATCTTATTTAGCAAATCTGCACAATATTTTGCGATGTCTTCAAGCTACAATCTATTGAGTATATTGTAATCTAAACCAGACTTATGTTATAATTTACAAGCTAAAAACACGTCAGAGATAACGAACTTTCAAGTTCTTATTAGGTACTATTATCACTAGCCCATACATTTTATTTCATTTTATCAGCTCATAAGAATTTAAAGATGGCAAAATCAATAATATCATATCAAAGCAAATATTCAAAAAGAACCTTAAATAAGGTCAATATCCATGTCTTTACAAACAAAGAAAAAACCTTACTAACGAGGTAAATCAACAAGGAATTCACGATTGTCCAAGTACAAGAGCAAGGGAACCTTCTAAATGCCCTAAGTAGTTCCCTGATCTACAAAGCGAAAAAAGAAGCTCAGTCTATGCTTATAAGGTCATCCGAAAGGAGAGTATGAGCTTAAGGGTAGGGTCCTAAAGGATTGATTCAGAGGATGTCTAATATTTTACACCTCATTCAAGTAGATCCTTGGCACCTTCTTCGATCAAGGTTTCCTGGACTTGAACCTGTGTTTTGCCTTGCACCCTTTCAGCTTCCTCGATGAAGAATTGGATGTCCTTGACTCCCTCCTCACTAAAGATAGAGAAGTCCAGATCGGGATATACCTTCCACAAGGTGTATAAAAATCCTGCCTCAGTCTTTGAGCTCGCCTCCCTAACACGAGCTTTCACCTTGTTTCATGCTGAGGTGGCCTCTTCCTTTAACTTTGCGACCTTCTACTCTGCAACTTTAGCTCGCTGTACCACCAGCTTCTTCTCTTTTGAAACCGCTTCTAAGTCTTTCTCTTATTCCTTTAGTAAAGCTTTGGTATTGTTAAGCTGGGAGTAGAATTTAGAGGTGACTGTCTCATAGAGGCTATCCTTTTTCGCCAAAGCGACCTCAACCCCTTTCTTAGCCTCAGCAACATCTAGCTTGGCCTGAAGAAGCCCAGCTACATTTTTAGCCTTGTTGGCCTCACTCGTCAAGGAGAGCAGCTTGTCATCATGCTTCTTCGCCGCCTTCTTGAGCTTTTTATTACTAGCCTTGAGCTTCTCACGTTGCTCCTCTAGGGCGAACACATCATCCATGACTTCATGATTCCCATAGAGAATTGTAGAATCCAAAAAGATGAGAGTAAGAGTTAAGAGAAAGTCAACAGGCATAAAGAAGAACAAGCAAGTCTTACCTTGACTGATTCGAGTACCGACCAGGTAAGTAGGTCTACGTCAGTAAAATTATCGTCTTTAAGGCTCCTGGCTATGAAACCGAGAATCGAAGAAAGATGTTCAGAGATAAGGTATAAATAACCTCTTTCAGGAACGCTGTCAAGATGAAACTCAATGGTAACTTTGGATGGTCGCACCTCTCTGGCGACCTGAGACGATGCCTTCTGAAAAGAAGCTGCGATCTGCTTCCCCTTTTTTTTAGAGATCGCTTAGCAAGAGGGGGCTTGCTTGAAGTTTCAGGGCCCTTTCTCTTAGCCCACGAACTAACAACAACCTTCTTGCCCTTGGCTAAAGCAGCTGCCTCTATGTTTGGATCTATAGGAACTTGTGGCTGGGGGATAGGTACGATGGCTTGCGAGGTCCCAAAAGGGATAGCCACAGAAAAATCTTCTGAAGGAACAAGGGCAGGAGATTCAGCAACACTAACATTCTGAGGCCCTTCTCTTATTGCCGCTGCAGATGAACTAGGACTAATACAAACAGCAACATCCGAGCTCGCAGACTGACGAGGCCTTCCTTTCGGAGAAACCAGTGAGCTAAGGTTAGCCATCTCTGCAGCCTCTTTCGAGATGATCTCGACATCAGTATCACTAGAAGAGAGTCCCAGCAAATTGAAGCTTTCACTTACGTCTCATACTCCAAGGGTCGATTCAATGTCTTTGATGCCGCAGGAGCCTATGTACTTGCTATTGAGAAGTTTATCTCCAAGAGAAGGAGCGAGCTGGTAAGTGTGAAGGAGCTCGTCTAATAATCTGACCTCATCCCTCTCTGACTTCTATGCAGCAAGGACCTCGAGATCTCTATCATCGTTTTGAGTAAGCTCGATTCTCCGAGTTTTTACGACTAAAAGAAAAAAAATATCGTTAGTAAGATAAAACAAGCAGTCAAGAATTATGGTGATCCATGATGTGATCTGAGAACCCTTACTTGGCTCAGCTTGAAAACTAAAGTTTTTAAGACGGAACAGAGAAGGGCAAAAGGCATAAAACCAATGTGTTTTATAATTACTCACATTGGATTTCCCCTTAGTCTCGCCCTGAGGTAAAATGCTCTTATACTTAGGGAGACGAGCTGAGATGTAATACAACCTATCCCGTGGCTGTCCTATGCTAGTACCTTTAAAAGCGAATAGGTACTTTAGAATTTTGGGGGAAGGAAAAGGAAGGTTATTCTTTCTAAAAAGAACAGCTACAGAAGTAATCTGAGCGTAGATGTTCGGGGTAAGCTGAAACGGGGCAAAGTCCAAGTCATTAAGAATATCTACAAGGTATGAGGGAACTGGAAACCTAAACCGGGCGTCTAAGTGGTGCGGGCTGATGGCAACGTAGCCCACAGGAGGATAAACTGCATGATCGCTAAAAGAAGTTGCCATGATGCAACAACCTCTTGGGATATGGTACTCTAACGCCACTCCCATGAGTTCCGTATGCGATGTTTTTGTGGTGTGATGTTTAAACATATCGCGAGCTCTCCTCTCTTCACCCCTTTTCGCAACAGCAGCTTGATTAACCGCAGGAGATTGTCGGGCCGACTCAGGTTCCCATGAGCAGTGAATCCCTCAGTGACCCTCTCGCTTTGCGAGGTCACCTTCTGTAGAGCTCGCACCTGCTCCAAACACTCATCAAAGCCTGAAACCTCTCCTTCCCCTATTATGTACGATTTGCATCTGCAACCTGAAGATATCTATACATGAAAATGAGCAGTTATAAATTTTTACGGTTCTTGCCAAAGGGTATCAATAGTCAGAAATTTGAACCGGTTGTTTTAGTTAATGTCTTAGGCCACAAGTTGACCCTTTGTTTATGGGTCAACTTGATTAATTATATTCTTTATACAAAGAATCTGAACAAAGATTTAGAGACTTAAAGATTTGGAATGTTAATAAATCAAGAGTCTCATATTGGTAAAGAGGCCTAAACATCTCTAATTTACAAAAGCATACTACTAAATGCTTTCTTCCATGGCTGCAGCTCTTGGAACAGTTTGTTTTTGTTTAGTTTTATCTCTATATTTGATTTCCAGAACCTTTGCACAAGATGAAAATCGATTTATCTACAATGGCTTCAATGGGAGGAAACTGCATCTGGATGGACTAGCAAAAGTCCTTCCCAATGGCCTGTTGCAACTAACTAACATCTCTGAGCAGGAAAGTGGTTATGGTTTCCATCCATATCCGATCAAGTTCAATATGACGTCTTATTCTCAATCTCTTTCTTTTTCAACACGGTTTGTGTTTGCATTGGTTTCATCAATGCCTAATTTTGGTGGCAACGGTATGGCTTTTGTCTTCTCACCATCTTTGGACTTCACCGGAGCTTCTGCAGGTTCATCTCTTGGACTCTTTAATTTCTCAACCAACCGCCAGCCTACAAATCACATCTTAGCTGTTGAGCTCGATACTGCACGCAGTCCCGACTTTGAAGATATTGATGGAAATCATGTGGGGATTGATGTGAACAGCGTGATTTCCAATGATTCTACAACAGCAGCATATTTTTCTGATAGAGAGAGGAAGAACAAAAGCTTGATGCTAGAAAGTGGAGATCCAATGCAGATGTGGATTGACTACAATGGAGCTGAAAAGTTACTCAACGTGACACTAGCTCCGATCAGATTTCCAAAACCAAGCAGGCCTCTCCTGTCAACATCCATAGATCTTTCTAAGATTTTCTTGGACTCTATGTATGTTGGATTCTCTGCAGCTACCGGTGCACGTAGGAGTGACCATTATGTTCTGGGATGGAGCTTCAGCAGAAGTGGAGAAGCACAAGATCTCGATATTTCAAAGCTTCCTCCACCTCCCCCACGAAGAAAAACGAGTAAGAAACATGATCCAATGATGATTGGTTTGGTTGTAGTTGTGGTGGTGATGTTTATAGTAGTTGTTGGAGCTGTTTACTTTGTGAGGAAGAAGAAATACGCAGAAGTATATGAAGACTGGGAAAGAGAATACGGTCCTCATAGAATCTCTTACAAGACTCTCTACAAAGCAACGGAAGGTTTCAAGGACAAAGATGTTATAGGGCAAGGTGGTTTTGGAAAGGTTTATAAAGGTGCACTTCCTTCTAGTGAACAAATCGCCATCAAAAGGGTCAGTCATCATTCGGGACATGGGATGAAGCAGTTTGTGGCTGAGATTGTAAGCATGAAAAGGCTAAGGCATAGGAACTTGGTACGACTCCTGGGCTACTGCAGGCGAAAAGGAGAACTTATCTTGGTATATGATTACATGCCTAATGGTAGCCTTGACAAAATTTTATATGGTAGTATGAGACCAAATCTGAATTGGTTTCAGCGAATAAGGATTCTTCGAGGAGTAGCTTGTGGCCTTCTCTACCTCCATGAAGAATGGGAGCAAGTGGTTCTTCATAGAGATATAAAGCCTGCTAATGTTCTTTTAGACGCTGATCTAAATGGAAGACTAGGAGATTTTGGCCTTGCGAGACTCTATGATCATGGCAGTGATCTTCAAACTACCAGCTTGGTGGGAACTATCGGTTATCTGGCTCCAGAACTTCTTAGAACTAGAAAAGCAACTACTGGCACAGATGTGTTTGCTTTCGGGATTTTTATGCTTGAAATAGCCTGTGGACGGAGGCCCACAGACTCTGGAGAGTTAGATTTGGTCAATTGCGTGATTGAGTGTTGGAAAAAAGGATCTATCCTTGATGCTACTGATCCGAGATTGGAAGGTATATACGAAGAGAAGCAAATGGAGTTGATTCTGAAACTAGGCTTGTTTTGTTCACACCCTAACCCAACAATGAGGCCTAGTATGAGGCAGGTGATGCAGTACCTAGAAGGTGATGCTATGTTTCCAGATATTTCACCGGATAGCAATGTGATTGGTGCATTCACAGCAACTAACGAACCTTCTGATATTGTGGTTTCATTTTCTTCATTGTTCGAAAGTACTGCTTTGCGAACCATGTCCACCATTGATTCAATACTCATTTCAGGTCGCTGAACAAAAAAATAGTCTATCCATTGTGATAGGAGATTTAAGTTAAATGTTTCTAGGAATTTGGTATTGTTTCTATAACTAGCTTTAAATTTAGAACTCTGGTTTGTAATTTGTATTCCAATTAGACTTGACACAGTATTTCTTCAAAGTTATTTGATTTTCAGGGCTCATAAACATCTATTCTACTATAACAGTTTGCAAAAACAAGGTTAGATGGTTCTATATCAATGTTAAAATAGCTATTTAGAAATTCTGTAGCTTAATTGCTCATGATCAAGAAATAGCTATGTTGTAATGGTTCAGCAAATAATATTGGAAGAACTTAGTAATTTAGATACCAATGTTCAGACTTCTTTTGTTCTATCTCTGGTCACTATCCCTTTCACTCTCTGCGTATGTAGATAACCATCTATCTCATTTGTTTTCTTGCCTCCATAAAGTAGCAAAGGTTAATGCGTCCATTAGCAGTTAACTTTGTAATCCTTTCCCAGTACCATCTAGTTGAAATTTATTCACAGCTGTTGAGGTCATTCAATTAGTGCTTCTCTTTTTCATCACTTTATTTTCCCTACAAATGAATTACAGTGATCATGCACTGAATGTAAAATAGAAGAAGTCCCTTTCTTTAGAGCCCAAGGAATTCGATAAAAGAAAAACCAGAACATCCAAACCAGTGAAAGATAAGTACATGCTATGGGACCGCTACTATGACATTTCTATTATTCTTAAAATATATTTTAAATAAATTACAAAATTTTATTGAATTAACTATATTTTAAACAAATAATTTAATCATTGTTTCAATGAAGTGATACATCATCGCAACAATTATTAAAAAAAACTAGAAATAGTAACAAGATAGTAAAAAAAATAGAAATAGTAATAAAGTAGCAAGGTGCGAGGCTGGAAAGGAGAGAAAGAACACTGAAACTGAAATTGACACGCAAATGTCTGCTGATCAAAACAATTATTATTAACTGATTTTTCAAGAAAAAAATAATTATTAATTATTAAATTGAGTTTATTTCTCTTTCAAAGATGTCGTTATCAATCATAAATTCATGTCGATAATATTGAAAAAGTGACTTTAATTAATAAGGAAAATATACAATACAGTTTCTTTTATTGGTGACTGGCATATCTATTCGTAATTGACTTTTCAGAGGTTCCCACTTCTGAACTTATCTTATCACTCATTTTTCTAAAATCTATCATTTTAGGAAATTTCTAGCTATATTCATGAATTCTTCTTCAAATTATGTTATAAAAAGCTCTCTTCTAAACTGAGAGTTAGACATCATTACTGTTTATTAATTGATCATTTATTATTTATATTGATAATCAGTAAAATATAAATTAAATAAAATTATTATGACGGATTCTATTACTATAAATACATATTCATAGGCATAGAATATATATGTATATATGACAAGAGATATTATATTAACTTAAAATAATAGACAGATGAAACACTTCAAATAAAGTGCGATACATAAATTCAAATTTAGAATATTAAAAATTTAGAATTAACATATACAAATATATAATTAGAAATAAGAAGAAAGAGACTTACAATTTAAACTTGAATATTAAACAGAGTGTCTTTGGAAGGACATGCAGGTCTTCTGATTCAGCCATTTTTTCAAATTAAGCCTCCCTTTTGTGAGAAAAACAAACAAATTCATGATCATGTCGGCCGATAACGTTGAAAAATTGGCATTAGAATCACTTTTTCTCCTATTGCTCTTCCTTGTATTTACTGTACGATAATTTCACACGGTTTTTATCTCTTTAATTTGAAAGTGACATAAAAGAATGTAAAATTTTATAAAAAATTGTTATATCAGTGTGACTGACACGGTTAATATAAAAAAAAAAATTAATATATTTTTAATGAAACAGAAAAAAAAAAAAAAGGGCCCTTTCACGCGGTTTATTGAGGTGGGACCGGCCCCGGCGACTAAATGCTCATCCTTTCTATGCCAAAAGACTTTTTTTTTTTTGTACACAAAAGAGAGCTTAAAAAAGCTAAACCACAACAATGTCCCGACACATTGCATTACCAGGTTTATCTTGCCAGATAATGCTACTAATCCCCATGGGTGCGTCTTCTATCCAATGATAACCAATAGGGAATGAGCCCGCATAGTTTGCAAGAGTATCAGCTGCCTTATTCGCTTCTCTATAAATATGACAAATAGATATCTCCCAATCCTTAGCTAACATCGTTTTGATTTCTCTCACTAACTGGTAATGACTATTCACTTGATCCATTTGTTTCTGAATTAGGTGGACCACACAAATATTGTCGACCTCTACGCAAAGCCGTCGAATCCCAGCATTCCACGCACTCGACAATCCTTGGAAAAGACCCCACAACTCAGCTTCTAGTATGGAACAGCAGCTTCTAGTATGCCAAAAGACTTTTTAACAATTCTGAAAATATACTTTTAATATTTCACGCTTAATATCCAACTAGTTAATTCAATTGTGGTAAATACCTCGATTTTCCAGTTATTTAACAAATTATTACCGTTTGACTACAAAAAGTAAAAAATACCTCTATACTAAACTGAAAAGAGTTTTTTTTTTTTAAAAAAAACCTTATTCTGAAAAATCAATTTTAAACTATTTAATAATATTTTGAATAAAAATTAATAAAATTATTACAAAACACATAAAATAAATATTAAAAAAAAATCAAATTAAAAAAAAAATAGAGGTCAAAGACGGCTCCGAAGACTTCCCAAACAATTGAAGAGGCCGTGAAACTTTTTTATGTCGCAATTTAAAAAGGTGCCATACCTCCTCTGTTGTTATGGCGGGCTTCATTTTTTATGGTGCCTCCTCCCAATTAGGGAAGACCATGATGTTTCCTCCATTAGTGCAATGGAGAAGGCATTATGGCCTCCCACCCCCTCATTGAAGGAGGGTATCAAATTTGATGAAAGAACACAAAAATTATGTACTAGATCTAGTTGGATTTTATTTCAAAACCAAAACCAACTTTAATTTACCCCAATTGAACCATTTTAAAAATGTTGGTAGAATTAAAATTTGATTGAATTGGATTAAATTAATTTAATATTATAATAAATTGATTATTAAATAATATGCAGTGAATTAGTTTGTTTCCTCTGTTTTGTGAAACAAGTAGTGAATTAATTTTTAAATAATTTAATATAAATAATAAAAATATAAAAAACTCCCACTTGCTTGGGATTTGCAAAATCCATCAAAAAAATAGGTTTACGTATCTTATACAAGTGAAATTTTAATATGAAACCCATATGGGTTTGAAAACCCACATGGAATTTTTTTCCTTTCACCCTTGCCCTCAAACCCATGTGATTTCCAAGGTACCAAATGGGCCTAATGTATTTGCTTTTCAAAAAGTGAATAAATAAAATATAGATTTGCAATTGCCACCATTTCTCTTGCCTCTATTTAGAGTGTAAGTTTCGATAACTCCTTCCATTTCTGCATGGGTTATATTTGAGATATCTTTCTATTTATATATAAATCTTTCCTCTCAATTTACGAGAGTTTGTTTCAAAATGTATCTTAGAGCATATATCGGAAGATCCCAGATGAAATACATTACTACTTGTAATGTTTACTTAGTAAAATATATATATATATATATAGGTTGCATTATATCTGAATATATACATATATATATATATATATGCATCCATAATTTATTAGTAATGAATAATTGAACGCGGACTCAATTAAAATCCAGGAATGTGAATGAATGACCGTGGTTGTTGAAAAGCGTAATGTGTTGGCCGACAAGTAAATATGAAAATTAATCGTTTACCCTGCCTATCCCTGAGACCTCCTTTAAAACATGAATCTCGGGTGAAGTAAATATGAACTTCACTCTATTTTTGTCTTTTTATATTGAAATTGAAGCCCAAAGGATTATAATACAATGAAAAATGTAAGGTGTTTATTGCTTTCTTGCTTTTTAGTTTTAACAAAGTGGGAGAAGTGAAGTGCTTTCGAAAAATAAAAAATAAGAAAAACAAAGTGGAAGAAGTGGTACATCATTGCTGTGGGACCGCGACTATGACTTTTGCATTATTCTTAAAATATATTTTAAATAAATTACAAAATTAAATGCAATATTTAAGTAAGTTTATATTGGGTTCAATTTACAAAATTACTTTTAACAAACAATACCAAATATGCTTTTGTATATTAAAATAATCATTGTTTTAATTTGAATATATTTTGAATTTTTAATAAATATTTCATAGAAACAAAACTGATGCACCGGAGATTCCTTGAAAGCTTCTTGGTTCATAAATAAAATTGATTTACTAAAAAGTATAATCAATATTCACAAATATATATAAAAAAAAACTAAGCACATTGTCTTCAGTCCTTTTATTTATTATTATTATTATTATTATTTTTCATTAGGAAGGATTAAGCTAGCCAAATTATATTTATATAATTCAACGTTTGTCACTGTAAATTAGAAAGTTTATTAAACAAAGCAAGTTCTCACTTTTCCCCAGTATAAAAACATGCAACATATGTCAGCATTTTCACATTCAAAAAACTCAGTCTCTGCTATCGTAATAATCTTCAAACCACCGTCCCTCAACTATGGCAGATGCAATTGTTCCCGTTGTCTTGAAGGAACTGGCTTCAATCACTCGTCAACAGATTCAAGAAGAAGTCACACTCGTATGTGGTGTCGTCAAAGAAGTAGAAAGGATGACTATCAATTTCCAAGCCATTCAAGCTGTGCTCATTGATGCAGAGCTAAGGCAAGTGAAGGAGACAAGTGTCAGACTCTGGTTAGATAAGCTCAAAGCTGTATCAAACGATGCGGAAAACGTGTTGGATGAGTGGAACACTTCAAAGCTGAAACTGCAAATCGAGGGAGCTGAAAATGCTCTTACTCTTAAGAAAAAGGTATGTTCCTTCCTTCTCTCTCCTTGCTTCTGTTTTAAGCAAGTTGTTTTGCACTGTGACATAGCTCTTAAACTAAAAAAAGTTAATGAGAGTCTAGATGGAATTGCCAAAGAAAAAGATAGGTATTCTTTCAATACAATTGCAAGGGGTGAGCAATCTCGGGGAGTAGAAACCACCTCTTTCATTAATGAGAATTTGATATGTGGTCGAGATAGGGAGAAAAATGAATTAATGAGCAAGTTGTTGTGTGAGAGTAGTGATGAGCAAGAATGCCTCCAGATCATCACAATTGTAGGGATGGGAGGAATAGGAAAAACGACTCTTGCTCAATTTGCATACAATAATAATGAGGTGAAAAACAACTTTGAAAAAAGAATATGGGTTTGTGTCTCAAACCCGTTTGATAAGGTACGGGTTACCAATGCAATACTTGAAGGTCTAAAAGGTGAAAGCTCTACTTCAACCACATTGCAAACTATTCTAGAAAATATTCATCAATCTATTATAAGGAAAAAATTTCTTCTCGTATTAGATGATGTGTGGACAGAAGACTATAAAGATTGGGAACTATTGCACAATTGTCTTAAGAATTGTCTCAATGGAAGTAAGATTATAGTCACCACACGTAAGAAGCCTGTTGCTACTATGTTGAAATCGATTGTTATTCCCATTGAGAAATTGTCTGACAATGAGAGCTGGTCATTGTTCAAACACTTTGCATTTCATGGTAGGTCTCATCAGGAGTGTAGTGAACTAGAAGGTGTAGGGAAAGAAATTGTGAGCAAGTGCAAAGGCTTGCCACTTGCAACAAAGACTATAGGGAGTCTTCTATGCTTTAAAACAACTAGAAATGAATGGAAAATTATCTTAGATAGTGAGATGTGGGTACTTGAAGAGTTTGAGAAGGATGTTTTTGCTCCCCTATTATTAAGTTATAATGATTTGCCTCCAATGGTTAAAAGATGTTTCTTATATTGTGCCACTTTTCAAAGGACTACCAATTACTTAAATATGAGTTGATTCACTTGTGGATGGCTCATGGTTATCTAAAAGTAGCAAGAAACAATAAGGAGACGGAGATGATAGGTGAGGATAATTTTAATAGTCTAGCTGCACGTTCCTTTTTTCAAGAGTTTGTAAAAAATAATGTTGGTAACATTATAGGATGTAAGATGCATGATATCGTGCATGACTTTGCTCAATTTCTTACCAATAATGAAAGTTTTGCAATGGACAAAGATTTTGGACAATCAAGCATTGATATTTCATTCAAGAACGCTCAAAATTTATTGTTAATGGTTGACAAAAATAGTTCATTTCCTACCTCCATTTGTAATACAAAAAAATTGCAGAGTTTGTTGATTAAATTTGCTTTAGGCACGTATTCAATTGATGGAGTCTTGCTAAAGTTATTGGCTCAAAATACATGCTTAAGGGCATTGACATTGAGCGGTACTTTCAAGTATAAAGTAATGATTGGTAGAAGAAATGTAAATGCAATAACGTTAAAAAAAATTCCTAAAGAGATAGGGAAACTAATACATTTGAGGTACCTTGACTTAAGTTATAATTTGGGATTAGAAATGTTACCTAAAACATTATGTGAATTATATAATTTACAAACCTTAGATGTTAGTTGTTGTAACAAACTTAAGGAACTACCTCAAGGGATGGGGAAGTTGATCAATCTAAGACATTTACCCAATTATGGAACTGATTCTCTTAAATACATGCCTAAAGGAATTGAGAAACTAACATGTCTTCGTATATTAAGTGAATTCCATGTGAGTGAGGGTGGTTTTGGTAGCAAAGCATGTTCACTTGAATGCTTGAATAAATTTGACCGCCTTGTAGGATATTTTGGTATAAAAGGTTTGGGAAATTTGACAGATGTGAGTGAGGCTAAGAGAATACAACTCAAAAATATGAAAAACATTTGGGCATTGTAATTAGGCTTCCGTGGGTTGGGTTCGATGAACAATGAAGCAATTCTTGAAGCTTTACAACCTCATCCGAATTTACAAGTGTTAGAGATATTAGAGTATGGAAGCAATGCAATGTCACCAAATTGGATGGACTCTTTTGCTCGTTTGAAAAAATTAGTTCTGATTGAATGGATCAAGTGTGAGCAACTTCCTTCACTAGGAAAATTGCCATCCCTTGAAGCACTTTGTATAGAAAGGATGAACAGAGTAAAAAGAGTGGGTAATGAACTTTTGGGATTAGAAAGTGGCGACAATATTTCATCTTTATCAGTTTCTATTTTCCCCAAACTTAAATATCTTTGGTTTGACAATATGGAGGAATGGGAAGAGTGGGATTTAGGGATTGAACATCATAATATAATAATCATGCCATCTCTTCATACCTTGGAAATTCAAATTTGCCCCAAATTGAAGGCATTGCCAAAGCAGGTTTTTCAGGCACCACCACAAGTTTTGAGTATAAATTGGTGTCCTATGATAAGAGCTCGCTATGGAAAAGGGGAAGGAGAGCACTGGTCTGACATCTCTCACATCCCTAATATCATGATTGATCAAGAGTTTGTGAAAAGAGGTGGCCTTGAACTCTTTTAGGGATGGGACAAACATGCATTCAACTCTAGGTATTAAATCCTCTATCTCTTTAAGTTTTTTTATATCGATTTACTAATAATAAATATTTGATTAGTATTTATATATGCATAAAGAGTTGATTTATAGTAATCCTAAGTATCCTTTTATACATATGTTAAGGATTTTATAAATAAAACAGATGCAAAAAGGAAATATATTTGCAACGAATTCTTACTTGTTGCAGTCATATTTATATAATGGAATGATTTTTCATATAATTTATGTAGGATTTACTTTCTAATCTCTTTACTTTATGGTTAACCTTTAATTTTATGGATATGATCCATATATTCATTTCTATTCATCGGTTCCACTACTTGCAGTTGCAAGCTTCAACAAAAAGTAGATGTCAAATTGTTAGAAATCTGGTCTACACAGTCCATTTAATCTTCTGTACAAAATTTCTATCAATCACTTTGAAATTGCATTGGAGAATGCATTCATTGGGGAATCAAATTGTCATGCCCTGATGCATTGAGAAGAAAGGTTAGGAACAATGCACATTCAATTTGTTAATGGTTACTTTTACTTGATGATGCATACCTTTTAATGTTTTGAAATTGTGCAATATTTGTATATTGTGTATATTGGATTTAGGAGACATTTAAATTTCTTTTTGTCTATACTCAGTGTTTCACTGCATAAGAAGAGGCAAAAAGAAGATGTTCATTGTTAAAAGTATTGATCTCGAACTTTTGGTGTAGGAATGTAACGACAGTGAATTGCCTTTCTCAAGGGACTTCAGTTTCATAGCTTGATAGGTGAATAGGCCGAGACATGTCCAGAGGAAGAATAAAATAGGAAAATTTCTCGATATTGATTTCCATTCTGATGTAACCAGAAGAGGTGGAGTTTTAATAGGTATTATAGAAGAGGCAGACTTCTATGTATTTAAACGTAAGAGCAAGAAGAGGGAGAGTTTCAAGCTAGAGCATTCCTAAGTCCCTTGCCTCATTAGACGCTAGTTCAACATAGATCCATTTTGAGTAGCATTGACGTAAACTTTCCTCAATATATGGTATAACAAAATTGAACTAGAGTTGGAATTACCTTAAATATCTTACAATGCAGGGTAAAAATTGTAGGTTGCCAATCTTATTACTTTCTTTGCTTTCAAATATTACCCTAGAGTATATTATAGAATGTGGATGTTTTTATTGAAGATTTTAACACTTTAAAGACTCAAAAGTCAAGCGATGCCAGTTGAGGAATTATCCTTAGCTATCTTATTAATTTTTTTCGTAATAAGTATGACTTGATTGCTCAAATATATTTGAAATTTCATTCGTTTTTTGTTATTCTCTTCTTTTACATTTTCTTTTGACTTTTCTATTCAAAGATTCTTAATTTTGATGACATTCAAGCATAAGCATAACATGCCAGCGTTATTGTTTGTGTATGAGCAAAGATATTGCCATTGAACTTCCCAATGGTTGCAACAAACATCAAATTACAGGTATTTGCTGCTCCATTTTTAGTTCATTGTTATTGTTTTTAAATTTATCGATATTATAGATAAAGTCAAATCAAATTTATTGTAAATTGGGACTTAATTGAATATACATGCGGAAGCTTAATTTTAATGTTAGATTCACAACTATTTAAAGCAAGAACATGGTTCACTACATCCATTTGTCAGTAAACCATGTTTATCTATGGTTCCTATTTGATGTTGGTACATGAATTGCGAACCATGTAATCGGCCCGCTAATTTTTAATATTTTGTATCAATTTACACATATTTGCTGATTATCAACATTTAATATTGCTATATAGGTGGATATTCAATTTGAAAAGCTAATATGTATATTTCTTGTCCAAGTGACTTTGATGGTTTGTGGATGTGCATGAGATATAAGAGTGAGGTATGCATCCAAATTGAGAAGAAGGTATATTATATGGATGGAAAATCGAGAAGTTCTTTTAACTAGAATCAATTATAGATGTTTAAGAGGCGAGGAATGCATTGATTATGATTGTCGAAATAGACAAAAAAGAACTATTTGGTGTTTCCATCAGATATGTTGCATGTTGAAGATTCAGTAATGGCATTTGTTATTAACTAGGTAAGTAGGCTGTATTTTTCCTATTTATATGATTTACTAGCTCAAGGCATATTTAGCTAAAGATGTTCGTATTTGTAAAGGTATTGATCTTAAATTTCTTTGTGCTTGGTGTTTTGCAAGAAGAAGAAAGAGAAAGATAATCATTTTTAAATGTTCTCAAACTAGTTGCATCTTTTAAGGGACTCCATTTTTGTTGATGTCTTTAAGAGCCATTCGATTTTCCACACAATCACCTTTTAAGGAAAATCAAATTGATGTGCCAAGATGCATTGAGAAAAAAAGGTAAGGAAGAATAATCTATTAATTAAATTGGGTATTTTGAATTGATGACATATAGTTATTAATTTGAACTTGACATGTTTGTAAGTTACCAGGTTTGTGTATAACTTAATATTTCTTAAATTTTGGGGCACTGAAGAGGATTTTCCTTGTTCCGAGGTTGTTCATGCTTAACTTGTAGCACTCTAAGTGTCCTCCTTTAACATGAGATGTTGGCTCGGCACATAGCTATTCTTAGTGACATCGACATGGACTTTCCTCAAGTTACGGTATAACAAAGTCTAATTAGAGTAGTCATTATCATTAATGTCATATATTTTTATTTGAGTACATCATAATGGATGATGACTTTCAATATTTGACATTATTCTATGTTTATAAATTGTCAGGATTATATATATCAAAAGGATATATTTTGGATTTGGGAGGTAAGTAAATTTGAAGAGCTAAGAAGGATACACTCATTGTTAAGACAATTGGTCTTAAACTTTGAGGTATAGGAAGTATAACATAAGTTAATTTCCTTTTTCAAGGGATTTCAATTTCATAGCTTGATAGATGAATCGGCCAGAATGTGTCCAGAGGAAGAATTAATGAAACAAGAAGACTACACAATCAATAATTTCATTCTATTGTTACAAGAAGAAACAGAGTTCCAATTGGTAGGCTTCTATGGATTCTACATGGGAGACCTAAAGAGGCTTTTCTTATGCCGAGGTTGTTCATGCTCACTTGTTGCACTCCAAGTCTCTTCCCTCAACAGACACTTGCTTAGCACAGATCCGATTTTCTATGGTATTGATGTGAACTTCCATTAGGTTATTGTATAATTTTTACTTCTTTTAATGCAGGGCATAAGTTGCAGGCCATGATCTAATTACTCTCTTTTCTTACAAATATTATCCTTGGAATATGTCATAGATTGTGGACATCTACATGGATGGAAAAATCAGAAAGTTTGTTTGTTTAGACTCAAATCCTGGATGTTCAAGGGTGAAGAATGGAACAATTATAACAGTCGAAATTAAAAAAAAAGAAAAAAGAAAAAAAAGAATAAGTAATTCCATCAAATATGATGTATATTGATCTTATTACTTTATATTCTTTCAAATTCTCCTTCAAGATTATTAAAAAGTTAGATGTTATATTTTCAGATTAATGTCGGTCAAAAAACTCTGACAATAATATTCTAGTGAATTAAAATGTCTTTTGTTATCTTAAAGAATCAATATTCAATTATGACATGTGTTATTAAACTAGGTAAGTAACTATATTTAAGTATCCTATTTGTATAATTTTCTGCCTCAAAGCATATTTAGATATGTGATTTTTTACTCTTTGTTTCCTAAATCTTTGTTTTCGTATGTTTGTATGCAAAGCTTTTGTGTTATTATCACTGGACAATATTTGCATTGGAGAACCACAGTTCAAGGTGTCTTGCCTAGATGCATGTGAAGCAAGGTTAGAAACAATGGGATACCTTATTTATTTTTGAAAATTTCATTTGTGGATTTCGGATAGTTGTAAATTTATTTGTGCTTGGTGTTTTGTAGCATTGGAAGAAGCAATAGAAAGATGATCATTTTTAAAAGTACTGACTTAAACTTTGGATGCAAGAAATGTACTTAAGATGGTTGTATCTTTTAAGGAATCTATGTTTGTCGAGTGAAAACCACAGAATGTGCCCTTAAGATGGAAGGAAAAAAGTTGTTGCTTATATTGGGGGTAGGCAAAAGGCGTGCTTTTGCCAGAGGGAATTTGGCAAAATTAGCGCATAAGAATGGGTGGGCTCCTATCGTAGTGAATGGATGTGTTTGAGATGCAAATGGGATCGATGCATCTAGAGTTGGGGTGAGAGCCTTGGGATCAATGACATCAAGCACGAAAGGTCACGGTAAAAAGCATGCCTCTACACATTGTCTTAGCTTTCATTTATGAGGGGATCATTTGCTGATAGTGATGGAATTCTTATTTGTAATGCAGAGTTAATTGTTCAAACTTGTAGTTAAGGTATACCTATCATAAGAGAATCAGATTAGATTCACTAATGTTGTTTTGGACCTTTGTTGTCCTTTGAATTGATCATGATTTCATGATGATATTCCCACCAGAGGCAGAACAACAAAAGGTATGCTTGAATTGAATTCAAACTATAGAATCCTGAATACGTATTGCTTATTCCAAGGTTGTTGATGTGATTCCTTCCTCAATGGCTCAGCACAGATCGTTCTGAGTGGCATCATAGTGGACTTTCCTAAGAAGGTATTACAAAGTAGTAACTATATTCTATTTTAATGTGGTATAAAGACTTTAGGCCATATTTCACTATGATAGATACCCACATAAAAGGCAGAACGACAAAAGGTTTGCTTGGATTGAATTATAACATCAAAACCCAGAAGATGTATTGCTTATTCCAAGGTTGTTGATGCTAGTCCTCCCTCAGTACATATTGGCTCACCACAGATTGTTCTAAGTGGCATCGGAGTGGACTTCCATCAAAGGTATTACAAAGTTAATGTAGAGTAGTACCTATTTTTAATTTTAAAGCAGCCATGTTCTTTATTACCTTCTTTACTTTCAGATCTCTTACTAAGAGTATGTGATAGCTTACAATCTTTTCATTGAAGCTTGATGCACTTTGTTCTTGAAAGATTCAAATACAATGACACTAGTTGGCAAACGACATGAGGTATCTTACTAGCTATACATGCCATTGAATTACAAGGGTGTACATTGGGCCCTCGTGAAAGTCAACTTCAAGGAGTGAATGATAACCCCGTTTGACTCACTGGGCACCTACGTACGCAATTACAAACAGTTTTTGCAACCCATACAAACACTACTGCCACTACTCCTTCAAAAGACTGATCACTATAGGACAGATGCACATGTGACTGTAGAATGGTATAGGAAGGAGGGATGGTCCCCATCACGATGCGACGACACGCCACAACAACAATCAGGGTAAGAGCAGAACCACATGCAGTAGTTTCCGTTATTGCATTTATATGTACGTCATGTCCTAACTAGTATGTTGTCTTTCTTTATGTAGTAGTGGTGATGGTCGAATTTTTGTAATCAAGTTGACCGAACACATAGCTCACAGTCTGCCAGTGAACTCATTCGACAAATCCTACATATCAGATTTCCGACAGCAGCTAGCTCTCGACCTATGGAAATGGTCTCATCAGTTATAGGGGGGTAATATTTTTAGGCTTCTTAGTCCATCGTAAATTTGTTGTGTTTGTAACTTTGATAGTATCTTGTTACAGTCCAACTTACTCAATCTTGATGTTCTTTCTTTATGTGCTGTTGACCAGGTTAGTGATTACTGCTCCTTCAGTTGTCAAACTTCAGTTGTTAGCCTACTTCTGCGAAGATTATTTTGGAGAAGTTCTGTAGCAAAGACAAACTAGTATTTCCAAAACTTAGGAAGGACTTTGATAATTGCAGCTTGTCTATTCCTAAGTAGCAAGATAATTGCAGTATATGGTTGGATAAACTCTAAAAAGAACATCAATCAGGTCTTGTTGACTCTCTGCAGCCTCTAATATTGCTTTTCCCTTATGCTCGTTGATGATGTTTTCATATATTCTATCAATTCTTTCATGCAGCTTCTATAATATTGACCTACCACCAGTGATCCATTGAAGCAAATAGATCCACGGGTTGAAATCCTCCCACAAATAATATGCCTTCCTTGACAGCTTAAATGAATAGTTGTCGAACATGTGCATTTGCTCTTATTCTCGTTTGTGTACTGGCTAATCCTGCGAAGATGGTGCAATTGGTGCAACAGTGCATCATGCAAATAGTTGGATGGTGTCGAAAGAGACAAGAGACATCAACTCCACAAATGTACCTCCAATTTTGTTCGACTCAAATACTGGCTTTCTGCCTGAACATGCATAATGAGGCCGTGCGTCCCCTTCGCTTCCCACAAACTCCCACAAGGAAAAGGTCAGCGCTGAGACAAATAAGGACAGACAACAGCAAGAGCTGTTGGGTTGGGTTCCCTCTTATGTAGAGGCCCAACAAGTCTCATCAGGTTAAATTGAGCCCATATAGAATTCCTAATGGATTTAGGAATTGTAACTCTATTTAAATCTTATTTCCTTGATCAATATAAATAAGAGAAAAGAGGGTTTGGTGGCTGGTGAGAGTTTAGGGTTTTTGAAGGCAGAAAACAACACAAAATCAAGTGTGAAGAGAGAAAATAGTATGGAAGAGAGGAAGAAAGAAAAGAGTGAATTTTCTGTACAAAAATTTATCCCGCGCAGTTTCGGAGTTACTACAATATATTTTTCGTTAACCGTTGGATCGTGCTGAAATTTGTACAACACATTCATCTCTTCTGGATCTTGATTCTAACGGTGGAGATCGGAAACGGAGTTGTCTTTTGTGAGATATACAGCCCGTAACAAAGCTGTCAGGTTTTCGCGGTCACTGTCAGCGCAGCAGTTTTGTAAGACTGATATCTCTTTCGTTCACCGTTGGATCGAGCTCAAATTTGGACAGTATACTCAGCACTCGTGATTCTAAATTCTGGATGGTGCAGATCGGTTTTCGAGATCCCAGTAAAGAGCAACGCAGTCCAAAACATTCTGTTGAGTTTGTGGTTTTTCTCTTCACTTGTTATTTAAACTTGAATTTGTGTTATTAGGGAACCTAGATAATTGTTGCTTGGTTTTGGTTCCTATTTGATATTAAAATAGTTTGTTACTCTCACATTTGATTATTAGTGAAGATTTTTGGATGGACTACGGTCCCGTGGTTTTTACTCCTCGCATTGGGGAGGTTTTCCACGTAAAAATTGGCTTGTGTTATTGGTACATGTGGTGGTGATTTTATTTGCTCATTATTTGATCATTGGTAGTATTTCTATTGTGGTGGATTTGTGCATTACTTAGTGGTTTTCTATAGAATTCATTCAGGGGGAGAAAAAGTTCCGTTGTGCAATTTGTTTATGTTTGGTTTTTCTCCCATCAAAGTGGTATCAGAGCCAGGTTCCGAATTTTGCAATGATGAATATGGAGAACAATTTGAATCTAAGTAGAATGATTACTCTGAATGGTTCGAACTATCATATTTGGAAGGGAAAGATGGAGGATCTTTTATATGTGAAAGATTTTCACTTACCTGTTTTTGCTACAGAAAAGCCTAGTGATAAATCTGATGCAGAGTGGACTTTACTTCATCGACAAGTATGTGGTTTCATTAGGCAATGAGTGAGTGACAATGTTTTGAATCATATCAGTGGGGAAACACATGCACGAACTTTGTGGGTCAAGCTTGAAGAGTTGTATGCCAGAAAAACCGGGAATAATAAATTGTTTTTGATGAAGCAATTGATGTATATGAGATATCATGATGGTGCTCCTCTGACAGATCATTTGAATACATATCAGGGGATTATAAATCAATTGGCTGGCATGGGTATCAAGTTTGATGATGAGGTGCAAGCATTATGGTTGCTTGGTACATTACCGGACTCATGGGAGACTTTCATATCTTCTTTGTCGAACTCTACTCCGAATGGAAAGATGACGATGGATTTAGTCAAGGGTAATATTCTGAATGAAGAGATGAGAAGAAAAGCACAAGGGTCTACTTCATCTTCAGAAGTTCTGGTTATAGAAAGCAGAGGGAGAAGTAAAAGTAGGGGAACAGAAGTAAATCTAATAAGTTTGCAAATGTTGAGTGTTACTACTGCCATAAAAAGGGACACATAAAGAAAAATTGCAAGCAGTTGGAAAAGAAAAATAAAAATGACACAAGCAAAGAAAAGAAGAATGAAAATAATAGCAATTATGACAAAGTTGCTATCGCTATTCATGAAGACTTTCTTTTCATGTATGATGCTGATTCCATTAATTTTGCATGCCATGAAACTAGTTGGGTGATTGACAGTGGTGCCTCTATTCATGCTACATCGCGGAAAGATTTCTTTACATCTTACACACATGGTGATTTTGGGAGTGTAAAGATGGGGAATGATGGCACGGCAAAAGTTGTTGGCATTGGAGATGTGAACCTGGAAACAGATAATGGCTCAAGGTTAGTTTTAAAAAATGTAAAACATATTCCTGACATTCGTGTGAATATTATTTCTACAGGTAAACTTGATGATGAGGGATACTGCAACTTCTTTAGTAATGGTCAGTGGAAGCTCACCAGAGGTGCTATGGTTGTGGCCAAAGGTAAAAAGTGTTCTACTTTATATTTGTTGCAGGTAAAAATTTCAAAGTCTATCATCAATGCAATTCAGGATGAAGACAAGGTAGAACTTTGGCACAAGAGACTTGGACACATTAGCGAGAAAGGCTTGATTGTTTTAACTAAGAAAAAGCAGCTACCTGACATGAAAAATATACAGTTGAAGAGATGTTCTCATTGTTTAGCAGGGAAGCAGAACAGAGTCAGCTTTCACAGCTTTCCACCTACAAGGAAGTCAGGTATACTTGATCTAGTGCATTCAGATCTCTGCGGCCCTATGAAGACGAGATCACTCGGTGGAGCTCTATATTTTGTGACTTTCATAGATGATCACTCGAGAAAGACTTGGGTTTACACCTTGAAGACGAAGGATCAAGTATTAGATGTGTTCAAGAAATTTCAGGCACTGGTTAAGAGACAGACTGGGAAAAAGTTGAGATGCATCAGAACTGATAACGAGGGAGAGTATATAGGCCCTTTTGATGAGTATTGTAGACAATAGGGTATTCGACATCAAAAGACACCTCCCAAGACTCCTCAGTAGAATGGTTTAGCTGAGAGGATGAACAGAACACTAGTAGAGAGAGTGAGATGTTTGCTTTCACAGGCACAGTTACCAGGATATTTTTGGGGTGAGGCTTTGAGTACTGCTGTACATGTTCTTAATCTCACACCTTGTGTTTCTTTACAGTTTGATGTACCAGACAGAGCTTGGAGTGGTAGAGATGTTTCCTATGATCACTTACGTGTTTTTAGGTGTAAGGCATTTGTGCATATTCCCAAAGATGAGAGATCCAAGCTTGATATGAAAACTCGACAGTGCATCTTCATCGGTTATGGTCAGGATGAGTTCGGATATAGATTCTTTAATCCGATTGAGAAGAAACTTGTGAGAAGTAGAGATGTAGTATTTGTGGAAAACCAGACTATACAGGATATTGAGAATGGGAATTCAGTGTCCGATGACAATAATGGTTTGGTCGATTTGAGTTCAGCTTCTTCAACAAGTTTGCAAACACAGGTTGATGATCAGCAGGTTGCAGTTGATACAAGTGGTTCCTCACAGACAGAGGAAGATATTGAAACTAATGAACAGGTGCAAATTCCTGATGCTCCATTAGATGTACCACTCAGGAGGTCTACCAGAGACCGACATCCTTCCAATCGATATCCTACAAGTGAGTACGTGTTATTGACTGACGGGGGAGAACCCGAGTGTTATACAGAGGCCTTGAAAGATGAGCACAAGAAGGAATGGCTTGATGCTATGCAAGATGAAATGCAGTCACTTTATCAAAATCATACTTTCGAGTTGGTAAAGCTGCCTAAAGATAGAAGAGCTTTGAAGAACAGATGGGTTTACAGAATTAAGCATGATGAGCTTAGTACTCGACCTCGATACAAAATTAGATTGGTTGTCAAAGGATTCAACCAGAGGAAAGGAATTGATTTTGATGAAATTTTCTCTCTAGTTGTGAAGATGTCATCCATCCGTGTTGTGCTTGGTTTAGCAGCAAGTCTTTATTTAGAGATCGAGCAGATGAATGTGAAGACTGCATTCCTCCATGGTAATTTGGAGGAAGAGATTTATATGGAACAACCAGAAGGTTTCATTGTAAAAGGAAAAGAGAATTATGTGTGCAAGTTGAAGAAAAGTCTTTATGGTTTGAAACAGGCACCGAGACAATGGTATAAGAAGTTTGAGTTAGTTATGGAAGAGCAAGGCTACAAGAAAACAACTTCTGATCATTGTGTATTTGTTCAAAAATTCTCTGATGATGACTTCATTATTTTACTGCTTTATGTTGATGACATATTGATTGTTGGCAGGAATGTTTCAAGAATTGATAGGTTGAAGAAGAAATTGAGTCAGTCTTTTGTTATGAAGGACTTGGGGCCAGCAAAGAAAATTCTTTGCATACAAATTGATCGTGATAAAAAGTCCAAGAAGTTATATATATCACAGGAGAAGTATGTTGAAAAAGTACTTCAGAGATTCAACATGGACAAAGCTAAAGCAATTAGTACTCCACTTGGTGCACATTTCAAGTTGAATACAAAGCAGTGTCCTCCTACAGATGCCCAAGAAAATGACATGGAAAAATTTCCATATGCTTCAGCAGTCGGGAGTTTGATGTATGCAATGGTATGTACTAGACCAGATATAGCTCATGTTGTTGGTGTTGTTAGCCGGTTCATGTCTAATCCTAGAAAAGAGCATTGGAATGCTGTCAAGTGGATCATGAGATATCTTCGAGGTACTTCCAGTTTCAGACTTGGTTTTGGTGGTGAGAAGCCACTGCTAGTTGGCTACACAGATGCAGATATGGCAGGAGATGTGGATTCTCGTAAGTCAATGTCTGGTTGCTTGATTATCTTTGCAGGTGGTGCTGTAGCTTGGCAATCGAGATTGCAGAAATGTATTGCTCTTTCTACCACAGAAGCAGAATTCATTGCAGCAACTGAAGCTTGTAAAAAGTTGCTGTGGATGAAAAAATTTGTAGTAGAGCTTGGTTTCAAGCAACAGAGATATGTGTTATTATGTGATAGTCAGAGTGCTATTCACCTTGGGAAGAATTCAACCTTTTATGCAAGATCGAAGCATATCGACGTGAGATATCATTGGATTAGAGATGTGTTGAATGACAAACTGCTGGAACTTGACAAAGTTCATACAGACCACAATGGATCCGATATGTTTACAAATGTATTATCAAGGGAGAAGCTTGAGGCCTGTAGGATGATCGCCGGAATGGCGAACCCCTCCACATAATCGGGAAGGGGGAGATTTGTTAGGTTGGGTTCCCTTTTATATGGAGGCTCAACAAGTCTCATCAGGTTAAATTGAGCCTATATGGAATTCCCAATGGATTTAGGAATTGTAACCCTATTTAAATCTTATTTCCTTTATCAATATAAATAAGAGAAAAGAGGGTTTGGTGGCTGGTGAGAGTTTAGGGTTTTTGAAGGCGGAAAACAACACAAAATCAAGTGTGAAGAGAGAAAATCGTGTGGAAGAGAGGAGGAAAGAAAAGAGTGAATTTTCTGTACAAAAATTCATCCCGTGTAGTTTCGGAGTTACTAGGATATATTTTTCGTTAACCGTTGGATCGTGCTGAAATTTGGACAGCACATTCATCTCTTCTGCATCTTAATTCTGAACGGTGGAGATCGGAAACGGAGTTGTCTTTTGTGAGATATACAGCCCGTAACAAAGCTGTCAGGTTTTCACGGTCACTGTCAGCGCAGCAGTTTTGTAAGACCGATATCTCTTTCGTTCACCGTTGGATCAAGATCAAATTTGGACAGTATACTCAGCACTCGTGATTCTAAATTTTGGATGGTGCAGATTGGTTTTTGAGATCCCAGTAAAAAGCGACGCAGTCCAGAACGTTCTGTTGAGTTTGTGGTTTTTCTCTTCACTTGTTATTTAAACTTGAATTTGTGTTATTAGGGAACCTAGATAATTGTTGCTTGGTTTTGGTTCCTATTTGATGTTAAAACAGTTTGTTACTCTCACATTTGATTATTAGTGGAGATTTTTGGGTGGACTACGGTCCCGTGGTTTTTACTCCTCGCATTGGGGAGGTTTTTCATGTAAAAATTGACTTGTGTTATTGGTACATGTGGTGGTGATTTTATTTGCTCATTATTTGATCGTTGGTAGTATTTCTATTGTGGTGGATTTGTGCATTACTTAGTGGTTTTCTATAGGATTCATTCAGGGGGAGAAAAAGTTTCGCTGTGCAATTTGCTTGTATTTGTTTTTCTCCCATCAAGAGCAAGAGATCACAAAACTCATTGTCGAGGAAGATGATGAGGAGTTCTAAACAAAAATACTAAACCTCATATGCATTCAATCACATCTATTTGGTTGGTCGAATGTTTTCATGGAGCTAGGAATCTACTTTTCATGTTTCTGTTGGCTAACTCCAGATTGATAGATAGCTCATAGCTTTCCAGCTTATGTCATAGGTCTTCTATATTAAAACTTGAGCAACACCTGGCATACTGGTCTCTGTTAAATTTTATATGGATGCTCCCCGGTAAGTTTGCCCTCTGCTGTTAATTTGATTGTGCATGCTGTTGCATAATGTGATCAATTGATGCATCGATGGTGTTAATTCCATTTCATGATGAGTTGATTTCAGATTTAGTAAATGTCAGCAAGCAAGTTTCAAAGTGGACAGTTTGTGCTGTTATTTAGTTTACAGAACAAACTTTTCAGTCAGTCTTAGGCATTATAATGATCTGAACAATAGGGTAAAAGCGAACAAAATCACCTGAACAATGAAAGTAGACATTTCTAATTTGTGCTCATAAAGAGTACAAGTGATGCTGGAAACTTAAAAAGTAATGATACCAAGGAGGAACAAGACCAAATTCATTTCATAACAAAAACATGAAATGTTACAATCACATGCTCAATATTTGATACACCCCAGATTTCGATTTCCTACTGGAGAGCAAAAAAGGATACAGTATATGTTCAATTCATACGTGAAGATGCAAAAACAAAATTAGCAATTGTACTTTACAAAGGAATCAAGGAGAAGACATTGTGCAATACTTATGGGCAAATCAACAATAAACTCAAAGGCCACAAGGCCCCACAGTACTAATAGATTACATGCTTGCTACCTAAATGACAGAAAGGACTCAAGGTTTTTCTCTGTACCATCAACGTTATTAAAATAACTAGCAAGATGAAAATCAACGTTATTAAAACAAACATCAAGATGTTTTACGCATCATTTAGAAACATGACTGAAAAATAATTCGTTTTAGACTCCACCTGTCGATATAGCAGCACCAGCTGATCTTTAAATAATTTTGTTGCCAAATACAAGTACCCCAAACAAGGTAATTCATTTTCTTTTTTCTTCTCTTTTTAACAACATAAAACTAATTTACAAGAAATTGACTTCCGCAAACATTTATTGAAAATTAAATCATACAGCATCAATGGAGTGGACACTCAGAATAAAATGGCTACTTGATATATCGAAATTGTAGAAAAGATGAAATGCCTGGAAAATGAGATCATCAACAAATTGAATAGTTGTTTATCACAAATGTCTACGGCATCTTCAGATAGCCTGCTTCAATTGTGCGAGTGCAGAAGCATGCATTCTGCTCATGGCTGATTTCAAGGATTACCCATGGAGGGCAGCACATGGTTGAAGAATAGAAGTATCAGCTGGAAATTCATTTCATCAGCCAAGTCATCATCTGCACCCAAAATTACACTCGTACACACACTGCATAAAAATGGAATTATCATTACTCTAATAACAGCATCCAATATGGGCAAATGGTGCATCAAATTCAAGGTTTGAACTCACACCTAAAGATCTGATTGAGTGTTGTCCAGAACTTGAGGTAGTCTCATTGTCAAAATTATAGAAAGCGCTAAGCCAATTATATTTTTTTTTGCACAGAAGATATAACCTTAAGTTCAGTCAACACAAAGGGATAGCAAATATGTTCATTAGATGGCCAGTCCTAGTGTCGCGATCATCAGTTCAAAAATCAGATGTTAGAGCAGTTTAGAAGGTAATAATGTCAGAGCAGTGCATTAGCATAAGAATTATAAATCCTACAATAACAGAAACTCATGGAAACATAGAATGATGATTTCTAAAATTTCAATCCAACTCCATGTGATATGAGATAACGCTGTTGCAACTTGTGATGGTTTTAAACATGTGCATAGATGAGAGAAAAACATAAAACTCAACAAATTATAAGATCCTCTGTAATCTCCCAAATTATTATTCAAGGAAATCTATGTCCTACTGACCTTGTCAAGCCATATGTCAACCAGACATAGAAGTAAGTTTTCTTCATTCCATATACCGGCCTGCTGAAGTTGTAATGAAAGTGAAGGTTCAGATGTTAACAGCTGAATAGCAACTGAAGAAGCTTTAACAGCTGTCTTAGATGGATCAGGGTCCTCTCCTCCACTCAAACATATAAGAATCAATATCTAGAAATTTTGAATCAGACAGACAAACTTTGTAATTAAAAAAAAAAAAAAAAACTCGAAAAGGCAGAATTGATTATGAATAGACCATTTAAAAGAAAGGAAAATTATGAATAGATAAAAAAAGTTGGACAAGCAAAGAATAACACTTACTTGCAGAGTGCTGCTGATCAGTGGAGGCACTTCCACTAGAAAACACTGCACAGTTGCAAAATTGCGTAGCTGTTAGAGTTATTGGAGTCCTTGAACGTGCTCTCACAAATTTAAAAGCTCAACAACTAAACAAATGCAGTCTAAAGACTGAATGACTTCCATTTTTCCCAACAGCTACTTGACATTCAGAAGACACCTTAAACGTTTGATTTAACAGTACAAGCAACGATGCAACAGCTTACATCAACTGCAGATCATTGCTGTTCTTTCTATATTCACATTATGAGTTTGGGATTCTCAAATTAAATATTATGATTTTAGGTTGGGAATCCCTTGCAGATTCTCAAATTAAATATTATGATTTTAGGTTGGGAATCCCAACCTCAAGGTGGAGAATCCCAACCTTAATGGAACATCTAGGTTGACATTTTCAACCTCCAAAATAAGAATTCCAACCTAAAGGCTGGGAATCCCAATCTTAATTCAACATTCACGTTGAAAATCCCAACATCCAGGTTAGGATCCTAACTTGAAGGTTGGAATTCCTAATGTGAATGTTGAATTAAGATTGGGAATTCCAACCTCCAGGTTGGGAAATGCTTAATTGGAATTTTTTTTTTTTTTTCGATATAAAACACTCATGTCGATAAAATGATTAGAGTTTTTTACTGAAAAATATCTGAAAAATGGGTATTCCATCAACCCCTTTTCATGCTAAATCGGTGACCTATGTATAATATAAAGTATGAAGAATTCTTTGGATTTGAAGAAAAAAAGAAACAACTTTGTTAATAATTGTATATTTTTATTTTGTTCAGTCAGAAGAGTCCTCAAAATACTCTGGTCTTGGATTAATGATTAGTCATGACATCTTGAAATATGAATAGAGAAGAGAATGAGAGGATAGGCTCATTACATTTTTTTTAAAAAAAAGATATAGGAATTTCTCTCCCTACTTAAATAGTTGAAGTAATTGAGTGTGAGAGTCAAATGAATCGAAAAATTCATGTTTAGTTTGGGAAGGGATCATGGAAATTTCATGTAAGGACTCACCCTGAATTCCCTCTACTAAACCCAACGGGAGTTCCTATAGAGCACCCGACGGAACTTAACCAAACCCTCACTTTGGCTCGAAAGGGTCTTGTGGAGGTATCGATCTCACTTTAAAACTTTTTTCTAGCGAAAATAAATAAAACTTTTTTTTCTTTTAGGGTAAATTGCAAAATGGATTTATAAAAATTTCAGCAGCATAACGGCTGTTTTTTGAAAATTTTAATCTGTAAATTTTAAGAAAAATATTTCTATGACATGCATCTTTCTCAACTACTGCTGGACTTCAGGCTCTTATTTTCGCAATCAAGCCCAAACATGATTTCAGTTTAAAATAAACTTGAAAATAAAATCATTTGTATAAACTTATGATATACATCAAAATTTAATTTACAAAACATAATTCTCAAATGGGATTTATAAATATTCAAAAGTGATAATTACAAAAATACATCAAAATGTGGAATATGATGCATGCACAAGAATTTTAAAAGAATTATACAAGTGCAGTTTTGTTTGCGGCTCACCTACACGTCTGATGGAGTGGCGTCTGACTACTAGCTCTTTCTTGCACTTGGAGAGGATTTTTCAGAAAACATGAAAATAGAGTGGTAAGTATATAACTAAGTGAGTGGGTAAACTTTTCAAACAATAATTTACTTTCTAAAATATAATAATATCTTCCTAAAATAGTTTTAGAAAATTAACGATTTCCCACCAAACTTTATAAAACTAAAAAACTAGTATAAATAAATATAACTTTTCTCAGAATTTGGTAATAATTTTAGTAAAGCGTAAAATACATTGCTTTTTAAAATTATTTTATTTATAAACTTCGTGCCTAATGACGTGCTCTTTTTCTTTTGAAAACTAGTTAAGACAACTTAGGGAAACCTATTCTATCGTGACGAAATTTCTCATCGCCACTAGAGCTCGGGAATGCCACCTTGTATAGTCGCAGAGGTGGGAAACTCTGGGGTCATGATTCCCTCGCAACCTTAGACAGATCTATACTATCTCACACGTGCAGAGGGTGACTCACTGACTAAACCTCCAAGTTAGTGACTCTCCTAACCAACTTACCGTACACACTGTGATATTTTGGTTGGGTGTACTGGGGATTAGGGTAAACCTTACATTTATAAATCCTTTTACTTTACTAAAGAATTCTAAGCCACACTAGGCATAAAAATAATTTAAATTTAACTAAAAAAAATCTTCCTTCTTTAGTGTATAATTTTCAATAAAAATATATATATACATTTATAACATAAATGTAAAACTTACTTGCATCATAAGAATTACTAACATGCTAAATGTTCAATTATTTCAACTAATTAAATCGGATACTAAAATTCATGCTTGCAAATATAAATCATCAAACAATAAAATTCATAAAACTTTGAAAATAACCACACTCACAACTTTTTCCCAACTAGTACCACTCCTCCAAGCTCTTCTTTTGCTTTTCTTTAATCAAAACTCCTCCTATACTTAATATAACATGATTCTCATTTAGCATTAATCAATTACATGGATAAACACATTAAAACTGATCCAACAATTTTCTTTTCAATTTCTTGATTTAAATCACTTTAGTACCATGCAAAATCTCATTCAAATGCATCAAAATATCAAAATCAACTCAAATACATACAAATCCTAGCTTGGCCAAATTCATCTCCATGACCATCCAATATTATTTTTCCACTTTCATGATCATCCACCACATCAAATCCATTCCAACATCAACTCAATACTCTAAAACCAATTAAATTCAAGTTTACTAGAAAAATCACTTAAAACCCTAAACTTATCTTATTAGTTTGCTTGTCAACTTACTTCCCTTGCAACTCTTTTCAATTCTAAGCTCAAATACTAGGCAATCAACCTTTAATCACATCAAAAATCCAACAAACACATCACTTTATTATTCCACCATGAAAACCCCACCCATGAAAATACCATAAAAACTTAACTTACTTATTTTTCTCCACCTTCTTGCTCAATCTTTTTCTCTAACACTTATTTTGACGTGAAGAAATGGATTAAACTCACTTATTTTCTCCTCCCCTTGCTGCCGAATACACTACCCTGCACTCTCCAAATTTTCTCTCTTTTTTGCCGGAAAAATGCACTCAAAAACTCACCATCCATCACTTTATATAATGCTAATTTAGTTTATTTAAAATGCAACTCATTAATTCATCAACTGGCCATTAAATCCTCTAATTAACTTTACCATAATGCTTTTAATTTTATCTCATAGTAACTTATCTGTCCAATGACAATTTAGTCACTTGACAATTAAAATATCAAAAATGAGTTTATGCATGCCAACTAATTTCCCACTAATTCAATAATTAAATTCAATTTTATCACTCTCAAATGGTTAATTTCACTTGACATGGATTGTGTTTCTTCCTCAAGGTTTTTCCATATGATGCTTACACCAAATTCATGTATTATTTGAGCTTGAAATGACCATTTTACCCTTAATGGAATTAATTGTCATTCAAACTCAATAAATTCCCAAAATATTCCATGGTCATCTTATCAGCAAATTTACCACTTAATACTCTAATTGGGAATAAAACCTCTCGATCTCATGCTTCAAAAAAATTCAAATGGGTATTAAATCACTAATATCCATTATTTCTCATAAAGCGCATTTTCGTCAATTATTTTTAGATTGTTTAAAACTTATTCGAATAAACTTATTTTTGATCCAATTCAGTTTCTAATAACTCTAATTCTTATTCCGAGACTTTTGGTTTTTAGGGTCCGCTTTCCGAAAAGTCACTATTCACACAAATACTATTCACCAAAAACACTATTAACAAAAAAAAATTGTTTTTCGTGAAAATGGTATCTAGGGTTCTACATTGCCTAACTTGGATTCAACATCCACGTTTAGAATCTTAACGTTAGGGTTGAGAATCCTAACCTTAAGGTTGGGATTCCAAACTTGGATGTCAAATCAATATTGGGAATCCCAACAGATAAGTTTGGAATCCCAACTTCAGAGTTGGGATTTCCAACTTGGATGTTAAATGAAGGTTGAAAATCTCAATCTCCAAGTTGAATTCCCAACTTGTTAGGTTCAGATACCCAATCTCAAGAATGAAAATCTCAACCTTCTGGTTGAGACTCTCGATTCAAAAGTCTAAGATTCGCAACCTATAGGTTGGGAATCCCAACCTGAAAGTTGAGATTTCCAACCTAAAAGTTTGCATTCCCACCCTTAACATGAAGACTTCACATCTAAACTCATCTTAGCCTTTGTTACAAATCTCATCCTCAAAGTACAAATTTACATTATAACTACGAATACAATCTAACTTTTACATTCTCTTTATGCCCACAAAACCACACATAATAGTACACAAAACAGTCGGAACATACTTTCAATACCTCATCCTTAGTTCATATCAACATATTCACATACCCAAAGCAATAATAACTAGTCAAATATACTACCCACCCACAGAGAAGCAGATCGACGGCTATGGGGCCAGTTCTTTGACAGTCCAAAAATTCACGCTCCTTCCTTTCTTAAGCAAGGGAAGACAGATGAAAGGGTGGCCATAGGAAATGAGAAGAGAGGTTAGCCATGGGAAGTCAGAAGAGATGTTAGTTGTCGGAACTGCGGAGAGACATTAGGCCCGTTGGTGGATACCGTAAGAGGTTATGAAGTAATAAGAGAGGTTGGCCGTGGGAAGTAAGAAGACATGTTGGCCATCGGAAGTGACAAAATCGAAGGCCGGTTGGTGGGAGGAGACTGCTGTACAGTTTGTTGGCAGGAGAGGTTACGAAGGTGTGAGAAGAGTGGTTCACCAAAACTCAGCTTCTGTCAATTTCATGGCTCCCACTTCATTAAGGGCATTTTTGTCCATTCATACTCTTTTTTATATGAACAAAAACTAAAGGGTTAGTTTTGAAGTGCAACTAGTCAAATGGGTAATTTTATGCATTTTCTCCAGGAAAAAATTGTCCAAAGCCCAATGAACAACAATGCATTAAAAAACTCTTCCTTCACATAGTTTATTGATATGGACCGACTCGGCTACTAAAATACTCTTCCTTTGTACATTAAAAGACTTTTTACAATTCTTAAAATATACTTTTAATATTTCACACTTAATATCCAACTAATTAGTTTAACTGCATTTAATATAAATAATAAATACTAACACAAATTAATTGAAAAATATAATATTAAAAAATAAAATAAAATCCCACTTGTTTGGGATTTGCAATACCTACCAAAGTGGATGGATTTTCAAATCTCATACAAGTGGAATTTTATGAGTTTGAAAAAAAAAAAAAAATTTCCTTTCACTTTTGCACCCAAGCCGATGTGATTTCAGGGTACCAAATGGGCCTAACTGTATTTAATTAAAAAAAAATGACTAAATAAAATATAAGTTTCACTCTCTAGTGAGTCAATTGGCACCACTTCCCTTGCCTCTACTTATAGTGCAAGGTTCGTGCATTCCCTCACCTATGTGTGAGTTATGTTCGAGGCATATTCTCATGTGTGTGTGAGGTCTTTCCTCCCAGTTATGAGAGTTTATTTCTAATCATGTCTTTGAGTGTATATTTGAATTAAGGTCTCGAAAGTGTATCTATACTTATAATATGTACTTATAAAAAAAAAAAAATCATTATATTTAAAGTTTGAGCACATATATACATCCATAATTATTTGTAATGAATAATTGAATGTGAACTCAATTAAAATCTAAAAATGTGAATGAATGATTTTAATTGTCGAAAAGTGTAATGTGTAGGCCGACAAATTTTGTCTTTTTATATTGAAATTGAAGCCCAAAGGATTATAATACAATGAAAAGTCGAAGAAGTGATACATCATTGCAACAATTATTAAAAAAAAAAAGAAAAAAAGAAATAGTAATAAAGTAGTTAAAAAAAAGAAATAGGTGTGAGGCTGGAAGGGAGAGAAAGAATTCTGCAATTGAAATTGATACATAAATATCTGCTGATCAAAACAATTATTAATTGATTTTTCAATAAAAAAATAATTATTAATTATTAAATTGAGTTTATTTTCCTTTTAAAGATGCCGTTATCAATCATGAATTTATGTCTATAATGTTGAAAAAGTGACTTTAATTAACAAGGAAAATATACAACACAGTTTCCTTTATTGATGACTGGCAACATCTTTTCGTAATTGACTTTTTGAGAGGTTCCCACTTCTTCTGAGTTTATCTTATCACTCATTTTTATAGAATCTATTATTGTAGAAAATTTCTGACCATGTTCATGAATTCTTCTTCAAATTGTGTTATAAAAAGCTCTCTTCTAAACTTAGGGTCAGCCTAATACTGTTCATTAATTGATCATTTATTTTTTATATTGACAACCAGTAAAATATAAATAAAATAAATTATTGTGACGAATTCTATTACTACAAATGCATGTTCACAGGCATAGGATATATATATATATATAACGAGATATATTATATTAAATTAAATTAATAGATGTATGGAAACACTTCAAATAAAGTGCGATACATAAATTCAAATTTAGAATATTAAAAATTCAGAATTAACATATGCAAATATGTAATTAGAAATAAGAAGAAGAGACTTGTAATTGAAACTTGGATATTAGATAGACAGTATCTTTGGAAGGACATGCAGGTCTTATCCTTCAGTCATTTTATCAAATTAAGTCTCAGTTTTATGAGAGAAAAAAAAAACAAAAGATCATGATCATATCCACCAACAACGTTGAAAAATTGGCATTAGAGTCACTTTTTCTCCTATTGTTTTTCCTTCTATTTACTATATGATAATTTCACACGGTTTTTGTCTCTTTAATTTGAAAATGACATAAAAGAATGCAAAATTTTATAAAATGTTGTTATATTTTAAGATAAATGATTTTACTTAATAAATAATATTATAATATCATATTAAACTAAATAATTTATGGAAACTTGGGCTGCAAATAGCCCACAGTACTTATAAAATTCAGAAATTTGGATGCATGATTGTGGTAGTGTAAACGACACGGTTAAAAAAACAAAAAACAAAATTATCACAAAAAAAAAAAAAAAGTAGCCCCTTCACGCAGTTTCTTGATATGGGACTGGCTCCGGCGACTAAAACACCCTTCCATTTTATACTAAAAGACCATTTTTTTTCAATTCTCAAAACATACTTTTAATAATCAATTCAGGCTTCACAATCTAATTAAAAGAGTAATTAAAGTACCCTAAGATATATTATAAATCTAGCCATAATGTCAGTTTGTCACTTATTATATGTGAGTCAGGTTGGCTGGTTTTGCCTAACTGGTTTAATTAGATTACGACATAAATTCGTTTAATTCAAACTCACACCTATTTATTTTTTATGAATTCGTATCGACTCATCGTGTCATAACCTATATTATCACTCCTAATAAATATAAACTTCACGTGGTTTATGTCTTTTTATATTTTATATTAATATTATAAACTTCACGTGGTTTATGTCTTTTTATATTTTATATTGAAATTGAAGCCCAAGGTATTATACTACAATGAAGAATGTAACGTGTTGATTGCTTTCTTGCTTTTTAGTTTTTACAGAGTGGAAGAGGTGATGCATCATTGCTGTAGGACCGCTACTATGACTTTTCAATTATTCTTTAAAATATATTTTACGTAAATTCCAAAATTTTATGCTAGAATTTCCACATCAAAAAACTCAAGTCTCAGCAATTACCATTCAAACTACCATCCCTCAACTATGGCAGATGCAATTGTTTCTGTTGTCTTGGAACAATTGGCTTCAATCACTCATCAACAGATTTAAGAAGAAGTTACACTCTTACGTGGTGTAAGCAAAGAAGTAGAAAGGCTGACTAGTAATTTCCAAGCCATTCAAGCTGTGCTCGTTGATGCTGAGCTAAGGAAAATGAAGGAGACAAGTGTCAGACTCTGGTTAGATAAGCTCAGAGCTGTATCCTATGATGCAGAAAACGTGTTGGATATGTGGAACACTTCCAAGCTGAAACTGCAGATTAAGAGAACTGAAAATGCTCTTACTCTTAAGAAGAAGGTATGTTCCTTCTTTCTCTCTCCTTGCTTCTGTTTTAAGCAAGTTATTTTGCACCGTGACATAGCTCTTAAGCTAAAAGAAGTCAATGAGAGTCTAGATGAAATTGCCAAAGAAAAAGATAGATATTCTTTTAATACAATTACAAGTGGTGAGCAATCTCGGGGAGTAGAAACCACCTCTTCCATTGATGAGTATTTGATATGTGGTCGAGATAAAGAGAAGAAAGAATTATTGAGCAAGCTGTTGTGTGAGAGTAGCAATGAGCAAGAATGCCTCCATATCATCTCAATTGTAGGGATGGGAGGAATAGGAAAAACAACCCTTGCTCAACTTGCATACAATAATAATGAGGTGAAAAACAACTTTGAAAAAAGAATATGGGTTTGTGTCTCAAACCCGTTTGATAAGGTACAGGTTGCCAATGCAATACTTGAAGGTCTAAAAGGTGAAATCTCTATTTCAACCACATTGCAAACTATTTTAGAAAATATTCATCAATCTATTATAGGGAAAAAATTTCTTCTCGTATTAGATGATGTGTGGACAGAAGACTATAAAGATTGGGAACCATTGCATAATTGCGTTAAGAATTGTCTCAATGGAAGTAAGATTATAGTCACCACACGTAAGAAGCCTGTTGCTATTATGTTGAAATCGATTGTTATTCCCGTTGAGGAATTGTCTAACAATGAGAGTTGGTCATTGTTCAAGCACTTTGCATTTCATGATAGGTCTCATAAGGAGTGTAATGAACTAGAAGGTGTTGGGAAAGAAATTATAAGCAAGTGCAAGGGCTTGCCACTTACAGTAAAGACTATAGGGAGTCTTTTGCACTTTAAAACAACTAGAAATGAATGAGAAATTATCTTAGATAGTGAGATGTGGATACTTGAAGAGTTTGAGAAGGATGTTATTGCCCCTCTATTACGGAGTTTGTTGATTAAATTTGATTTAGGCACATAGTCAATTGATGGAGTCTTGCTAAAGTTATTGGCTCAAAATACATGCTTAAGGGCGTTGACATTCAGCGGTACTACCAAGTATGAAGTAATGATTGGTAAGAGGAATATATATAAAATAATGCTAGAAAAAATTCCTAAAGAGATAGGAAAACTAATACATTTGAGGTATCTTGACTTAAGTAATAATTCGAGATTAGAAATGTTATCGAAAACATTATGTGAATTATATAATTTACAAACCTTAAATGTTTCTTCATGTGACAAACTTAAGGAACTACCTCAAAGGATGGAGAAGTTGATCAATCTAAGACATTTGTACAATTATCGGACTGATTCTCTTAAATTTATGCCAAAAGGAATTGAGAAACTAACATGTCTTCGTACATTAAATGAATTCCATGTAAGTGAGGGTGTTTTTGGTAGAATGCTTGAATAAATTTGGCCACCTTGGAGGATGTTTTGGTATAAATGGTTTGGGAAATCTGAGAAATGTGAGTGAGGCTCAGAGAGTACAACTTGCAAATAAGAAAAAAATTTTGTATTTGAAATTTGACTTCAGTGGGTCGGGTTCGATGAACAATGAAACAATTTTTGAAGCTTTACAGCCTCCTCCAAAGTTACAAACTTTAGAAATATCAGAGTACGTAGGCAACACGGTGTCACCAAATTGGACGGAGTCTTTTACTCATTTGAGAAGATTAGTTCTGATAGAATGGATCAAGTGTGAGCAACTTCCTCCGTTGGGAAAATTGCCATCCCTTGAAGCACTTCGCATAGAAAAGATGAAGAGAGTAAAAAGAGTGGGTAATGAACTTTTGGGATTAGAAAGTAATGACAATATTTCATCTTTAATGGTTACTATTTTTCCCAAATTGAAATATCTTCGGTTTTTGAACATGGAGGAATGGGAAGAGTGGGATTTTGGGATTGAACTTCATAATATAACAATGATGCCATCTCTTCATACCTTGGAAATTGATAACTGCCCCAAATTGAAAGCATTGCCAAAGCAAGTTCTTCTGGCACCACCACGAGTTTTGAGTATAATTCAGTGTCCCATGATAAGAGCTCGCTATGGAAAGGAGGAAGGAAAGCACTGGTTTGACATCTCTCACATCCCTTATATCATGATTGATGATGAGTATGTGAAAAGAGGCAGCCCTTGAACTCTCCAAGGTGACAAACATGCATTCAACTCTAGGTATTAAATTCTCCACCGCTTTTACGATCCTTTTTTTTTTCTTTCAACAGTTTGTTATATTATAACCACTTTAACAAGAAAAACTAGGATCTTAATTTCACTTTGCCAGTGTATTCTATTGCTAAAAGATTGCGTTCATTGGATTTGTATGTTATCATTTTATAGTCTGTCTGAACCTCGAGTATTGTACTTTATTAAATGACTTTTACAGCAGTGATACTTAATGCATATGTTGGTGGAAATAATCAAAACATGCACTCTGTAATTGGTTTTAGTAATGATTGGTTTTTTCCTGCTTCTAGTATTGGAGGCCAACCCATGGAGAGAAGATTCAAAGCCTGTATATGTGCTAACCCAACGGGAAAAACAGTTGTGCACAATGAAAACTTGAAGGAATCGCAGGTCTGACTTTGTTCTGTGTAGTATTTCACTTGAATAATCAATAATGTTTCCCTGGTTGAGGTCTTGCTTTTGTAACAGTGAGGTTGAAAGGGAGCTTGGACTTTTGTTTTCCAAAGGAGGAAAGCGAAGGCTAAGCAGTCCAGAAATGGGATGAAGTTCCAGATGCTTGTGGAGGATATTAGGGAGGGAGTGCTTGTAAGTGTTCACTTGTGTCTGTTGTCTACTACTCTGCTTACACATTTAGTATAATTAATTTATTGTTATTATTATTATTATTATTGCAAGAAGACAGTTATAATTATGCTAGCATATTATCTGTACCAGATATGAACTACTTACAAGTATCATCTACATGCTTAAATGGTAGAAGTGATGCTATTTGGTCTCTTGCCTGCTATTTATGTGATAAAATTTTACCACAGACCAAGATGTTCACAGTTCTAAACTTTTAAAATATTATCGTAGTAACTAGCAACCCCATCCCACTCCTATTTCTTATTTTCTCAACCAAAATTCTGTTGTAGTAGTGTGTGCGCCAGCATTTGGTATATATTTCCAACAAGGTTTTTAATTTATTTTTCATTATCTTATGAGCCAATTGTGTATTGGTGATTGATGTATAGTTAAAGACTTTTTACTCTTGCTCTAAGTATTCGAAGACAAGAATGAAGCTGCAAGGTATTGTGACTTACTATAGGGCGGAGGTCGAGGATGTGAAGGAGTAGCAGAGATCAAATTGTTAACCTTCATATGATCCGTATATTCATTTTTATTCAATTTGATATTTTGTATGATGGAATGGTTTTTCATATAATTCATGTAGGATTTACTTTCTAATCTCTTTACTTTATGGTTAACCTTCAATTTTGTGGATATGATCCATATATTCATTTTTATTCGCTGGTTCCACTACTGCAGTTGCAGGCTTCAGTAAAAAGTAGATATCAAATGGTTACAAATCTGGTCTGCACAGCCGATTTAATATGTTCTCATCCATTACCTTAAAATTGCAATGGAGAATGCATTTATTGGGGAATCAAATTGTCGTGCCATGATGCATTGAGAAGAAAGGTTAGGAACAATGCTCATTCAATTTGTTAATGGGTACTTTTAGTTCATGATGTATTCTACTTAATGTTTTGAAATTGTGCAATATTAATTTGTTTGTTGTCAAGTTTATATAACAGAAGGAGAGGTATATTGGATTTAGGACACATTTAAATTTCTTGTCTTTGTCTTTACTTGGTGTTTTGCTGCATAAGAAGAGGTAAGAAGAAGATGCTCAGTGTTAAAAAAGTATTGATCTTAAACTTTTGGGTGTAGGAATGCAAACAGCAGTGTATTGCCTTTCCCAAGGGACTCCAGTTTCATAGTTTGATAGGTGAATAAGCCAGGACATGTCCATAGGAAGAATGAAATAAGAAGATTTCTCAATCAATATTTCCATGCTGGTGTGACTAGAAGGGGGGGAGTTTCAATAAGTACTACAGAAGGGGTAGGGTTTCATGTACTTAAACATAAGAGGCAAGAAGCGGGAGAGTTTCAAGAGCACTCCCAAGTCTCCTGCTTCTACAGATGCTGGTTCAGCACAAATCTATTCTGAGTAGCATTGATGTAAACTTTTCTCAAGACATGGCATAACAAAATCAAAGTGGGGTAGGAGCTACCTTAAATACTTTAATGGAAGGTAAAAATTGTGGGCCGCTATGATGAACTACTTTCTTTGCTTTCAAATAATTACCTTAGAGCATGTCATATAATGTGGATGTTTTTATTGAAGATTTTTACACTTCAAACTTCAAAGACTTAAAGTCAAGTGATGCTGGTTAATGAATTGTCTTTGGCTGTCTTTTTAATTGTTTTGTTGTAAGTATGACTTGATTTTGATTACTCAAGTATATTTCAAATTTCCTTGTGTTTTCTTTTGACTTTTCTATTCCAAGTTTCTTAATTTTGATAACTTATAGGCATAAGCATAGCGTGCCATTGTTATTGTTTGTGTTTGAGCAAAGAGATTGCCATTGAACTTCCCAATCGTTGCAACAAACATCAAACTGTAGGTATTTGCTGCTCCATTTTTTAGTGCATTGTTATTGTTTTGAAATTTATAGATGTCTATAGATGAAGCCAAACTAAATTATTGTAAATTGGGACTTAATTAAATATATATTTGGAAGCTTAATTTTAATGTCACATCCATAGCTATTTGAAGCAAGAACATGGTTCACTATGTCCACTTATTAGTAAAACATGTTTATCTTCGGTTCATGTTTGATGTTGGTACATGATTGGCCCACTATTTTTTCATATTTTGCATCAATTCACACATATTTGCTTATTATCAAAATTAATGCTATAGTTAGATATTTAATTTGAAAAGCCAACATGTATATTTATTGTCAAAGTGACTTTGGTGGTTTGTGGATATGCATGAGACAGAAGAGTGAAGTATGCACCAAAATTAAGAAGAAGGGATACTACGTGGATGGAAAATCAGGAAGTTCTTTTAACTAGAATCAATTCTGGTTTTTCAAGAGGCAAGGAATGCATTGATTGTGATTGTTAAAATAAATAAAAAAGAACTATCAGGTATTTCCATCACATACGATGTATGCTGATTATTGCTCTCTGTTTTTTCAAATTCTCCCTAAGATAAGACATTGGGTGTTGTATTTTCAGATTTATGCTAATCAAAAGACTTTGATAACAATATTTTAGGGGAGTAAAATGTCTTGTATTACCTTAAAGAATCAAGATTTAGTAATGGCATGTGCTATTAACTACATAAGTAGGCTATAAGTTTCCTTTTTATATGATTTTCTAGCTCAAAGCATATTTAGATAAAGATGATCATATTGTTGAAAGTTTTGATCTTTTATGCTTGCTGTTTTGCAGGAAGAAGAAAGAGAAAGATGATCATTTTTAAAAATGTCCTTAAACTAGTTGCATTTTTTAAGGGGCTCTATTTTTGTTGATGTCTTTAAAAGTCTTTTGATTTTTCATACAACCACCTTTTAAGGGAAATCAAATTGACATGCCAAGAAGCTTTGAGAATAAAGGTAAGGAAGAATGCTCTATTATTTAAATTGGGTATTTTGAGTTGATGACATATACTTGATGTTTGGCATTGTATGTGTTTGTAAGTTGCCAGGTTTGTGTATTACTTAATATTTCGTAAGGTTAGGAGCACTGAAGAGGATTTCCCTATTTCAAGATTGTTCATACTCACTTGTAGCACTCCAAGTCTCCTCTTTTAACATGGGATGCTGACTTGGCACAAATCTGTTCTTAGTGGCTTCGACATGGATTTTCCTCAAGTTATGGTATAACAATGTCAAATTAGAATAGTCATTATCTTTAATGTCATATGTTTTCCTCTTGAGTATGTCATAATGGATGACTTTTGATGTTTGACATTATGCTATGTTTGTAAATTCTCAGGATTATATATCTCAAAAGGATATATTTTGGATTTGGGAGGCAAATAAATTTGATAAGCTAAGAAGCAGATGTTCATTGTTAAGACAATTGGTTTTAAAATTTTAGGTAGAAGAAGTACAACAGCAGTTAATTTCCTTTTTCAAGAGATTCCAATTTCATTGCTTGATAGGTGAACCGGCCAGGATGTGTTCAGAGGAAGAATGAAACAAGAAGATTGCACAATCAATAATTTCATTCTGATGTCATCAGAAGAAACAGAGTCCAATTGGTATGCTTCCATGCATTCTAACATGAGAAGCCAGAAGAGGCTTTTCCTGTTTCAAGGTTGTTCATTCTAGTAGACACTGGCTCAGCATAGATCCAGTTTTTTGTGGCATTGATGTGAACTTCCATCGAGTTATGGTATAACATAATCTGGTTTTCAATGCAGGGTATAAGTTGTAGGCCATGATCCAATTACTTCTTTGCTTACAGATATTTTCCTTGGAATATATCATAGATTGTGGATATTTACATTCATGGAAAAATCAGAAAATTTGTTTGGTTAGACTCAATTCCTGGATCTTTAAGGGGTGAAGAATGAAACAATTATGATGGTTGAAGTAGGAAAAGGAAAAAAAGATCAAGTAATTCCATCAGGTATAATGTAAGCTGATCTTATTACTTTATGTTCTTTTAAATTCTCCTTCAAGATTATTAAAGAATTAGATGTCATATTTTCAGATTAATGCCGACCAAAAGACTCTGACAACAATATTCTAGTGAACTAAAATGTCTTGTGTTACCTTGAAGGATCAATATTCAGCAATGGCATGTGCTTTTAAACTAGGTAAGTGACTGTTATTAAGTATCTTATTTGTATAATTTTCTGCATCAAAGCATATTAAGATATGTTATTTTTTTTACTGTTTGTTTCCTAATTCCTTTTGTTTTTGTACTCTTCTATGCAAAGCTTTTGTGTTCTTATCATTAGACATTATTTGCATAGGAGAACCACAATTTTAGGTGTCTTGCCCAGATGCATGTGAAGAAAGGTTAGTAACAATGGGATACGTTGTTTGTTTTTGAAATTTTCATGTATGGATTTTGGACACATGTAAATTTATTTGTGCTTGGAGTTTTGTAGCATTGGAAGAAGCAATAGAAAGATGATCAATTTTAAAAGTACTGATCTTAAACTTTGGGTACAGGAGTTTCATCCTTGAAGGAATCCATATTTGTCGAGTGAATAGCACAGGATGTGCCTTTAGGATGGAAGAAAAAAGAATCTGGCTGGTGTTCGGGGAACATTTGTTATCCTTCAAATTGATCATAGTTTCACCATGATATTCCCACAAAAAAACAGAACAGCGAAAGGTATGCTTGGATTAAATTCAAACATGAGAACCCAGAAGTGGTATTGCTTGTTCTGAGGTTGTTGATGCTAGTCCTCCCTTGGTATACACAGATTGTTTTAAGTGGCATCGGAGTGGACTTCCCTCAAAGGTATTACAAAAATGATATAGAGTAGTAACTACTTCTAATTTTTATACGGTCACGTTCCTTATCACCTTCTTTACTCTTAGATCTCGTACTAAGATTGTGTGATTGCTTACGTTCCTTTTATTGAAGCTTGCGCTTTGTTCTTTAAAGGATCAAAGACAATGACACTAGCTAGGCAGATGACATGAGGTACCTTATTAATATGATGTTATAAGGTATGCCTTGATTATTAAAATCTTTGACAATCTGTCCTGTTGTTTCCTTTTTTTTTATTCTATCTTGTCTTGCTGTTTTCTTTTCATTTTCTTTTTCTTTTTTCATAATTTTTCTACACAAAGCTTCTTGCTTATGATAACTTTTCATGTGTAATGATTGTGTGTCATTGTTTTCTTCCCTATAGTCTATATTTTGTATGTGTAGAATAAGAACCATGTCAAATTGATTAATTTTAAATTATATTTTATTTAAAAAATAAAAGGACATAAATTTCTTATCAAATTGGCTTCGGTGGTTTGTTGAATACAAGTGAGTAAAGAGTAGGACAAGTATTATAGACGGTGAGGAGTTTACAATCAAATGCATACTGCAAGGGATTATTCCCTTCAATAAGAACTAGGAAATTGGCATATTTCCTTCTTATTTTATCTTCTATCCATGACCTATATTATTTTAAATTAAGTTGTCACATTGGTTTTGTAGTTCATGCAGCTGGAGTAGTCAAGAAGATTTTGCAGGTCATCTGGTTTTTTCCCTCAAGGATACAAGTAAAAAGTTCTGTAGGCATACACCCTCTTACACAGCTTTGCTTTTTTGCAGCTACTAGGCTTGATTTGAATGCTTGACATCACTAAATTATGAGATTATTACTTGATTTTATCTCCTAATTTTAGAATATATGTTATATTACTTTATCTTTGATTGGGTATTGTATTTTCAGTGTTGGGTAAGTAGACAAAATCATTTAGTTGGAATGCTATTCTAGGACGACTAGATTAGAATCAAAAAGTTGCATTACTATACTTGTTGAAATGAATAAAGTTAGATCAAGTTAGTCTTTTTAGATATTGTTTGATGATCTTATTAGTTTTTTTCCATTTAAAGTTTCATATATGAATATGTGAAAGCTTATGTCAAAAAAGAAAAAATTGTGAAAGCTAATTGAATCTATTTCTTCACTTTAATATTTCAGTGTCGTCACTTCATTGTCATTGAATAATTGATGGTTATCAATAACTTGAATACCTGTTATCTCGTACAGCTGAAAAAATCAATTTCAAGTCATTTGTATGAAATGATAAACTAGGCAAGTGGATTTGAGTTTGTCTATCACAAGGAGAGGTACATATTCTTCTCTTTCCTATCATAATCTTAATTTGGTTCTGAATTTTTGAAATCATAATCAGTCATTGTCAGATTTATCTATCACTAGGTGAAGTGTTGGGCTCTAAAGGCACATTAAACTTCTTGTCTCTCAAGTAAATGTTTTCAAATATGGTTTGTGATGATCTTATTGCTTTATTTCCTATAAGAACATTTCCTAAGATTTTTTAATACTTTAGCAGCATCATTCTTCCTCTTCCAGCTAGTTGATTTTGTCATTGAAGAATGAGCTGTCAAGTGATCAATGCTTATCAGAATATTGTATGGTATTGTCTTGTATGACTTGAAGAATCAATGTCAAATGATGGTACGTAATATCAAATGATGGTATTGTATAGTGGTCTTGAATATGGTATTTTATTTTCTGTCGTAAGGTTTTTGACAACTAACAAGTTGTGTTTCATTTTGTATGTTTGATAAATACTACTTTAATTTCTATCTAGAGTTTTTGTAACACATGCTTGATTTGAAATCATATTTTATAGTTCTTTTTCTTTTCATAATCTTAATTTTGTTCCCATTTTTTGAAATCATATTCAGTCAATGTCAGATTTATCTATCACAAATTGTGGTGTTGGGTCCTAAAGGCACATTAAATTTTGTCTTTCAAGTAAGTTTTTTCAAATATTGTTTGTGATGATCTTATTACATTCTGTCCTTCTAGAACTTTTCCTAATAATATTTAATACTTCAGCAGCATCCTTCTTCCACTTCGAGCTAGTTGATTTTGTCATTGAAGAATGAGCTGTCAAGTGATCAATGCTTATCAAAATGTCAGATGACGGTATGTGGCATCAAACAATACAAGTGGTATTGAATATGGTATTTTTTTTTTTGTCATAAGGTTTTTGACAACTTATAAGTTGTGTTTCATTCAATATGTTCGATAAATACTATAATTTCTATCAAGTGATTTTGTACCACATGCTTGATTTGTATTATTTCAGATAACAGATCTATTTATCTATAATGCACATTTCTAGCTCTGAGCACCACTGATGGTCATATTACAGGTTGTACACAACCTTCACAATCTGTCCCATTAATGGTACACATGATTAAATACCATTCAATTTAAAGAATCAAATATTGTAAACAAGTTTCCCTTAAATCAAAAACTTCTTATTATGTTCATTATCTCATCCTCTGTTCTATCATTTCAACTGTACTTGTTTACATTCTATGTAAGTTTCCAGAGACAGTGGCTTTAGTGGGTTATGGCAAATGGAGGAAATGAAAATTTTGCAATAACATTTTTTGCTTGATCACATTTGAGTTCTAGTCTGGTTGTCTACCTTGATGATATCATTAGTTAATTTTTTACATTGAATATCTAATTGAAATGCAGGGTAAGTGAGTAAAATTGTTTACTTGCAAATGACAACACTATCATTTGTAGCAACTTGAAGCATCGATGTCAAATGTAGGTGCATATAATTAAACAAGGCTAATGGCTTCAAATATATTTTATTGATTTTCTGATTTATGATTTATTTGACTTGCAACAGATGAAATACTAGTGCAAAAATTACTAGAGCTAATTATTCTGAAAACAAGATCATCTTTGTTTCATTTTGAGAGGGAATCATTGACATATCATCCTTGTTATCAGCTTTTTCTGATTTTGAATTCTTTTTAATGCAGTTGATAGACAAAGATCCAGGCAAGGCCATTTCCATGTTCTGGGCTGCTATAAATGCTGGGGATCATGTGGATACTGCCTTGAAACAACTGGATCAATCAGACGAGGCAATCTAGGCAATCAAATAATTTCGACATCTCTGCCCTCATAAATCCCAGGAGTCTCTTGAGAATGTCCTGATTGAACTTTACAAAGTAAAGCCTATTTCTATTCCTTTTACTAAGTTTAGTATTTGGTATTGAAAATATTAGTTCTTGGTTTCTTTGAGCTTCTTTTTAGGCCTCCTATGAACAACTTAATGAGAGTTATTGCTTTATTGTTCTTTTCTTGCGGAAGTCTGGGAGGATTGAAAAACAGATTGAATTGCTCAAACGCAAACTGCTGAATATTGAACGAGGTATAGCTTTTGGTGGAGCCAGGACAAAGATGGCAAGATCGCAACACAAGAAGATTCAAATAACCATTGAACAAGAGAGATCAAGGTCGAAATTGCATCTGTTGTTTCTTAGTTTTCCTGCTTTCACTATATTGATCTGACTTTTGATCATCTAAACTTGACTTGGGCTTATATGCAGCAAAATGATTATGAAAAGAAGCATATGGAATTCATTTTGTCCCAGGCAAGCTCTGTCCCTAGGGACAGACAAGAACAAGCTGTGTAATCTGGCAATCTGCTTAATGGACATGAACCAGATGACAGAGGCAAAATTTCTGCTTCAGGCTGTAAAAGCTTCTGCTGGAAATGAACTGATGGATAGTTGCTATGCTAAATCCTATGAATTAGGGGCCAATACTTCACCAGTTATATTTTCAAAGTCATTCCTTCTTAAGCAAGTGTCACCAACACGTTAGCTAATTCTAAGAATCTTGTCTTAAATTTTACTTATGACAATCTTCTTTTCTTCTTTATGTTACTTGCTTTTCTCCTCTTGGACCAAATGAAATTCCTATTATGGGAATTTTTGGGACAATACTTTATTCTCAACCATCACCTATTCCACATTGTTACAATTTTATTTTATTAAAATTTATAATAAATTACCGTCAGCAAGATCATTATTCCCCTACTTCAAAAAAAAAAAAAAAAAAATCATTATTTCTCTAGAACATTTACCAAGTCAGATATCAGTCACCTAAATATACTATGAGAAAATGCATAAAATGACCTATTTCAACAGCTCCACTCCAAAACTAACATTTTGTTTTTGTTCATACAAAAATAAGTATGAATAGACAAAAATGTCCTTAATAAACAATGACTGAAATTGACAGAAGCTGAAAGTGTTCTAAACAAACCTATCTTCTCACCCATTCGTCATCTCTCCCGTCAAGTAGCCTCTCTCACCAACCAGCTGTGTAGCAGTCTCCTCCCACTGATCGGCCTTCAATTCTTTCGCAATTACGACGACTAACATGTTTTCGCATTTTCGACATGAGAGTTCCTAACCTCGTCTCTTCGCAGTTATGCAGCAGTCTTTGCCAACCAGCCTTACGTCTTTTCGTAGTTCCAATAGCTAACATCTCTTCTCACCTCCCATGACCAACCTCTCTTCTCACTTCCTACGACTACTCTTTCTTCTGTCTTCCCTTAAGAAAGGAAGAAGTGTGAATTTTTGGACTATTGAAGAACTGCCCATAGTTGATGCTCTACTTCACTGTAGGTGGATAGTGTATTTAACTAGTTATGGTTGCTTTGGATATATAAATATGGTAATATGAACCAAAGATGGGGTTTAAAAGTAGGTTCTGATTGTTTTGTGTACTGTTGTGTGTGGTTTTGTGGGTATGATGAGAATGTGAAAGTTAGATTGCATTGATAGTTATAATGTGAATCTATACTTTAAGGGTGGGATATGTAACAGATACTGAGATGAGTTTAGCAATGAAGTCTTCATGTTAAGAGTGAGAATCCAAACTTTTAGGTTGGGATTCTTAACTTATAGGTTGAGAATTCGAACCTCCAAGTTAAGAATCTTAACTTTTAGGTTGGGATTCTCTACCTATATGTTGAGAATCTTAACCTTTATGTTGAGAATCCGAATCTTCAGGTTGGAAATTTTAGACCTGTGATTTGAGAATCCAAACTAGAAGGTTGAGATTCTCATTCTTGAGGTTAGATATTTTAACATAACTACTTGGGAATTTAACTTACAGGTTGGGAATCTCAACCTTCATTTGACATCCAGGTTGGGAATCCTAACCCTGACGTTGGGATTCCAAACTTGGATGTTGAATCAAGGTTGAGATTGGTTTAACATCCAAGTTTGGAATCTCAATCTCTCTCAACCCTGAGATAGAGATTTTAAATGTGGATATTTAATCCCAGTGTGGAGGTTGGGATTCCCAACCCCTAGTTGAAAATTTCAATCTTGATCCAACATCCATGTTGGGAATCTCAACCTATAATCCAATCTCAGGTTGAGATTTCCAACGTGGATGATGGATCTAGGTTGGAAATTCTAACCAGAAGGTTGAGATTCCCAACCTAAAGGTTGAAAATATTAATCTGGATGTTTTTTTAAGGTTGGAATTCTCTATGTTGAGGTTAGAACAATCAAACTGTGAGGTTGGGATTCTCAACTAGGTTAAGAATCATAACATTTTATTTGAGAATCCTAACCTGGAGGTTTCATTTCCCATCCTTGATTAAACATGCCAACAAGTTAGAATGTGTTTTGTATTCCATTTATAAATGTGTTTAATGTCATATAATTTTATGATATGTGTTTACATTTTCATTTAGTTGTTGATTAATGGTGTTTATTAAATGTTTGGTAGATTTGGTTTTGCGGATCGATACGGGGAGTTGTATAGTATTTGATATGTAAAAAATTGAAAACTACCATGAAATGTTTACAAGTAATTATTGTGGTTGAAATAAATGCAATTGATATGGAGAAAATAACGAAATTATACATTACCGTATTTGGAAATTTGTGAGAGTAGCAATATTGGATATATATACTGACCACATTACTGTTTTAATTTGACAGGTTGAACGACATGGATACAGTTTGCTTTAATGTTGGTTTAGGTATGCAAGGCTTTATCCTGTTTATTTCCCAAAGTATATACTTTGCCAAATTATACTGTGTTGCATTTAGAATTACAATTGTAGCATTACGTACTAGAATATAAGGTTGTTGGATTTGTAGAATATTTTTCTAACTAATACACATTAAATGAAAGAAAGGTTCATCACTTCCTAGTGACTTCTTGTCTTAAATTTTGCTTTTAGAATCATCTTCGTTTCTTAATTTTATCCATTACACTTGCATTAGATTTCTTATTTTGGAAGATGGAAGCAAGCTTTTTCAAAGAAAATGCTATATTTTATCCATTACACTTGCATTAGTTTTCTTATTTTGGAAGATGGAAGCAAGCTTTTTCGAAGAAAATGCTTTAGGAAATAAGTTGGACAAAGCATTATACCTAAACCATCTTTAAGGGTAAGGTCCACATTACCCCAAAATATAAATATGAAGCATATGGCTAAGTTTTCACTTCCAAAAGCTTAAGTTTTCTAGAGAGAACCTATTGTAAACCCATTATTTTATTGGAGATAGTGGAAGTTGTTGAAGTCAACTATAGTTTCTATGGTTTTTCCCACATTGGGTTTTCCACGTAAAAATTTGATGTCTCACTTTGTGATTGATTTACTATTTTAGGGCTTTGGTGCTTTGGTTCATTTTTTGCTATGTTTGGTATTTGATGAGAATACTAGTTTAGACACATAAAGAGAGAAAAGGTTTATTTATTGCATTTTATCATTGTTGGTTTTTCCAAACACAAACAACAATAGAAATGGTTTCTGCTTTATCTTGAGCCACTATAAATTAAGGTGTGAGTGGTCATAACACTAATACTATTTAGTGGGAAGAAGTGTTAGAACTCAACAAGGAAGAAGCTCACCACAAATTATAATCAACTTGTGACTTGATCAATCTCATTTATATACTAATGATTGTACAAAAACTTTAAATCCTAAAATTACATGATTTTTTGGAAAGTTATTTTCGAAATCATATTTCATCTAAAGCAAGTATCACCAACAGATTAAGCTAATTCTAAGCAATAATGTTTATATCTATTATAGGTGAATTTTGGACTATATGAATGGGCTGGTAAAAGCCCAATGAAATGGCCTAACGGGGCAGCCAGTAGACAAAGGTCTTGCTTATCAGCATTCAGCTCGCAAAACCAAACCCCCAGACTATAAGGCACCTAGCTCACAGATATGAGCTTTCAGTGATTAAGCACTTAGCTCGTGACCTAGAGAGGCTCTTAATCCACTAACCTCAAGGTGTCCAGGTCACAGAAATGAGCTCCCTCTTAGGTCACTGCCCAGTCATAGTCAGAGCTGTTCAACACCTACCTCCAGCTCGTCCAGTACAAGAATTTAGCCTGTGGCATGACATGTACGTTGAGTTTTCTCAGAAAGATAGTAGCATGATTTACGGGAATCTCTCAACTACTAAATCTGGAGATAATATCAGATCCCGGACTTAGTGGAGTCAAATCGTTGGAATTACGGACATGACTTTAGGAAGTGTAATTAAAATTATTTCTTATTTGTATTTTACTAAAACTGTAGTATCACTCTCTCTATAAATAGGGGTTGAAATTCATTGTAGAAAAAAAGGAGACACATATAAGAAATAATATATTACCTCTCTACTAGAATAAACAGAGAGAGCAGTCGTGAACGTAGACACATTCCGACCGAATCAAGTAAAAAAGCTCTTTGTCTTATGTTCTTCCTCTTGTCTCTCTTCTACTTTTATTTGTTTTTGCCTTAATTGTATTATTGAGCTTCAAAAAACCTGGGTCGACCAGAATTCGACGTCGACAGTATCCTAATAGTACCAAATTAAATTCTTACCTTGAATTTTATTGGAATCTTCTTTCCTATACTTGCTTTCCTCTTAATCAAATTAAATTCTTGTTGTCAGAATTTCTTGGACAATACTTTATCCTCAACAAGCACCTACTCCAAATTGTTGCAATTTTACTTTATTAATATTTATAGTAAATTAATGTCAACAAGAACATTGTTTTCCTAAAATATTTACCAAATCTGCTATCAGCCACCTAAATATATGCCCTAAATCCAATTGACTTAAGACTTACTAAGAGAGGCGTGATTTTTCTTTTGCCCATCAGAATATGCCGAGCCTTGTTTTAGCCACTTTAGTTCTAATATTAAGGCCTATAAGGGCCTTTTTTTTTTTTAAGTGAAGACCCAGATGACTTAAAAGCTTACTAAAAGAGAAAATGACAAAAATCCTTCAAATTAAGCCTATTAAAACAAAAATCATTTAAGCCTATTAAAATCTAACCATATTATCTTATAATTTACAGGTTATTATCTTATGTCGCATTATTTTCATATGAATTTAGAAAATATTTGTGAACAATTTAACTGCACTAACTTCCTCAAATTTAAAGGGAATTTAGCAAAATTACCCTACTAACACACAAAAACTACAAAAATGCCACTTGGAGGAATTAAATTGCAAAAAAGACCCCTAAATGACTAAAATGCCCTTAAACTTAAACTTAAACCTATACCCTCTCATTTACTTGTCACGGCAGCTCACACTCCACACCATTTCATCATGGCAGACCAACTCCCATATACCCTCTCATTCAACTTGTCACGGCAGCCCATAACTATTCATCACGACAGACCAATGTGTCACGGCAGCCCACACTCCACTGCTATTCATCACGACAGACCAACGTGTCATGGCAGCCCACACTCCACTGCTTCATCATGGTAGACCAACTCCCATATACCCTCTCATTCAACTTCTCACGGCAGCCCACACTCCACTACCATTCATCACGACAGATCAACTCCCATTGTTTTTCTTCACGGCAGACCAGATTCAGAGCAGTCCATCGCCATTCCAAGGTGCACCGAAGTCAAGGCAAGAGCCACCCAAGTGAGCGAAGCTCCATTCATGGATAGAAACCGCCACCAATCGCCGTAGAAGCTCCACCCGAACTCGCCCAAAGTCCAACTGTGAAGCTATTAGAACCATTTCCAGACGAAGTCGCCCAAACTCCAACCGTAAGCATCCATTGAAGTTCAACCATAACTGGTCATGGAAGCCCAAGCCAACCAAGACGCCCACAATTGGTCATAGAAGCCCAAGCCGAGCAAGACGCCCACCAAGTGTTTGACAAAAGTTTCGACCCAACAACTTCAAACCATTCGAAGGTATATTTCGCCCAAACTCAACTAGTTTTATTTGAAGTTTAAATGTTTTGAGTTTTGGTTGAATGATTTATGATTTGTTTTGATTATTTGTGTTAGGTTTTTTAGGTTTTGATTGTTATTTTTTCAGATAAATTTTTATTGTTTGTGTTAGTTTAGCATATGGATTTTAAGTGTTTTGAATAGTTGTTGAATGATGTATGGTGTGTTTTGATTGTTTGTGTTGGGTTTTTTGTAATAAGTTTTGATTGATTGTGTTGATTTGTGATTGTTTTTTATGGTTTGTTTTTTTGGATGAGTTTTCATTGTTTGTATTGGTTTGTTTTTGTGATTGTTTGATAGTTGTTGGCTTTGGTTGTTTATTTTGGATTGAGTTTTGATTGATTGTGTTGGTTTGTGATTTAATGTTAGTATTGGTTGGCTTTGATGGTTTGTTTTTTTGGATGAGTTTTCATTATTTGTATTGGTTTGTTTGTTTGATTGTTTGATAGTTGTTGGCTTTGGTTGTTTATTTTGGAATGAGTTTTGATTGATTGTGTTGGTTTGTGATTTAATGTTAGTATTGGTTGGCTTTAATGGTTTGTTTTTTTGGATAAGTTTTCATTGTTTGCATTGATTTGTTTTTTTGATTGTTTGATAGTTGTTGGCTTTGGTTGTTTATTTTGGAATGAGTTTTGATTGATTGTGTTGGTTTGTGATTTAATGTTAGTATTGGTTGGCTTTGATGGTTTGTTTTTTTGGATAAGTTTTCATTGTTTGTATTGGTTTGTTTTTTTGATTGTTTGATAGTTGTTGGCTTTAGTTGTTTATTTTGGAATGAGTTTTGATTGATTGTGTTGGTTTGTGATTTAATGTTAGTATTGGTTGGCTGTGATGATTTATTTTTTTGGATAAGTTTTCATTGTTTGTATTGGTTTGTTTTTTTGATTGTTTGATAGTTGTTGGCTTTGGTTGTTTATTTTGGAATGAGTTTTGATTGATTGTGTTGGTTTGTGATTTAATGTTAGTATTGGTTGGCTTGTTTGTATTGGTGTTTGAAGATTTAGGTGCTGATTATTTAGAACAACTTTTAAGTTCATGTAATACTAAAATTGCTACTTCTTTGTAAATTCGTGTCATTGTCATGACCCGAAGAGGAAGGTGACCCGATCTGACCCGAAGAGGAAATTCCTCTTCGGGTCACCCTCATTTTCAGGTCAGATCGGGTCACCCCCTGACCCGAAGAGCAAACAATAAAAAAAAAAAAGGAATCTAGTGACAATGATATGTACATACGTATGTTTTGATGATGTGTATGTGTGTCTCTGTGAATGCTTATATTTATTGAAGACTATTTGGTTGGATTATTAGTGAGTCCGCTTTACAAATTATATGGCTTGGTTATATGAAACTAAAAAACTTTTACTTTAATAATGTGCTAATGGCTACTTTTATTGGATTGAGGATATGTGTTTGTGTTTGACAGAGGATTGTGTTGGAATTGACTTGACAAGTGCTTTTGACTATTATCAACCTTGAAAATTGTTGTTTTTGTAGGTGTAAATGGCTAAAATAAAGTTTGACAACTTGTTAAAAATAAAGAAAACATCGAGAGAAGCAAGATGAGTTAGCGGTTACAGTAATTGGGAAAGCATTCAATTCATAAAATCTGTGCTTGTACCTGATCAACTCAAACTTTTTAAGGGTACGTGTTTTGGTCATTTTCTTGATGTAAATGAAATGGTGTTTTTTGGGCATTTTTGTCATCATATTCTTTTGAGAGAGTGTCGTATCTAATATGAACAGCAATTAACAGATACTTTGTGGTTTCATGTTGGAAATGACTTGATAAGGTATAGCCCAGTAGAGTTTTGTTTGGTTAGTGGACTTCTGTTTAGTGATTACTCCAAGTTTAAAATAGAAGAATCTCAGCTGAATAATCAGAGACTACAACAGAAGTACTTTAATATGAACAAAGTACCAGTTTCGATGGTGATTGATTGGTTTAGAACGAGGCTCTGGGCTAATAAAACTATCAGCGACATGGATATGGTGAAGTTAGCTTTGGTGTTGTTTCTGGAAATGACTTTATGCGGAACGGATAAGCGTAACGCCATTCAGTACTGGGCTCTGGAATTGGTGGATGACTTAGATGCTTTCAATAAGTTTCCTTGAGGGTCATACATACATCATAGGTCGTATAAGTATCTATCCAGTTACTTGAATGATGTGTTTGATTCTTCCGCGAAAGGAAAAGGCAAAGGCAGTAAAGTAAACTTATATAGCTTTGTGACAGCCTTTCAGGTAAAGATACTAAAGGAGCTTTTTGATGTACAGTAAGTTCTTGAACCTTACTATTTTTATATATATTAACAACATACTATTTGTTTCCTTATTCAGGTGTAGACAATTGAAGCAATATCAATATGGTCAACGTTTGGATATACAACAAGGGTGAACAATTCCACCCCTCGAATCCTTAATTGGATATGCAAAGGGATCTCCAGTTATGATTATTTACAGACAAAGTTATTTGGCCGAATTGACGTAAGTATAACTAATTTATGGTATTTAATTTTAACAATTATGAACTACTTAAGTCTTACATATATACTTTATTCGTTTTGATTCGATGTTAGCTCACAACCTATAAAGTAATAAATCCTTCGGATGATGAAGCAAGTAAGCCATATTGGGAGAGTTTGAAATCTTGGAGTGCTTTGAATGATATGAAGATTGGTAGTCCCAGTGAATGTTTTAATGATGATGGTAGTTTTAATGATGATGACATGTGTGATGATAATGATGATAATGATGTTAAAGAAGGTAGAGATCAGGTCTACGGAGATGATGCTACTCGTTTTGAGGGAGGTTATGAGAAGAAAGAGGTTGATTCTAGTACGAAGACACAAAAAAAATATAGTCGAAAGAACAGAAAATATGCAAGTAAGAGGTTGGATAGTCTTGAAGCTCAGCTTAAAGCTCTTAGTGCACAACAAGATGAACATTTCAAGAAAATTTAGGATAATCTTGAAGTTCGACTTAAAGCTCTCAGTGCATAACAAGATGAACACTTCAAGAAAGTAAAGGATGAAATCCGTAAGGGGTTTATTCAACTAACGGAGCTTATTTGTAAATCTAAGGTGTCCGATACTTCCGATCTTCCTAAAAAGGTAAAATATTTACCGGTTTATACTTTAATTGATCTTGATATTTATTATTATACATGTGCCTAAATTAACTACATTAATTTTTATGCAGACGTGTGAACAAACTCCCTTACATGTAAATGATAAGTCCGATAGCGTGGTTGCTGATGATGTGATGATACTAAATTCCATTGACAATAATATTCGTGATCTGGTTACATCATTAGTACGTGATTTATCATCTCCCTCTGTTCCAGTTGGTTTACCATATGTTGTACAATTATCAAGACCATCGAAGCTTACTATTAAGTTGAACAGAGAGCGCAAACGCTCGGTGTTTGTGATGAGTCAATATGTTGATCCGACTGTGAAAAACCCAAAAAAACCCAAGATACCAAAATTTGGACTTCCACATCCAACTGATAAGGATTCTTTACGTTCATTCAATGAATAAATATCTGATTCCAGTAATATGAGGTATGAAAATGCATGGTCACATACTTATCATCAACATTAGAGGATGAAACATTGATATGCATACGATTATGCTAGTGCAGGTTGGACACGAGATTACTGGAGGCTGATGCTGCATGGTTTAAGACAATATTGTCCCTAACTGAGTGGCTGAAAGGTGATGTAAGTAATTAACTATACCTTAACTGTTCATAACTTATACCTCCTATTGGATAACTACTGTATGACTCAGTGTACACAATATGCAGCATCTAGAGACATATTGTCGTCTCATGCGTCGACGTGCATTTCATTTTCCTTGGAGATATAGTCGTAATAAAGTTTTACTGGACTACACTTTCATGATACTCTAGACTATTAATCTGCAACAAACTATTATCATTAGCTTTTTATACTAACTTTATTAAGTGAACATTTATGCAGCTGAAACTGTAAGGGATGTGGTCAGCATTAAAGTCGAGTAAAAAACAGTTTAAGCATGAAATCTTTGATTAGGATCAAGATATGATAGATTATGTACATGGAAAGACTCCGACGCATGTATGACAGGATTGGAGTAAAGTCAATTTTGTGAGCATCTAATGTCACAATTCAAGTTTGGTATTCTTTTCAATTTTTCTTTTTAAATGTCTTGTTAATAGGTTATATTTATGTTGGTTTATAGCTACGGTTTCCTGCAAACATCAACAATGTTCATTGGGTTGCCATTGAAGTAAATTTAGCGGAGCACAATATTAATGTATATGATTCAAAAGTGGATGTCATGGTACTAAATCCATCTTGTTAGCTGGGCAACTCCTCTTTGAAAGATGTTGCCTTCGTTGTTGGTGCGAACGATGCCAAACATTTATTCTGATACAACCCCATTTGAAATACACCCACTGGAGGGAGCTAGTCCAACTTTTTTACATTTACTTTTGTGGAATTGTGACATTCTAATTACATTGCATATCATTGCATAGGTCAGACTATAGGATTTTTATACTTAAATACTTGGAATGTCTATGGGCTGGACAACCATTTGAGTTTGGAGAAATTGACGGTCCACGACTTAGAGAACAAATTGCTACGAAAATTTTTCAAAATTGTAAATCTGTACCTATAAAAGCTGTTTCTACAAAAGATAATATTGTTGTTGGTAAATAAAGCAGTAGTGATGTATTAAATATACAATAAAGTAATTAAATGTGCAAAATTTTCTTAAATTCGTAGTGCAGTTTGATTTATGCATGAGAGTTTACTTTGCATATTAGGAAAATAAAAGTGATTATTGGATGTGTTTTAAGCAGGTGTGTTGTGTAGATTGAAAAAATTGTACGTGTAAATAAAACTATGTCAATTTTTTTTTTCACTCGGAGGTCCAAGTTCTTGGAATATAATAATATATTATATGAAATGTTTACTAGTTACATCTTCTTATCTACAAATAGTCAACATTTAATTAAAGTTACATAGAAAATACAGAAATACAAAACAAATATACAAACAACATCGGTTGACATACAACATTCCAAGTTTACTCATTTTGCAACATTGTTATTACCACTTGATTGTCCTATACTCTCGATGTTGCTTGGTACTCTTGTAGACTTCGGATAAGTATAAGTGTGACTATTATGACCCTGACATTTGCAATTAGTGCAACTCCTTCTTTGAACTTCTTCCCCAACTGATAGAATGCGATTCTTTTTTGGCTTTCCTGGACGACGTCGACCGATTGGAGGGAGAACAACTTTAGCCGCAATATCTTCTGGAACCAACCAGTTGGATGGTTGTCCGGGTGGAGTTATTTCCCCACTATATACTGCTACAAGAGACATAGAAGAGTAATACAATGAATAGTAGTTTGCATATGAAAATCCTCTGAGCCTAATGCAAGCTAAAACATACGCACATGGATACTGGTTTAGGTTGAATTCTTGGCAAGTGCAAGTCTTTGCTGTTAAATCAACACGTCCATCCAAATCTCTATCTCTAACCAAGAATGTGTAAAAATTAATTGGGTGAACTGTGTATGTCCGAGCCAATTCATCATTGAGAGCAATAGCTACATCCGTCGCGGTTGTCAACTGAGTTGACACTTTAAGCGCTTCCGCGCGATGATCATGAAACCAACGTTGCATAACCCCTCTAATAAATTCAACAACACCAGTGATTGGTAACTCTCGACTATCATTAATTGTATTATTCATCGACTCTGCAATATTTGTTGACATTATCTTGTATCTTCTTCTTAGACAATGTGCACGTGACCAGCGATCAATACCTACTGCAGTGATGAATGTAGCAGCTTCTGGATTCAAGTTTGCCAATTGTTCCATCGAACGGGTGAATTGATTCACCCAATACACGTTAACTGCCTTCCAGTAAACATCCTTTAAAGTATTATTTTTTCCACATTTTGCAACCATATTTCACTCTAAATGCACGGCGCAGGCAGCATGGAATGAATTTGGAAACACATTCTCCACACCATGGTTGATGCTAGATTTTCTATCAAAAACTCTAACCAAATCCTCACATTCTCCAATGGCATGGCGCAACCTCGTAAGAAACCACTCCCATGCATCATTGGTATCAGAATCACCTATATCAAAGGCTAGAGGAAAAATTTGATCATTACCATCTATACACACAGCAACAAATAAAACCCCATTGTGTGGACCTCTTAAAAAGGTGGCATCAATAACAATGACTGGTCTAATGGAAGACAAAAACTCGTCTATGCAAGCTTTCAAGCAAAAGAACATGTACATGAACCTATCATTGGAATCAGTCTGAAGGTCAGTAATACTTCCAAGATTGGCTTGCTCTAGCATGTATAAGTACGAAGGCAAAAGCTTGTATGACTCAACAGGACTTCATCGAGCCTCATCCAATGCAATATGTCTAGCTCAATATCCTTTGTGGTAGTTACATGAGATGCCAAACTCATTTTGTACGTCTTTGATAATTTCCTTGGGCCGGTATACACGATGGTCTTTAAATTTTTCCTTGATGTGTTCCCCTATAACACGAGCACTTGCTTGCCTTTGAAGTGGAAATCGCTGTTCCATAGAGCATGTGTGTTCACTATCAAATCTTTTAATTTGAAAATAATCTGAATTTCCATCTCTAACTGCACGTAAGCACCAATTGCAATCTACAACGATGCACCCAACCTGCAATCTTGTTGTTTCTAATTTCATGACTCTTGTTTGGAATCTGTTTGCCAATGTATATCTATTTAACTGTGATTGCAATTGTTTTTTGTTGTCAAACAATTCACCAACTTGAATATGCATAGGATTACGTCTAGGAGCAACTTCATTGGAATTAACTTTGTATAATGCACATGGTGGTGGAACAAGCCTTTGAGCATGCTCAAATTGCTGGTTATATCAATTCGAAACTCCACCCGATGCTGTTTCACCATAACTAGTGGGATAGGTATGTTGTTCTTGTTCATCACAATCCACTGTATGCTGATTAATCGAGACCTCCTAAACATGATTCATTCTTGATGTACCCTTAAATCCACAATGAAGGGGGGAACAAGTATTAATATTATCACATGATGTAAATCCTTCCCTAATTTCATCCAAATGGATACTTGATTTTGGTTGATATGTTGGATTAGTATTGGATGTCTTCATATCATTCACATTTGTTGTTTCGAAGATAGGATCAAAGTCAAATTCAGATGTATGATTTGGTTTACAAGCAGTTTCCGGTGCACAAATGTCATTCACATCTGTTGCATCACGCTCAACCTCCTCAATAGTTATATAAACTATAGGGTCAACATTCCTACGACTAAGCAATAATTCAACATCATCATCATCAATGATCTCAATAGGCATGCTTAGAGAAATGGTTTGAGCAATAGCACTTAATATAGCTCGGTAACGATTTTTATCAATACCTGTGACGCGGTATGTTTTATCCAATAGTTGCTCAAAATCTGCATTCTACGGAAATCTAAAGGTCCTTGCTCTCTGACTTTCATACTAGTAAACTCCACGCTCGCTTTTCCATTGTCCACCCCAATTGAAAACTAATTGTACGATAGACATTTTCAATCTTGAAAATTTAATAAAACAGAATTATTACTATTAAACGGCTCAAAGGGTAATTTGATAACATATAATCAGCATTTTCAGATCTCAATCAATTTGATTTCTAATAAGTTGAGATTCTATTACCTACACAAAAATTTGAGAATTTTCCTCTTCGGATCAGAGTCTCTGACCCGATTTGGAGTCAACCTCTGACCCGAAGAGGAATTTTTTTCCTCTCCGTGTCAGTCTCTGACCCGTATATACTGACCCCATTTCATCCATCTTTTTCCCCCAAACATATCAAATGAATTTGAAAATGAAATTAACTCAAACATACTGACCCCATTTCATCCATCCTCTTCCCCCAAACATATCAAATGAATTTGAAAATGAAATTAACGCAAACATATAATTATACTAACCTCGATGCCGAAATTCCTTCAACTTTCTTCATATGATTTTCTATTCTAAACTAAAGTTAACAACAAAAAGGTGATTGTTTTGGAGAAAAATTGTGATGGAGGAAATGTGATTATATTTGATGGTTACAAATGATGTTGATTTTATTTGATGGTTTATTTGTTTATAAACAAAAAAAAGGTGATTGTTTTGGAGAAAAAGATGGATGAAATGGGAGTTTTATTTTGATTTGTTGATTTGTTGATTTTATTAAAAGTTGGTTGGTAAGTAATTAATGATGGACGAAATGAGTTAGTTTGAGTATTAATGAGTTAGTATAAAATGCTCTTCGGGTCAGAGGCTGACCTGAATTTGGGTTAGTCTTTGACCCGAAGAGGTATTTACTCTTCGGGTCTGAGGTTGACCTGAATTCGGGTTAGCCTCTGACCCGAAGAGTAAATGTACTATTCGGGTTAGAGGTTGACCCGAATTCGGGTCGACCCGAAATCGGGTCACCCTTGACCCGAAGAAGAAATTTCGAGTTTCTCGATTTCTGGTTCAGATGATTTCGGGCTGGCCTTGCCATCGCCGATGGAGAGGTTTGTACAATTACCGACGATGACCTGACACCGGTATTCGGGTTCGTCTGGTTTGGGATTGTACTCATGCGGTGTGGGATCGACTTGGCGGGGTGTGGCTTTGGGCGGAATGAATGAAAGGGGGGTAATTAATAAGGGTATTTTAGTCATTTAGGGATAGTTTTGCAAAATCATTTTTGTTTAGGGGATTTTTGTCATTTCAGTTTGTATTTAGGGCAATTTTGCTAAATTCCCAAATTTAAATTACTAACACAAATCATCATTCCATGAGTGCCACCAATGCTTTTTGCATTTGTTGTCTACCATTGCGAAAATTTCTTGTCCTTGAAACTAATAAGAGTATTTTTTTTTTTTTTAATGTAATTTAAGATTAAGGTAAGAAAAAGTGCATTAGAATTTAATACTCCCTTTTTAGATTACAAACTTTAACTTTCAAATTTGAGGAAAATCTACATGCACTATTGACATCACTCACTATTTATACAACTTAAATATTTACTTTATTAAAGATAATTATATCCCCAAAGAAAGCTACCTAATAACCTCTTTTGGGCTACCTGTTTACATTAACACATACAACACAAGTTTATATAACTTCAGTTTGGTAACCTGAGAAAAGAAAATTTAGATAGGCTCATTAAATTTTCTAAGTGTTTTTATAGCATTAACTGTTTTTTTGCGGTTGTGGTACAAGCACAAGATCAATTAACATACTATTTTACACTAATTAAAATTTTTGTTTTTAATAAAATAAAAATGTTAATTATTTTTTTTCCTTCTAGAACCGATTTCTAATATGTTAAAATTTGATTGGTGTTAATTAAAATCCATCTTCACTTATAAATTTATCATTATTTCAAGATTACCCTCTACCATTATCCTTTTCTTTTTAACAGTGCTTAATGTAAATAAATCTTTACTTGCCATTGGTAAACTTTAGGGGTACACAGTAAAGTTCATACAATCCATAGAAATAGGCTATTAGATTGGATCAAATAGAAGAGACTGCAGGATGTGAACAGCTAGGCTTGGACTTGAAGCTTGGAAAGCTGATGCGACCAGCCGACCGGGCATTTATCATTAGTGCATCTCTGCTATGAGATTTGTTGGATTTGTCATGGATACAATGAACTGATGTTAGGATTTCAGTCTTGTTTTAATCTGCAAATGTGACGTCAAATAGTCTATTCGAAATTACTTTAACAGAATAATGATGGACATGTAATTAATATTTTAAATAGAATATAAAATATTACTTTTACAAAAAAAAATATTAATGTATTCTTTAAAGACAAATTTTATGGTTTAAAAGAGTAAAAACAATTATATATGTTAACGTCTGGAAAAGGTTCCCTTAGCCAACGAGGTTGTTTTCGGGCCCAAGCTTACAGTTTCGTATGGTCAAGAGGTTGCATGCAAAGCAATAAACACGAGGAAGAGGGATTAGAGGCGAGGAGAAGAGACATGAAAGATTTTTAGAGTGGTTCGGCCCAAAAAGATGCCTACGTCTACTGTTCACTCTCTCACTATTTTGGCAGAGTAACGGCACTCAAAAATTCCATCCATTTTACAGTGAAAATCGTCCCCTTTTATAGAGGAAAGGGAGATGCTACAGTAAAAAAGAATAAGACAAAAGCAAACAGTTAACTACAGTTACACTGACAGATAGCATTTAATGCGCCGGAATCCCAATTAAAACAACTGACAGTGCATTAAATGCGGCCGGAAACTCATTAAATGCGGCCGAAAACGTCGTTTTCAAGGTCTGCCTGAGAGGGATTTCTGCTGACTGGGTCGGATACGCAATGATGGGCTTTCAAGGTTGAGATCGTGATTCCTGATGGAGGTAGCGTGCATGGCAAGCCTTGGAACTGTACTTTGCATGGCACTGTTGACTTCTGTTGACTGAAGACTTCCAGAAGCGAGACGGAGGCGGATCTTCTAGTATGTGGGACACCGAATCAGGCGGGGGAAGAAGAGAGCCTCTGAACACTGTCTTCCAAGAGGATGGCGGAAACGGGTTACGCATCGGTATGTCCATAGCTGGATATGGCGGTGGGGTGAGTGATGCCATGTTTGAGGGAGTCGGGACGCGGCCACGTTCGGAAACCGGCGACCAGCTCGGACAGATAACTTTGGACGAGAATGGCTTGTCGGACATCTCTGACGGATGGTTCCTCTTGGCGGATCCCCCGGTCGAGCAGGAACAGCAGTCAGGCAAGCGGTCAACCATGGCGGAAACATAGCGAGCAGGCTTAGCTGTCGCGGATGGCAGATATCCTAGTGAGCAAGTCTGAAGGATGAGAGCCAACGGCCAGCGATCAATCTTGGCAAATAAAGTTGAAGGAAAGCACGGCGATCTGAGTGGAGGAGAATATAGCGGTCACAGCCAGTCTCGCGGAATAGACAATCCGCAGTCAGAATGGGCGATAGCGGTCAGCGGTCACGACTAGCGCCTTCTAACGGGCCCCTCTTCTGGGGGAATGGACCGAAACGGTGGCGAATAATTGGGCTTCTGGGTCATTGGGCCTGTACTGTGGATCCGTCTGGACTCAAATATTTTGATCTCTATTTTTCCTACAACAATATATATTTTTATATATAAATTATTATAAAATAATAAAATAATAAAATAAATATGAATTATTTGTTGAAGTTTTAAGTTGTCGGTATATTTAAGAAAAGGTAGATATATTATTCTAATAAAATATATTAACAGATATTAAAATTTAAAAAATATTTTATCTTTTTAATTATATAAAAATAATAATATTTATTTATATTAGAATTTTATAATAATATTATATTAGAGTCCAAGTAATGATGGGCTTAGCACAGGTAGAAGTCCAAATGGATGTTAAACTTCCATTGTATAAAAGGAGGCCCTAAATAATCGAGTCCATTGTAGAAGACATATAGAGTTGTGTAATCTAAAGTGGGTTATATAACTCATCGCTTCTTATTCCCAACTAACAAATTATCTTAAATAAACGAATTTATTATTAATTAAATGACACATTAACTTTTTTTAATGCGTGAAAATGGATTCTATATTTCAATTAACACAACCCCAATTTGTGCGTTTTCTGTTGAACTTTGGATCTCTGGTGTCATCAGCAGCAGTACATATTCTTGGCTCGAAACAGAAGCCAACAAGACTGTGGCAACTCCAGCCGTTTTAACAGGCATATGATCTTCCACTTCACGTTTTGTATTATTTTTTATGGAACATTGTCAGTGAACACAACAGCGCTTCATGTAAATACATGTATATGCGGTTGCTTTTTTATCACGATTAGACTAAAAATATACTATAAACATTACGTTCCATTATGGTTTGGTGGTTATAACCACAATTCAATCTGATAATAACCTAAAACAAGTACCATTAAGTTATTTTTCTTATATTAATTGCAAAAGCATTTGGTATCTCAATTTAGGGAAGGAATGCTCCATCAAGCGATTACTTGTTCAAAATCCAGTCTTTCTCAATGTTAAATAAATCTTCAATTGAGAAATTTAGCTCTGACGATCTTGAGGCAGGGCGGGGGCTATAAATGGTATATATGCTTTCTCATATTTGTTATCCAAAGTTTTATGTAGTTGCATTATATGTTGCAATGTGTTGTGTTTTTCAATGTGATTTGTCATATCTCTATTTTCTTGGAGCTGGTGGGGACTACTTCTCGACCTGCTGGTTGGGAAGTCAGGTTATATTGTTATACTTACTATTTTTTACATTATGTGCTGCAAGATGGATGGGAAACCCGTTACTATGCGATGAACACAGTATGTGGTATTGCGAAGTTCATCGACTTGGAAACATTTATTAATCCTATAAATGGATACCCTTTGGATGATAATTGTGTTTTCGGAGTGGAGACGTTTGTTGTTAAAAGCACTTTTAAAGAAGGATGCTTATCAATGATGCGTGAGCCTGCTTCGTATTACCACACTTGGAAAGTTATTAATTTTTCTACTTTAGTTAATGAGAAGTATGTGTCAGAATCATTTGGAGGTTATAAATTGTACACGTTCAAATGCTTTTAACAGTCTCATTAGGTCTACCAATTCTTGCTATATGTAAATTTTATTGTAAATTGATCGATGCGTTGCAAATATATTGTGTTCTATCCTAATGCTGTATTAAGAGGCAAAGGTAATAGTATTTCTTTAATTTTAGATTTGTCTTTCTGAAATGTTTTTCCGGAGACTAAATTATCTGTGAAATATGTTCTGTGCGTTAAAAATAAGATGAATGAAAAACACATCGAGCATAAAGGTGAGATTGTCACTTCAAATATCGAGAGTTCAGAATATTCCAGTGTGAGCGTACTAACACTCTTGCATTCCCATGTTGTACCCATATGTTACATATAAACAATTTTATGCGTTACTTCCTGCATCTATATATAATTAAATTGTTAGTTGTATTCTTGTCTTGTCATTATAGTTGCCAAGAATGTACTCATCTGTTTGCTTCTTCAGAAAGTAACCTGTATACTCCTTGAATGCCTTCGGTTGGATAAGGTTCATGTCATTGGCTAAACTAAAGTACCCAGAACAGGGTTTCTTGGTAAATGGTAATTTGATAATTGAAGCAGAGGCCACGTTGCTCGGATTGGTATCACCAAAGTCATAAATCTGTTTGTGATATTATAATATATATATATATATATATGTCTTCATTTTGTTATATTCTGAGCTTTGTTTTGGTCATAGATCTGTTCGTTGATGTGAATACATTATGGTTAATTGCAGCTTTGAGATTTGGATTGGTCAAATTTTTGTCTTCGCTTGGTCCTTTATATGTAATGTGCTAAATTCCGATTGTGCTTTTTGTTTCCTGGCCACATCCTGATAGCAAAATGCTCACAACAGGTATCGCATCGTCATAATCACGGTGGATGATCACTTTATTATTTATTTATATCTTTATTTAATAATTACTTTGTATTATGATAAAAGTCAACATAAAGTCTATCATTTCTTCTTCTATAACTTTTATCTTTACAATTTTATACAAAAATAATTATTCTTAATTAACCTTTTTATTTGAGTTTGAGTGAAAGGTTGAGTAGTGTGTGAGTTGAGCCCCACATTAGAGAAATGTAACTTCTGTCTACTTTTTATATGCAGGAAAGAGTGTACTTTCTCCAAATTGTATTAGTAATTATTGGGTTTAACTATCTCAAGGAGAGTGAAGGCATGTAAATTTCTTGTATACATCAGTTTCTTCTCTTAAGAAGAGGGCAAAATATGAGAATGAATGTGACCATCGAGATGTGGTAGTAGTCTGGCTGATCAACCGTGCCTCAATCATATGTGAATCAACAAGATGCTGATGACGATTTAAATTTAAATTAATTCTTTTAGCTTGTCATTTCAAATGTTATACTAAACATTTGCCTAATTGTTGAAGGCATGGGTAGATTTTTCAATCTGAAGATCTGTGCGATGGATAGGTTCTTCATCCTTTATTATTATTATTATTATTTTGTTATAGGTATGGAGACAAATTCAAAACACACATCCTACGATGTGCGGGATGATTTCAAGCCTTGAGGGTGCAAAAACTGTGTTAGTGAGCCAGGCTCATCTCTTCAAGCCAACATATCCGCCAAGCAAAGAGAAAACGATAGAATAAGAAGCTATATTCTTTTACCAAGGAACATACCATTCAAGGCTAAAATGCTAGTTCAAGCTTCATTTTTGGGGGGAGAGAATCAAGAAAAAAAGAATATGATGATGATGAGGATGATATGATGCCAAGGAGGAGTGAGAAGAGGCATGTGTTTGAGGACATTGTGATTGAAGAAGTAGAGAAAAATGACATCTTAGAGGTGGTGATGACAAGGAAGAAGGAGAAGGGAGAGAAATGTAAAATTAAATCAATAATAAAATAGATATAAATGGGGTGTACTTATTAAAAATATATATAATAAATTAAGAAAAAATTATATTTTGGGTATCGAGTGAAGTTTAAAAACAAACTAGAAAAATTTTATATTTTTTATGATAAAAAGGGTGTACAAACAAGTTTTGAGGGAAACATCACCACGTTTTATTAATAGCTTAGTGCAAAGATGAGTGAAGTTAATCGGTAGAGTATGTATGCGACCTGTAAAGGTTCATGAAGCCTAATAGTCGACCCCATGGATCCTTACCCAAAATGAAGTAATTTTCATTTTGGGCTTAAATGGACCTAATTTAAAGCATTGTTGATTGTCATCATCTCTGTTAGCAAGTCTTAAATCATTTGGATCGTAGTTTTTAATCAATATATAGGCTTTATGGGGCCTAACAGTAGAATTATAGTGGTTGATACTAAGGGCGGTAATATAGGTTACGACACGATGGGTCGACATGAATTCGTAAAAAATAAATGGGTATGGGTTGGAGTTAAACGAATTCGTGTCAACCCGTTTATTAAATGAATCAAATCGGGTTTGGTTAAACGAATCTTGGATTGACACGATTAAAATTAGGGTCAAATTATAATTTAACATATTAGAAGGGTTAGTATGTAATTATACATTTATATATATACACACACTTAATAAACCCTAACCTAAACCATTTTCTTTCCAATTTTGAAAGTTGAAAGAGTCGACAGTCATAAGTTATAATAAATCCCTAACCCCTTGCACCACCAGTCAATGGCCACTCAAGTGCTCGACCACCATCCGCCACTCAACTTATCTTTCTTCTTCTTTGGAATGACGACCGACGTCGCAATGGCACCAACACCGACGACGACCTGACGACGCGACGATATAGATGACACGATGACACTGGCGACACCAACATCGACGATGACCTAACAACATGGCAACACGGACATCTTGACCAGCTTGACCAATTTCAGGTTCAGGTAGTAGTCTCGTCACTACCACAACTTCATCTTGGTAGCCATCCGATCACTAGCTTCAGCTTGACCAACACAACTCTCGGTCCGATTACCACCTTGACAGCTTCAGATTCCTTCTCTTTCATATAGTCAACTGTGGATGGTTCCTTTCAGTCTTATCTTGTTAGTTACTCTAGTTGTTATCTGGTTTACTGTCTTCGTTTTTGATATCTACGACTCCAAGAATGAGGATGTCTTGATAGTTGGTTCATTAGGTGACTCGGTTCATGACCCAGAGAAATGATCAAAGAAGTTCAAGTATATATGATTGGCTGTGCAAGCCTTCTTGTTACAATTCATATCACATATACCATTTTTTACAGTTTCTTGTTACAGTATAAATGGCATATATCACTCTTAGATTTCAATCGTGATTAATTAAAGGATCACCCGAATATTATCGAGCACACACATAAAATATTTGATGAGTCATTGAGTTGGTTGTGCATGTCTGAAGCAGTTTTTTTTTATACTTGGTGGGGTATCATAAAGATTCTCAACATTTATTTGGGTTTATTTAAGGCACGAATTGTATAAAAAGTTTTATAGTTAATTTAATATTTAGTTGAAATGTTATTTATTATATTTGGATTAAACGAATTATACGGATTAAACGAGTTAAACGAATTAAACGGATTAAATGCATTAATCGAATTAAACGGTTTAAATAATTAAAAGGGTTAAACGAATTCGTATAGTGTCCGTCGTGTATAAATGAATTCGTTTCGAATTGATTGAATTCATAAATGAATCGAATTGAATCCAACTCAATCCGATACGCCAACCCTTTTTGCCACCCCTAATTGATACCAAACTCGATAAATGAGTTAGGAAAATATTGCTCTTGTTGACAAAGTCAGATTTCATAATTCACTACGAATTTGGACATGCGAATACTAAATTAGAGTTGCGGTGGTTTGGCGCAACAAGGAAGGCACAAAGTATGTTCGTACATGTTATTAATTATACTAACTTTTTTTTTTTTTTTTTTTTGGTCGGTTACCTTAGGTTCTCAGGATGAAAACCGGTACTAATATTTTATAATCTCTAACAACTTTAATTGGCTTCGTGGAGTTTATATTTTATATTATATCCCTAACAACTTTAATTAGGTTGGTGTAATAGGCCATAATAATTCTACTTAAATTTTTCATATTAGTTATAAGTCTTTATCATCATTGACTTTTATTATTTAACCAAAGATTTAATAACACATATTTTTAATATAAATGATCAGTTATCTCCTCCTTTATTAAGATATTAAGAATCCAATTTCCAAGAAGTGCACCGCTTGCATAACTAGTTTCTTTTCTTATTTGTGAGAGCAATAATTATCTTTCATTGATAATAAAAAAATTCAAATCTCACAAACAATATTTCATCCTAGAGTACTCATCTATCATAGTTTATGACTTATCTCAATAAATATCTAATTCTTTTAGTGTCAGTTTAAGAAAAAATAAAAACTAGAAACAATCAAATATAACAACTTATGATATAATAATAATCATTTATAATGTATGTAAAATAAAATCACACAATTTAACTAATAATTATTTACAATTAATAAGATATATTTTGTTTCTTATTTTCTCTTCCTATGAATGTTCATTATTTCTTCTAATTTAATTTTTTTTTTTTTCAATTCATTCATCTTCTTTACATTAAATATATCCAATTTTATAATTTGTTTGAAACAATTCATTTACTTACATGTCATATTAATTATTTATATATCACAAGACATGACATATTTATTTATTTATTTTTTTTTTAATGGCTGGCACAAGCCTAAGAATGAGTTGGGGCTAAGCGGATTTGATGTTAAGGTGTCATCTGAGGAGTGACTCCTATGTGGGAGGGATCAACTCACACATAGATGTGGATGAGAGTTCACATAAGGTGGACGGACAACCCACATATTTTTATATGGTGGGAGAGAAGATTATTACTTTGATGAGAGTTGAAACTTGACAGGACATATTTATATATAAATGTAAGATGACTACGAAAAATTTAATCCTAATTGTAACTTTTATTATATGCATTCAAATAAAAATTTCATTCTTTTTTGAACATCATAAATGACATAATTTGTCTTATAATATTTGCAGATAATGCTCTATTTTAACGGTATATAATTCAATCTCATCTTATTTTGATTGCTTGCAATATTATTGTCCTTTTATATACTTGATATACTAGTAATAGAAGCAAATTCACTCCTATTAAACACCAAGTGTGTATTTAATCAGGAATAATATCCCCCAATAATTACTTTCATAAATTTCTAATTGTAACTTTCATTATATACATTAAAACAAAAATTTCATTTTTTTAACATCATAAATGACATAATTTATCATATGATATTGTTATGGGTATTTTTGGATTCCTCAAATAGGCTGGCAAAGGCCCATCAAGATAGTGGCCCAAGCTACCAAGACCAGGTATGAAGCACTATTCATAAGATCGCGATATCGCTCCAATATTCAACGAGATCGAGCCCGTGAGAAGACTAGCGAAGACAAAGATGCACCAATTGCCGTCTTAGCGACGTTGAGGTCGCATACCGGTCATTACGATGTTGAGATCGTCAGGACGTCACGAAGTCAAGATCGCCGCGACAACGCTTCAGTCCGTTCTCTACTTCAGTTCGCCCAGTCTCAGTGCAAGACAGTAAGATGGCGTGTCTTACACGATAAGCAAGGTTATTTCACCTAATGACAGCTTAATTTCGGGAAATCTCACCAGAACAGCATGGGCTAGCATTCGGCCCACGTCTCGCCAGAGTTGACCTGACAAGAGTCAGAGGCATTAAATGCTCTCTAGCAGCATTAATTACGACAAGATCAATCTCTTTTGTCTGTTTATTCCATTTGTAGCCTCATCTCCTCTATAAATAGAGGAGGGCATGTATTGTTAAGCATACAGAAATTGAGTGCTGTTATTCTGTCGAAACTTAGAGAGAACAAATATTTAGAGAGAGACTGCCATTAATAACAAAAACAGTGGACGTAGGCACTTCTAAAAAGGCCGAACCACTTTAAACACCGTGTGTTCTTCTTCCTTCTTCTCTTCTCTTTTGCCATTATTGGGTTCGTTTGTTGCAGGTCTTCTTATCTGTGCAGCATTGGGCTCAAGAATCTGGTTGGTTGGTTTACCACGTCAACATTTTGGCGCTAGAAGAGGGCCCAACTGCAAGTGGAGCTCTGCAATCGCCATGGCAAAGGGGAGGACAACTAGGAATTCTGTAGACGAGAGAGCTGAGGAAGCCGAGCTGCGACGTCAGGCTCAGATGACTGATATTGGTGCAGGGCCTTCTTATGGAGGACGAGACGCCGTGCATGACCTGGCCCGACGTCAGGAGAGGTTGGAAACTACTATGGTGCAGATTGCGGATACGTTGAGGACGTTGGTGCGAGGTCATGATCAGAACGTTCCTAGGACGACTGTGATCCCACCTCCCAGAGCGGAGGTCGCAAGGGGGTTGCATATCCCGGAGGTATCCATTCATTCATCGAACAGACGGCCTGAAGCCCGAAGTCAGAGAGCTCGGGAGAATGGGGATGCAGCTCGACCTTCGGAGTTGAGAATAAGGATCAGCCAAGACGGTCAAAGGCGGGTTAAAGTGAGCAATGGACATCACCAAGCTTCAGCCCGCAGAAGTGAGAACGAGCTGCGGTGAAGCTAAGAGGACCGACGTAGGGAAAACGAGAACTACGAGCTAGGCTAAGGACGCAGGAGACGTGATCAGCATTCCCTCCCCGGGGTGAGCCGAAGGGATGGGGGATCCCCTGTGAGATAGCTCGGGGCTCAAGACCCAATCATTGAACATCTCCTGGAGAGAATGCAGCAACTCGAAGCGCGACCTGGAGCTCAGACAGTGGGGGAGCGTTATGAAGACAAAAGTCCTTTCACAGTGGAGATAGATCGGGAACCGCTCCCTGCCAGGTTCAAAATCCCTGACATCCCGAAGTATAATGGAGAATCGGATCCGTATGATCACCTGGACGCCTTCAATGTTCATATGAACCTGCAAACTTCTAGTTCGCTGGTGAAGTGTTGTGTTTTCCCAGCGACGTTCGAAGAAATACCGTGAACTTGGCTCAAAAACCTTCCACCTCGTAGCATCAGCAGCTGGGAGGAGTGCCAGCAGAAGTTTCTTGATCAGTATAAGGCCTTGAAGAAACAGCTTGCTCCGGCCTGTCACCTCGCAACAATTTTCCAGCGATCAGGGGAATCGCTTAAGGAGTACATCGGCCGATTTAAAAGCGAGATCAACAATGTAGAAAGCCCGTCTGATAAGGGGATCTTAAATGCGATATTGGCGGGACTTCGGAAGGACGGCAAGCTCTACGAGAGCATCTACAAGACGCCTGTGAAAAACCTGGGTGAGTTTTATGAGCGAGCTAATATGGAGATCAGATGGGAAGAATCTTTCAGCTCGAGGAAGGCTGGTCACCCAAAGAATGAAGCAAGTGGATCCCATCAGGGCAAGAAGATGGATTAGGGCGGCAATGAAGATAGAAGGAATCGATCTAATAACCAGGTGGTGAAACGAGCTAAGAAAGAGCCTGTAAGAAATCGTTCTCCACCTCGAAGCCGCTTCCACCGTTATAGCACCTTGTCAGACAGGCAGGACAGGATTTTCCAGACTGAGAAGCATAGGGTGAATTTCGGGAGACCAAACCCTAGTAGTTTCCCTGGCAAATTCAGAAATCCTCGCAAGTATTGTGCCTATCGTCAGGAGGTCGGGCACAATACATCCGACTGTTGGGACCTTAAGGACGCCATAGAAGAATTGATAAGAAATGGCCGTCTGAAAAAGTATGTGGTGCAGCCCGCCCACGAGAAGTCCCAGAACCAGCGTCCTCGTCGAGATCACCAGCCCGCTCAGCAGAACCAGCAGAGCCAAGAGCAGGAGGTCGATCTGACAGTAAAAACTATCTATACCATTCACGGCGGTCCCCACATCGTTGGATCCTCCAATAAGTCTCATGAGCGGTATGTACGGGAAGCAAATCACGTCCACCTTGTAGGACGGGGTGATCAGGAAGGGCCAGCAAAGAAGGCCAGAACGACTTTGGAGGACATTGTTTTTACTAAGGAAGATGCGAGCGAAGTGAAATATCCCCATAATGACGCCCTTGTCATCAGGGCGATGATTAGCAATGTAGAGGTCCTGAGGATCATGATCGATACAGGTAGCTCGGTGAACGTCATGTATAAAGAATGTTATGATTAGCTCAGGTTGGGAGCTAATCAGTTGAAACCATCTCCGGAACCGCTCTACGGCTTCACCGGGGATGCCGTCATCCCATTGGGACAAGTAAGACTTCCGCTTTCAATAGGGGATTCAGCTCACCAGGCAACTACATTGGCAGACTTCCTCATCGTTAACGGCCCATTTGCTTATAATGTGGTTTTGGGGAGGCCTGCAATGAATGACTTGGATATGGTCGTTTCAACCAAAGCTCTGACAATCAAATTTCCAACGGCCAGCGGAGTGGGAGTAGTGCGAGGTGAGCAATATGCGGCTAGGCGTTGCTATATGAAGGCCATCAAATTAGGAGTGACATGTAAGCGAGTTGATATGATGGCTGGGGGAAAGCCAAGTGTAGCAAGTAAAGAGGGGTTCGATCGCGATCTTGATCCCCGCGAGGTGGACGAATATGGGACATCGGGTCCAGTTGATGAGCTCGAATCTATCCAGGTCAGCAAGGAAGACCCGCGAAGATATCTCAATGTGGGGCGAAGTCTAACTCCGGATGTGAAGAGTCAGCTCATCGAGTTCCTCAGGGAGAATGCAGATGTCTTCACATGGAATCACGAAGACATGGTTGGGATCGACTCGAAAGTCATGTCGCACAGGTTGAATATTGACCACCGTTGCAGACCAGTTCGCCAGAAGCGGAGACCATTGACGAAAGAACGATCTGATGCCATCAAAGAGGAAGTTGACAAGCTGCTTGCTAATAATTTCATCAGACCGGTCCAGTATCCGCTTTGGCTGGCCAACTCTGTGCTCGTGAAGAAGAAAAACGGGAAGTGGAGGACGTGCATTGATTTTACCGATCTTAACAAGGCGTGCCTAAAAGACAGTTCTCCTCTTCCAAGAATTGATCAACTGGTTGATGCGACTGCCGGTCACCAGTTGCTGAGCTTCATGGATGCATATTCGGGTTACAACCAAATCCCCATGAGCCCGCAGAATGAAGAGCATACCTCGTTTATTACAGATAGAGGCCTTTATTGTTACGAGGTGATGCCTTTCGGCCTCAAGAACGCGGAAGCGACCTATTAGAGGCTCATCAATAAGATGTTTGAGGAAAAGATCGGCAAGACAATGGAGGTATATGTGGATGACATGCTGGTTAAGTCAAAGCAGGTTGAATCCCATGTTAACGACCTGACAGAGACATTTCAAATCCTGAGGAGTTATCGGATGATGCTCAATCCGCTGAAGTGTGCATTCGGAGTGGCATCTGGGAAGTTCCTAGGGTTCATGGTGAATGAAAGGGGGATCGAGACCAACCCAGAGAAAATCTAAGCCTTAATCAACATGAGGCCACCCAGAAAGGTCAAAGAAGTTCAGAGTCTTACAGGTCAGGTCGCGGCGCTGAGTAGATTCATCTCGAAGGCGACTGACAAATGCATCCCATTCTTTGACGTGCTGAGAAAAGTGAAAGACTTCGAATGGATAGAGCAGTGTGAGCAGGCCTTCCAGTAGCTGAAAGAGTATATGGGCCGAGCTCTACTTTTGTCAAAGCCTGTAGAAGGGGAGAAACTCATCCTTTACTTGGGGGTATCTGAGAGCGCCCTCAGTGCAGCCTTGGGGAGAAGACAGGACGCAGCTCCCGGTGTATTATATCAGTAAGAGGCTGTCCGATGCAGAGACAAGGTATTCCCAGATGGAGAAGCTCGCTGATTGCTTGGTAACTGCGTCCAGAAAGCTCCGACCTTATTTTTAGGCCCACAAGATTGAAGTCCCAACTCGGTATCCCCTGAAGCAGATTTTTCAGACCTCAGACACCTCAGGTCGCTTATTGAAGTGGGCAGTCAAGTTGGCCCAGTTTGACATCGAGTACGTCCCCAGACCGTCTATCAAAGCTCAAGCCTTGGCGGATTTTATCGCAGAATTCATTGGAGCCCCAGAGGAAGGAGCTGGACCATCGGAGAAGCCGATGTGGGAGTTATATGTCAATGGCTCATCGAGCGAGTTGAGAGCAGGGGCATGTATACTGCTCATCAGTCCAGAGGGGCATAAGATCTTCTACTCTTTGAAGTTCGGATTCAAGGCAACCAATAACGAAGCTGAGTATGAAGCGCTCATAGCGGGGCTGAAGCTTGCTAGGGAGATGCGAGCTGATCAGGTGAGAATATTTAGTGACTCACAGCTTGTCGTAAACCAGGTGAAAGGGGAGTACTGGACTCGGGGATCAAAGACAGCTGCATATCTTGAAAAGGTGCAAGAATTGCTCAAAGCGTTTCAGAGGTACGAGGTGAATCAAATTTCGCGAGCTCAAAATGCATATGTTGATACCCCTAGCTCGCTTAGCAACTACCCAAGCAGCAGAAGACCTGAAGCCTGTACCTATTGAGCTCTTGCTAGTACCGAGCATTCAGAAAGGGGAAGCGGTGATGGCCCTGGTAGTGGCCGAAGACTCATGGATGAGGCCGCTGGTTGATTATCTGCAGAACGGGATTCTCCCCGAAGAAAAGAATGAAGCTCGCCAGTTGAAGGCACGATCTACGCTCTATTGCATTTATGACGATCTGTTGTATAAAGAGGGTTTTCAGCCCCTCTTTTGCGATGTATAGATGGGGCGGACTGCGAGAAGGTGTTGAGCGACATGCATTCAGGCCATTGTGGAAACCACTTCGGAGGTCTTGCTCTGGCTCAGAGAGCATTAAGGCAAGGATTCAACTGGCCTATAATGAAGAAGGACGCTATCGCCCTGGTGAGAAAATGTAACAAGTGTCAGAGGTTCGCAAAAGTGCCCCGAGCTCCTTCAGCACTCCTGCAGCAGATGGTGAGTCCGTGGCCGTTCGCGATCTGAGGGATTGATCTAATCGGGCCCCTACCAACAGCCCGTGGAAATTGCAAGCACGCTGTGGTCGCAGTTGATTATTTTACGAAGTGGGCGGAAGCAAAGGAGTTGGCCGATATCTCCACCTCGAAGATAATCAAATTTATGTGGGGCAACATCATCAGCAGGTTCGGAGTGCCACGGTAGGTGATAACAGACAACGGGACACAGTTCAGCAGCGAGCAGTTCGTCGATTTCTGTGACGAGCTCGGGGATCACCAAAAGCTTCTCAGCAGTAGATCATCCCCAGGCCAACGGGCAGGTCGAAGCCGTGAACAAAATCATAAAGCATATCCTAAAGACGAAGTTAGAAGCAAGGAAAGGGGCTTGGGTGGACGAGCTGCCAAAGGTATTATGGGCCTACCGGACTACAGCTCGCAGCACGACTCAGGAGACGCCCTTCTCAATGGTGTACGGGTGCAAGGCTATGATTCCAACAGAATTCGAGGTAACGATGCATCGGAGAGCCGCCTTCAACACTGAAGACAACCATCAATTGCTTGCCTGCAGTCTTGACCTCGTGGAAGAATTGCAAGATGAAGCTCAGTTGAGGTTAGTAGTTTATCAACAACAGGTTGCCAGATACTACAACAAGAAAGTCCGCGCTCGCTACTACAACGTCGGGGACCTGGTATTGAGGCTTATTCTGCCCGCAGCTCGGAAATCAAGCGAAGGAACTCTAGGACCGAGCTGGAAAGGGCCCTACGTCGTTCAAAAAGATCTGGGGAATGGGGCCTACCACCTAAACAACACGGATGGAACCGAAGTCCCACGAGCATGGAACGCCGAGAAGCTTCGACCATATTTCGTGTAATGTATTCAGGTTAAAATTATCTACCTTAAATGTAATATTGTGATATTTTGCCTATATATGTGAATATATTCAAGCAGATTTGCATCACTTCTCAAGAATACTTTGTCTCCATTTTCACTTATGTTGGTCCTCGACGTTCAATCGACCAAGTCTTGGATGGAGCCGTCGCATCTTAAGAGCTCGCTACGCTCTACTTGGGACGACGTTCTCCTGTGGACTCATCAATCAACAAAGTCTCGGACGGAGCCGTCGCATCCTGAGAGCTCGCTACGCTCTACTTGGGGCGACGTTCTCCTGTGGACTCCTCAATCAACCAAGTCCTGGACTGAGCCGTCGCGTCCTAAGAGCTCGCTACGCTCTACTTGGGGCAACGTTCTCCTGTGGACTCCTCAATCAACCAAGTCCTGGACGGAGCCGTCGCGTCCTGAAAGCTCACTATGCTCTATTTGGGGCGACGTTCTCCTGTGGACTCCTCAATCAACCAAGTCCTGGAAGGAGCCATCACGTCCTGAGAGCTCACTACGCTCTACTTGGGGCGACGGACTCCTGTGGACTCGCTCAATCAACCAAGTCTTGGACGGAGCCATAACGTCCTGAGAGCTCGCTATGCTCTACTTGGGGCGACGGACTCCTGTGGACTCGCTCAATCAACCAAGTCTTGGACGGAGCCGTCACGTCCTGATAGCTCGCTACGCTCTACTTGGGGCGACGTTCTCCTGTGGACTCCTCAATCAACTAAGTCCTGGACGAAGCCGTCGCATCCTGAGAGCTCGCTACGCTCTACTTGGGGCGCTGTTCTCCTGTGGACTCATCAATCAACCAAGTCCTAGACGGAGCCGTCGCGTCTTGAGAGCTCGCTACGCTCTACTTGAGGCGACGGACTCCTGTGGACTCGCCAATCAACCAAGTCTTGGACGGAGTCGTCGCGTCCTGAGAGCTCGCTACGCTCTACACGGGGCGACGGACTCATGCGGACTCGGACAAGAAGCGCTATATAACTACCTTGCTTTCACGTCAACAATCATATTTAATATCATCCAGATCGCACAAATAACAAGCGAGGTAAAAGAAAGGCATGCATTGAATTAAAATCGATCATCCAACAGTTCAAATATTACAAGTCGGAAACCTCCAAAGAGGTAAGTTCAACAAAAAATAATAAAGTTTATACATAAGGGCTAAGCTTGCGTGCTTTGGGGGTCTTAGGCGTCCTGGGGGGTCGAGCTCGCAGCCGCTTGATCACTGGTGACCTCTGCAGGGACATTTTCAGCAAGCGCCGATGAAATTTCCTTAGGCTGGTCTTGCTCCGCTTCAGCTGAGGTCCGGGCTTCTTCCGCATAGAACTCAATGTCCTTCACGGCCTTCTCTCCGAAGATAGAATAGTCTATCTTAGGATGATGAAGCCAGAGGGTGTACATGATGTTCTGCTCGGTCTCTGCCCTGATCTCTTCGGCCCGAGCTTCAGCAGCAGCCAACGCGTCCTTGAGCTTGGCGACTTCCTCGGCATGCTGCTCCTTGAGCTTGGCGACCTCTTCGGCATGCTGCTCCGCCGCGGTCTTCAGTTCCTTCTCGCGGTCATCCACCAAGGTCTGGGCCGTCAAAAGCTGAGAACTGAGGCTGTCATTGACCTTTTCATATCTGCTCTCCGATTCGGCCCTAAGGGTTTCGGCCTGGAGCCGAGCGGCCTCAACAACATCTAGCTTCCTCTGAAAGATCTCGCGGTCGCTCTGAGCCACAACCAGCTCGATATCGCGCTCTGCCAATGTCTCCTCGAGCTTCTCCTTGGCGGCCTTAAGCTCGTCTTCCTTTTCTTCCCTCATTATCTCTTCATCCAGCGCCTTCGCCAGTGCCATCGCGGCCTGCATACCAAAAGAGGATAAGAAGAAAGAAACCAAAAGAAATAGAGGACGAGAATAGACAGGGTTCAACCTTAACCGACTCGCGAGCTGCCCAGGAAAGCAGATTCACCCCATGACTTTCTTTGTGGTCCAGAAACCTAGCCGATTTGCCCAAGTAACCGGGAGCTTGCTCGACCATGAGTTCGAAGAAGGATATCCCAGGAACATCCCCAGCGGGTTTTTCTGGAGTACCCTCGAGTGAAGAGACGACCTGCTTCCCCTTCTCCTTCGCGGTCTTCTTGGCCGGGGGAAGCTTGCCAGGGACATCGCGATCCTTCCTCTTCGTCCCTTGTTGGGTCGCGATCTGCTTGCCTTTGCCAGCAGTAGCAGCCTCCTTGCCCGGAGGAGCCTTCTGAGACACGGGCTGTACGACCTGAAGGGCCGGAGATTCGGTCGTGCTCGCGGCCTGATGCCCTTCTTTGGCAGCAACTTGAGATGAGTCTGGAATAGCCGAAGACGTCGCGGCCTGAGCCCTGGTCTGACGAACTCTCCTCCTTGGAGCAGGAACGACCTTCAAAGGCGCCATCTCATACTCTTCGACGTTTTTCGAACTTGAGCTCGTTTCGACGTCGACTTCGTCAAAAGCAGACTTTACAGGCTGAGTGCGCCGAGATCCGATATGTTTAAAGCAGATCAGTCTCTCCCTAGGGTCGGGAGCGAGCAGAAAACGACGAAGCAGTTCGTTCGTCGGCCTGACGTCGTCCTCGTCAGATTTCTGAGCTGAAAGGACCTCGAGGTCTGCTGTTTCGCCCTAGGATAGACCAAGGACCGGTGCACTGAGATCTGCAAAAGAGAAAAGTTAGTTCATTCAGAACAAGATCGCCTGTTATTTATAGCTGGAAAGCAGCTTGAAGAACCTCCTACCTGGCTCAGCCCGGAAGCTGAAATTCAGAAGATTCAGTAAAGAAGGGCAGGACGCATAAAACCAGTCAGTCTTATAATGTCCTACGTTGGATTTGCCCTTCGTCTCGCCCTTCGGTAGAACGTCCCTATAAATGGACGACGTTCGGGGAGAGGTATAATAGAAACCATCCCGAGGCCGCCCTCTGCTAGTAGATTTGAAGGCATACAAATGCCTTATGATTCCAGAAGTGGGATAAGGAAGGCCGTACTTCTTGAAGAAGATCGCTAAAGAAGACAGCTGGGTGTATGAGTTTAGGGTCAACTGGAATGGAGTGAGCTTCAGGTCGTTAAGAAGCTCGATCAGATAAGATGGAACCGAAAATCGCAGCCCGGCCTCCAAGTGTTGAATACTAATGGCCGTATAACCCTTGGGAGGAGTAGCCACGTGGTCTCTGGGGGAAGGCCCCATAAGGCAACAACCCCGGGGGAGGTGGTATTGCAATCCCAAACCAACGAGGTCCTCATATGACAACCGCGAAGGGTAGTGCTTGAACATCTCCTGACCTTGCCTGATCTCTGCGGGGTCAAGATCCTCGGCCCTTAATGGCTGGTTTCCACTAGAGCTCGTCCAAGCTGAGAACCCCTTAGCGGTCTCCCCGGTTTGAAAGGACGCCTGAGGAACTTCCCTCACTTGATCCTCCGAGCTAGAGGAATCATCCTCTCCTATGGTATGCTGTGGACGAGTGCGACCTGAAGACATCTACAAACAAAAAGGAGCGATTAGGCCGCTGTAGGCAGACCGTTCCTATCAAAGCTAAAGCTCCAAGTTTGTCACCTAGCTACGTCCTAAAAATAACAGGTCGCAGACGCCACGCAAGATCCCTAGCGACCTCAAGAACGTTTTCTATTCCCTATGCGCGACCTCAAAGTCGCTGATATTCACAAACAACAAATCCTACAGACTACAGTAACCTAACGGATCAAACTAAAGAAATGCGAAAAGACGCAGACATTCAAACACAAGTAAGAGAGAGAAACTGGAAACTCAAACGGCATGCAAACAAATCATCACCAGAAGAAAAAGCAACAAGATGCTGAAAAAACGAAGAAACAGCAAAGATAATGAACTCACCAGTGATCGGAGACGGAAAAGTCGCCTAAGTGATGGACGCCGGAGAGTCGGAGACTGAAGATTGGTGGCAAAAGAAAGAAAAAGAAGACGAAGATGAAGGTTGAAGCGTGAAAATGACAAACAGAAAGAGAAAGGACAGACTGCTCCCCTATATATACCCGGTCCCGAGGTCGCGTCCCCCACCGTTGGATCTGGTGGCTTACCAACCGCCTCAAATCCAACGGTGCAGTGCGATCTCAGGTACGTGACCCGAAGAGACGCCATCAGACGAAGAGACGTGCATTAAATGCCCGTTGCAGAAGCTGAATCTCTTCAGGGGGTGTTGCCACGTGTCCAAGAAAAAGGAGGGAAAATGCGTCCGCTCATTGAAATTTGAAGTTTTCTGTTCGCTGAATAAATCGTCAGTTCGTTAAAGTCTTCAGTTTGCTGAGTAAAACCGCAGATCGCCGCAAATATCTTAGTTCGCTTTAAAGCCTTCAGGCCGCTGGATAATTTCTCAGTTCTCAGAACGTTGTGTGAAGATTTAAGTTCGTGGTAAAAATTATAGCTCTGTTAAGTTCTCAGGCCGCTGGAATCGACCTAAGAACTGGGGGGTTGATGTTATGGATATTTTTGGATTCCTCAAATGGGCTGGCAAAGGCCCATCAAGATAGTGGCCCAAGCTACCAAGACTAGGTATGAAGCACTATTCATAAGATCGCGAGATCGCTCCAATATTCAACGAGATCGAGCCCGTGAGAAGACTAGCGAAGACAAAGATGCACCAATTGCCGTCTTAGCGATGTTAAGGTCGCATACCGGTCATTACAACGTTGAGATCGTCAGGACGTCACGAAGTCAAGATCGCCGCGACAACGCTTCAGTCCGTTCTCTACTTCAGTTCGCCCAGTCTCAGTGCAAGACAGTAAGATGGCGTGCCTTACACGATAAGCAAGGTTATTTCACCTAATGACAGCTTAATTTCGGGAAATCTCACCAGAACAGCATGGGCTAGCATTCGGCCCACGTCTCGTCAGAGTTGACTTGACAAGAGTCAGAGGCATTAAATGCTCTCCAGCAGCATTAATTACGACAAGATCAATCTCTTTTGTCTGTTTATTCCATTTGTAGCCTCATCTCCTCTATAAATAGAGGAGGGCATGTATTGTTAAGCATACAGAAATTGAGTGCTGTTATTCTGTCAAAACTTAGAGAGAGCAAACATTTAGAGAGAGACTGCCATTAATAACAGAAACAGTGGACGTAGGCACTTCTAAAAAGGTCGAACCACTTTAAACATCGTGTGTTCTTCTTCCTTCTTCTCTTCTCTTTTGCCATTATTGGGTTCGTTTGTTACAGGTCTCATTATCTGTGCGGTATTGGGCTCAAGAATCTGGTTGGCTGGTTTACCATGTCAACAGATATCTTTTGTTTTCATTTATTTAAGAATATCCTAAATCTCTGCTAAACTTATTTATGATTTTCGAGAACTTTATTGTTATTTCAATTTAATATTATAATATCGTAGTGGCGTTGACAAATAGGGTGTTTATCTTTTTAATTTGAAAGTGATATAAAAGAACATAAAATTTTATAAAAAATTATTATCTTAGTAAATAATATTATAATATTATATTAAACTATATAATTTATGGAAACTTGGCTGCAAATGGCCCCCAGCACTTATAAAATCCAGAAATTTGGATGCCTTTTCGTATTAGTGTGACCGACACGGTTAAAAAACAACAGAAAAAAAATTGTCCACGCAAAGAGCAACAATGCATTGAAAATAGACTTTTTACACTAAACCCCTTCACTTCACGCGGTTTAGTGCTATGGCACCGGTCCCGGCTACTAAAACACTCTTCCTTTTTATACTAAAAGACTTCTTTACAATTCTCGATATATACTTTTAATATTTCACACCCAAAACTCAAGTCTCTGCAATTATCATTGAAACCACCATCTCTCAACTATGGCCAATGCAATCGTTTCCGTTGTCCTGGAACAATTGGCTTCAATCGCTCGTCAGCAGATTCAAGACGAAGTAACGCTCGTACGTGGTGTCAGCAAAGAAGTAGAAAGGCTGATTAGCAATTTCCAAGCCATTCAAGCTGTGCTCGTTGATGCAAAACTCAAGCAAGTGAAGGAGATAAGTGTCAGACTCTGGTTAGATAAGCTCAAAGCTGTGTCTTATGATGCCGAAAACGTATTGGATAAGTGGAACACTTACAAGCTGAAGCAGCAAATTGAGAGAGCTGAAACTGCTTTTACTCTTAAGAAGAAGGTATGTTCCTTCTTTGTCGCTCCTTGCTTCCGTTTTAAGCAAATTGTTTTGCACCGTGACATAGCTCTTAAGCTAAAAGAAGTTAATGAGAGCCTAGATGAAATTGCCAAAGAAAAAGATAGGTATTCTTTTAATACAATTACAAGTGGTGAGCAATCACGGGGAGTAGAAACCACCTCTTTCATTGATGAGTATTTGATATGTGGTCGAGATAAGGAGAATAATGAATTGATGAGCAAGTTGTTGTGTGAGAGTAGTGATCAGCAAGAATGCCTCCGTATCATCTCAATTGTAGGGATGGGAGGAATAGGGAAAACAACTCTTGCTCAACTTGCATACAATAATGATGAGGTGAAAAACAGCTTTCCAAAAAGAATATGGATTTGTGTCTCACACCCGTTTGATAAGTTACGGGTTGCCAATGCAATACTTGAAGGTCTCGAAGGTCAAAGCTCCACTTCAACCACATTGCAAACTATTCTAGAAAATATTCGTCAATCTATTACAGGAAAAAATTTTCTTCTTGTATTAGATGATGTGTGGACTGAAGACTACAAAGATTGGGAACCATTGTACAATTGCCTTAAGAATTGTCTCAATGGAAGTAAGATTATAGTCACCACACGTAATGAGACTGTTGCTTTCATGTTGAAATCAATTGTTATTCCAATCAAGGAATTGTCTGAAAATGAGAGCTAGTCATTGTTTAAGCAATTTGCATTTCATGGTAGGTCTCAAAATGAGTGTAGTGAACTAGAAGGTATTGGGAAGGAAATTGTGAGCAAGTGCAAGGGCTCGCCGCTTGTAGTAAAGACTATAGGGAGTCTTTTGCACTTTAAAAGAACTAAAATCGAATGGGAAATTATCTTAGATAGTGAGATGTGGGTACTTGAAGAGTTTGAGAAGGATGTTATTGCTCCTCTATTATTAAGTTATAATGATTTGCCTCCAATGGTTAAAAGATGTTTCTTATATTGTGCCACTTTTCCAAAGGACCACCAATTAGATAAAAATGAGTTGATTAACTTGTGGATGGCTCAAGGTTATTTAAAATTAGCAAGAAGCAATAAAGAGATGGAGATGATAGGTAATGACTATTTTAGCAATTTAGCTACACGTTCCTTTTTTCAAGAGTTCATGCAAGATAATCTCGGTAATATTAAAAGATGTAAGATGCATGATATAGTGCATGATTTTGCTCAGTTTCTTACCAATAACGAAAGTTTTGCAATGGACAAAGATTTTGGACAATCAAGACAATCAAGCATTGACATTTCATTTGAGAAAGCTCAAAATTTAATGTTAATGGTTGACGAAAATAGTTCATTTCCTATCACCATTTGTAATATAAAAAAATTGCGGAGTCTGTTGATTAAATTTGATTTAGGCACGTATTCAATTGATGGAGTCTTATTGGCTCAAAATACATGCTTAAGGGCATTGACATTGAGCGGTACTACCAAGGAAGAAGTAATGATTGGTAGATATTATATATATCAAATAACGTTAGAAAAAGTTCCTAAAGAGATAGGGAAACTAATACATTTGAGGTGCCTTGACTTAAGTTATAATTCGGGATTAGAAATGTTACCAGAAACATTATGTGAATTATATAATTTACAAACCTTAAATGTTACTTTGTGTAACAAACTTAAGGAACTACCGCAAAGGATGGGGAAGTTGATCAATCTCAGACATTTACAAAATGATGGGACTGATTCTCTTAAATACATGCCGAAAGGAATTGAGAAACTAACATGTCTTCAGACATTAAGTGAATTCCATGTGAGTGAGGGTGCTTTTGGTAGCAAAGCATGTTCACTTGAATGCTTGAATAAATTTTACCACATTAGAGGATTTTTTGGTATAAAAGGTTTGGGAAATCTGACAAATGTGAGCGAGGCTCAGAGAATACAACTTGCAAATAAGACAAACATTTGGAAATTGAAATTAGGCTTCCATGGGTTATGTTCGATGAACAACGAAGCAATTCTTGAAGCTTTACAACCTCCTCCAAACTTACAACATTTAGAAATATCAAAGTATGCAAGCAACATAGTGTCACCAAATTGGACAGAGTTTTTTACTCAGTTGAGAAGATTAGATCTGATAGAATGGATCAAATGTGAGCAACTTCCTCCACTGGGAAAATTGCCATCCCTTGAATCACTTCGCATAGAAAGGATGAAGAGAGTAAAAAGAGTGGATAGTAAACTTTTGGGATTAGAGAGTGGTGACAATATTTCATCTTTTTCAGTTACTATTTTCCCCAAATTGAAATATCTCTGGCTTTGGAACATGGAGGAATGGGAAGAGTGGGATTTTGAGATTGAACATCCTAATATAACAATCATGCCATCTCTTCATACCTTGGAAATTGATAACTGCCCCAAATTGAAGGCATTGTCAAAGCAGGTTCTTCAGGCACCACCACGAGTTTTGAGTATAACTCAGTGTCCTATGATAAGAGCTCGCTATGGAAAAAGGGAAGGAGAGCACTGGTCTGACATCTCTTACATCCCTTATATCGTGATTGATGGAGAGTATGTGAAAAGAGGCAACCCTTGAACTCTCCAGGGGTTAGGACAAACATGCATTCAACACCAGGTATTAAATTTCCACCTCTTTTACGTTCGTTGGTTTTTCTTTTAACGGTTGGTTATATTGTAACCACTTTAACAAGAAAAACTAGGATCTTAATTTCACTTTGCCAGTGTATTCTATTGCTAAAAGATTGCGTTCATTGGATCTGTATGATATTTTTTTATAGTCTATCTGAACCTCTTGAGTATTGTAGTTTATTAAATGACTTTTACAGTAGTGATACTTAATGCATATGTTGGCGGAAATAATCAAAACATGCACTCTCTAATTGGTTTTAGTAATGATTGGTTTTGTCCTGCTTCCAGTATTGGAGGCCAACCCATGGAGAGAATATTCAAAGCCTGTATATAAGCTCACCCAACGGGAAAACCAGTTGTGCACAATGAAAACTCGAAGGAATCGCAGGTCTGATTATGTTTTGTGTAGTATTTCACTTGAATAATCAATATTGTTTCCTTGACTGAGGGCTTGCTTTTTTAACAGTGAGGTCGAAAGGGAGCTTGGACTTTTGTTTCCCAAAGGAGGAAAGCGAAGGCCTGAGATTGGAAATCAGGCTAAGCAGTCCATAAATGGGAAAAGGTTCCAGATGCTTCATGCTTGTGGAGGATATTAGGGAGAGAGTGCTTGTAAGTGTTCACTTGTGCCTGTTGTCTGCTACTCTGCTTACACATTTAGTATAATTAATTTATTGTTGTGATTATTATTATTATTATTGCAAGAAGACAGTTATAACTATGATAGCATTTTATCTGTACCAGATATGAACTACTTGCAAGTATCATCTACATGCTTAAATATGGTAGAAGAGGTGCTATTTGGTCTCTTGCATGCTATTTATGTGATAAAATTTTACCATAGACCAAGATGTTCGCAGTTCTAAACTTTTAAAATGTTATCGTAGTAACTAGCAACCACCTCCCACTCCCATTTCCTATTTCCTCAACCAAAATTCTGTTGTAGTAATGTATGCCAGCATTTGGTATATATTTCCAACAAGGTTTTTAATTTATTTTCCTTCATCTTATGAGCCAATTTTGTATTTGTGATTGATGCATAGTTAAAGACTTTTTACTCTTGCTCTAAGTATTCGAAGCCGAGAAGGAAGCAGCACGGTATTATGACTTACTGCAAGAAGGAGGTCGAGGATGTGAAGGAGTAGTAGAGATCGAATTGTTAACCTTCAGTTTTGTGGATGTGATCCATATATTCATTTTTATTCAATTTGATATTTTATATGATGGAATGATTTTTCATATAATTCATGTAGGATTTACATTCTAATCTCTTTATTTTATGGTTAGCCTTCAATTTTGTGGATATGATCCATATATTCATTTTTATTCACTGGTTCTACTACTTGCAGTTGCAGGCTTCAGTAAAAAGTAGATGTCAAATGGTTACAAATCCGGTCTGCAGAGCCCATTTAATCTTCTGTACAAAATTGCTATGTTCTCATTCGTCACCTGAAAATTACATCGGAGAATGCATTTATCGGCAGTCAAATTATCAAGCCAGGATGCATTGAGAAGAAAGGTTAGGAACAATGCTCATTCAATTTGTTAATGGGTACTTTTAGTTCATGATGTATACTTCTTAATATTTTGAAATTGTGCAATGTTAATTTGTATATTGTCAAGTTTATATAATAGAAGAGAGGTATATTGGATTTAGGAGAGATTTAAATTTCTTATCTTCGTTTGTACGTGGTGTTTCACTGCATAAGTAGAGGCAAAAAGAAGATGGTTAGTGTTAAAAGTATTGGTCTTAAACTTTTGGGTGCAGGAATGCAACAGCAGTGAATTGCCTTTCTCAAGGGACTCCAGTTTCATAGCTTGATCGGTGAATGAGCTAGGACATGTACAGAGGAAGAATGAAATAAGAAGATTTCACAATCAATATTTCCATTTTAATGTGACCAGAAGAGGCAGAGTTTCAATAAGTATTACAGAAGAGGCAGAGTTTCATGTATTTAAACATAAGAGGCAAGAAGACGAGAGTTTCAAGAGCACTCCCAAATCTCTTGCCTCTGCTGATGCTGGTTCAGCACAGACACATTCTGAGTAGCATTGCCATAAACTTTCCTCAAGAAAGGTTAGTAAAAATGCGATACGTTGTTTGTTTTTGAAATTTTCATGTATGGATTTTGGACACTTGTAAATTTATTTGTGCTTGGAGTTTTGCAGCATTGGAAGAAGCAATAGAAAGATGATCAATTTCAAAAGTACTGATCTTAAACTTTGGTTATAGGAGTTTCATCCTTGAAGGAATCCATATTTGTCTAGTGAATAGCATAGGATGTGCCCTTAAGATGGAAGAAAAAAGAATCTGGCTGGTGTTGGGGGAACATTTGTTGTCCTTCAAATTGATCATAGTTTCACCATGATGTTCCCATAAAAAATAGAACAGCTAAAGGTATGCTTGGATTAAATTCAAACATGAGAACCCAGAAGTGGTATTGCTTGTTTTGAGGTTGTTGATGCTAGTCCTCCCTTGGTATACACAGATTGTTTTGAGTGGCATCGGAGTGGACTTCCCTCAAAGGTATTGCAAACATGATGTAGAGTAGTAACTACTTTTAATTTTTATGTGGTCACGTTCCTTATCACCTTCTTTACTCTCAGATCTTTTACTAAGATTGTGTGATTGCTTACGTTTCTTTCATTGAAGCTTAACGCACTTTGTTCTTTAAAGAATCAAAGACAATGACACTAGCTAGGCAGATGACATGAGATACCTTATTAAATATGATGTTATAGGGTATGCCTTGATTATTAAAATCTTTGACAATCTGTCCTGTTGTTTCCTTCTTTTTTTTTTTCAATCTTGTCCTGCTGTTTTATTTTCTTTTTCATTTTCTTTTTTCATAATTTTTATATACAAAGCTTCTTGCTTATGATAACTTTTCACATATAATGATTGTGTGTCATTGTTTTCTTCCCTATAGTCCATATTTTGTATGTATAGAATAAGAATCAAGTCAAATTGATTAATTTTAAATTATATTTTATTTAAAAAAATAAAAGCACATAAATTTCTTATCAAATTGGCTTTGGTGGTTTTGTTAAATACAAGTGAGTGAAGAGTAGGACAAGTATTATAGACGGTGAGGAGTTTACAATCAAATGCATACTGCAAGGGATTATTCCCTTCGATAAGAACTAGGTATAAGATCACCAACGCAACTTATATTTGTCTCATTTCGAAAAAATCCAACTCTTTGAAAATTGGTGATTTTAGACCTATCAGTTTGGTCTCCAGTCTGTACAAAATCATTGTAAAAGTTTTATCTCTCTGATTGAAAGAGGTGTTGGACACCATTATCGCTACTTTCCAGTCTGCTTTTGCTTAAGGCAGACAAATTCTTGACTCTGTCTTGGTGGCTACTAAGGTAGTGGAGGAGTATAGAATGAAGAAAAGAGAAGGGGTTGTTTTCAAAATCGATTTTCAAAAAGCTTATGATCACGTTGATTGAGAATTTTTAGACTTTGTTTTGGAAGCAAAGGGTTTTGGGTCAAAATGGAGAAGTTGGATCAGGGGATGCTTGAAGACTACAAACTTCTCAATAATGTTAAATGGGAAACCTAAAGGAAAGTTCTTTGCCTCTAGAGGGCTTAGGCAAGGAGACCCTCTCTCGCCCTTTTTGTTTATTCTCGTAGCAGATTGTCTGGGAAGATTAATTGATAGAGCTAAGGAGTATCACATGGTAGAGGGATTTTGCGTCGGAAAGGAGAATGTTATGGTTTCTCATCTACAATTTGTAGATGATACTGTCTTCTTTTCTTCGGGTAATAAAGAGAAGTTTGGCACTTTGGTTGAACTGCTTCGGTTCTTTTGTTGGATTTCTGGGTTTAAGGTAAACTTGGCCAAGAGTGTTTTAGCTGGTATAAATTGTGATGGAAGTAAGATTGTGGACTTGGCTAACTCTGTTGGATGTGAGGTAGGTTCTTGACCTTTGAAATATTTAGGTTTACCTTTGGGAGGCAATCCCAGATCTTCAGAATTTTGGGCACCAGTAGTAGAGAAAGTAGAAAGGAGATTAGAGGGATGAAAAAATGTTTTTTTATCCAGGGGAGGAAGATTGGTTTTGATTCAAGCGGTGTTGTATAGCATTCCTACGTATTTTCTTTCCTTGTTTAAAATTCCTATCCGGGTGGCAAAGAGGATCGAAAAGGTTATGAGAGACTTCTTGTGGGAGGGTTTTGGGGATGGAAAGAAGGCTCATTTATTGAGTTGGGATATTGTTTCCCGTCCTCGGGACAAATGAGGCTTAGGGATTGGGAACGTGGTTTTGAAAAATTTAGCTCTGCTCGAGAAGTGGATGTGGAGGTTCCCCGTTGGAACCTGAATCCATGTGGCATAAAGTGATTAGAAGCAAGTATGGCTTGCAGAGAAATGGGTGGGACCCTAATATGGTTAGTAAAGGTTTTAGTCGTTGTCCTTGGAAAGTAATTATGCAAGGCTTCCAAGCTTTCTCTGAAAATTTGAGGTTAGTGGTCGGAAACGGGGCTCGAATTCGGTTTTGGGAGGATTGTTGGATAGACGCTATTCCTCTTTGCTTAAAGTTTCCAAGATTATTCAAGCTTGTAACTGCTCAGAGTGCTTTAGTTCTAAACAGATGGGATAGTTCTTCGCTTCATAGAGGATGGTCTTTTGATTTTAGAAGGAACTTGAATGATAGGGAGGTCGAAGAATTTTCTTCTCTTATCTCTTTACTCGAAGGTGTTTCTCTCAATTCAGGGATGGAAGATCAAAGGATTTGGAGGATAAGTTCTAATGGTATTTTTTCTTGCAAGTCCTTTTTTGAAAAGTTAACCATTAATGATACTCATCCAAGGTTTGCCTTTGATAATCTTATTTGGAAGTCAAAGATGCCAAACAAGGTGAAATTTTTAGTTTGGCTTATTGCTCATCAGAAATTAAGCTCTTGTGAGGTTCTCCAAAAAAGATTTCCTAATTTCGGTCTCTCTTCCCATTGGTGTATCATGTGTAAGCGTAGTGAGGAAAACTTGAATCATCTTTTTCTTCATTGTCCGGTGGCGAGCAAATTATGGAGTAAGTTGTTTCCGTGGTGAGTTTGAGATGAGCCTCTCCTAAGTTTTTATGGTCTTTCTTTATGGAAGAATTTCAAGCTCTTGGAAGGGGAAAGAAAGCTGGTACTCTTTGGCGGTGTGGAGTTTTCGCCATCCTATGGGTAATATGGGAAGAAAAGAACATAAGAATTTTCAATGAAGCTGAAGATGACGAGAATTTTTTATGGGATAAAGCGTATTTTTTGGCTTCACTTTGGGCATCTACATGTGCAGATTTTAAAGATACTTCATTATTTTTCATTTTGTTAGATTGGAAAGCTGTTATCTGTTAAGTGTTTGTTGTTAGTTCTTTTCAATCTCTTTTAGTTTTTGTTTCCGTTGTTTGTTGGTGGACTTCTGGTTCACTCTTGTATCTCTGTTTCCTCTTTCTTCTAATAAAGTTTCGTTTACTATAAAAAAAAAAAAAGAACTAGGTAATTGGCATATTTCCTTCTTATTTGATCTTCTATCCATGATCTATATTATTTCAAATTGTCACATTGGTTTTGTGGTTCATGGCAGCTGGAGTAGTCAAGAAGATTTTGTAGGTCATCTGGTTTTTTCCCTCAAGGATACAAGTAAAAAGTTCTGCAGGCATACACCCTCTTACACAGCTTTGCTCTTTTTGCAGCTACTAGGCTTGATTTAAATGTTTGACATCACTAAATTATGAGATTATTACTTGATTTTATCTCCTAATTTTAGAATATATGTTATATTACTTTATTTTGATTGGGTATTGTATTTTTAGTTCTGGTTAAGTGGACAAAATCATTTAGTTGGAATGCTATTCTACGACGACTAGATTACAATCAAAAAGTTGCATTAGTATACTTGTTGAAATGAATAAAGTTAGATCAAGTTAGTCCTTTTGGTTATTGTTTGATGATCCTATTAGTCTTTTTCCATTTAAAAATTTTATATATGAATATGTGAAAGCTTACGTCAAAAAAGAAAAAATTGTGAAAGCTAATTGAATCTATTTCTTCACTTTAATTTTTCAATTTCCTCACTTCATTGTCATCGAATAATTGATGGTGATCAATAACTTGAATACCTGTTATCTTGTATAGCTGAAAGAATCAATTTCAAATCATTTGTATAAAATGATGAACTAGGCAAGTGGATTTGAGTTTATCTATCACAAGAAGGGGTACATATACTTCTTTTCTTATCATAATCATAATTTTGTTCTGAATTTTTGAAACCATATTCAGTCATTGTTAGATTTATTTGTCACAAGGGGAAGTTTTGGGCCCTAAAGGCACATTAAAGTTCTTGTCTCTCAAGCAAGTTTTTTCAAACATGGTTTGTGATGATCTTATTACTTTATTTCCTTTTAGAACTTTTCCTACGATTATTTAATACTTTAGCAGCATCATTCTTCCTCTTCCAGCTAGTTGACTTTGTCATTGAAGAATGAGCTGTCAAGTGATCAATGCTTATCAGAATATTGTATAGTATTGTCTTGTATGACTTGAAGAATCAATGTCTAATGATGGTATTTAGTATCAAATGATAGTATTGTATAGAGGTCTTGAATATGGTATTTTATTTTCTGTTGTAAGGTTTTTGACAACTAACAACCTGCGTTTCATTTTGTATGTTCGATAAATACTACTCTAATTTCTATCTAGAGTTTTTACCACATGCTTGATTTGAAATCATTTTTTATAGTTCTTTTTCTTGTCATAATCTTAATTTTGTTCTCAATTTTTGAAATCATATTCAGTTATTGTTAGATTTATCTATCACAAGTTGTGAAGTTGGGTCCTAAAGGCACATTAAACTTCTTGTCTTTCAAGTAAGTTTTTTCAAATATGGTTTGTGATGATCTTATTACTTTCTGTCCTTTTAGAACTTTTCCTAAGAATATTTAATACTTTAGCAGCATCCTTCTTCCACTTCCATCTAGTTGATTTTGTCATTGAAGAATGAGCTGTCAAGTGATGAATGCTTATCAGAATATTGGATAGTATTGTCTTGTATGACTTGAAGAATCAATGTCAGATGATGGTATGTGACATCAAACAATACAAGTGGTCTTGAATATGGTATTTTTGTTGTTGTTATAAGGTTTTTGACAACTTATAAGTTTGTTTCATTCAATATTTTCGATAAATACTACTTTACGTTCTATCAAGTGATTTGTACCACATGCTTGATTTGTGTTATTCCAGATAACAGATCTATTTATCTATAATGCACATTTCTAGCTTTGAGCACCACTGATGGTCCTATTACAGGTTGTACACAACCTTCACAATCTGCCCTATTAATGGTACACATGATTAAATACCATTCAATTTAAAGTATCAAATATTGTCAACAAGTTTCCCTTAAATCAAAAACTTCTTATCATGTTCATTATCTTATCCTCTTTTCTATCATTTCAGTTGTACTTGTTTATAGTTTATGTAAGTTTCTTGAGACATTGGCTTTAGTGGGTTATGGCAAACGGAGAAAATGAAAATTTTGCAATAACATATTTTGTCCTTGATCACATTTGAGTTTTAGTCTGGTTGTCTACCTTGATGATATGATTAGTTAATTTTTTACATTGAATATCTAATTGAAATGCAGGGTAAGTGAGTAAAATCTTTTAGTTGCAAAGCAATTTCACATCCTTTAAGAGGCATTGCAACATTTGACAATGTTAGGTTTCTTTAATAGATGTCATTATATAAACAAAATAAGATCAAACCGTGATGTATATGGCGTGTGAACTTGACCTTAACACATTGGTATTTGTGTTCCATAGTGTGGAATTTGTCACCAAAAATGCATGGTTAGGTGATTAATGACTATCAAAATTTTACGCAATATCATTTGAAGCAACTTGAAGCATCAATGTCAAATGTAGGTGCATATAATTAAACAAGGCTAATGGCTTCAAATATATTTTATTGATTTTCTAGCATAACGTGATTATGGAATTTTTGACAATTTATATTTTGTTTTGTTTTTAATTCCCTTTTGATTTGCTTGTGCAGAGCTTCAACATGGTAGTTTTAGAGCAGGTATCAAGGCCCAATTAGGGATCTTGATTTAAAATGAATAAAACTTTCATCTCTAGCCAATTCAGGTGGAGTACATTGTCCTATTGCTTTATAATGGACATTTTTTTTTAATTACGTGCCTTTAAATGTTAAAATCATCTCCATACAAACTTCCTTTTGTCAAATGTAGAAATCAAGGTATCAAGTTTAAATGCAAATTAACATTTGAAAAGGAAGCAAGTTTTGTTCCAAGATGCCTTGTCAAGAAAGGTTTAGGACTACATTTTGTTGATTGAAATTTTGTAGACTTGGCAACTTTTGATTGATAACGAAAAACACAATTTAGGTAACTTTGACCATAACATAGTTGCAATGTTGTGTATATGCTTCTTAATGTTTAAAATTGTAATAGTAATTGTTGGGTTTAACAATCACAATTCACAAGGAGAGCTAAAATGAGATTGGATGTGACCAGCGGGAAGTTGTAGTAGTGTGGCTGATGAACAATGAACAATACCTCAATCATATGTGAATCAATGGGATGTTGATGACTAGCTATAAGTTGTATTATTAGCGATATGTTATTTTATTTGTTGACAAGGATGGTTTAAATTTAAATTTATTCTTTTAGCATGTCATCAAATGTTATACTAGACATATGCTTAATTGTTGAATTCATGGGCAGATTTTCATCCCGAAGGTTTGTGCAATGGACAGGTGCTTCATTCTCAAGGTATCTGATATCTATACTACAAACCACCAAGATGCTTTAGGAAACTTCAAAAGCAGGTCTCGCACACAATTTTGTTTGTTTTATTGTTGGATGTGTTGTTGTTATCCATGTCTTGGAAAATTGTGGTTGAGTTCATGCCAATTTTAAGCTTTTGTGATTATCAAATTGACAAATTCGCAAACTCATCTTTAGGTTATACATGTGATTGTCGTTGTTTGAAGATGATAAATAAAGTCAGTCTAGTGGCATCATAATCCATGCTATATGAATTATTTTGCTGCCATTTGTCTTAAATATTGCAACCAACCAAAGTTTTGCTCTCCTGATAGATCCACAAATGGTCCCTAATGTTCAAGCATGATATCTGATATTCAATAACACATGCTTGCTCAGTGTGCTGCTGATGGTTCTATTCCAATGTACACATATTTCGCTATTAGTCTGTAATTTAGGACATCATCATTATCATTACATGTAAGTTACTCTCTAATTTAAAACTACAAATATATATATTTTTTATTCTTTTCTTGTTTTTTGTGGATTAGCAGAATAAGCAATTTAACTTTCTTTTTTCTTTTTTTATCGATGAAATGCTTAAATTCGTTCAAAATTTCTTGTTCAGACTTGATGATATATTTTCAACATTTTCTGTCATTTGAAATGAAAGAATCTCAATTAGCATTGTCAAATAGGGAGAGACAAGCATAGGACATAGTAACAAAGTAAAAAGACCACTAGTAGCATAGAGCATAGACCAAATGGTACAGTTTGTTGGATTTGCTCATAATGGGCTTGAACAAATAAGGGTTTTTAAGTGAAACGAACAATGAGAGAAAGAAAGAGAAAGCAGATTTTGGGGTTACTAGTTTGAAGATCAAGTGGCTAAACATTATTAAATTTAACCCAAATTTCAACGGGAGAATCCTTACAAGAAGCTCTACAAATCTACTAGTTGGATTTTCCAGTTATCTTCTCTATGATGTTATCTTGAGATGCCCACTTGGTGAGACCTAACCTCTATCTTGGTGGAATTAATCTATTTAGATGATGAATATGATGTTGTTGAGCCAAGAATATTTATTTTTGATGTTATTGTAAACCTTTAGTTATTCTAGAGAGAACCTTTTGTAAACCCATTATTTTATTAGAGATAGTAGAAGTTTTTTAAGTCGATTATAGTCGTCGTGGTTTTTCCCACATTAGGTTTTCCACATAAAAATTTGATGTCTCACTTTGTGATTGATTTATTATTTTAATGCTTTAGTGCTTTGGTTGATTTATTGCTATATTGGATATTTGATGAGAATGCTATTTTAGACACATAAAGAGGAAAAAGATTTATTTATTGTGTTTTTATCATTATTGGTTTTTCCCAACACAACCAATAGTAGAAATGGTTTTCTACTTAAATCTTGGGCCACTGTAAATTAAGTTGTGAGTGATCATAAGACTAATACTATTTAGTAGGAAGAAATGCTATAACTTAACAATAAAGAAGCACAACACAATTAACTTGTAACTTGATCAATCTTATCTATATACTAATGATTGTATAGGAATTGTAAATCCTAAAATCACATGATTTTTTAGAAAGTTATTTTCAAAGTCATATTCTTTCTGAAGCAAGTATCACTAACACATTAAGGTAATTCTCAACAATAATGTGTAACACCCAAAATCTCAATACAAAAAATCTAGAATAATATTCTATAAAATTTAAATTTCACAATATACTTTATTTGTAAATAACATAAATTTGTCTCAATATCTTAATAAAAATTTTAAACAACTCAAATACATAATCATTCAAAATCAATGCTTACATTTATGTCTTAATGAATGAAACAAACTTACTTCCTTATTAAATAATAGCAAGATAAATAGTCACAATTCTAAAACTGAAATCCTCCACCAAGTGACATTAATAACTCAAAATCGTCCCTCAATACAAATAAAACTTATTAATCTATAAAAATAGTACAGACAAGGGGGTAAGCTGTCAACTCAATAAATAAATTCAACATGACATTAGAAAACTGTAAAACATTTTTGGTATTTTCTGTAAATGAACCATATAAATACATATTATAATGGTAAACATTTAATATTAACATTTATTAAATAAAACCAAACCGTAAAATACTTGATATATTTTTGGTAACTGAACCATATAAAATAAATACATATTATAGCTGTAAACTTTTTGGTTATGCTTAAAATATCAACTTCGGCTAAGTAGCTGTCATAACATAATTTTAAGGTATTGATCTCACAGAAAACTGACTAACAAGAAGAATTCAAAATAGTAAGATTTTACAAAAAAAAATAATAATAAATAATAGAGAATAATTGAAGGGAGAATTATTTGAGAGTTTTTAATTGGAGAATAAATGAAACAAACTATTCAAAAAAAAAATTGATAGTAACTAGTAGAGAAAATAGCAAGACTTTAAGAGTTGCTTAATTGTTTAATTCACTGTTACCAAGTTTGATTTCAAATTACTACTCAATTGTATGTTTCACATCCCAAATAGACAATTAGAAAATATGGATTTGAAAATCAACTAAAAATACCAATAAAATTTGTAAAACTCTTTCAATTTAAGAACAAACTCGAATATAATTTGTAAATTATCTAAAAACGATAATATATTAAATTGACAATGCTGCAGTTGAAAATCAACTTATAAATATATCAAACCAGAAATTATAATTTTAACATAAATCACCTAAAAAAGCTTGAATGAAAATATATGAAAATACAAAAATATAAATTCTGAAATTGAAACTTTATAAAGAGATTAACATAGACACTGAAGAACTTGAAAGTAAACAAACTTGACTAACAATAGTCTTACAATTAAGATCATATTTCAATCTCACTCTAATTTTAACCTAACTTGCTCATTATTTCACAAATTCTATAAAAAAAATATAAATGAAAATTATAGAAAATACCCACTAAAAAAAGCTCAATTTTGTTTTTAACCCACAAATTTAAAAAAAAAAAAAAAAATTGTTTTTAGCCTCTCAAACAAACTAATTGTATGTTATACCCAAATTACCCATAATGCCCCTACCTATATATATGCTATAAAGCGATGGAAAACAGTTTTCCATCAAGCGGAAAACCGATCGATTTTTGATAGAAACCGAAGGAGACCTAAAAACCGAACGAGACCCGATGCACACCCACATTTTTCAGCCACAATCGCGACGTTTCAGACTTGCCCAGAGGAGCTACGAGCGCGGGGGACCTGCGTGTTGTTGCCAAGGTTAGTGAAAGGGTTGAGTTGTTTTCTTTTTTGATTTTGATTCGCGATTTTGACATGTTTGTGTAATATGAATGTTGGGTAATGAGTATTTGGTTTAAACTAGGTTGGTATTGACTGGGTTTGGCCTGATTTGTTGTTGATATGGCCGATTTCGACCATATCATCCTCGTCGGCAACGGATCGATTTTCCACACCTGTGGAAAACTGAATCGATTTTTCACTAGGTGTGGAAAATCGATTTTTCACTATGTGTGAAAAACCGAATAGTGAAAAATCGATTTGGAAAACCGATTAGCTTTCCACAGATGTGAAACACCGATTCGATTTTTCAGATTCTTAAAAACCCGAATTTCGTCATCCACTTTCACATCGATTTTTCGAAATCTAATTCATCATATCGGTTTTGTGAGTTCGGTTTTTGAGTTTTGCTCATTTCAGGTGAAAAATCAAATTGAAAAACTGAATCGGTTTTCCACACATAGTGAAAAACCGATTCGGTTTTCCACGATGTAGTGAAAAACCGATTGTAAATGTAGTGACAGAATGACTTTTAATCCTGATATTGATCTTTTTGTCACTGTTTTTGTGTCCTACAGATGGATTTCAATTATAAATATAGTTTGCAAATAGTTTCGAAGGAAACGAAAGGGATTACACATATTGATCAGAGGTTGGTTAAGAAAATACTTGATATTCTGACTAGAAGAAACTTGTATGACCAGTTCATAAGAGAGTACCCATTCGGATATATGTTGAAGAATACCAAACACATGGCTATCGGCTCCATTCTATTATGGGTTCTCGCTAGAGAAGTGAAGGTGAGTAGACATAAAGATGAAATGTGGTTTGAAATTGGTGGGAGAATATATAGATTTGGGAAACATGAGTTTTTATTGATTACAGGACTTCATTTTGGAGGCATAGACCGTGAAATTTTCAATGCACTACAAAATGACCCGAACAGTCTCTTACGGTGATGGTTCAATGGAGTATTGCCGAATATATCCGAATTTACTACATTTGTTGAGGCAAGAAGTCATTTGGACTGGAAAGGTGAGGATGTATTAAATAATGAAGATCTTTTAAAGTTAGCGAATATAGGGATCACTTTTCATCTGTTTATGGGGCAAGATGACAGGGCGAAGATTTCGCTATTTTTGTGGATCATAATTGAGGATATGGAGAGGTAGAACTCGTTCCCTTGGGGCACATTATGTTATAGTGTCCTATTCCATTGCCTCCGCATGACATTGAATGAAGAGCAGATCAGAAAGCCACCGTGTAACATCAATATTTATGGCTATGTCTATGCGTTTCAGGTATAACCAATACCTTTAATATTTATTCCTTTGTAATGTGGTTAAATTAAGTATATGTAATTTTTTTTTTTTTTGACATTATAGTGGTGGTTGGTAGAAGTATTCCCGGTGTTGACAGAGAAAATATCAGAAAGTAATCGAAATTTGCAAAATGATTTGTCAAGATGCATGAGAATGTCACTTAAAAGGAAATCGATAATTGTGAAAAGTCTTGATGATTTACCTCCCGTAAGTGGCAAACGTAAACTAAATTGGTTTAGTAAATTTATTGTTTGTTTTAACTATCCTTATTTATATGAAGTATAACATTATAATATAACTATATACATGTATATAATGCAGATAGTTGGCTTTGTGCAAACCCTTAAGCCTACCGACGCTGAAAGACAAACGGATTATTGGAAATCCTTCAACCCGAATAATTTGGTTACCGGTGATGTACATAAATTTGGCAGGGGAGGGAGTGAGGGTGACAGTGTAAATGATGATAATGATGATGATGGCGATGATGGTGATGATGATGGTACTGGTGATGATGATGATGATGATGATGATGATGATGACGACGAGGTTGATGATGTTAGGGTGGAGGGTGATGATGTCACAAATGAAGACGTTCAAAGCATGCAATCAGAATCAGAGGATTCCTTTTCAAAGTTTCGAACAAAAAGGGTGCACAATGTCCCAAACGTCCATCCTGAGGTACAAATCAATTATTTATATGATTATCTATTGAATATTCATTGTATTTAATACAAAAGATATGAACATTGTTGTGTGGTAGTACGGTGTTTGACGAAGAGACGGAGTCTCTAAACATGATAGACGAAGTGTAATTTATTATAAGTAGGTTATATTTTTTTGGATACTTAAAAACACAGGGGAGACTCTGTCAAATTTCTTTTAAATGTGTTAACTGTGTAAAATGATACATATGCGAATTTTTTTTACAGGTGAAGCAGTTGTTTGAGTATATTGTAAATTTATAGAAGACGACTAATAAGAAGTTAAGTAGGATGGATAAGAGGCATAAGGCTACTTTAAAGATCATTGAGGACATTGATAGAAGACTGAGACGGGTGGAAGAGTATATTAAGAGGTATCTCACTAGTAGCGATGATTCAGATGATGACGACGATGACGACGACAATCATGATGGTGGGAGCTTTGTCCCAAAGGAGCACATCTATGTCCCGACTACAGTTCAGCCAGCATCATCAGCTCTACAACAGGATGAGGGGGTTCGTCACACACCTGTCCATGAGGATGACAAAGTCCATCATACATCTCTCCCTGAGGACGAGGTGGTCCAGCAGTCAGCTATTGATGCGGGCTAGTCAGTCATCCAGTAGGAGATTCAAGATGTCGTTCTGGCACAGGGGGTTCATCAATCACCCCATCAACGGGAGAAGCAGGAGATACAGTCTGACTTGATGAAAGGCATAAGCGGTGTAGTTGATGCAGAGGCTAAGAGGGGTGATGACCAGGTAGACATAGTTTAAACAGTGTGTTTCACCTTGACATATAATTATAAATATTCTTTTGTGTGATTGAATTTGAGTGCAGTTACAGGAAGAAGACATCCACGAACGGGGCAAATGAAAGACCAAGCCAGCAGCACCTCTACGAACGCCATACACGGATCCTGGACCGGCGAAAAAGAAAAAAAAAATTGTCCAACAGCAGGTCAAAAAGGTTGCACAGTCTGTAGATCCCGTAGAGGCCGTCTATAATGAAAATAAAGCTTCACCATATTTGGACCTTAGGTATGGAAAACAAAATAGTAATTTCCTACAATCGTAGTTGTTGCCGTAACTTTTAACAATTTGTTTACATCAACTATTTTAGACGTGCAGTTGATCGTTGCGAATGGTGCGTGATACCGACCACATTGGTGACCCTCAAGGATGAAAACAGTTGGTTGACTAGTGAGCACATCGATTTGTATTTGATGTGCATACGAAAAAAGTGGTGGAATGAGGATGAGGATAGAAGATACGCCCTTCATAGCAGTTCTTTATTTGTAAGTTATTGGTTGACAATTTCATGTCATGTATCATCGGAATCAAATAACATTATTAATTTTTATCCTGCAGGGCATTATGACAGTGGAGTATAATAACCAATACGTCAACAAAGGAAAAAAATTTGATCCGACTACAGCCACTATACCCTCAGAATGGCTGCCATTCGGATGTGAAAAGATAGACGCATTGGTCCCTTGGTGGTATGTTGACAATGTTAGTGTTATTTGAAGATATATATTTTTTATTTGATCATTGGAACTAGTCCTACAACACTTACATTGACCGAAACTGTAGGTGCTATTACCATGTAGTTTGAAACAACAAACTGGGTCCTCTGTCGGGTGTGCTTCAAAGAGAAGAAAATATATGTATATAATTCCCTGGCGTCTAGTGACATAGAAGAACAGCTCCAGGCACTTAAGCCGTTGGTGTGTTTTATGCCCATTATGCTTAGCTTTATAGCGTTTTATGAGAGGACTCAATTAGATATACTAGCTGTGGATGAGCGGTGGGAGGTTAAGCGTCTTGATAGATCAGTTGTGCCACAACAACCCGATGGGTAAGTAAGTTTAAACTAAAATATTTATTTTTTGGGGACTTGTTAATTATTATTTAGTTATTATTAGTTAATTGATATATAATTATGAAACAGGACGAGTTGTGGAGCATATGTCGTCATGTACGTACGAGACCTTTTGCAGTCCAGAGAAAGTACATGGAAATTAAGAACACCTGATACAGCTGCAGACGCCATTGCACTGAGGGCAGAGATTACACGAGATATTTATTCCTTTTCGTGTCCTTTGTATAAAATAAATAACTTTGAAAAATGGACGATTGATCCTTATGGGGAAGTTGTATATAAGTAAAATCAATAAATAGTTCATTAGTTATTTTATTAAATTTGTGACTTCAATTATTTATGTCAATAAGTGAAAAAAATGATTTAGTTTTTAATAATTTGTTTATTTAAATCAATAAATTATTGGTTTTGAATCAATAAGAATAAATATTTCATCAATTGAAAGCAATGATTTAGTTTTTCACACATGAATAATAGATGAAATCATGAAATCATTGCTTTTGAATCAATCGTAATAAATAGTTAATCAATTGAAATCAATTTAAATAATTTTAAACACACGAATAATTAATGATGAAATCATGAAATCATTGGTTTTGAATCATCCAACACTAAATATTTCATCAATTGAAATCAATTTAATTAGTTTTAAACACACGAATAATTAATGATGAAATCATGAAATCATTGGTTTTGAATCATCCAACACTAAATATTTCATCAATTGAAATCAATTCAACTGAAATCATTGGCCTTTATTTAATCAGAAGAAATATTTAATCAATTTAAATCAATGATTTAGTTTTAAACATGCAATAAATGAAATCAATAAATCATTGGTTACATATAAAATGATAAAAAAATTAACCACTTAAATCAATTTTATTATTGTGTAATAACATCAATAATAAAATTAAGAGGTGAAGTCAATAAATCATCGGTTACTAAATTATGTCTTCAAACAGGTAACACATAAATGTTTATATATTAGATCGATTAGTTATTCCATCGGTCCAAACAAACACAACCATTTAAATCAGTAAAAATAAAATGTCATCATGGTGTGTTAGTAATAACATGATGTTAATTATTAACACATGACACAAAATTGGGATCACTTGTTGCTCATCCAGATGAAACATTTTCAAAGCAAAGATCGGTATTTCAGGCACTGAAAAACCGAATCGATTTTTTCAGATGCTTTGAAAAAACGAATCGGGTTTTCAGATTGCTCTAGAAAACCGATTCGGTTTTTAGATGATCTGGAAAACCGATTCGTTCCTTTAGATGCCCTGGATAACCGATTCGGTTTTTCGGATACTCCCAAAAATCGAATCGATTTTTTAGAGACTCCTAAAAACCGATTCGATTTTTCTTTGTCTGAAAAACTGATTCTGCTTTATATAAAAAACAGATGAATCTATTTTGACACATTCAAGCAATTGTAACAGATATTAAACTATTAATCCGTTCAACAAACCTAAATGAAAGACCATTCCGATTATAATAAATCAATTTAACGAAATAAGGTAACTTATACATGCTTCAGAGAGTTCATGCTCAATTCCTACTCATTATTTTCATCATTATCCATTTCTTGATTGGTAGTAGGAAATCGCAGGGGGACATCGACGTTGGTTGTGTCCAGTCTCATGACACAAGCGGCATCTACGGAACGGTGGGGCATTGTCAATAACAGTTATGCTCGTGCCAGCTTCCGCATCCACTGAACCTGAGCTCATCTCACCCTTGGTAGAAATAGGGGGGTTAGGTTAACAAAGACGGTTGTGCCCCCTCTCACCACATCTTCCACAGTTTTTTCTACGACGATCTTATCCAGTTGAAGGAATCCGAACTTCTTTCGGCCTACCTGGTTGTCTTTTTCCTATGGGTAGTAGCACAACCATGCTTTTAACTTCCCTAGAAACATTCCAGCTGGCTAATTTAGGGACTGGATTGATCGGACTTGCATATGCAGCTTTCAACCATTCTGTGCTGTAATACTGACTGGAAAGTGTATCACAACTGACGCCCTTGAACCTGTCAAATTATCAGAAAACCCAAGTTTAAGTGTATAGACATAACATGAAAAGCTGAAAGCAACAATGTCCAAATATCATACCTGGCCACAGCACATGCATGAACATATGGCAACTGATCTAGGTTTCACTGCTTACATGTGCATGTCTGCTCTTTAATATTAACCACCGTATCTCCTTTATTAGGATGCATGACATTGTATGTTAACGGTTCTGTAATGGGATGTACACTACCTTCCGTTGCTAGATTTTTTGCCAACATGATGCGATCGTACGCAGTGGTGGTAACATAAGTTATCAACTGAGAAGCAGCAATACGTCTATTATTAAACCATCTCTACAACATATTTCTTATATATTCATGTGCAGTTGTTACTGGTAAACGGCGTGCTTGCATCATGCATTTGTTGAGCGACTCTGCAATGTTGGTGGTCATCATTTCATATCTTCTTTTAGGATAATGTGATCGTGACCACCTGTTCACCCCAACTTTAACCAAAGTTCCATGTGTCCTTGGATGTAACGCTCGTATTTCTTCTAATATTCTGTTGCATTTCTCAGTCACATAACAGTATGCTGCATTGTAAAATGTATTTTCCACATCCGAACGCTTTTTACAATGCTGCTTAAGGTTTTGCCATAATTAAAAAAAAATAAAACACGTGTGGGACTTCTAGAAAAGCTGCTTTCATCCCATTTGATATGCTTTTATGACGATCGGATACAATAAGCAAATCGTTCGACACGCCGATCGCTAATCGTAATTTTCTTAAAAACCACGTCCATGAACAGTCTGACTCTCCGTCAGCAAATCCATAAGCGATAGGATAAATCATCTTTTCTCTATCTTTGCATGTAGCAAAAAAAATCACCCCTTTATGTTCACCTTTCAAATAAGTTGTATTAACAGTAACAACCGGTCTCATATAAGATCGGAAACCCTCAATGGAAGCTCCAAGTGCAACGAAGGAATACAAGAACCGATCGTTTTCATCTCTCTCAATTGCTGTTATTGTGCCCGGGTTTGCTAACTTTAACATCTCAAAGTAGGACAGAAGCTGTTGATATGACTCATCCGCTTGTCTATATGCAAGTTTCTTTGCATATTGTAAAGCCTTCCAAGCTTTACTATACAAAATCTGAACTCCATACTACTCTAGCATTTCTCCAATCTATCGATTAGGTGTATACATATCTCTCCCCACCTTTCTCGCATACAACTTTCTGATGACAATGGCCTTTACACTCTTCATATGTGATTCCATGGCTGTCTGACGACACGTGTGCTCCGCCTCATACATCAACACAAACCACATCGAGTAACTCTTCTTGCATCTGGCATGAACTATAAAGCTACAAGTTTTGTCCTTGCAACTAGCCTCAAATAGCTCCGTGTCTGAACGTCTAACCCGATATTCAAATTTCGCTTTCAGAGCATATTCTCCAATAACTATACTCATTTCTTCTTTACTATTAAAAAATGCTCCCTTGTATAATAAACCAAGTTGGTAGACAGTTGACATAGCACTTAAAGCAGGCTCAATGTCGCCCAGTTCAACACCAGGAACAATCCAGTATAGTTGTAAAAGATTGTTCTAAAATTGTAAACCTAAAAATTTTATTTCTGGAAACCTTTCTTCTTCAAACACATCATCAAATCGAGTTCCCTCGTTATCACTATCTTCAGTTTCCTCAAACTCACTATCCCATATCCCACCACCATTATCATTTATGACCCAATCTTCATCATCAGTACCATAATTCATATAGTTATTGTTAACATTGCAAATTGGAATTTCTGTAGATGTAAATTAGGTACCAGCAGCATCAAGCGGATTATTGCTCCCAATTGCTGAAGTTCGATGAAAATGACTTTCAACCATATGAGGATTTACAGGTCTTGACGTATCTGCCTCGTCATATCTTCTTTCTGGTATTGAGTTGGTGACAATCGGAAAAATGATACGCCCACTAACCTCAGCTCCACAATCTTTCACAATCTTATCCACATAAATCTCTTTAACATCAATATTTTTTATCGCCATCAAACCAACAACACCAAGATTAGACATGATACGTATCCTTTTAATTTTACCACTTGTCGCACTTTATAGTAAATAATGTTTACGGATATCCCACATTCTTCTATCAATACCAGCCTCTCTATACACAATATCCACTAATGATGAAAAACTATTATTACTGTGAACCCCACACATGATCGACTCCCCTCCTACGTAATTACATCCATTCCACTCTTCGTCAAAATTGATTACAATTGTTTTTTGAGTCATTCCTATAACGTTCAAATAAAATAATAAATTAATCTCATTTCAATCGGACAACATTACAAAATACAATCTTATATAATCAAATTAAACACTATATCAAAATTATGCTAATAATTCATTTAATTAGGTTTTTGCTCCACTAAAGTATTTTTATTGTGCAGTCTTAATACTCTCCACTCCTATATAATCCGTTAAATAAAAATACAATGAGGTTTTTAGTGTCACTGAAATACCGAATCGGTTTTTCAGTGACACTGAAAAACCGAATGATTTTTCAGTTTTTCAGCGGTTTTTAGCCACTGAAAAACCGATCGGTTTTTCTGCGATCGGTTTTTAACCGAAATCGATTTTTAGGTCACTACAAAACTTCGATATGTGAATTTCGTTTTTCAGCCTTTTTTCGCCCTTAAAAAACCGATCGGTATTTCAGTCATTAAAAAATTGATATGAATAGTCAATCGGTTTTTCAGTCACTGAAAAATCGATTATCAGTCACGAAAAACCGATTTCGTCGCAGCTTGTGCAGTTTCTGTTGTATTTCCAGATTTCCAAAACCATCAAAACTAATACAATCTTACAGTCCTAAACCATGCAAATATGAACTAAATAACTCAAAAACTAACAAAAAAACATATACATTATCTTTGATCACTAAATTCTTCAAGAATCAAATCCTCCAATGGATGAAACTAATGTTGAAAATCCTTCGATAGATATTGTGAGGAAGAAGATGAAGAGAAAATATAGACAATCAAAATCAAATCTCAAAAATCATCAATGAAAAAGTAGGGAGAGGAGAAATATGGAGGTTTTAGGAGGAAGATGAAGATTAGTTTGATAATTTCAATATTGGGCATTTGGGTAATATAATCTTAAGGGTAATTTTGTAATCTTGGGTATACAATAGGAATAATTTGTTTGAGAGGCTAAAAACAAATTTTATTAAATATCTGGATAGAAACAAAAATTCTCTTTGTATTTGGATAAAACCTATAAATTTCCCAAACTATAAAAATAAAATAATAAGATTTTTTTCCTCAAAAACTTTGATTTTTTTTTCTCTGAACTCGTTTGCCCTTTGCTGTCTACATGACACCTTATCTATAGAAACAGAAAGCTACCTCTCTAGAAAATCTTCTTCATAGGAACAACTAGCTTTCAAAATTCAAATTTAATTTTGAAATTTAAATAAAACAATTATGGTCAAAATCTTTCCATCTGTATCACAAATTTGTTTACAATTGTGCCATATCCATCACCACAAATCACTAGCTACTTCCAAAATTTGAGAGACAAATCAAATTTCAACTCATCCCTAAAATCACTCAACCATTCTCCAATTTGAGAAACAGGTCAACTCATCACCAACAATCACTCCATCATTTCAAATTTGAAAATCAAATAATCTCTCAATCATCTGTCTAAATATCTGATATTAATCAAACCATAAGCTGACCTCTGATAACGCCCGTAAAATTGATAGCCTTTGAAAATGAACAAGAAACCATAAGTTTGATAGCCATAAAATGGAGAGTGCAGTGATGACTTTGAGTTTGGAGGAGAAAATTGCAGGTCCGGCAGCCATGGAACTGGAGAAGAAGAACAGTAGTAGCGGCAGGTCCATTGAGATGAAGAAAATGATTGCAGCGATGGGAGTTTAACAGAAGGTGCGATGGTCGCTGAAACTTGGAGAGGAAAGAAAGACTAGCTTGAGCGACTACTGCTGGTCGGAAAAGAAAGTGGCAGGTTTGGTTAACGAGGTCGATGGCAGCCATGGCAAAAAAAGGGAAAGAATGAGAGCTGTCTATGGAGGTTGCATCTGACAAAGAAAAGGGCATGTTATGTCTCTGAATTATGTTTGACTTAGGCTTTGCTTTCGGCCTTTTATTCTTGAATTAGGCCAGGTGACTTTGGGCTAGATTTATCTTGAATTGGGTCTTCTGAAATTATTTTCTGAAAATCATTAAAAGCTCAAAATAAGTATCCATAAATTATGTCAAAATTATTAATTTTATAAATATAAAATACATTAAATCAAATAATCAGATCAAATGCATTCATGAAAATAATCAAATAAAAATGTTTAATTAAACAACATATTTTGATAAACGCAATCAATTTTCTAATATTAAAATTGTATTTTTATTCTCTAATCACTTCAGCAGCATCCTTGTTCCACTTCCTAGTAGTTGATTTTGTCATTGAAGAATGAGTTGTCAAGCGATCAATGTTTATCAGAACATTGGATACGATTGTCTTGTATGACTTCAAAAATCAATGTCAAATGATAGTATGTGACATCAAACTATACCAGTGGTCTTGAATATGTTATTTTATTTTATGTCATGAGGTTTTTGACAAATTGTACTTCATTCTATATGTTTGACAAATATGCTTTATTTTCTGTCGAGTGATTTTGTAGCACATGCTTGATTTGTATTATTTTAGATAACATATCTAATTATTTGTAATGCGCACATCTAGCTCAAAGCACCATTAATGGTGCTATGACAAGTTATACACAACCTTCACAATCTGCCTTGTTAATGGAAGATATGATTAAATACCATTTCGTGTAAATTCCTTTCTGACTAGAAACAATTCAAATGTTGTATTCTTTTTATCAATTATTGTTTATGTGTGCAAATCTAAAATAAAGAAACCAATCATATGATGTCTCCTACTCATAAGTTATTTAACGCCAAGACAATGCTTAAATTTGATTAATATGCTTCTTTATTTAAAGTCTTGCCGTGCAAAATCGCAAGTAGATGAGCTGAACAAGTAATATTATGATAAGAGAATATCGTCCCAAGACGATTGTTATTAATTAATTCTCAAAATTGAAATAACCCAAGTTTTATTTAACAAACGAAATTTGATTAAAGAATATTTTTATTGAAATTAATTTAATAAGTAAAAACTCTAAGGTTTTGATTTCACCATAACTAATCTGTTCCTCTCATTTTGTTCTTTTTAACAAAAATTAATTATCTGGTTGATAGTCGAAATTCCTTGAATTATTCACATAACCCCTCCCGAGGTATAAGAAAAATACCTTATAAAACTTAACTACTATGTTCCCATGCAAGTCAAAACATTAAAAGATTCATTAAGATTTATAGATCTCATTTATAGACTACACAAACCATGCATATATATTCCTATCCTGTATGTAATTTATGACATTCAATACAATGAACTAGACACATAAATCAGCTTCTGCTATAATTATGATTAACAATTCAACTAAATAGTGGCAAGTTATTTAGAAGCATTAAGAACAGTATGAAATGCATCAACCAAGATAGAAAATCCTTAATTGAATTGAATAAAGGGTTGGAACATCAAAGTTAGGCTATATCACAACCTTAGAAAAATAAATTTACTCCATACTTAAATTAAAATTAACAAAAAATAGAAAATTAAACATTACAAAAGATAAGAAAACTTAGTGGATTAAAGTTTCGCAGTAGAATTTCTTCCTCTGCTTTGCTCCTCCTCTTTAAGCTCTCTCTTTCTCTAATATACTAGTTATTTGGATTTTTGATGAGATGCTTCGAATGATGATCCTAAAGTCTATTTATAGGAAAAGTTCACCTCCAATTATATCATCGCATGCATCATCTCTTTCTAATTTTTCACCTTTCTGCATCATCGCTTGCATCATCTCTTTCTAGTTTTCCACTCTTCTATATCATCGCTTACATCATGATTCACCTACCTCTTGTAAGTCAAATTTCATATTACATTATTGCTTACATCATAGTTCTCATTACATCATTACTTACATTATAAGGACATAAGTTCTAACACAAGCATGATATAATATTTATTTCTAGAATACTCGATCTTTAAACTGCAATAATTTCTTTATGCGATCTCTGATTCGAGTTATTCTTGAAGAGATGAGATGCTTCGAATGACATTCATTTTACAGCGATGATCTTGTCACGAACAATAGCATTTGGTGGGGTCCACATGTGCTTTTTCATCAATTTTATTCTAAAAATAAAAAATACAAAAAGATGTAATAATTTACTTAGTAATAATAAAAATATCAAGAACTAAGTAAGAATTCAGATTTAAAAAGATAAAATAACTTTATAAAAATAGAGTTATCACATCCCCAAACATAAGATTTTGCTTATCCTCAAGTAAAACTAAAAATTTTAAAACAACCTAAGCTAAAAACATAGAAAATAAAAACACAATTCATTTTTGTAGGTAAACACGATGACATTAAGCATATGCCACAAGCCTTTAAACCCCTAGGTGTCCCTAGTAGGAGTAGTTGTGTCTTCTGAGGGTTTATTAGCAATGATACCCATAAACGTTAAAAGATTCCACTCATAACTCATCAACATCTCACTAAATGCAAATTAACAGAGATCTCATGCATGTATGATTTTGTATCAGGACTAAAAATAAGTCACTAATGATCTAAAACACAATCATCAACAATCTCACACCACTCTCAAAGCAATTTCATTTCAAAACACCATATTCACACGTCATGGACTTATTTCGCCTCGACTCTAATCCCCACAAGATATCTCTCATAAATTTCATGAATTCTAAAGCAAACACTCATGCAGTCATATGTGATAGAGGTTATATAAAGGCATAGCAAGCGTCATTTATATCACATATGAATATAGACGTTTAAAAAGAACCACTCTTTTAAGTGAATAGATCTCATGATTGGAATCAAATACTAAGAACGTAGATAGAGCATGATGACATACTTAAACTCTCAAATTGGACTTCCTCTTGAAGATTAATAGGTTTTATTAAAGATTGTATTTAGGTTATGGTTAATTGATATGTAAGAAATTTTAAGGTACAAGTTCAACAATAACAAAGTACTTCATTTATTCTCTTTAATTAATCATAATTTTTTTTTTTTTTACAGAATTTTTTAATTCAATATTTTCTTTTCCCATTTACTTCCACCTCCCTTTGTACATTAAGGTATTATAAAACTTGAGCTTCTCATTTTTTTTTTTTAAGAATGCTATTTAGAAACACACTTCTTTTAATGCATATGCCTATATATATGTCATATAAATGTTAACACTTCAATTTCCTTCTATTTTTTCACTACATAGTATGATCTCAAGCTTTATAAGGTATGACTAAATTTAAAGGCTCAATAGGGTCATTTAATAAGAGTAAACAAAAAAAAATATTTAAAGTGTTTGACTTCAAAGCGTTTATGAAGTATCTCAATTCAAAGTAGGAAAGTAGGCTTTTATGGAATAAAAATTACCTATATCACTTCTAAGAAGTCGATCCAATTTTTAAATCAAAGTAACTTATGTTATCTACAATGATGATTTATTCTTTAGTATTAAATGTAAAACTTATAGAAATCATCTATTAAGAACAAAGTGAAGAGTGTTTAAGAGTAGAAACAAATAAATCCCCCGAAAAGAAACGTTTAAAAAGCTCAATCCTCACTAAGGGTAATTTTGACTAATAGTCCATAATTCATGTAAACATGATAGTCATCCACTTAATTAAAATAAGATCATAACATTCAAAAGTCTCAAATCATGTAAAGATGTTCATGGCTATTCCCTAGTAAAGATATCCAATCAAAAATATGCATTAAGACTCCATTAACAAACACAAAGTAATTAGTCAATTTGTTAGGACAGAATTCAAAAACAAAAAAAAAAAAAAAAAGAAATTAATGGAAAACAATAATATATATTTTTTTTTAAGAAAAGAAAACAAAGATGCCCATCAAGTGCACAAAAAGACTCTTTACTTTGTCATCTTTTGGTTTCAATTCGGACCAGTTTTTGAATCTTATGGTTTTAATAATAGCAAACTCTACCCCCAAACTTATTTGAGACATTGTCCCCAATGTCTAAGATAAAAAAGAAGAAAAACAAAAATTGAAATGCTATTAGAAAAAATCATAGGATAAGAAAGTTACAATTGGAGATTAAGATCCAGTGCACACTTCTTGTTATCGCTTGCTTCAGAAATCCAATCCACCTGCGACATGATTGGATCAACTTTAGGCACAAAGTTTTGCATTTGGTCAATCAGTTCATCAGCACTTGAAGCTGAGACTAGAATGCCTCGATTTTCTGGTGTCATAAAACCCTGTTTCACAGTATGATCAAGAAAAGCTAATAAACCATTATAGAAACCGTTAACTTTAAGCAAACGTAATGGCTTTTTGTGAATATTGAAATGGGTCAAAGATGCAATGTTGAAGATTTCTTCAAACGTTTTCAAACCACCAGGCAATGCGATAAAGACATCAGCATTGAGTAACATTTACACCATTCGCCCGTGCATGCTTATGACCTGAAACTCATTACTATATTCATACCGATGATATCTCTCTTTTCAGCCAAAGGTTTTACTATGATACTTGAGGTTCTGTTGCCTGCAACAGTTGCAGTTACCATGACAAAACCCCTTAGTCCTAAACTGTCTCCTCCATACACTAAATCTATGTTTCGGGCAGCTAAAGTTGTACTAAGTTCAACAGCTGCCTTTGAATATTGTGTACTCACACTAGACTTCGAGTCATAAAAAACACAAATAGTTTTAAATCTGCTGCTCGAGGACTCTACCATTTTTTTTTATACAAATTAATTATTTGTTATCAGTAATGAACACTCATTTAAAGAAAAAGAAAGAGTAAAAGAACGGTTCTATAATGCTAAACAGTTGTGATCATGAGGAAAAGATGTTACGTGTAGAAATATCAAAAAGAAGACACTATCTTCAAAAAAAATTTAAAACATGATGCTAAAAAAAAAAAATTAAAATATTAGGTTAAAAAACGTCAAAAAGTAAACACAATTATCGAAAAAGTTTGAAATAAGCTAAAAAATCAAAATGGTAGGTATACAAATATCAAAAAGTAAACACAATTATCGAAAAAGTTTGAAACAAGCTAAAATTCCAAAATGACAAGTAAAGAAATGTCAAAAAGTAAGCATAATTATCGAAAAGGTTTGAAACAAACTGCTAAACAAAAAAAAAAAAAAATGATGTTATAATAGTTGTGATTGTGGCTCACATCTTCCTCCAATTTTACATCCAGAAATGGCTTAAACAACTTCAATGAGTTGAGGATCGGCTTCCCATCTAGTTTTCTTATAAACTGGCAAACAGGGTCTTTTAAATTCAAATTCCCAAGACTGTAATGCTGTTTTTTTTTACTAAATAACTCCCATAAATCTAAAACAATGCGTTGAACTTTCCCACAAAAATATGTCTTAAGAGTCTCAAGGATATTATCCAGAGACTCCTTACTCAGCCCATTCTTTATGCATTTAATTTTATCTTCTCGATTTATGGACAAATATCCAGGATTTTTACAGCGTGTGTCGCAATTCCATCTTGCACACTTATGGCACACTCCCTTTTTTTAGCTCTCTTTTTCTTTGAGTAAGAACTTCTTCCCAATCCTGGTAAATGTTTAATGAATGAATCATTCAACTCTCATGCTAGACGTACTTTAACTTCAATAATCCATCGAATATGCTCTGGAAGACATAAACATGTTAGTGCCTTCATTCTTTCAAGGATGCACTTGTAAATCTTTCTGAGTACATCTTGAGGCAGAGTAGGGAAATGATTTTTGAGTATTGCAAGACTTGCCTCCATCTCTAAAAGAGAAAAGAAAATTATCAAAAAAATAATAATAACACACAAAGAAAACAATCACACACAAACAAAAGAAAACTAATTAAGAAAGAAAAACTTGGGTTGCCTTTCAAAAGAGCGCTTAATTTATAATTGTTAGTTTGACTGTTGAAAAACGCTTTAAGTTGGGTATGAAAGCGTGATGATGGATTTTTGTTGAGGCTCTCCACCATTTATGTAAGATTTAAGTCGTTGTCTGTTAACTTTGAATCGATGATCCGCACTTTGAATTTCAACAACATTATGTGGAAAAACTTGAACAACTGTGAAGGGTCCAGACCATCTGGAGTGTAGCTTACCTAAGAATGTGTACTTGAGATGAACTGAAAGTGGCTTGAGCTCTAACTCTTGTGGTTTTTCTGATGATGGTTTTGGTTGTCTCTTACTCATTCAAAGCTCCTTGAATGGTCGTTTGATAAAAATGGGAGGTGAAGTTTCCAATTGGTTAACACATTTAATGATGTTCAGACTTTCTGAGTTTGGCGTTCGATTTAGGCAAGCTTCAAGCGGATCTTTTGGAGTGATGGTTTGATGTATTTCTTTGATACATTCATCCACTATATCTACCTTTATGTAGTTGCCAACATCATATGGATGTTTGAGCACTTTTAGCACACTGAACATCACTTCTTCATCTTGAACTCTTAGTATGAGTTGACTTTCTGTACATCAATTAGAGTTCTTCCTGTTGCTAAGAATGACCTACCCAAAATGATGGGTATTTCTTGATCTTCCTCTATATCTAGCACAATGAAATCCATAGGAAATATGAACTTATCCACTTTTACCAGTACATCTTTTATAATTTCCCTTGGATACTTGATTGATCAATCAACTAGCTGTAAAGATACTGTAGTAGATTTTGCTTCTCCAAAGCCGAGTTTCTTGAAAACAGAGAATGACATTATGTTAATGCTTGCACTAAGATCATATAATGTTTTATCAAAGAATGAATCACTAATACTGCAAAAAATTGTGAAACTCCCCGGATCTTTGAGTTTGGGCGGTAGCTTTTTCTACAAGATTACACTACATTCTTCTGTCAAAGCTACCATTTCATGTTCTTCCAGCTTCCTTTTATTTGATAGGATTTTCTTTATGAACTTCACATAGCTGGGCATCTATTCTAGAGCATCTGCAAAAGGAATATTAATTTGTAATTTCTTAAAAACTTCCAAAAATTTAGAAAATTATTTATCTTGTTTCTGCTTCTAGAATTTCTGAGGGAAAGGTAATGGTGGTTTGTATTGAGTCGGATTGTCTGGAAACAACTTTGATTTTGACTTCTCTGTTTCTTTTTGTTCAACCATCACTTCTTCTTATATTTTGCTAGATTCTTCTTTTTCAAATGATTTTTTGACAGGATCTTTCAGCATTTTACCGCTTCGTAATGTAATAGCCTTCAGGTGCTCCCTAGGATTGGTCTCTGTGTTGCTTGATAGGGTTCCTTGAGGTCTTGAAGTCAACAGATTTGATATTTGACCCATTTGTACCTCTAGATTTCGAATGGAAGCAGTTTGATTCTGGAACGTGGTGTCTGTTCTCATCATAAATTGATTAGTACTTGCGATGAGCTAAGCAAGTGCTTTTTCAAGTGACGGTTTGTAAACCTGCTGCTGCTGAAGTGGTGGCGGATATGGTTGTCTGGGTCGATCGTTGTTTTTTCATGAAAAGTTTGGATAATTCTTCCATCCTGGATTATATATGTTAGAGTACGAGTTATTTTGTTGTCTGTCACCTACAAAAAAATTGTTAGAGTATGGGTTATTTTGTTGTCTGGTCTTCATCGTAATACTTGTTGGAATGGTTCCCTCCACAAAAATCACAAGATATTGACTGAGTGTGAATGGCATTAGTTATTAAGTTTCTGAGTTGCTTGACTAATGTCTCGACCTACGTGAAAAGTCTGGTTAAAACATCATTTTTTTTTATTTTGAAAATTTTTTTCAGAACTGCTCTTTCTAATGGCCATTGATAGGCATTGCAGTCATTTCCTCTAACAAGTCCTAAGTAACTTGATGGGGTTTTCCCAAAAATGCTCCACCAGCTACGGCATCTACCAATGTTCTCGTGAAACTCCCCAAACCATTATAGAATGTGTGTAGCTACAGCCAATCAGCAACTCCATGATGTGGACATTTTCTTAGTAGATCTTTGAATCTTTTCCATGCTTCGTACAGTGACTTTCCATCAAGTTGTCTGAATGTGGCTATCTCGGTTTGTAGTCTTGCAGTCTTGGTTAGTGGAAAGAATTTAGCTAGAAATTTTTGTGCCAAGGTATCCTATATGGTAATACTCCTTGATGACAATACTCCCTGATGGCAAAGAGTTGAACCAACTTTTGGTTTTGTCTCGAAGAGAGAACGAGAACAATCTTAATTGGATGGAATCATCAATAACACCATTGTGCTTAAAAGTATCGTAGATCTTCAAAAAACTGTCAATGTGGGCATTTGCATCATCGTTTGGAGCCCCATCGAACTGGTTGTTTTGCACCATCTGGATAATTGCTGGTTTGATCTCAAAATTGTTAGCTGCAATGGTCGGTCGTCGTATTGCCGAAGCATTACCCACTGTGGGTAGAGCATAATCTCGTAATGCTCGAGTATTTTCAGCATTTATTGGTACAAAGTTTTATACGTTGTTTGGTTCTTCAGCCATGTCTACGAGAGCAGCACTTGCAGTTTTCTTTGTTTCTTTCAAGTTATTGCGGTAAGTTCTTTTAATTTCTGGATCAAATGATATTAAAACTTTGTTCCCAGACTTTCTCATACACCAAAAAAAGCACCTGCAATAAAGTAAATAAAAATAAATAAATGACTAAATAAAATGCCAAATTAAAATTTGAGTTACATAGTATCAGTATTAATTTAAACAAACAATCACCGACAACGATGCCAAAACCTTGCCGTGCAAAATCGTAAATGGACGAGCCGAATAAGTAATATAATGATGAGAGAAGTATCATCCCACGAGAATTATTGTTAATTAATTTCCAAAATTGAAATAACCCAACTGTTATTTGACAAACAAAATTTGATTAAAGGATAAGAAAATTACAACTAAATTTAACTATAAATGTAAATGAAATTTTATTGAAATTAATTTAATAAGTGAAAACTCTAAGGTTCTGATTTCACCATAACTAATTTGTTCCTCCCCTTTTGTTCTTTTTAACAAAAATTAATTATCCGGTTGCTAGTCGAGATTCCCTGAATTATTCACATAAGCTATCCTAAGGTCTAAGGAAAATATCCTATAAAACTTAACTGCTATGTTCCCATGCAAGTCAAAACATTAAAAGATTTATTAAGATTTATGGATATCATTTATAGACTACACAAACCCTACAGGTATATTCCTATTATATATGTAATTTATGACATTCAATACAATGAACTAGACACATAAATCAGCTTTCGTTATCATTATAATTAACAATTCAAGTAAACAGTGGTCAATTATTTAGAAGCATTAAGAACATTATTAAATGTATCAACCAAGATAGAAAATCCTTAATTGAATTGAACAAAGGGTTGGAACATCAAAGATAGGCTACATCATCACCTTAGAAAAATAAATCTACTCCATACTTAAATTAAAATTAACAAAATTAGAAAATTAAACATCACAAAAGATAAGAAAACTTAGTGGATTAAAGTTTCGCCGTAGAATTTCTTCCTCTGCTTTGCTCCTTCTCTCCAAGCTCTTTCTTTCTCTAATATACTAGTTATTTTTATTTCTGATGAGATGCTTAGAATGGTGATCCTAATGCCTATTTATAGGCAAATTTCACCTCCAATTACATCATCACGTGCATCATCTCTTTCTAATTTTTCACCTTTCTACATCATCGCTTACATCATTTCTTTCTAATTTTTCACCCTTTTGTATCATCGTTTACATCATGATTCACCTACCTCTTGTAAGTCAAATTTCATATTATATCATTGTTTACATCATAGTTCTCATTACATCATAATGACATAAGTCCTTACATAAGCATGATATAATATTTATTTCTAGAATACTCGATCTTTAAACTGTGAAAATTTCTTTATACGATCTCTTATTCGAGTTATTCTTGAAGCGATGACATGCTTCGAATGACATTCATTTTATAGCGATGATCTTGTCACAAACAATAGTATTTGGTGGGATTCACATGTGCTTTTTCACCAATTTTATTCTGAAAATGAAAAATACAAAAAGATGTAATAATTTACTTAATAATAATAAAAATATCAAGAACTAAGTAAGAATTCAGGTTTAAAAAGATAAAATAACTCTATAAAAATAGAGTTATCAAGCCTAAAATATCATAAACTAGTTTCCCTTAAATCGGAACCTTCTTGTTATGTTCATTATATATCCTTTATCCATATTCTCTATCATTTCAATTGTACTTGTTAATAATCTATGTAAGTTTCTAGAGGCAATGGCTTTAGTGGCTTATGGTGAGTGGAGAAAATGAAAATTTTGCAATAACATCTTTTGCTTGATCACCTTTACGTTCTAGTTTGGTTGTCTATCTTGATGATATGATTAGTTTATTTTTTTATATTGAATATACAATTTAAATGTTGGGTAAGTAAGCAAAATCATATAGTTGAAAAGCTATTTTACATATTTTCAAAGACATTGTAACATCTGACAAAGTTAGGATTTTTAAATAGATGTCATTATATAAATAAACCAAATAAGATCAAGTCCTTGATGTATGGCATGTGAACTTGACCTTAATACATTGGTACATGTGTTCCCTAGTGTGGAATTTATTAGTGAATGATGGGCTCCGTCCTTATACAACTATTTCCTTACACTCGGCAGCCCGTAGATAACCCCACGGTAGTCTTTCAGTCAAAGTCTGCTTCGACTAAAAGGTTCCTATGGAATTAAGCCATTTGTTTCTACTAAAAATCTTTTATGACTTTTATTTTAGCAACACATGAATATGGAAATAATGGGATTTTTTTTTTTTTTTGCACAAACTTTTTCTGCGAAATTATTTATATAATTGAAATGTAAAATGTCATTTAAATTATTTAATTGCTATGCGCAAATATGTTTGCACATTTTCTAAAACTACATCCAATTACATACAAAAGTTATTATACAGATTTTCAAAAGTATTCATAACAAAAATACATAAAACACAATAGCGCACGACTTAGTCTATCTACTCTTGGGTCGGAGTGCCGGCTATTGAAGCACCTGTACATGTATCTACCCCTGGGAAGATTTTGTGTATAAAGCATAATAATAAAGAGTGAGTTAAATGAGTTCAGTGAGTATCATACGTTTTTATTCAAACTGTACTTTCGTAAATAAACCTCCCAAAAAAAATTTAAAAGTATTTCATAACTATAGAACTAAAATAGGCTTTCTGAAAACCATCTTTGAAATAAATACATGAATAAAAAATTTTTATAGATATAAATCATGCGTCATAAAACTGAAATTCAATAACATATTCAAAGCAAGCTTTCTAATTTCGAAAAACTACTTTGAAACGCTTTTTAAATCTGAAATATATAAAATATAATTCTATATTATTTTATGTTTACTGTAATTTATAAATAGTGGGGGCAGTGCAATTTTTTAAAAAATCTCTAAGTGAAATAAGCCAATCACTGATGGTCCATGCCACCTGGTACCCTAGATATATATGACAGAGTAGAATTTACCATCGCTCAGGCCACCTATCCGGTCACTATGCAGCGGAATTTATCATCGCTTATTTAAAAGCTAGCTAATAATATACCTTGTACGTGCAAAGGGCGACACACTAAATTGGACTAACCGACACAGTTCCTCGTGCTGTTAGTGACAGACGCCCTTGACCCTGTCATGCACGCTTAAGGTACTCAACCGATAATATCTAAGATACCTGTAAGTCGTACCATAGGTTTATAAAACATGCAGCTTTTCATCATATAATTCATTTCTCATATGAAGTTTCTGCCGAAATCCATACATGATGTTTTTATATTGAACTTATTCACTTTAAAATCAATTTCCAATACTTTAAATCATGAATTTAAACATAACACATAAAATCATTATGAATAGAAATATAATCATATCAAAATGTTGTGAAAGGACACTCACATTTTTCTAACTCACGACAAAGCACAAAGATCAAAGGAAGGGTTCCTTCGCCTCCACTTGACTTACACATTTTCATATTCTATTTTTAGGCAATGTCATAACCGAACTTATTCGCATATACTTTCTATTCGAATTTCTTAATACCTAAGCATGTAAAACACCTCAAATGAAGTCTAAATTCACAGTAATGTATTAAACACATCTTTGTATTATCTTGACTCATAGTGGCCGAATCTTCACCAAACTTTTACATCATTAATCTCATTAAATTTTGCCCTCATAAACATGCTTAAACACATGTTAAATGATGTAAAATCAAGTCAAATTCATAAAACTCATATTTGAGCAATAAGACAAGGTTTGGCCGTGAGATGTGTCATTTGACATCCAATGAATTTCTTTTCAATTTCATGTTAAATTCATCATCAACATGACCTATAAAATCATTTAACGCATCCAAAAACAAATATCTATCACTTTAAGCTTCCTATGGCCGAAACATAGCAAGTAAAGATATAATACTTTTGCTTCTCATTTCAACATTATAACTTGACATTTTAGCACATTTATATGCATGAACAATACTTAAATAAATTAAACTCAAATTGGACCATTGAATTCCTTCTTGGACATGAATCACATCCCAACACAACACCAACATTCCTTTAAGTTTTACACTTGAATTTACATTAAATCACATCACATCTCATGGCAAGGTAACTAGTGTCATAAACAACATCAATTTAAATTTAAATCAAAAATTCATTTCACTAGTAAGTTTACCACTTGCTCTTAGATTACTAATCTTGCTTTTCCATCAATTTGAAGTCTCAAATCCTTAAATCCATATATAAAAATCACAAATAACTCATTAGAGACTATTAATCTAAATATTTAAACATACAAGTCATGGAAACTTGAATCTTATCTCTTGAAGTCAACTTGATATTACTAGACCTCACTCTTAGGCTTGTATACACCTTTTGTATGACTTGAAAACCACTAAAAAATGATCTCAAAATCACCAACTTCAGCTATTGTCCCCTGTTTTTCTCTCCAGCCATCACCGCTCTTCACTCTTATGCAAATTGTTCTTTATTCTTCAACTTGATTTTCATTTCATGCCATTTTATATAGTCTTTATTTGCTCCAACAATTGCCCCCAAACTAAGTTCAAATCTACAAGATTGCCATTGGTTTGGTTTTGAGACTTTTGATTGGTTGAAATATAAAAACAACTTCAATTCTAACAATTTTCATTCCATTGCAACCAAATGATAGCTCTTTTGTCATTTAGCTAATTTGGTCTTCATGTGCTATTCTTATCCTCTCTTCACACGCCACACACATGCATTTTCATGCTTTCTTTCTCCCTTTTTCATGCCACACACACTCACACACACACACACACACACACACACATAGATCACACTTTATTTCACAACTTCATGTTTTATCTCATTTTTGAAATTTCTTAAAATACCCTTTGTACATGTTTTTTCATAATTAATATAATGATGCCCCTTTTTGATAATTCCCTTGACGCTAATAGTATTTGAACCCTTAATTAACCACCATACCAAGTCTCGTATTCGAAATCATTTATGGTCTACCCGAAAATTCTATTATAACTCAATTAACACATCCGACCACTTTAAATTACTAATTACCTCGTAAATAAAGGTATACTTTATAAAATGCATGTATAGTACAAGAATCGGAAGGGTATATTACAATGAAAATGGATGGTTAGGTGATTAATGACTATCAAAATTGTACGCAAATCATTCGAAGCAACTTGAAGCATCAAGTATGTACATATAAATAAACTAGGCTAATATCTTCAAATATATCTTAATTGATTTTCTTACATAAGGAGGTTATAGAATTTTGAAAACTTATGTCTTGTTTTGTTTTTAATTCCCTCTTGATTTGCATATATAAAGCTTCACCATAGCAGTTTTGAAGCAGGCATCAAGGTTCAATTGGAGATCTCAATTTAAGATGAATAAAATTTTCACCACCAGCCAAGAAAGGCAAAAGGACATCGTCCTATTGAACTATAACTTACATTTTTAAGTAATTAGTAGCATCTGATTGACAATTCAAAATCATTGTAGGAAACTAGCTATATACTATTAAAGGTATTAATTACATGCCTATGAATGTTAAAATCATCTCCAAACAAAACTTCCTTTTGTCAAATTTAAAAAATCTAGCACATCAAATTTAAAAGCAAATGAACATTTAAAAAGGAAGTAAGTTTTGTTCCAAGATGCCTTGTCAAGAAAGGTTAAAGACAACATTTTGTTGATTGAAATTTTGTAGACTTGACAATTTTTGATTGATAAAAAAGAACACAATTTTGGTAACCTTTACCATAACAAAGTTGCAATGTTGTGTACATGCTTCTCAATGTTTGAAATTGTATTAGTGATTGTTGGGTTTAACAATCTTAAGGAGAGTTAAAGCATGTAAATTTTCTTGTCTATCTTAGGTTTTGCCGCTTAAGAAGAGGCCAAAAAATGAGATTAGATGTGACCAGCTGGAAGTCGTAGTAGTGTGGCTGACGAACAAATTAAGAATGCCTTAATCATATATGTGAATCAATGGGATGTTGATGACTGGCTACAAGTTGTATTATTAGCGATATGTATTTTCATTTATTGACAAGGATGGTTTAAATTTAAATAAATTCTTTTAGCATGTCATTAAATGTTATACTAGACATATGCTTATTGTCAAAGGCATGGGCAGATTTTTCATTCGGAAGGTCTATGTAATGGACAGGTTCTTCATTTTGAAAATATCTACGCTACAGGCATCTAAGATGCTTTAGGCAACAAGTTAATTCAAATGTAGGTCTCATACACAATTTTGTTTCCTTTAGTGGTGGATGTTTTTGTTGGGTTGGGTTCTCTCTTATATAGAGGCACAACAAGTCTCAACAAGTTAAATTGAGCCCATATGAAAATCTTAGTGTGATTAGGAATTATAACCATATTTAAGTTTAATTTCTTTGATTAATATAAACAAGAGAAAAAAGGGTTTGGTGGCTGTGAGAGTTTAGAGTTTTTTTAGGCAGAAAAAAACACAAAATCAAGTGTGAAGAGAGAAAATCGTGTGGAAGAGAGGAGGAAAGAAAAGAGTGAGTTTTCTGCACAGAAATTCATCCCGTGCAGTTTTGGAGTTACTGCGATATCTTTTTCGTTAACCATTCGATCGTGCTGAAATGTGGACAGCACATTGATCTCTTCTGGATCTTGATTCTTAACGGTAGAGATCAGAAACGGAGTTATCATTTGTGAGATATACAGCCCGTAATAGAGCCGTCAGGTTTTTCCTGTATTGTCTACGCAGCAATTTGTAAGATCAATATTTCTTTCGTTCACCGTTGGATCGACCTCAAATTTGGATAGTATACTCAACACCTATGGTTCTAAATTTTGACGGTGGAGATCGGATTTGGAGCTCCTAATGAAGAGCGACGCAATCCAGAACATTCTGATCAGTTTGTGTTTTTCTCTTCACTTGTTATTTAAACTTAAATTTGTGTTACTAGGGAACCTAGATAATTGTTGCTCGATTTTGGTTCCTATTTGATGTTAAAACAGTTTGTTACTCTCACATTTGATTATTAGTGGAGATTTTGGGTGGACTACAGTCTCGTGGTTTTTACTCCTTGTATTGGGGAGGTTTTCCTCGTAAAAATTGGCTTGTGTTATTTGTGCATATGGTGGTGATTTTATTTGCTCATTATTTGATCGTTGGTGGTATTTATATTGTGGTGGATTTGTGCATTACTTAGTGATTTTTCATAGGATTCATTCAGGGAGAGAAAAAATTTCGCTGTGCAATTTGTTTGTATTTGTTTTTCTCCTATCAAAGTGGTATCAGAGCTTGGTTCCGAATTTTGTAATGATGAATATGAAGAACAATTTGAATCTAAGTAGAATGATTACTCTGAATGGTTTGAACTATCATATTTGGAAGAGAAAGATGGAGGATCTTTTGTATGTGAAAGATTTTCACTTATCTGTTTTTGCTACAGAAAAGCCTAGTGATAAATCTTATGCATAGTGAACTTTGCTTCATCGGCAAGTATGTGGTTTCATTAGGCAATGGGTGAGTGACAATGTTTTGAATCATATCAATGGGGAAACACTTGCACGAACTTTGTGGGTCAAGCTTGAGGAGTTGTATGCCAAAAAAGTCGGGAATAATAAATTATTTCTGATGAAACAATTGATGTGTTTGAGATATCATGACGGTGCTCCTCTGACAGATCATTTAAATACATATCAAGGGATTATAAATCAATTGGCTGGCATGGGTATCAAGTTTGATGATGAGGTACAAGCATTATGGTTGCTTGATACATTACCGGACTCATGGGAGACTTTTAGATCTTTTTTATCGAACTCTGCTCCGAATGGAATGATGATAATGGATTTGGTCAAGGGTAATATTCTGAATGAAGAGACAAGAAGAAAAGCACAAGGGTCCACTTCATATTTAGAAGTTCTGGTTACAGAAAGCAGAAGGAGAAGTAAAAGCAGGGGTTCGAAGAATAGAAGTCAACATAGAAGTAAATCCAATAAGTTTTCAAATGTTGAATGTCACTACTGCCACAAAAAGAGACATAAAGAAAAATTGCAAGCAGTTGGAATGGAAAAATAAAAATGACACGAGCAAAGAAAAGAAGAATGAAAATAATAACAATGATGACAGAGTTGCTACCGCCATTCATGAAGACTTTCTTTTCACGTATGATGCTGATTCCATTAATTTTGCATGCCATGAGACTAACTGGGTGATTGACAGTTGTGTTTCCATTCATGCTACATTGGTGAAGGATTTCTTTACATCTTACACATATGGTGATTTTGGGAGTGTAAAGATGGGGAATCATGGCACGGCAAAAGTTGTTGGCATTGGAGATGTGAGCCTGGAGACAGATAACGACTCGAGGTTAGTTTTAAAAAATGTAAAATATATTTCTGACATTTGTGTGAATATTATTTCTATAGGTAAACTTGATGATGAGGGATACTGCAACTTCTTTAGTAATGGTCAATGAAAGCTCACCAGAGGTGCCATAGTTGTGGCCAGAGGTAAAAAGTGTTCTACCTTATATTTGTTGCAAGCAAAAATTTCAAAGTCCATCATCAATGCAGTTCAGGATGAAGACAAGGTAGAACTTTGGCACAAGAGGCTTGGATACATTAACGAGAAAGGCTTGATTTGTTTGACCCAGAAAAAGAAGCTACCTGACATGAAAAATATATAGTTGAAAAGATGTTCTCATTGTTTAGCAAGGAAGCAAAACAGAGTCAGCTTTCACAGCTCTCTACCTACAAGAAAGTCAGGTATACTTGACCTAGTGCATTCAGATCTCTGCGGCCCTATGAAGACGAGATCACTCGGTGGATCCCTATATTTTGTGACTTTCATAGATAATCACTTGAGAAAGACATGGGTTTACACCTTGAAGATGAAAGATCAAGTATTAGATATGTTCAAAAAATTTCAAGCACTGGTTGAAAGACAGACTAGAAAAAAGTTGAGGTGCATCAGAACTGATAACGAGGGAGAGTATACAGGTCCTTTTGATGAGTATTGTAAACAACAGGGTATTCGACGTCAAAAGACACCTCCCAAGACTCCTCAGTTGAATGGTTTAGCTGAGAGGATGAACGAATACTAGTAGAGAGAGTGAAATGTTTGCTTTCACAGGCACAGTTACCAGGACATTTCTGGGGTGATTGCTGTACATGTTCTTAATCTCATACCGTGTGTTCCTTTACAGTTTGATGTACCAGACAGAGTTTGGAGTGGTAGAGATGTTTCCTATAATCACTTACGTGTTTTTGGGTGTAAGGCATTTGTGCATATTCTCAAAGATGAGAGATCCAAGCTTGATGTGAAAACTCGACAATGCATCTTCATCGGTTATGGTCAGGATGAGTTCGGGTATAGATTTTTTGATCCGGTTGAGAAGAAACTTATGAGAAGCAGAGATGTAGTATTTATGAAAAACCAGACTATACAGGATATTAAGAAAATTGAGAATTCAGTGTCCGATGACAATAATGGTTTGGTCGATTTGAGTTCAATTTCTTCAACAAATTTGCCAACATAGGTTGATAATAAGCAGGTCGCAGTTGATACAGGTGGTTCCTCATAGGTAGAGGAAGATATTGAAACTAATGAACATGTGCAAATTATTGATGCTCTATTAGATATACCACTCAGGAGGTCTACCAGAGACCGACATCCTTCCAATCGATATCCTGCAAGTGAGTACGTGTTTTTGACTGACAGGGGAGAACCCGAGTGTTATGCAGAGGCCTTGGAAGATGTGTAACATGCGGTTTTGGTGTCGATATAATTTATTAAATATTGATTATATATTAAGGGATGATGTAAATAATTATCTGTTCGGATCCGGAGGAGTAATTAAATTTTTATAAAACTCTCCAGACGGATCCGGAGATAATTATTTAACTCAATCTCGTAAAATATATAGAGCATTTGGATTTAAATAATTATTCGGGACCTAATAAAGTTCCCGTTTGTGAAATTGGATTTTTATTAAATTTTCAAGATTTGACCTGAAGCGAATCCGAGCGAAAAGCGAAATCATAAAGCGGGAATTGATGGCACGGGAGAATTAAATAGAATAAGTGGACCCATGTGGGACACATGGCAAGCATGCAAGAAGATCAAGGACATGTGGCATAAAGGTAATTAAATGAAATAAAAAAAAATTGAAAATGAGAGACAAATCAGAAATAGAAGTTAAATATATTCATTCAGTTTTTCATTTGTTTTGAAAACCCGAAAGTGAGATAGTGAGCAAGGGAGAGAAAGTTTGTGAAGAAGGAGATCCTCGGCCAAGAAAACAAATCTGATCCGTGGTGTTGTTCGTGGAAGAAAAGAGAAGTGAGAGATCGAAAGAGAGAGCTGATGTTCGGTCAAGGAAATGCACAGCAGACCAGAAGAAGAAGCGTGAGCTGAACCGTGAAGAGAAGTGAGTGGATGTTGCTGCCAAGAACTCGCCAGTGCAGACCGATTGTTGCATGTATCATCTAAGCCATCCAGGAGCAGATCTGAGCCAAGAATCAGTGCATGCAAGCTGGAAGAATTCGTCTTGAGCTGAGGTAATTGCTACCTTGTTATCGTTGCTGTCGTTGTAGTGATTTCTGTTGTTGTTGGCGTTGCTGTTTTCACTAAGTTGTCATTGCTATTGTGCTGTTGTTGTTGTTGTGCTGTTGTGCTGTTATTGCTGTTGTGCTGTTGTGCTGTTGTGCTGTCGTTGCTGTTGTGCTATCGTTGCTGTTATGCTGTCGTTGCTGTTGTGCTGTTGTGCTGTCGTTGTTGTTGTGCTGTCGTTGCTGATTGTGCTGCTGTCATTGCTGCCGTTACTGTCGTGCTGCTGTCATCGTGTGTTGTCATCGTAAATCAGTTGCTGTCGTTGTGTAAGTTACTGCCGTGCTGCTGTCGTCGTCATCGCAATCGTCCGCGAGCTGTTTTGAAATGAAAAACAGCTTAAGCGAAGGTAAGTTGCTGCCCCGCTAGTACTGTAATCATGATTTGAATGATGTTTGAATGTTAATGGTGTCCATTTGGATTGAAGGAAGCTCGTAGATAAAGGAAATTATTTGGAAGCCCTTCGTGCTAGTTTCGAAACTTTCGAAGTAAGTTTCGAAAGGTACGTTGTGATTTTATTGATTTCGTTTCGTTGAATAATGATTAAGATTGAGTTGAGGATGAATTTTGATGATGAAAATGATTGAGAAGTTTCATAATGGTTTGATAGAATTAATCTGCGTAAATGAAAGACGATATGACGATTGATGGGCCGTTTTGGATACACAGTTTTCATGGAAATTATATGTTGTTTTTAGCATGATTTAAGGATTGTTTTGAAGTGTTAAAAGACTGTTCTTGTGCTATTCGAATGAGCCGTTAAAGTATTATTATATGAGCTATAAACATGCTAGTTACGGGGTGTCAAATTAAGGAGTAGCATGCTATTTTTAGGACGTTATTCGCATTGTTTTGAGTTATTTGAATGCTATATTCGTTTTGCTTGTTGGGCTATTATAAGTTAATTTAATGGGTTGTTTTGAGATTAGTTTCAATGCGATAAAGACAGTCATAAAAGGGTATTGTGAACTGTTTTAAAGTGATATCCATTGGAAGTTTTTAGGATGCATTATAGGAGAGCATATAGTTATAGCGTATTAAGTAACGTTAGAAATTTATTAAATAAACTTTTGCTATGTTTGTTTTATTAAAAGGTCAAGGAGAACCCGGCGAACCGGATTCTCGATCAAAGAATAAAGGTAAAGCTTAGGGGGGAGCATTCAATTCAAAGATTGAATCATTTTTTAGGTCGGTATACACATTATCTTTAAAGTTTATTTGAAAGTGTTTTCGTTGTGAAATGAATTTCTTAAATGAGATTGCTATGTGAATTTCTTAAATGAGATTGTTATATATATTTTCAATATGATGCATTTACAAACGTATTTGACTATAACTGAAATGAAACGCGAAATTGATTTGCTATGAAAATCTTGATACTAAAATCAAAGTAAAAAATGTGATATAAATGCTATGTTGTGAAAAGCCCTTGTAAACTTAGATATCGATAAATGGAAATTAGTAATTGACATGTCAATAGAGAAATTAGCAGCTGCACCGTTTATTTACATTGATTCGTTATGGACCGGTCCTGAACGATTTTGTGATATGATATACGACTCGATGGATAATCACCGAGCGCCCGATGCCAGGGTCGACCATTATTCTGGCGGGTAACCATCGCGTGTCCGATGCCGGAAACCTATATACCAATACATGAGTATCGAATATATGTTTACTAAGGGCACTGAAAAACGTTATAAGCAATGAAATGAAATGTTCAATGTTTTGAAATAAGTTGAACTCGAAAAATTGTGAATTATGTATTTAAAAATGTTTACACAACGTATTTATATATTTATGAATGTTAAAGTTAGAATGTTTTTAATTACGAATAAAGTTATATTTGAAATTGAGAAATTTGATTATGTGTATACCTATTAAGCAAATGTGCTTAACCTTTTGACTTCATTCCCAGGCAGGGGAAATATCTTGTACGTGGAAGTTCAGATCGTCGCCATCCATCCTACACTTTTGGTAGTTATATATATATATATATTGCGTAGGATCATACATTTTGAAACATATGTATAATTATGTAAATTATCGTATTTCACTTATGTAAAAAGCTTATGTACATTTATTAAAAACCTACTTTTGAATGTGTATGCATATAAATGTTTATGATATATTTGAGTAATGTAATGTTTGGAAACGAACCGGAGGTCCGAATTGAAAATTCTGAAATTTATGTTTTAGAAATGTTAGAGTTTTAATTACAGGGAATGAATTTTGGATTTCAGAAAAATCAGAGGAAACTCTGCCGAAATTATTTTTAAAAAAAAAATATTTTCGCTATTTGGTAATGAGTTCAATAAGTTTTTAAAAAGTAACAGAAACAGTTTTATTAGGAAAGTAATGTTCTCCGTTCTAGATTTCCGACCGTAACAGAAGTCGGGCGAAGGGCGTTACAAGATGTGCATAAGAAGGAATGGCTTGAGGCTATGTAAGATGAAATGCAGTCACTTCATCAAAATCATACTTTCGAGTTAGTAAAGCTGCCTAAAGATAAAAGAGCTTTGAAGAACAAATGGGTTTACAGAATTAAGCATAATGAGCTTAGTACTCGACCTCGATACAAAGCCAGATTGGTTGTCAAATGATTCAACCAGAGGAAGTGCGTTGATTTTGATGAAATTTTCTCTCAAGTTGTGAAGATGTCATCCATCTGTGTTGTGCTTGGTTTAGCGGCCAATCTTGATTTAGAGATCGAGCAGATGGATGTGAAGACTGCATTCCTCCATGGTGATTTGAAGGAAGAGATTTACATGGAACAACCAAAAGGTTTCATTATAAAAGGAAAAGAAGATTATGTGTGCAAATTGAAGAAAAGTCTTTACGGTTTGAAACAAGCACCGAGACAATGGTATAAGAAGTTTGAGTCACTTATGGAGGAGCAAGGCTACAAGAAAACAACTTCTGACCATTATGTATTTGTTCAAAAATTCTCTGATGATGATGTTATTATTTTACTGCTTTATGTTGATGACATATTGATTGCTGGCAGGAATGTTTCAAGAATTGATAGGTTGAAGCAAAAATTGAGTCAGTCTTTTGCTATGAAGGACTTGGGGCCAGCAAAGAAAATCTTGGCATACAAATTGATCGTGATAGAAAGTCCAAGAAGTTATATATGTCACAGGAGAAATATATTGAAAAAATACTTCAGAGATTCAACATGGACAAAACTAAAGCAATTAGTACTCCACTTGGTGCACATTTCAAGTTGAGTATGAAGCAGTGTCCTCCTATAGATGCCCAGGAAAATGACATGGAAAAATTTTCATATGCTTCAGTAGTCGGGAGTTTGATGTATGTAATGATATGTACTAGACCAGATATAGCTCATGCTATTGGTGTTGTTAGCCGGTTTATGTCTAATCCTGAAAAAGAGCATTGGAATGCTGTCAAATGGATCATGAGATATCTTCGAGGTACTTCCAGTTTGAGACTTAGTTTTGGTGGTAAGAAGCCACTGTTAGTTGGCTACACAGATGCAGATATGGCAGGAGATGTGGATTCTCGTAAGTCAACATCTAGTTATTTGATTATCTTTGCAGGTGGTGTTGTAGCTTGGCAATCGAGATTGCAGAAATGTGTTGCACTTTCTACTGCAGAAGTAGAATTTATTGCAGCAACTGAAGCTTGTAAAGAGTTGTTGTGGATGAAAAAGTTTGTAGAAGAGCTTGGTTTCAAGCAACAGAGACATGTGTTATTATGTCATAGTCAGAGTGTTATTCACCTTGGGAAGAATTCAACTTTTCATGCAAGATTGAAGCATATCGACGTTAGATGTCATTGGATTAGAGATATGTTGAATAACAAATTGTTGGAACTTGACAAAATTCATACAGACTACAATGGATCCGATATATTTACAAAGGTATTACCAAGGGAGAAACTTGAGGTCTGTAGGATAATCGTCGGAATGGCAAACCCGTCTACATAATCGGGAAGGGGGAGATTTGTTGGGTTGGGTTCCCTCTTATGTAGAGACCCAACAAGTCTCAACAAGTTAAATTGAACCCATATGAAAATCCTAGTGTGATTAGGAATTATAACCCTATTTAAGTCTAATTTCTTTGATAAATATAAACAAGAGAAAAGAGGGTTTGATGGTTGTGAGAGTTTAAGGTTTCTAGAGGCAGAAAAAAACACAAAATCAAGTGTGAAGAGAGAAAATCGTGTGGAAGAGAGGAGGAAAGAAAAGAGTGAGTTTTCTGCACATAAATTCATCTCGCACAATTTTGGAGTTACTGTGATATCTTTTTCGTTAACCGTTGGATCGTGCTGAAATTGGACAACACATTGATCTCTTCTGGATCTTGATTCTGAACGGTGGAGATCGTAAACGGAGTTGTTGTTTGTGAGATATACAGCCCGTAATAGAGCTGTCAGGTTTTTCATGCATTGTTTGTGCAGTAGTTTTGTAAGATCAATATCTCTTTCGTTCATCGTTGGATCGACCTCAAATTTGGATAGTATACTTAGCACCCGTGATTCTAAATTCTGGATGGTGAAGATCGGATTTCGAGCTCCCAATGAAGAGTGATGCAGTCCAGAACATTCTGCTGAGTTTGTATTTTTCTCTTCATTTGTTATTTAAACTTAAATTTGTGGTACTAGGGAACCTAGATAATTGTTACTCGATTTTGGTTCCTATTTGACGTTGAAACAGTTTTTTACTCTCACATTTGATTATTAGTGGAGATTTTGGATGGATTACGGTTCCGTAGTTTTTACTCCTAGCATTGGGGAGGTTTTTCACGTAAAAATTGGCTTGTGTTATTTGTACATGTGGTGGTGATTTTATTTGCTCATTATTTGATCGTTGGTGATATTTATATTGTGGTGGATTTGTGCATTACTTAGTGGTTTTTCATAGGATTCATTTAGGGGGAGAAAAAGTTCCGCAGTGCAATTTGTTTGTATTTGTTTTTCTCCCATCAATTTTGTTGTCCATGTCTTGGAGTTCATGCCAAGACAAATTTATCTTAAGCTTTTGTGATTACCAAACTGACAAATTGATAAACTCATCTTCAACTCATATATATATGATTGTCCTTTTTTTAAGATGATAAATAAAGTTTGTCTAGTGGCATCATAATCCATGCCATATGAATTATTTTGCTGCCATTTGTATTAAATATTGCAATCAACCAAAATTTTGCTCTACTAATAGATTCACACATGGTCCTTAATATTCAAGCACGATATATGATATTTTATAACTACAACCTTGCTCACTAAGCCGCTAATGGTTCTATACCAATGTCCACACGTTCTGCAATTGGCTTGTTAATATAAGACATCATTGTCACCATTCCATGTAAGTTAATCCCTAATTTAAAACCACAAATATTATATATTTTTATTCTTTTTTATTTTTGTGAGTTAACAGAATAAACAATTGTACTTGCTTTATTTTTTACTGATGAAATGATCAAATTGGTTTTAAATTTCTTGTTCGAGCTTGATGATATATTTTCAAACTTCTTTGTCGTCTGAATGAAGACTCTCAAATAGCATTCTCAAATAGTGAGAGCCAAGCACAAGAAATAGTAATCGAGTAAAAAGACCACTAGTAGCATAGAGCATAAACCAAAAGGTTTAGCCTTTTAGGTCTGCTCATATAATCAGCTTGGACCAAATAATGGCTTTTGAGCCCAAGCTACAAATAATGAAAAAAAAAATGAAAAAATGAGTGGAGGCTTTGCCTCACGTGCAAAACATATATATATCAAAAAGAAAAGAAATGGTAGCTGCTAATTTTGAGTGAAAAAAAAAAAAAAACAATGAGACAAAGAAAGAGAAATTGGGCTCTAGAGTTTCTTGTTTGAAGATCAAGTGGCTAAAGTTGAGGCTAAACTTTATCAAATTTAGTCAAAATTTTAGTGGGAGAATCCTTCCAAAAAGCTCTATAAATCTATTAGTTGGATTTTCCAGTTATTCCCTTTATATGTTATCTTGAGATACCCACTTAGTGAGACCTAATCTTTGTCATGTTGGAATCCATCTATTTAGATGATGAATATGATGTTGTTGAGTCAAGAATATTTATTATTGATGTTATTCTAGAGAGGACCTATTTAAATTAACCCATTATTGTATTGGACATAGTGGAAGTTTTTGAAGTCCACTATGGTTGTTGTGGTTTTTCCTATATCGGGTTTTCCATATAAAAATTTGTTGTCTCACTTTGTGATTAATTTACTATTTTAGTGCTTTGATGCTTTGGTTGATTTATTGTTATGTTGGATATTGATGAGAACCCTATTTTAGATACATCAGGAAAAAGATTTATTTGTTACGTTTTATCATTGTTGGTTTTTCCCAACATAGCCAATAGTGGAAATGGTTTACTACTTAATCTTGAGCCTAGGTAAATTAAGTTGTGAGTGGTCATAATACTAATAGCATTTAGTAGGACAAAGTGTTAGAACTCAACAATAAAAAAGCTAAGCATAATCAACTTGTAAGCCCTCACTGTCATGTTAGAGTTTCCCTAGCATAAGTCCATAAGGCAAGATTTTGACAAGATAAGGACAATTCTACAATTAGTAGGACCCGATTAGAGACAAAAGTGAATAGAGGGATATAGTAGATATTTTCCATTGAAAGTATAAAGGATTCAAACGAATCCGAACGAAATAGAGATGGCCAAAATTAATCAAAAGCTAATTAGATCCCACAATTAGGATTCAAATGAGGGACAATCGAATATGAAAATTCAGACTGCATCATATTGAAAAACGATAGGATAGAAAATCAGTAAAGTTTGAAAATGAAACTTGGGCAACAGGGTAATATTCGAAAAGCATGACATAGGGACCAAGTAAAGTAAGTTGACATGAGATGGGTCAAGTCATAATAAGCAAGATTTGAAGGATTTTAAAAAAAAATGCAATGGCATCAAAGTAAATAAAGCAACATATATATATATATATATAAGACAATTAGACAAGTTTGACCACCAAATACACATAAAAACAAAGCAAAGTCGGCAACAAGGGGTGTGCAACCGAGAACTAACAAGAAGAAGGGATGTGTCATGGCAAAGACAACTAAGAAGCTGCAATTAAGAACCAAGCTATTTTTCCTAGTTTTCAAGCCTTATTTCACCCAATGAAGATATCCTAAGCTAGAATAACCAACTTAGAGAGAGAACCAAGCTTAAGTGAGGTTAGTTTGTTGATTTTTGAAGTAGTTTATGTTGGATTTTTGTGAGAAGTTTTGACGGATTTTGCTTTGGTTTTTTATGGATGTTGAATTGAATCTTTATGTGGATTTGGTTAGTGTTGATAAACAAACAAAACCATGCCCGAATATTGATGAAAAATCATGGTAAGGGTTGAGTAAAAGCAAGAATAAAACTTGAAACAAAATAAGTCTCATGCACACCAAGTGTTTGAGTAAAAGACAGTGAACTTTGAAGATGAAATCGAAAGAATTTTGATTCAAAGTCAACTAGGGAATTTTACATCTATGTAAGGGTAAAATGGTTCAATAAAATTTTGGATGAAATAAGCTCCATTTCCAACCCATTCGAACCTAAGAAATCACCCAAAAATGTTCAAAAATTCAAAAGAATTAAAATAGAGTAAACTAGTTTAAAGGCATATGCGTAAAGTGAGCTATGCCATTTTTGTTAAGCATTTCGACAACCCTAACAAGTTTAATTGAGTGTATTAAGACTATTAGAAACGAAAAATAAATTTAAGAATCAAAATTTGGAAAAAAAAAAAATGCCCAAATTTTAGTATAGAAAATAATGCATTTTTAGTCTAAAACGGCTACCCGATGACTGTTTTTTTCCTTACCGACACTAGACTCGACCGGAATGCAAGTTGGGAAGGTGTTCGGAGCGAAAACAGAATGAAGAAAAGCTCCGTATAAAGTTGTGCATTACATTTGGCCAAGGGGTATCAAAATTGGACGTTTTCATTTTGAGCCTCTGAACGCGATTTCGTGAGTACGGAGGTGTCCGTAGGTGAAAAAAATAAGTTCCGTATGAAGAAAATGAAAATCAAAAACCTAGGTTAAGCAGAAACCAATTAAAGAAAGTTTAAGGATAAAAGGGTTATTTTAGGGCCATTTGAGTAATTTAACATATTTTGAGGTTTTCGGAAATAGAATCAAGCGTAACACGAAGTATCAATGTGTTGTGTAGGTTCAGAGCAAGCTAGCGGAGCGAGGGAGGCTCGTTAGAGCTCGTGGGTGAGCGTGGAATTGAGGTGAGTGTCACTAACTCACATTATGTTCAATTGTGTTGTTTAATGCAATTTTATTTGTTAACAAAAAGATTTATGAAAATAAAAAATTTAATAGCTCAAACTGATTTTTGAAAGTCACAATATCCTTGTGGAAGTTGAGCTTAAAAGCTCTAGTTGAAGATTTCAAAAGATAAGTTCGTTAGTGGAAAAGTTAAAAGAAAGAGTTTTCAAGGGCCTTTCGTATACCCCTCAAGATATGTATGAGTTAACGAGCGCTATGGTTAGCGATGCAGAAAATTTTGTCTGTAGTCGCTCAGAGTTACAGTTTAGTATATCACTACATAGCGATGTAGAAAATTCCACAATGTAGTTGCTCAGGTTTGATATCGCAATTTGCGTTACGAGTTGCAATACAGTAAATTCCGCACGTAGTCGCCAAGCCTATATAGTAGCTCACACCACAAGTAGTGATGCAAAAGTTCCGCTGTGTGGTTGCTGAGAAGTATCAGTAGTGTCACGGTTGACTTCAGTAGAAAACTGCCACATGACATAGCAAAAAGGGGTCACAGACGATGCTTGAGAAGTAAAGGAATCTTATGAAAAAGTTTTACAATTTCAGTAAGTCTATGATTGGTAGTAAGTCGCTAATTGATAAATTGTATATTCCTAATGGTTGAGATGGTTTTAAATTCATACATATTATTGTTTTGTCATACTTTATAAAACTCCCACAGGTACTCGTAAGGAAACTCAAAAAAAAAAAAAAAAAAAAAAAAAAAAACAATATTTGCAACAAATTAGGTGGGCATAGCAATGGATGTATTACACAAGCTACTTTCTATTTTTATTGTAATTATCAACGATTTCATGCCTCATTTTATGTCTTTTGCGATAATACTATGTGAATATGTATTATATATATTGTGCTATGATAATTATACTTTATATTATATGAAAAGTATTTGATTGTCATTGAGGATTTATGTGGATAAATGTATGTTTGTGGAATAAAAGAAGTTGGATTGAGAATGATTTATTTGGGAGTGTATATTTTAATTGCAGCTAAATTTGGGAACCTTATAAAAACAACCGTTATGCTATTGGATTTTTTATTAAAACAGTTTTGAAATTTGAAAATAAAATTACCACATTTTTAGCTATGTATAAAATGAAGTTTGAAATCTAACAAATCAACCTAACAAAAGTAAAACGGGCAAGTTCAAGGTTCACTCTACTATTCCAGTTAGCTAACTAGTCGAGCTTAAAAGGGGGTCGTTGGATTGCCAGGCGAAGCCTACCAGATACTAGCCTAGAGGGAATCTGGTTTGGGTCTCATCACAACTAATGACTTGATCAGTCTTATCTATATACTAATGATTGTACAGGAGCTGTGAATCCTAAAATTACATAATTTTTTGAAAAGTAATTTTCAAAGTCACATTCCTTTTGAAGTAAGTATCACTAACGCATTAAGCTAATTCTGAGCAATAATATTTGTATCGTAACACTGCCAAATAAAATTCTTACCTTAAATTTTTCTTATGGGAATCTTCTTCACTTTACTTGCTTAATTTCCTCCTCTTGCATCAAATCAAATTCTTCTTATGGGAATTTCTTGGACAATACTTTATCCTCGACAAGCACCTATTCTAAATTGTTGCAATTTTATTTTATTAAGATTTATAATAAATTAATATCAACAAAAACATTGTTTCCCTAAAACATTTACCAAATCTTCTATCAGCCACCTAAGGCTCTTAAATCCACTTAAATGTAGGCCCTAAATCCAAATGACTTAAGGCTTAGTAACAGCTATGATGACAAGTATCAATATTAGGCCAATTTAAGCCCAAAATGACAATTCACTTCATTTTATGTAAGGATCTATGCACGTTGACTTAGACCTTAAACTCAAATTATAAGTGAAAGACCATAACAAGGGAAAAAATGTGATCCACCATTGATTATATAATATATATCTTAACTACTAATTTAAATACCATATCACAAAAATTAAATCATACTTTGCACTTCACACTACCATTCAGGCTATGATTTGATGGTTGGTTATGATCAGAAAGGGTTGGACATGAGACAGGATTCAAAATTTGGTCCAATATTAATAGTGACTTCCAATTCAGCTGATAAGTTTTTGTGCAATCCATCCTCAATTGGGCAAGTGGATCCCTCTCCCTGCATTCTCTTTTTCTCTCAAGTAAGTTATATACTACAAATGAAAGAAAGGTTAATTATCTGAGGGCATCCAATGACTTGTCTTAAATTTTGCTTTTAGAATCATCTTCATTTCTTAACTTTACCATTACACTTGCATCAAATTTCTTATTTTGGAAGATGGAAGCAAGCTTTTTCAAAGAAAATGCTTTAGGAAATAACTCGGATAAAGCATTATACCTAAGTCATTTTCAAGGGGAAGGTCCACTTTAACAAGAGAATGCAACTCTGTATTTTTCATCTCTGCAGAATATATCTGCTGTGATCCATACTAGTTTAACCAATGAAACTGATTATCTCTAATGCACGCTCCTTGCACATAGTGCCACTCATGCTCCTGGTATTGTTTGTTGCTTGTGTGAAATGTCAAATCAGAACAAACATTGTTCCTTCAATATTAAATTGAATAATTTCTTGTTGGTATCTTATCCATACAATGTGTTTTAATTTCTAGTGGATTTTCATTAGGTTCAATGTATTGATCCAAGTTATGTTTGTTTCAGTTTTCTTCATCAATTGTCATGTTTTCCTCCTAGAATTCATTTCCAACAATATGTCAATTGCCTGCATTCATCATGATCACCCATGTTCACCCATCCTACACAAGTCTCTATTTTAGTCCAATCACATAATATGTAATTACGATTTTTGATAATAAAAAAAGCATTTGATATTAACATACCGAACTAAATTTATAGGTTATAATTTATAAGCTCAAGCCACACTTACATAAATGTTACAAAAAATCGATGCAAAATAGAAACTTTGGTTTTTTTTTTTTTTTTTTTTTTAATTTTGACTCCCAAAACTACAAAGAGAATTTAAGGGTCTATTCTCTCACAACACAAACAAAATCAACATGAACATACCACTATTATATAATATATACACGTGATATTCCAAGTCTTTGGGAAGACTCTATCTGTATATCATAAAATGATCACACCAATCCTTATATAAACAATCACATATTTTATTATATAATCGGAAAAATGTTCTAAATATAAAAGTTTTTTTTAAAAAAAAAAAAAAAAAAAAAAAAAAAAAAAAAAAAGCTTAAATAGAAGTTATGGGCCTGTTGGGAAATTTCATCCTTCTGGTTGTGGACGGCCATTTGAATTTCAGTTTTGGGCTGATATGGGCTTTCCATTTGTCTAATGTTGGGATTCCATAATAAAATTTCACTCGAAATTGCATGCAAAAAATTAATTATTGATTTCCGCAAAAATATTGAACTCTAAATTATAAGAATATTGATTGAGATAATCAAAATATCATCAATATTTTCAAATTATCAGAAATTGTTAAAAATGGGGATCCAGCTATTATACGTGTCGGTCTGATTTTGAAGATGGAGCTAGTGTAATCTTTATGATGTTAGTGGTGTTTATCCAAGACCACAATATTTGTTTGGTTAAAAGGAATGAGTTGTTGAATTTTATGATTTATTAGACTTGCAACAGATAAAATACTAGTGCAAAAATTACTAGAGCTAATTATTCTGCAAACAAGATCATTTTTGTTTCATTTTGAGAGGAAATCATTGACATATCGTCCTTGTTATCAGCTTTTTCTGATTTTGAATTCTTTTTAATGCAGTTGATAGACAAAGATCAAGGCAAGGCCATTTCCATGTTCTGGGCTGCTATAAATGCTGGGGATCATGTGGATAGTGCCTTGAAACAACTGGATCGATCAGATGACGCAATCTAGGCAATCAAATCATTTCGACTTCTCTGCCCTCATAATCCCAGGAGTCTCTTGAGAATGTCCTGATTGAACTTTACAAAGTATTTGGTATTGAAAATATTAGCAAATATCACCAACACATTAAGCTAATTCTGAGCATCTTGCCTTAAATTTTACTTATGGAAATCTTCTTTTCTTCCTTACGTTGCTTGCTTTTCTCCTCTTGCATCAAATTAAATTCCTATTACGGGAATTTCTTGGACAATACTTTATCCTCATCCAACACCTATTCCAAATTGTTGCAATTTTATTTCATTAAAATTTTTAATAAATTATTGTCAACAAGATCATTATTTCCCTACTTTAAAAAAAAAAAAAATCATTATTTCCCTAAAACATTTACCAAGTTTGCTATCCGTCACCTAAATATACTACATAGATCCATGAGGCCGATATGTTGACTAAAAAGTGAAAACCCACAATCCAAGCTTACTAATAGTGATATCATGCTAACTGAAAGCCCACAATCCAAATGGCTTAAGGCTTACTAATAGAGATGGTTACAACTGACAGGCAAAATACTTCAAATTAGGCCCGTTTAAGCGCGGAATGACAAGTCACTTTATTGTGTGTTCTGATCTATAAAGGGGGATTTATACCCTTAAATTTTAAGAGAAGACCATTGATTATATAATTTATATCTCAGTTGTTAATTTAAATATTATATCACATAAATTAAATCCTACTTCACACTTCACACTGCCATTTAAGCTATGTTTTGATGTTTGGTTATGAGCATTATTTCAAAACTTGTTACTCGCTGCTCAACTGACGACCCAACGAGTAACGAGTAATCGATAACTCAGTAAGTAATCGGCGACTACTCGGAAAGCACTGTTTGGGGAGGGGGTGGAATTATAATTTTTAAAATTTAATTGTAAATTGAAATTTCTTTAAACGTCAGGGGTCATAACCAAATTATGCTTACTATATATAAAACACTCCACACGGTTGAAACTGTCAAAACCCTCGTATCTCTCTCTTTTCTCTTCTCTCCCCCTTCTCCTCTCTCATCTCTTTTCTATCTCTAACATCGTCGTTGCCGTCGTCGTTCCAGTGAGCCATTGTCGTTGCCATTCCAGTGAGCTGTCGTCGTTGTTATTCCAGTGTATGCTCTAGTGGTGCATGGATCGTTGGTGCTAGTCGAGTACAGGTCGACAGTGACGAATGCCAGCACCATCACCATTAATAAGCAAAAATTAGAGAAGACAATGGGGAACAACAACAACCATGCATCCTACTCTTCGATAGTTATATTTTCCACGTTAAACACATCGATGGCCTTACTGTTCTCTGTATGGCCAATGACACTGCTAGAAGTGAATTGATTCCGTTTCATTTAGTTTGAATTATTAGATATTGGGCTTGTTTGATTAATTGATAGTTCAATTTTGATATTTTTTTGGGTCATTTATTTTCAGCCAATTTTGTGATGGTTGTGATGGATAAACTCACAGAGTAGGCCAAGTTGAGTCGTGTTAAGTCGAGTTGGGCTAAGTTCCCACATTTGCCAAGCAGCAGCTCTAATATGGGGGTTCTCAAATTGACGAAGTGCTGATAAATGAAAACTCAGCGAAACTCGTCGAGTTTTTAAACAATAGTTAAGAGAGAGCGATGAGATAGGATTCAAAATGTGGATCCCATGATTGGCACTTTATGTACTAGATTGATCTAGTATGTATAGATAGTAACTTCCAATCTTATGTATAAGATTTTATGAAATGCGTCCTCTCCTCGGCAAGTGAGGTTGGATTGAATATCTCTCTCTCCACTCTCTTTTTCTTTCTTTTTTTCTTTTTTCTTTTTGTATTATTTTTAAAATAATATATAATATTTATTTTATTAAAAATTATCATCTTTAAATAATATATTAACTAAAAATATTTATATTCAATGTAATTAAACCCAATTCAATGCAATATTTTATATGTAGCCTTTTAATTTGAATCAATAGTGATAATTAGGTTGAATTTAAATTGTCCAAATATGAGATTTTCAAAATTGGATTTTTTAATCCGTATCAAATTTGATCTGAAAATTTTGAATCAAATTTGCATCAAAATTAATTTTAAATTGAAGCCATCATTTAACACAAGGTTGAATTTTAGAGTTAATTGTGAACTTGGAAATTTGAAGAGTAAAGTGGAGATGGAGTGGTTTAAAACAAGAAAAGCACAAAGTATGTTCATATGGTATGTGTTATACATAAAATTATATCTAAATTATTAATATGAAACCAGCAAGTAATAATTGTACAGCTGACTCTATTGCAACCCAAAATATCTATCTCAACACCCATTTATTCCATCCATTCATTTGTTCAATTTTTAAAATAAATTTCAGTAGCTTTAAACTCTCTAATCTTTACAACCATTATAATGCCTTTCAATTGAAAAAAAAAAAAAAAAAAAAGGCTAGTACAAATGTTAAGCATCTTAACAAGTCCTTTCGATTCCTTTCAGACGTAAAAAAAGAGTCATTAAGTAAATGAACTAAAATTACTCAAAATCAATTATGTTAGAATTTTATAAGTCAGATTTGTACAAGGTTGATGCTAGATGATTTTGCAACATATATTTCTATTCTTGTCTCTTGTTGATATATACAAATAAGAAGTATGCAATCGACCATCTACTTATCATATAATCTTTAGTTGACAAATACTTCATCAAATATCTTATTGGTTCTTTAAAAAAAAATCAAATATCTTACTGAATAACATTCTTTGATTGGAATACCATTTTGGATCTTTAATTTTGAAAGATAAGAAAGAATTTGACTAGTTTAGTCCTTATTATAGATGTTAATATGTGTTACTATTAAAATAGAAAAAAGCAAACAATATTTCAAAACAAAAATAGAAAAAAAAAATTATAAGATAAATAAGTATTTCAGAGGTGGCGACATGTTGTTACTTTTATTTTTGTAAGAATTTCATCTAAGAATATGTTATAGTTATAGCTAATTGAGTTTATGTCTTCACTTTATTGTTTCATCTTCTTTCTTGATTAACATTCTACTAGTTGATTTAATCAAGGTCCAAGTATATTGTTTGTTGTTTATCTATGTAAAGTTGAAACAGAGGAGCCTCTGTTTTCCTTCAACATAAAGTTGAAACTTCTCCTGTGATTTTTCATGATCACTTTTCCTCTAGTTGAGGCAATTTCTTTCACTCATCTGTTGCCAGTTGCTATAATGTTGCCTTATATTGATCAGTATCTTGGTCAAAATTATTTTTATATAAACTTTTTATCAACTACCCATTTGCATGAGTTTTAATGTTACTTTCATCAAAATTAACCATGGTTGTACTAAACTTTTCCTAACTAGTTAAGTGAAACCTAAACAAAAAACCATAACATGGTCAGGATTCTTTTTTTTTTTTTTTTCCCCATTTATTCAGAGAAATGTTTCATGCAAATTCTAGGTACTCTTTAAAAATAACTGAGCTAACCTAACTTAGGAAGACAAGCTAAAACTAGACAAAGATAATATTATGCACTCCTTCACAGCAAAAACATTGACAAGAGTCGCAGCTATTATTTCACCATAAAAGGAAAACAACAAAGATAATTATTATCAGTACAACACTTCATTAACATTTTAAAATTACTATATTTTTGTTATTATTTTAATTTTCTCATGGCATCTAAATATAGAGACTTTACTCAAAGAATAAGCAAAGTGCAAACTAGTTTGCTTTAATGTTGGTTTAGGTATGCAAAGCTTTATCCCAGTTATTTCCCAAAGTATATACTTTACCATGTTGTATTGTGTTGCATTTAGAATTAAAATTGTAACATTACGTACTAGAATATAAGATTGTTGGATTTATAGAATATTTTTCTAATTAATATACTTTAAATGAAAGAAAGGTTCATCAATTGATGGCATCCTAGTGACTTGTTGTCTTAAATTTTGCTTTTAGAATCATCTTCATTTCTTAATTGAATCCATTAAACTTGCATCAGATTTCTTATTTTGGTAGATGGAAGTAAGCTTTTTCAAAGAAAATGCTTTAGGAAATAAGTTGGACAAAGCATTATGCCTAAACCATCTTCAAAGGCAAGTTCCACTTTACCCCAGTATATAAATCTAAAGCATATGGCTAAGTTTTCACTTTCAAAAACTTAATTTCTCCGGTTGTCATTACCATTCAAATTATCATCTCTCAAAATTATGGCTGATGCAATTGTTTCCATAGCCTTGGAGCAACTGGCTTCAATCACTCGTCAACAGATTCAACAACAAGTTACACTCGTACGTGGTGTAAGTAAAGACATTGAAAGACTGACTAGCAATTTCCAAGCCATTCAGGCTGTGCTCGTTGATGCAGAGCTAAGGCAAGTGAAGGAGGCAAGTGTCAAACTCTGGTTAGATAAGCTCAAGGATGTATCCTATGATGTGGAAAACGTGTTGGATGAGTGGAACACTTCAAAGCTGAAACAGCAAATTGAGGGAGCTGAAAATGCACTTACTCTAACGAAGAAGGTATGTTCCTTCTTTCTCTCTCCTTGCTTCTGTTTTAAGCAAGTTGTTTTGCATCGTGACATAGCTTTTAAAATAAAAGAAGTCAATGAGAGTCTAGCTGTTCTTGCTAAAGAAAAAGACGAGTATAATTTTACGAATAGGAGTGTTGAACAATCTCAACTGGTAGAAAGTATCTCGTTCATTGATGAGTCTAAGATATATGGTCGAAATAAAGAAAATGATATTTTGGTAAGCAAGTTGTTGTGCGAGAGTAGTGATGAAATAAAGGACCTCCATATCATCTCACTTGTAGGGATGGGAGGAATTGGGAAAACAACTCTTGCTCAACTTGTTTATAACAATGATGAGATAAAAAAGAATTTTGAGATAAGAATGTGGGTATGTGTATCAGATCCTTTTGATGTGTTAAGGATTGCTAAATCAATTGCTATAGCTCTAGAATGGCCAGCTTCTGATTTAGTTAATTTGGAATCTTGTATGCAAAGGATTTGTCAATCCATTAGAGGAAAAAAATTTCTTCTTATATTGGATGATGTGTGGATAGAAAACTACAATGAATGGGAACCACTGCACGATTGTTTAAGAAATGGTCTTCATGGTAGTAGAATTTTGGTTACCACACGTAAGCAAGTAGTTGCTGATATGATGGAATCAATTGATGTTATACCAATTAAGGAGTTATCTGAAGAGCATTGTTGGTTGATGTTCAAGTCATTAGCATTTTCTGGTAGATCTGAATTGGAGTGTAGAAAACTAGAAGATGTTGGTAAGGAAATTGTGAGTAAGTGCAAGGGTTTACCTCTTACAGCAAAGACTATGGGAAGTCTTCTACGCTTAAGAAAAACCAGTAATGAATGGAAAACTATCTTAGATAATGAGGTGTGGAAACTTGAAGAGTTTGAAAATGACATTTTTCGTCCATTAATGGTCAGTTATCATAATTTGCCTCCTATGGTTAAAAGATGTTTCTCATATTGTGTCATTTTCCCAAAGGATTACCACTTAGAGAAGCAGGAGTTGATTAGGTTGTGGATGGCTCAAGGTTATTTAGAATTAGAAGAAAATAAGGATATGGAGATGATAGGTGAAAAATATTTCAACATTTTAGTGACACATTCCTTCTTCCAAGAGTTTATGAAAAATAGTATTGGTGATATCATAGGATGTAAGATGCATGATATAGTACATGATTTTGGTCAATTTCTCACAAAGAAAGAATGTTTTGAACTGAGTGACAAAGATTTTGGAGAGTCAAGTATTAACATTTCATTTGAAAAAGTTCATCATTTAATGTTAAAGGTCGACAAAAATAGTTCATTTCCTATCTCCATATGTAATTTTAAAAAATTGAGGAGCCTCTTGTTTAAATTTGAGTACATGTACAGCAAACATTCAATTGATGGAGTCTTGATTGATTTATTATGTCAAAATGCATGCTTAAGGGCATTAGCGTTGAGCAGTATTGTCAAGTTTGATATGATAAGTACTAGTACAAAATATGTATTTTCGATGAGATTTGAAAAACTTCCAAGAGAGATAGGAAAATTAATACATTTGAGGTATCTTGACTTAAGTAATAATTTGGGGTTAGAAATGTTACCTGAAGCATTATGTGAATTATATAATTTGCAAACCTTGATTATTTTTAACTGTGAAAATCTTAAAGAACTACCTCAAGGGATAGGAAAGTTAATCAACCTAAGACATTTAGTAAATGACTATACTAGTTCTCTAAGATACATGCCAAAAGGACTTGAGAACTTAACATGTCTTCGTACATTAAACGAATTCCATGTGTGTGAGGGTAATTATGGTAACAAAGCAGCTTTACTTGAATGTTTGAAGAAATTTCACCACCCTGGAGAAATTTTTAAAATAAAAGGTTTGGGAAATATTACAAATGAGAGTGAGGCTGACAAAATAGAACTTAAAAATAAGATAAACATTAGTTTATTGGAATTGAACTTTAGTGGGTCCAATTCGATAAACAATAAAGCAATTCTTGAAGCATTACAACCGCCTCCAAACTTGCAAAGGTTAATCATATCAACCTACACAGGCAACGTGGTGTTACCTAATTGGATGATGTTTTTAACCAATTTGAGAAAATTAGTTCTGGTTGAATGGATCAAGTGTGAGCAACTGCCTTTATTGGGAAAATTGTCATCCCTTGAATCACTTCAAATAGAAGGGATGAAGAGAGTAAAAAGAGTGGGTAATGAAGTTTTAGGATTAGAAAGTGACGACACTACTTCATCTTCGTTAGTTACTAGTTTCCCCAATTTGAAATCTCTCTCCTTTTATGACATGGAGGAATGGGAAGAGTGGGATTTTGGGATTGAGCATCATAATATAAAAGTCATGCCATCTCTCCATCTCTTGAGTATTTGGGGGTGCCCCAAATTAAATGTATTGCCAAAGCACATTCTTCAGATGACATCGCTGCAAGCATTGAATATAACTTGGTGTTCTATTTTGTCAGACCGGTATAGAAAGGGAACAGGAGAGAACTGGTCTGACATCTCTCACATCCCTAATATCAAAATTGATTTTGAGTACATGCAAAGAGATGGGCGTTGAAATTTACAAGGGTTGAAACAAGCATACATCTAACTCCAGGTACTTTCTTCTTCTCCTCTTTTCACTTCACTATTTTTATTGTATTTATATGCTTTCCACTTATTGAGTCTTCAAATTAAGGCCTTACATTTTTCTATACAACCACTTTCTCAAGCAAATCAAATTGTCATGCCAAGATGCATTGAGAATAAAGGTAAGGAAGAATGCTCTATTAATTAATTTTGGTTATTTTGAGTTGTGACGTGTACTCGTTAATGTTTGTAAACCGCCAGGTTTGTGCATAACAAGAAGAGGCATATTGGATTTGGGAGACATGCAAATTTCTTATCTTTATGTTTGGGGTTTTACTACATACGAAGAGGCAAGAAGAAAAAGAGTGGTACAATGCAATCAATATTTCCATTCTGATGTGATGAGAAGAAGCAGAGTATCAATTAATGAGTATGCTTCCATAAATTCAAATGAGATAGCATTGACAATTCTTCAGTTCAAAGGTTGTTCACACTTAGTTGTAGCACCCCAAGTCTCCTCCCTCAACATGAGATGCCGGCTGGACTCAAACCTATTCTAAGTGGCATCAATGTGGATTCTCTTTAAGTTAAGGTAAAACAAAGTCGAAATAGTAGAGGATGTATACTTTAGTTGTTTGAAATTATACTATGTTTGTAAAATGTTAGGATGATGTATTTCAAAAGGACATGTTTTGGATTTGGGAGGCATGTAAATTTGACGAGTCAAGATGTTATTCATTGTTTAGACTATTGAACTTAAACTTTTAGGTACAGGAAATACAATAGAAGTTAGTTTCCTTTCTAAGGGACTCTAATTGTATAGCCTGATAAGTGAACCAACCAGGATGTGCACAGAGGAAGAAAGAAACAAGAAGATTGCCGAATCAATAATTTCAATTTGATGGTACCAGAAGAGATGGAGTTCCAATTGGTATGCTTCCATGCATTCTAGCATGAGAGTCCAGAAGTGGCTTTTCCTATTCTGAAGTTGTTCATTCTCACTTGTTGCACTCCAAGTCTCTTCCCTCAATAGACACTTGCTCAGCACATATCTTGTTTTCAGTGGCATTGACGTCATCGATATGGTATAACAAAATCGAAGGTAGAGTACAAATTATCTTTGATTTTTTTAATGCTAGGTAAATGTTGCAGGCCATGATCCTATTACTTTATTTGCTTATAGGTATTTTCCTTGGATGATGTCATAGGTTGTGGATACTATCAATAAAGATTAATGCGCTTCAAAGATTCAAAAATTCAATGATTCAATGTCAAACGACACTAGTTATCATTGGTACATGAATCATGTACTAGGTACTTGGCCCATATTAAATTGGGTAAATGGCCTTTAGTATCCGAGTTATATGATTTTTCTGCCTCAAAATATATTTAGATAGTAATTTTTGACACGTCTGCATAATTCTTTTTGTTTTTCAAACTTTTCTATGCAAAGCTTTCATGTTCTTATCTCTGGACATTATTTGCATTGGAGAAGCACATTTCAAGGTGAATCAATAGCTTTACCTAGATGCATTGTGAAAAAAAGGTTGAAAGATATTTGATGCTTTATACTTATTAATGTTCAAAATTTAGCACGTTTGGATTTCAGATCCATGTAAAAAACCGATGTGCTTGGTGTTTTGCAGCATTTTTGCCAGGTGAACAGCATTTGATGTGCCCATAGGAAGGATGGAAAAAAAAGCTGGCTGATGTAGCAGGTAGGCAAGAGGTGTGCTTTAGTTGAAGGGAATTTGGCACAGTTGACTCAAAACAATGGGTGGGCTGCTATCATAGTGAATGGATGCATGAGAGATGTAGATGAGATTAATGCATGTGGAATTGGGGTGAGAGCCTTGGGATCTCATCCTATGAAATTGAACACAAAAGCCTATGTGCTCATTGCCAGAGCCTTCATTCATAATGGGAGTGGTTGTGTGGGAGCCTAAGCCTGCACATTCTTGATTCTAACACAGAGCTGAGTGTCTAAACCAGCCAGTTGAAGCCTACAGTCCTGTTGTCAGAAAGTCAGATTTAATTAACTTATGACGTTTTGGACTTTTGTTGTGATCCCTTATGATGATCATGCTTTCACTATGATATGCCCACAGGAGGCAGAGCAGCAAAAGGTATGATTGAATTCAAACTTGAGAGACCAGAAGAGGTTTTACTTGTTCCAAGGCCGTTAATGCTAGTCCTCCCTGCATAGCTGCTGGCTCTGCACCAATTGCTCTGAGTGGCATCAAAGCGGGATTCCATTGGAGGTGTTACAGAATTGAGGTAGAGCAGTAATTATCTTTAATTTTAATGCAGCGTAGATACTGTAGGCCATGATCCTATTAACTTCTTTGCTTTCATCGAATATTACTGCACTTTGTTAACACACTTTAAAGAATGAAAGACAATAACAATGACACTAGCTGGGCTAATGGCTTTAGGTATCTTATTAAATTTGTTGTTATAACATATGCCTTGATTACTCAAATCTTTGACAATCTTGTCTAATGTTTTTTTTTTTTTTTTTTCTTTCGTTTTTTTTTTTAATAATTTTTCTGTGCAAAGCTTCTTAATTTTGATAACTTTCCATGCATAACCATAGCATCCTATTGTTTTTATGCGTATGTGATCATGCCTATATTCTTCAGATGGCATCGCTAAAAATTTGAGGCTAATTTGGTGTTCTGTTTTATCATTATGGTATAGAAATGGAACATTAAAGAACTGATCTGAAATCCCTCGCGTCTCTAACATCCAAATTAATAATGAGTATGTGCAAAGAGATGGCTGTTGAAATCCACAAACATGCATTTAACTCCACGTATTTCCTTCACCTCCTCCTCTTACTTGATTGTTTTTGTTATACTTAGCAGCACTTATTGGAAACTGTAAATTAATTTTAAATTAATTAACTGGTTGTGGATATTTGATTAAGTTACAAATTGATTCTTCACAACCACTTTTTAAGGGAAATCAAATTGTTGTGCCAAGATGCATTGAGAAGAAAAGTTAGGAACAATACTCTATTAATCAAAATGGGTATTTGAGTTGATGACATATTCTTCTTAATGTTTGTAAATTGTCAGGTTTGTGCATTACAAGGAGAGATATATTGGATTTGGGAGACATTTAATTTCTTATCTTTATGTTTGGGATTTCGCTGTATAAGAAGAGGCATCAAGAAGAGAGGCATAAGACCATGAGTAATTTCATTCTGATATGATAAGAAAATATAGAGTTTCAAAAGGTATTACAGAAGAGTCTAACTTCCATAAATTTAAATGCAAGAGGTGAGTAGAGGAGAGTTTCAAGAGCACTCCCAAGTCTCCTGCCTCAACAGACACTGGTTCAGCATAGATCCATTCTAAGTAGCATTAACATAAACTTTCCTCGGGATATGGTATTACAATATCTAAGTAGAATAGGAATTACCTTAAATATTTTTAATGCAAGGTAAAAATTGTGGGCCGCCATGATCTTATTACTTTCTTTGCTTTCAGATATTTACCTTAGAGTATGTCATAGATTGTAGATGTTTTCATTCAATTTTTACACTTCAAAAACTCAATGTCAAGTGATGTTGGTTGAGGAATTGTCATTGGCTATCTTATTATCTTTTTTGTCATAAGTATGACTTGATTACTCAAATACATTTCAAATTTTCTACATTTTTGTTATCCGCCTCTTTTGTGTGTTTTTTTTTTTTTTTTTAATTTACTTTTCTATTGAAAACTTCTTAATTTTGATAACTTTCAGGCATAAGCATAGCATGCCATTGTTATTATTTGTGTACGGGCAAACAGATTGCCATTGAACTTCCCAATGGTTGCAACAAACATCAAACTGTAAGTATTTGCTATTCCATTTTATAGTACATTGTTATTGTTTTAAAATTTATCGATATCTATAAATGAAGCCAAATCAAACTTATTATAAACCGGAACTTAATTAATTAATTAATTATATATATGGAAGCTTGATTGTAATGTTACATTCAAAACTATTTAAAGCAAAAGGATGCTTCACTACATCCACTTGTCAATAAATCATGTTTATCTTCGGTTCATGTTTGGCAGAACAGCAAAAGGTATACTTGGATTGAATTCAAACTTGTGAGCCCAGAAGAGGTTTGTCCCAAAGTTGTTGATACAAGTCCTCCCTCTGTAGATGGCTTGGCACAGATTGCTCTAAGTGGCATCGAAGTGGACTTCCCTTGGAGGTATTATAGGATTGAAGTAGAGGAGTATAATTATGTTTAATTTTAATGCAGTGTAGATATGATCCTGTTAACTTCTTTGCTTTCATTGAATTAGTGTGGATACTACTGTTTTCTTTTCCCTTTTTCATAATTTTTCAGTAAAGCTTCTTCATTCTAATAATTTTTTATGCATAATATAGCATGCCATCATTTTTTTCCATATATGAACTTGCCCATATTTTATATATATACAAATATATATAATAAGAACCATGTCAAATTGATCAACGTTTGTACACTTTAGCAAAAGTTTATTAATGTCAATTGTTCAGAATCTAGTCTTCACAACCCATTTGAAGCAAAAACTTGGGAAAGCTTGACTTTTTTCCGAATTTGTGTGTCCAGAAAATGAAACATGTTCTTGGTTGTAGATATCTTACCTATTTTCTATGATTAATTTCAAATGTGTTTATTGGTTATCATAATTTTATTTAATATTACAGGGGTTAAATAAGTATATATGATTTCAAGAAAAAAAAAAAAAAAAAACAAGAAGAAGAAGCACATAAATTTCTTGGTGGCATGTTGAATACAAGAGAGTGAAGAGCAGGACAAGTATTACAATTTACAGATGCTGGAGAGTTTACAATTAAAAGCTTAGTGCATGGGGCTAATCTCTTAAAGCAGAACTAGGTAATTGGCCATTGCCATCTTATCCAATCTTCTTTCTATATTCTGTATTACTTCAAATTAAGTTTGAGGCAGCAGTAGTCAAGAAAATTTTTCCAGGCCATCTGGTTTTTTCCCTCAAGGATACAAGTAAAAGTTCTGCAGGCATACACCATTTTGTGTATATTTGCTCGCTTTGCAGTGCCTATGCATGATCTGAATGTTTAACATATTATGTGATATCACTTAAATTTATCTCTCAACTTTAAAACCAGATGAGTATCATTACTTCGATTATTTATTATATTTTTGGTGATGGATATAGGGGCAAAATACTTTAGTTGGAACATAATTCTGCATTGACTAGGTTAGTTTCAAAGATAGCATTAGTATATATTATTATATTTGTTGAAATGAATAAAGTAAGATCGGGTAAATCCTTTTAGATATGGTGTGTGATGATCTTATTATTGATTTCCAGTTAAAATATCATCTATGAACATGTGAAGTGAGTCTATTTCTTCACCTTAATAATTCAATGTCCTCAACTCATTTTGTGATTGAATGATTGATGCCTATCAATGACTTCAATACTCCTACCTCATATGGCTCAAAGAATCAATTTTAAGTCATTTGGTATAACATTAAACTAACCAAATGATCATATTCAGTAATTGTCAGGTTTATCTATCACAGGGAGAGGTATTGGGTTACAAAGACACATTTAACTTCTTATATCCCAAGTAAGTCTTTTCGAATATGGTTTGTGCTAATATTAATACTTTTTCCCTTTTAACTTCCCCATATGTAATATTTAAGCATCTTTGTCCACTTCCAGCTAGTTGATTTTGTCATTGGAGAATGAGCCATTAAGTGATCAATACCTATCACAACCTCGGGTACTAGTCTTGTATGACTAAGAATCAATGTCAAATGATGGTACATGACATCAAACTATACAATTGAATATGTCACTCCATTTTCTGTCATAAGGTCTGAAAGTTTTTAAAAATACTACATTAATGCTTTTTCAAAGAACAGTTCTAATTATGTGTAATGCACACTCCTTGCATTGAGTGTCACTGATAGTCCTATGACTGGATATACACAAGCTTAACAATTTGCCCTGTTTATAATAAATATGATTATATACCATTCCTTGTAAGTTTCTTTCTGACCAGAAACAATGCAAATTTTATATTCTTTTATAAATAGTTGTTTATGTGTTCAGAATTAAAACAGGGAAATGAATCTTATGTTGCATCATGCTTATTAGTCATTTAGTGCCAAGATGGTGCTTATATTTGATTACTGTGCAATTTTAACTAAAGTCTAAAGTCAGTTGTACCTTAAATCAAAAACTTTCTGTCATGTTCAAATGCTCTTATCATTTCAATTGTACCTGCTTTTAATCTATGTAAGTTTCTTGAGGCAGTGGTTTTAGTGGCTTATGGCAAATGGATTGAAGAAAATGAAGATTTTGCAATAACATCATTTGCTTAATCACCTTCATTTTCTAATGTGGCTGTCTCCCTTGAAGATAGATGTAACAAGCATTGCAGGGCATATGCAGTTTTGCAAATATTTACTATTTTTACAATTACTATGTTTGAGCATAATGTTTGACATCACTAATCAATTTATTTTTATTTTTTTTAATTATTCCATTTCTTTTTATGATTACTTATCAAATATCTTATATTTAGTGCAGGGTAAGTGAGCAAAATTTTTTGTTGAAATGCAATTTCATATCTTTTCAGAGGCGTAACATTTGACATGGTTAATCTTTTTAATTGAAGTCATTATGGATATAAAATAAATAAAGACCAAGTACGTCCACAAGACCAGTACTTTTAATCAAAGTTATATGTATAAATCAAATAAAGATAAAATATGTCCTTCATGTATGGCGTGTGATCTTGACCTCAATATATTTAGCATCCTGCTTGTTCCCTAGCATTCTTGGTAGAATTTGTCACTGAAGACACATGGTCAAGTGATCGATGCCTATCAAAATTGTACACATTATCAGCTTGAGCAACTTGAAGAATCACTATCTATCAAATGTTGGTGTATGTCATTAAACTAGACTAGTAACTTCAAATATCTTAATTAATATTTTGACATAAGGTATAATCTTGATTATCTAATTTTTGACAAGCTATGTTTTATTCTATTTTTAATTTCCTCTGGATTTGCTTGTACAGAGCTTCCTCATGGCAATTGTAAAGCTGACACCAAGTTCGAATTAAGGATCTCAATTTGGAACAAATTATTTTCACATTTAGCCAAGAAAGCTGGAGGTCATGGTTCCATTGATCCATAATGGCCATATTTGGTAAGTAGTAGCTAGTTATGTTCGATTGAAGATACTAATTGCATGCCTTTGAATGTTAAAATCATATTTGCACAAAGCTTTGTTTTACCAAATGTAATGGTCAAGGCATCAAATTTCAATGCAAACGAACTAGCGAACATTTAAAGAGGAATCAAATTTTGTTGCAAGATGTCCTGTCAAGAATGGTTAAGCACAAAAACATTATATTGATTGAAATTTCGACTACTTGAAAACAATAAAAGTACATCCTTCTCGTGTTTGACACTATATTAGCTATTGCTACTATCTCAAACAGAGTTAAGGCATGTAAAGTTCTTGTTTGTCTGACATAGGTTTTGCTTCTTAAGAAGAGATCAAAAAATGAGAATGGATGCGACTGGCGGGATATCATATATAGTAGTGTGGCTGATGAAAATACCTCAATTATGTGCGAATCAATTGAATGCAGATGACAGGCCGCTAGTTGTTTTATCAGCTGTCTGTATTTCATTTGTTGGCCAGAATGATTTAAATTCAAATAAACTGTTTTAGCAAGTCATTTTAAACATTATACCAAACAAATGTTTAAAGTTTAATAGTCGAAATCGTAGTTAGGTTATTCATTCCGAAGGCATCTATGCAACGGACCGCTAAGATGCTTCAGGAAACAAGCTAATCCAAATGATGGGCTCTTAAACAATCTTGTTCCTTTAGTGTTGGATGTTGTGTTGTCCACGCCTTGGAAAAATCTGGTTTTCTCATGCCAATTTTGTCTTAAGCTTCCATGCTCAACATATTCGCAAATTCACAAATTTATCTTCAACTTATGCATATGATTGTTGTTTCTTGAGGATGAGAAATAAGGTTAGCCTAATAGCATCATGATCCATGTTATATGAATTATATTGTTGCCATTTATATTAAATGTTGTAACTAACCATAGTTTTGCTTGGCTAGCAGATCCACACATGGTCCGTAATATTTCAAACATATCTGATAATCTATAATGCACTCTGCTTGCTCGCTATGTCAGCATACACATGTTTTGCAATTGTCACTGCTAATTGAAGATATTATCTTGTATCATTCAATGTGAGTTCCTACTTGACCCAAAACTACAAATATCATATTATTTTATTGTTTTTCTTCTTTATATGAGTTTAATAGAGCAAGCAATTATAATTCCTTTATTGTTTACTGGTCAAATGCTTAAGTAGGCTCTAAATTTCTTGTTGAAGGTCAATGATATAGTTTCAATCTTCTCTGTCATCTGAAGTAGAACCTCAAACAACATTGTCAAACTGGGAGAAACAAGCATAGGAAAATAGCAACCAAGTAAAAGACCCAGCGGAGCAGCCAACACTAGAAGTGGCTTTTTACTTCAACATGACCCACCGTAAATTAAGTTATGAGTGGTCATAACACTAGTACCATTCGCTGGGAAGAAACGTTGGAACTCAATAATGAAGAAGCTCAGCTCAAATTTTGATTCAATCTTATTTATATACTAATGATCGTACAGGAGTTGTAAATACAAATTTACATGATATTTTGGATAGTTTTTTAAAAATCAATTTCATTATGAAGCATCATCATTATCAACATATTAAGTTTACTTTGAATGATAATGTCCGTCCTAATAGCATCAAGTTAAATTCTTGCCTTTCTTTCTCTACATTAATTGCGTTTCTCTTCTTGCATCAGATTATTTGCATCAGATTATTCTCATGGAAATTTGTTGGTTAATGTATTATCCTCAACCAGAAATAACTCATCCGAATATTTTTTTCACACCATCAGAATATACTAACCCTGATTTCAGCCACTTTAGTTGCTAATAAAAAGGGCCATAAGGCCCATTCATGTTAATGAAGACCCAAATGGCTTAAGGCTTACCAACATAAAATCCTTCAAATTAGGCCCATTTAAATTCAAGTCTACCCATAACATATTATCCACATCACATTATTTTTGTGTGAATTTAGACAACATTTGTCAACAATTTAATTGCAATAATTTCCTTGAATTTAAATTTCTAACACACATTGTCCATACAGTGAGTACAACCAATGATTGTTGCATTTGTTGTCTAGATTAAGTATTTAAATCTGTGTATGTTTTTTGTATTACCTGAATATGAAAACTCATTGGCCCTGAAACTAAGAAGAGGGATTTTTTTTTTTTTTTTTAAATGCAAAGAAAAGGAAGCATTAGAATTCAATACTATCTTTTTACATTTTACTTACAACCTTTTAACTTTCAAATTTAAGTAAAATCTATAAGCACTTATCTAAATCACTTACTATTTATACTCCAAATATTTACTTTATAAATGAAGATAATTACTCCCTAATAAAGGGAGAACACAACCTACTGATCTCCTTTGCGGTGCATGGTTGGTAGAGCTATATTAACATATATCATACAAGTTTATATCGCATTTATAACCTAAAAAAAGAAAACTAAATAGGCTTATTAAATTTTCCAAGTGTTTTAATCGCATAACTATTTCTTTTATAGTTGTGTTACAAGCACAAGATCAATTAATATACTATTTTATCACTAATTAAAAGTTTTGTATTTAATAAAATAAAAATGTTAATCTGTTTTTGGTTTTTCTTCCAAATTTGATTCTAACGTGTTAAAAAAAATTATTAGTATTAATTGAAATCAATCATTTCTTATAAATCTACTATTGTTTCAGCAATGTCGTCTACCATTATATCATTTTTCTTTTTAATACTACTGAATGTAAATAAATCTTTTACTTGCATAGTAAACTTTAGCGGCAGTGTAAAGTTCACACAATCCCACAAAATAGGTTATTAGCTGAAGCTTAGACCAAATAGAAGAGGAAAAAATCTTACATGAAATTATCTTATGGTTAATGTGATGTGACAGATCAATGAAATTATATTATTTTATTTTCGTTTACTCTTTCCATTGGTCTTTTTTTTTTCCTTACTTTTTCCATTAGCCTATTACAACACATCAACCGTAGGACAGTTCTATGTAAAATTTTTCTATAGAAGAGACTACAAAATGTGATTAGCCAGTCTTGGACTTGAGAGAACTTGGAGCTTGGAAAGCAACGCAACCAGGCATTTATTAATGAGTGGCTATATTTCCACCCATCAAAAATTGTTTGTACACCCCTTTTACCAAAAAAAAATTAAATTCTTTTTAGTTTGTTTTTAAACTCCAATTACTACCAAAAACACCATTTTTTCTTAATTTTATTATATTCTATTTTTATAAGTACACCTCATTTATACCTATATTATTATTGATTAATACCAAAAACACCAAAATCGTTTATATGCCTCTAATATTCTATTTTTAAAATTCTCTTCCTTACAGGGGATTAATCTTGTAAATAATTTCTAGGATTTGACAAGCTTTAGAGAGAATTTATACTAAATCAATAGTAAAACTCCTCCAAGGAATTTGAACATAGTATTTCTAGAAACAACTCAAGCAAAAAAAAAAAAAAAAGAAGAAAATTTTAATTGATCCATCTATTTTTTTTTTTTTTTCAAGTTTTTATAAGCACATTGACACCTTTTCAACATGTCTTTCCGAAAATGTGCATTGTTTTTCTTTTAACATATATTTTCCAAGCAGTGTATCGTTTCCAAAAGATACATACTTTTAGTTTAAATAGATATATCTGTTTAATAGATATGTCTTTTTCTAAAAGGGTGTATTGTTTCTAAAAGATACCTATATATTTATATATTTAAATAGATAACCTATTACTTCTCTTCTTTTCTTTATACTTGAACAATTTTTCCAACAAAAACTTCACCTACGTATGTCTAGATTCTTCCACTTGGAAAACCTTTATTTTTATTTTTATTTATTTATTTTTTTTTTTTTTGGGTTACAGGTATGGAGATAAATTCAAAACACACATTTTAGGATGTGCGTGATGATTTCGAGCCGTAAGAGTGCAAAAACTGTGTTAGTGAGCCAGGCTCATCTCTTCAAGCCAACATATCCATGAAGCAAAGAGAAAAGATAGGATCATAAGCTATATTCTTTTACAAAGTAGCATACCATTCAAGGCCGAAAAAGCTAGTTCAAGCTTCATTCTTGGTGGGAGAGATAGAAGAAAAAGAAGAATATGATGATGATGATGAGGACGATATGATGCCAAGGAGGAGTCAGACGAGGCATGTGTTTGAGGACATTATTATTGAAGAAGCAAAGAAAATGACGTCTTAGAGGGTGGTGATAATAAGGAAGAAGTAGCAGGGAGAGAATTGTAAAATAGATATAAATGAGGTGTACTTATAAAAAAAAAAATTATATAATAAAATTAAGGAAAAATGGTATTTTGGTTATGGAGTGGAGTTTAAAAACAAAGTAGAAAAATTTTAAATTTTTTTAAAAGGGTGTACAAACAAGTTCTGAGGGGAAATATCACATTTTTAGAAGATCAGCACAGTTAATTGTTAGAGTATGTATGTGACCAATAAAGGCTTCTGAAGTCTAATAGTCGACCCCATGGACCCTTATCCAAAATCAAATATTTTTCATTTCAGGCTTAAATGGACCTAATTTGAAGCATTGTTGATTGTTATCATCTCTGTTAGTAAGCCTTAAGTCATTTGGAGCGTAGTTTTCAATCAATATATGGGCTTTATGGGCCTATTAGTAGAATTATAGAGGCTGATGCCAGGCTCGATAAATGAGTTAGAAAAATATTGTTCTTGTTGACAAAGTCGGACTTCATAATTCACTACGAATTTGGACATGCGAATAGTAAATTGGAGTTGCAGTGGTTTGACGCAACAAGGCACAAAGTATGTTCGTACATGTTATTAATTATACTAACTTTTTTTTTTGTTTGTCGTTTACTTTAGGTTCTTAGGATGAAAACCGGTACTAATATTTTATAATCCCTAACAACTTTAATTGGCTTGGTGGAGTTTATATTTAATTATACCCCTAACAACTTTAATTAGGTAGGTGTAGTAGGCCGTAATAATTAAACTTAAATTTTTCATAGTTATAAGTCTTTATCATCATCGACTTTTATTATTTAACCATAAATTTAATAACACATATTTTTAATATAAATGGTCAGTTATATGCTCATTTATTGAGATCTTTGAATTCAATTTCCAAGAAGAGAACTGGTTGCATAACTAATTTTTCCTTTTTAATTTTGTGAGTGCAATAATTATCTTTCATTAATGATAAAAAATATTTAGATCTTATAAATAATATTTGATCTCAGAGTACTTATCTATCATATTATTTATTACTTATGAGAATATATTTTTAAATTACATACATAATATCTTATCTCAGTTAATCTTTAATTCGTTCAGTGTCAGTGTAAAAAAAAAAAAAAACTAAAAACAATCAAATATAACAACTTATGATATAATAATAATAATAATTTATAATATATATAAAATAAAAACACACAATTTAAATAATTATTATTTACAATTAATAAGATATATTTTGTTTCTTAGTTTTTCTCTTCCCATGAATCTTCATTATTTTTGTCATTTAATTTTTTTTTTCCCAATTCATTCATCTTTTTTACATTAAATATATCATATTTTATAATTTGTTTGAAACAATTCATTTACTTACATACAAGACAGGACTTATTTATAGACAAATGTAAGATACCTATAAAAAAATCTAATTCTAATTGTAACTTTCATTATATACATTCAAATAAAAATTTCATTTTTTCAACACCATAAATGACATAATTTACCATATAATATATTTTTTTTGTTTTCATTTATTTAAAAATCTCCTAAATCTCCACTAAATTTACTTATGATTTTTGGGCATTTTATTATTTTTACTCTTTAATATGATTTATTTTAATATATAATATTATAATTGTTAAGACCAGAAACGTAATGGAGATTAATTAAAAAAAAAAATTCCCAACACATTTTTTAGTAAATAATAAAAAGAATAAATGTTTTAATCGGGTTTGCTCCACGGATTCGTAATTTAATTGTTTAAAGAAAAAGTTTTCGGAGTCCGTTGAAATGTCGGGAGGGCTTCCCTCGGATTCAAGAGGTTAAATTCGGGTTGGGTCCCTTCAATAATATTATAGTAGGTATTGACCGATATGATTTTTATCTCTTTCATTGGAAAGTGACATGAAATAACATAAAAGTTTATAAAATATTGTTATATAAAATAAATGATTTTTTTAATAAATAATATTATAATATTATATTACTCTAAATAATTTATGGAAACTTGGAATGGGGCAAAGTACTTATAAAATCCAGCAAGTTGGATGCATTATTGTAGTAGGTCAGTAGGTGTAACCAACACGGTTTAAAAAAATAATAACAAAGTAACCCGTTTATTGTTATGGGACGGGCCCTGGCTACCAAAATACATTTCCTTTTTATACTAAAAGACTTTTTAACGATTCTCAAAATATACTTTTAATATTCACACTTAATATTCAACTAATTAGCTTAATTACGTTAGATATCCTGATTTTCAGCTATTTAACAAATTACAATCTTTTATTAGAAAAAGTAAAAAATACCTCTATACTAAACTGGAAGGAGTGTTTTTACCCTTATTCTTAAAAATCAATTTTAAACTATTTAGTAATATTTTGAATAAAAATTAATAAAATTATTATAAAGTACATATAATAAATTTTAATAAAAATAAAAAAAAATCAAATTCAAAAAAGAGAGGTAAAAGAGGGCTCTATAGGCTTCCCTAACGGAGATGGTCGTGAGCATTCCCTATCTCGCAAGTGAAAAATGTGTCATACCTCTCCTTCATTTGCTACGGTGGGTTTCATTTTGGTGGTGTCTTCTCCCAATCATAGGGTTAGATGGCAAGCCTCCTCCCAATTAGAGAAGACCATAATGCTTCCTCCATTAGCGCAATGGAGGAGGCTTCCTAATTGAAGGAGGGTATCAAATTTGGTGAAAGAAGAGAAAAATTCAGTCTTGGATCCAACTCGATTTTATTTCAAAATCAAAACCAATTATAATTTACTTTATCAATTTAACCATTTTAAAAATCTAGTCATTAAGGGGCAAGTAATACGAAGGGTGTAAAGACAAATATGATCAAGTGATCTTCTAAGATATCTATTCCACTACCATTTGTTTTTATTAGATAAAACATTTCATTTTTTTAAATAACCCTTTTTTTTATTTTTTTTTTCAATCATTCAATGAACAACTTGTCACACCCTATGTCAAGAGTTGATTTTGGTCACTAGAGCTGTTTAGAAATACATATATATATATAATTGTTAATGTGGTAGGCCACTAGGCCATTGGAAGAAAAAATATTTATGTCAGGTGTTGAGAAAGAAAAAATAATAATAGAAAATTAACAAAAGAAAAAGAAAGAAGAGGTGGTGAATGAAAAAGATATAAGAATGGAGTGTGTGCATATATATATATATATATAACAAAAAAGAAGAAAAGAGAAGCTGCCGAACAGCAGGAAGAAGGAAAAATAAATAAAGAAACAAAAAAGGAGAAGTCGAGAAGAAGAAAGGGAGGAAGAAAAGAAAAGAAAAATATTTTGGTGTCCGATTATTCAGATAAGTAAGTTTATTTTAATAGAATTTGAATTCCAAAAAATTAGTTTATTTTTTGATAAGTTTTAAATTAAGTTTATGTGATTTAGGGTGGGCTTAGGATGATGAGAAAATCAGAGAAGAACTCGGTTTAAATCCAGAAATAAGCAAATGAGTTATATGAGTAGATAGTTTATTTTAATTAAATTGATTGAGTTATATTTATTTATATTTCAGATTTATTATTTATTTCAAGTAATTAAATTATTGAGTTCATTGATTTTATGGATTATAAATTATATTTTACAGTTGAAATAAAAGTTTATTACAAATCCATATGTATATACTTATCAGGAATTCCAGTAATTATATTTTTAGTTTGAGTTATCATTAGAAAGATTTCAGAATGTTTTAAATAATATGATTTTATGCTTTGAAAAATAATATTGATTTCATTTTTTAGAAAATTATTTATTCAAAATTATATAGATATTTGGAAAAGATTTAAGAAAAGAAAAAAAAATCAAGGTTGTACCTTCCCCTCTAATGGTCAAGTTAACTTCACATAAGTAAGTCTGACTGTCCGAGAGAGTCACCCAGCTTGTGTATGACAGATGTCTAGAGTCATTGAGTCATCCAGCATTTATATGATAGATGTTATCTACGCTCTGCGTGTGTATTGAGTATCTCCACTACGTATGATAGATTTTTTCGAGTACTAGTTGGTATAGATTTTCATATTACAAATATTATATACTGAGTTTGATCTATACAGATGAAAATTTACAAAATATCAGATTTACAGAAAGAGATTCCAGAAAAGGTTTACAGATTTAGAATGATTTCTTAGTTTGCAGAGAAATTTTATATAAAAAATAGTTTCAAATTTATTTTTATCAAATATAAAATGATGATTTATACATAATTATAGTTTTATTTTTAAATGAGAATTATTAGTTATTATCATAAAAATATTATGTTTTATTTAGAAATATTTTTAAAAAAGTTACATCCACTCATTGGGTGTTAGCGCTCACTCTTTTATAAATCCATATTTTCACGTATCCACTGCAGATTTGTGTAGATTGATTACATATCGTGAGAAGGGCCACATAATGATAAACAGTTACATTTGTATATATTATTTCTTTATTTACTAAATTTCGTAAATGTATTTTAAAAAATAGTTATGGGCTCAGCATGAGAAATTATAAAGATTTTAGATTTGTTTAATTTATATTTCAATAAAAGTGATTATTAAAATTACGATGATTATTTTAAAGGATTATTAAACTTATTAGATAAAACATTTCATTTTTTTTTTTAAATATATGCTTAAAAAGATGATTCCCAAAAGTAAAATTTATGTCAAGAGTTGATTTTGGTGCTATTAGGACATGAACATTATTGTTCAGGATAAGCTTAATATTCTGAAATAATGTTACAATATTTTAATATGATATTTTCTAATATTTGGAATTTTTGGAAGTGTATCAAATTCGACAATTCTAAACCAAATTTGGATCCAATTAGATTTTGAACCAAAGCCATCATTTAAAACAAAGTCAAATTTCATAATTCACTATGACTTTGGAAAGAGTACGGTGGAGTAGTAGTGGTTTGACGCGAGACAAGGAAGGCACAAAGTATGTTCATATTTGTTATTAATTACACTAACCTTTTTTTGTCGTTTACCTTATGTTCATGGTATCGAAATCGGAACTAATATTTTATTATCCCTTACAACTTTAATTGGGTTGGTGGAGTTTATATTTTATTATATCCTTAGAGCATCTCCAATGCAAATATGGATTGTTTTTTAAACAAAATGGACATATCATCAATGTCAAGGAAATGTACATCATATGTGGCATAAATATGAATTGATAGACATTCAAGTCTAAAAAGGCTCTCCAATGCTATTATCTTTATTTCAATAATGAATAGTCAAAGAATAATATATCATTAAAGTAAATTATTATAAAATATTATTTTATGAAAGTTTCAATTATTTATTGTTGACATGGCTGTCAAGAAGGCTATCTAGAAATAGACATTGAGGTTGACATCCTCTATTTTTTTTTTTTGCCACGTCAGCTTGATAGTGTTTATAGAAGTTTGCATTGGAGAGCTTAATTTTAACACTCTATCAATTTATCCTACGTGGCACTCCATTTTTTCACAATCCATACTTGCATTGGAGATGCTCTTAATAACTTTCCTAATAATTTTAATTAGTTTGGCGTAGTAGGTCATAATAATTCTACTCAAATTTTTCATATTATTTATAAGTCTTTATCATCACTGACTTTTATTATTTAAGCATATATTTAATAACACATATTTTCTCAGTTATCTTCTCATTTATTAAGATCTTAATAATTCAATTTTTAAGAATGACATTTTAAAGCTTGCATGACTATTTTTTTTTTATTTAATTTATGGATGTAGTAATATCTTTCATTGATAATGGAAGATATTTAGATCTTGCAAATAATATCTGATGTTAGAATACTTATCTCTCATACTACTTATGACTTATGAGAATATATCTTTGAGTTACGTATGTACAGTCTTATCTCCGTAAATCTATAATTCGTTTAGTGTTAGCCTAAGAAAAAAAAAAACTAAAAACAATCAAATATAACAATTTATGATATAGTAATAATAATAATAATAATTTACAATTTAAATAATTATTACTTACAATTAATAAGATATATTTTGTTTCTTATTTTTCTCTTCCTATGAATTTTCATTATTTTTTCTCATTTAATTTTTTTTTCAATTCATTTATCCTCTTTACATTAAATATATCTAACTTTATAATTTGTTTGAAAAAATTCATTTACTTACATATCATATTAATTATTTATTATAGCACAAGACAGGACATACTTATATATAAATGTAAGATACCAATAAAAAATATAATTCTAATTGTAACTTTCATTATATACATTCAAATAAAAATTTCATTTTTTAACACCATAAATGACATGATTTATCTTATAATATTTTTTTGTTTTCATTTATTTAATAATCTCCTTAGTCTCTACTAAATTTACTTATTATTTTCAAGAATTTTTTTTATAATATTATAATATCGTAGTAGGTGTTGACTGATACGATTTTTGTCTCTTTAATTTGAAAGTGATTTTTGCCTCTTTAATTTGAAAGTGATATGAAAGGACGTAAAATTTTATAAAAAAATTGTTATGTATTAAAATAAAGTGGAAATTACAGGAAATACCCAATAAAAAAACATAAATTTTGTTTTTACCCCCTGAAATTTGAAAAATTATTTTTAACCCCTCAAACAAACTAATTACATGCTATACCCAAAATACCCAGAATACCCCTAAGTATATAGGTGGCAGAAAGTGATGGAAAACAGTTTTGGATCACCGACCAAGCGAAAAACCGATCGGTTTTTGAGAGAAACCGAGGGAGAGCGAAAAACCGAGCGAGAGGCGACGCACAACCACTTTTTCCGGCCACAACGGCGACGATTCCGACTTGCCCAGAGGAGGATAGAGCTCGGGGGACGTGAGTGCTTTTGGCAAGGTTAGTTTTCGGTTGGGTTGTTGAGTTTTTTGATTTTCATTCGCGATTTGAACATGTTTGTGGAATATGGATGTTGGGTATTGCTTATTTGGTTTAGAATAGGTTGGTATTGACTGGGTTTGGCCTGATTTGTGGCTGATATGGCCGATTCCGACCATATGAGCGTCGTCTGGAACGCATCGGTTTTCCACAGGTGTGGAAAACCGATCGGTTTTCCACCACACCTGTGGAAGACTGATCGGTTTTGCACCACAGGTGTGGAAAACCGATCGGTTTTCCACCACACCTGTGGAAAACTGATCGATTTTCCACCCCTGTGGTGCAAAACCGATCGGTTTTGCACCACAGGGGTGGAAAACCGATCCGTTTTCCACCACACCTGTGGAAAACCGATCGGTTTTCCACCACACCTGTGGAAAACCGATAGTGGAAAACCGATGAGTTTGGAAAACCGATTTTAAATGTTTGTTGGTTGAATAGTGAAAAACCGATACGGTAAACCGATGTTACATATGAAACTCTGATTGGGTGATGCACTTTGACATAGGTTTTTCGAAATGTTATGAATCATATCGGTTTTGTCAGTTGGGTTTTTGAGATCTGCTCATTTCAGGTGAAAAACCGAAGTAAAAAACCGAATCGATTTTCCACATGTATGAAAAAGCGAATCGATTTTCCACATCGGTGTGGAAAACCGATTCGGTTTTTCACACCTGTGGAAAACCGATTGTTTATGTAGTGGCAGAATGGCTTTTAATCCTGATACTGATCTTTTTATCACTGTTTTTGTGTCCTACAGATGGAGTTCAAGTATAAATATAGTTTGCAAACAATTCCAAAGGAAACGAAAGGGATTACAGATATTGGTCAGAAGTTGGTGAAGAAAATAGTTGATATCCTGACTGGAAGGAACTTGTATGACCGGTTTATAAGAGAGTGCCCATTCGGATATATGTTGAGGAATACCAACCATACGGCTGCCGGCTCCGTTCTATTATGGGTTCTCGCTAGAGAAGTGGAGGTGAGTGGACGTAAAGATGAAATGTGGTTTGAACTTGGTGGGAGCATATATAAGTTCGGGAAACAGGAGTTTTTATTGATTACAGGACTTCATTTTGGAGGCATAGATCGTGAAATTTTTCAGGCAACCCAAAATGACCCGAACAGTCTCCTACAGCGATGGTTCAATGGAGTATTGCCGACTATATCCGAGTTTGCTACATTTGTTGAGGCAAGAAGTCAGTTGAACCGTGAAGACGAGGATGTATTAAATGATGAAGATCTTTTAAAGTTAGCGAATATAGGGATTGCTTTTCATCTGTTTATGGGGCAGGATGAGAAGGCGAAGATGTCGCTATTTTTGTGGATCATCATTGAGGATATGGAGAGGTGGAACTCATTCCCTTGGGGCACATTATGTTATAGTGTCCTATTCCATTACCTCCGCATGGCATTGACTGAAGAGCGGATCAGAAAGCCACCGCGTAACATCAATATTTATGGCTATGTCTATGCGTTTCAGGTATAACCAATACCGTTAATATTTATTCCTTTGCAATGTGGTTAAATTAAGTATATGTAATATTTGTTTTTTTTGGCATTATAGTGGTGGTTGGTAGAAGTGTTTCCGGCATTGGCAAAGAGAATATCAGAAAGTGTCCGAGATTTACAAAATGAATTGCCAAGATGCTTGAGAAAGTCACTTAAAAGAACACCGACATTTATGAACAGTCTTGATGATTTATCTCCCGTAAGTGGCAAACGTCAACTATATTAGTTTAGTAAATTTATTGTTTGTTTTAATTACACTTATTTATATGAAGTATAACATTATAATGTAACTGTATACATGTATATAATGCAGATAGTTGGCTTAGAGCAAACCCTTGAGCCTACCGACGCCGAAAGACAAACGGCTTATTGGAAATCCTTCAACCCTAATAATTTAGTAACGGGTGTTGAAGGGACCCAACCCGGATTTAACCTCTTGAATCCGTGGGAAGCCCTCCCGGCATATATATTTTTAAGCATGAAGGACTTGGTCCTAACAGGTGAAGTACATAAATCTGGCGGGGGAGGGAGTGAGGGTGACAGTGAAAGTGATGATGATGCGGATGATGACGATGATGATGGCGATGATAGTGATGATGATGATGATGGTGATGGTGATGATGATCATGACGAGGTTGACGATGTTAGGGTGGAGGGTGATGATGTGGTAGAGGGTGACTCTGTCGCAAATGAAGACGTTCAAGGCATGCAATCATCATCAGAGGATTCCCTTTCAGAGTTTCGTTCAAAAAAGGTCCACGATATCCCAAACGTCCATCCTGAGGTACAAATCATCCCTTTATATGATTATCTACGGAATATGAACATTGTATATAATGTAAAAAATATGAACATTGTTGTGTGGTAGTATGGTGTGACGGAGAGACTGAGTCTCTAAACATGATAGACGAAGTGTAATTTATTAAAGCAGGTTATGTTTTTTTGGATACTTAAAAATACAGGGGAGACTCTGGCAAAATTTTTCCTACAATCGTATAACCGTGTCAAAATTTTGTTACAGGTGAAGCAGTTGTTTGAATATATTGTAAATTTACAGAAGACAACTAATGAGAAGTTGAGTAGGATGGAGAAGAGGCAGAAGGCAACTGTGAAGATCGTTGAGAGCATGGATAAGAGATTAAGACGGATGGAAAAGGATTTCTTATGGATTAGGACGTATCTCAGCGATAGCGATGATTCAGATGATGATGACGGTGACGACGACGATCATCGCGGTGGGAGCTTTGTCCCAGAGGAGCCCATTTATGTCCCGACTACAGATCAGCCAGCACCATCAGCTCTACATCAGGACGAGGGGGTTCGTCAAACATCTATCCCTGAGGACGAGAGGGTCCAGCAGTCACCTATTGAGGTGGGCCAGTCAGACATCCAGCAGGAGATCCAGGATGTCGTTCTGGCACAGGGGGATCACCAGTCACCCATTCAGCAGGAGGAGCAGGAGCAGGAGATCAGCGGTGTAGCCGCTGCAGAGGCTGGGCCGGATGATGACCAGGTAGACATAATTTAAACAGTGTGTTTAACGTTGACGATTGAATTATAAATATTCTTTTGTGTCATTGAATTTGAGTGCAGCAGCAGGGAGAAGACGGCCACGAACGGGCCAAACGAAAGACCAGGCCAGCAGCACCTCTACGGACTCCATACACGGATCCTGAGCCGGCGAAAAAGAAAAAAAAAATTGTCCAACAGCAGGTGACAGAGGTTGCATAGCCTGTAGATCCCATAGAGGCCGTCTATAATGAATATAAAGCTTCAGCACATTTGGACCTTAGGTATGGAAAACAAAATAATAATTTCCTACAATCGTAGTTGTTGCCGTAACTTTAAATTTTTACCACTTTTTTAAAATTTTTTATTTTAGACGTGCGGTTGAGCGTTGCGCGTGGTGCGTGATTCCGACCACATTGGTGACCTTGGAGGACGAAAATAGTTGGTTGACTAGTGAGCACATCGATGCGTATTTGATGTGCATACGAAACGGATGGTGGAATAAGGACGAGGATAGAAGATACGCCCTTCATGGCACTTCTTTATTTGTAAGTTATTGGTTGATAAATTTTTCTAATGTATCATTGAAATCAAATAACATTATTAATTTTTAAAATGTGCAGGGCATTATGACCATGGAATACAATAAGCAATATGTCAACCAAGGAAAAAGATTTGATCCAGCTACAGCCACTATACCCCCAGAATGGCTGCCATTCGGATGTGGCAAGATAGATGCATCGGTCCCGTGGTGGTGTGTTGAGAATGTAAGTGTTGTTTTAATATTAGAGTCTTTTATTTGATAATTGGAATTAGTCCTACAACACTTACATTGAGAGAAACTGTAGGTACTATTGCCGTGTAGCTTGGACCAACAACACTGGGTCCTCTGTCGAGTGTGCTTGAAAGAGAAGAAAATCTATGTGTATGATTCCCGGGCGTCCATTGACATAGAGGTACGGCTCCGAGCATTGGAGCCGTTGGTGTGTTTTATGCCCGTTACGCTTCGCTTTATTGGGTTTTATGAGAGGACTCAATTACATATGCCAGCTGTAGATGAGCGATGGGAGGTTGAGCGTATTGATGAGTCAGCTGTGCCACAGCAACCCGATGGGTGAGTTGTTAGTTAATATTTAGTTATTAATTAATATTTAGTTATTATTTAATATTTAGTTATTAATTAATATTTAGTTATTATTTAATATTTAGTTATTAATTAATATTTAGTTAATCATGGAAGTTTTTAATTACCAAATAGTTAGTATCTCTGAATTGACATATATTTATGAAACAGGACGAGTTGTGGAGCATATGTCGCCATGTACGTACGGGACCTTTTGCAATCCAGGGAAAGTACATGGGAATCACGACCACGTGATACACCTGCGGACGCCCTCGCACTGAGGGCTTCGCTTGCACGAGATATTTATTCATTTTCACGTCCTTTGTATAAAGTAAATAACTCTGGAAAATGGATGATTGATTCTTACGGGGAAGTTGTACTTAAGTGACATCAATAAACAGTTAATTATCCATATCCTATTCAAGTTTTGACTTCAAGTATTTATGTCAATCAGTGAAAACAATAATTTAGTTTAAATATTTTTTTAGTTATTAAAATATATTAATATAATTAAATAACAATAATTTAGTTTTTTATAATTCCACTTAATGAAATCATGAAATCAGTCGCACTAAATATTTCATCAAATGAAACCAATTTAAGTTAATTAATTGACATATATTAGAGTCTTTATTATGGTTAGGATATGTTAATTTAAAATTTCGCAATCATGAAATCATTGGTTTTGAATCATCCAACACTAATGATTTCATCAATTGAAATCAATTCAACTGAACGCATTGGCCTTTAGTTATTAAAATATATTAATATAATTAAATAACAATAATTTAGTTTTTTATAATTCCACTAAATGAATAATTCCACTTAAAGAAATCATGAAATCAGTCGCACTAAATATTTCATCAAATGAAACCAATTTAAGTTAATTAATTGACATATATTAGAGTCTTTATTATGGTTAGGATATGTTAATTTAAAATTTCGCAATCATGAAATCATTGGTTTTGAATCATCCAACACTAATGATTTCATCAATTGAAATCAATTCAACTGAACGCATTGGCCTTTAGTTATTAAAATATATTAATATAATTAACTAACAATAATTTAGTTTTTTATAATTCCACTTAATGAATAATTCCACTTAATGAAATCATGAAATCAGTCGCACTAAATATTTCATCAATTGAAACCAATTTAAATATTATTGTGTAACTTAAATATTATTATTGTGTATTAACATCAATAACAACAGCAATAATATGATATATATATTTTTTTAAAGAAATAATATTATATTATTGTGTAATTTTGAAACCAAAGCTTGATTCGGTTTTCCATAGATCTGGAAAATCGAATCGGGTTTTCAGATTCCTCTGGAAACCCGATTCGGTTTTCCAGGGATCTGGAAAACCGATTCCATCATTCAGATTCCCCCTGAAAAACCGATCGGTTTTTCAGGGTCACCCAAAAACCGATTCGGTTTTTCAGGAACCCTGAAAAACCGAACCGGTTTTCCAGGGTTACCAAAAACCGAACCGTTTTTCAGGGTTCCTGAAAAACCGATCCGGTTTTCCAGGGTTACCAAAAACCGAACCGGTTTTCCTTTGCATGGAAAACCGATTCCGCTAAAATATTGGACTTTCTGTAACTGATTGAAGCACTTATAACAGATGAATGTGGTGTGCGGACACAGTCAAGCAACTGTAACAGATACTAATCTATTAATCCGTTAAACAAAACTAAAAGCAAGACCAATGCGATTATAATACATCAATTTAACGAAATAAGATAACTTAAACATGCTTCAGAGAGTTCATACGCGATTCCTACTCATTGTTTTCATCATTATCCATTTCTTGATTGGTAGTAGGAAATCGCAGAGGACATCGACGTTGGTTGTGTCCAGTCTCATGACACAAGCGGCATCTGCGGGACGGTGGGTCGTTGTCAATAACAGATGTGCTTGGGCCAGCTTTCGCATCCGCAGAACCTGAGCTCATCCCACCCCTGGTAGAAATAGGGGGGTTAGGGCAACGAAGACGGTTGTGTCCCCTCTCGCCACATCTTCCACACTTTTTTCTACGACGATCTTCTCCGGCTGAAGGAATCCGAACTTCTTTCGGCCTACCTGGTTGTCTTTTTCCTATGGGTGGTAGTACAACCATACTTCTAACTTCCCCAGAAACATTCCAGCTGGCTAATTTAGGGACTGGATTGATCGGACTTGCATATGCAGCTTTCAACCATTCTGTGCTGTAATACTGACTGGAAAGTGTATCACAACTGACGCCCTTGAACCTGTCAAATTATCAGGTAATACAAGTTGAAGTGTATAGACATAACATGAAAAGCTGAAAGCAAACGTTGAAATATCATACCTGGCCACAGCACATGCATGAACACATGGCAACTGATCTAAGTTCCACTGCTTACATGTACATGTGTGCTCTTCAATATTAACCACCGCATCTCCTTTACTAGGATGCATGACACTGTACGTTACCGGTTCTGTAATGGGATATACACAACCTTCCGTTGCTAGATTTTTTGCCAACATGATGCGATCGTACGCAGCAGTGGTAACATAAGTTGTCAATTGAGCAGCAGCAATACGTCTATTATTAAACCATCTCTGCAGCACATTTCTTATATATTCATGTGCAGTTGTTACTGGCAAACGGCGTGCTTACATCATACATTTGTTGAGCGACTCTGCAATATTGGTGGTCATCATTTCATATCTTCTTTTAGGACAATGTGATCGTGACCACCTGCTCACCCCAGCTTTAACCAAAGTTCCATGTGTCCTCGGATGTAACACTCGCATTTCTTCCAATATCCAGTTGCATTCCTCAGTTACATAACAGTATGCTGCATTGTAAAATGCATTTTCCACATCCGAACGCTTTTTACAATGCTGCTTTAGGTTTTGCCATAAGTGAAAAAAACATAACACATGTGGAACTTCTGGAAAAGCTTCTTTCATCCCATTCGATATGCTTTTATGACGATCGGATACAATAAGCAAATCGTCCGACACGCCGATCGCCAATCGTAATTTTCTTAAAAACCACGTCCACGAACAGTCTGACTCTCCGTCAGCAAATCCATAAGCAATGGGATAAATCATCTCTTCTCCATCTTTGCATGCAGCAAAAAAAATCACCCCTTTATATTCACCTTTCAAATGCGTTGCATCAACAGCAACAACCGGTCTCATATAAGCTCGGAAACCCTCTATCGAAGCTCCAAGTGCAACGAAAGAATACAAGAACCGATCGTTTTCATCTCTCTCAATTGCTGTTATTGTGCCCGGGTTTGCTAACTTTAACATCTCAAAGTAGGACGGAAGCTGTTGATATGACTCCTCCGCTTGTCCATACGCAAGTTTCTTTGCATATTGTAAAGCCTTCCAAGCTTTGCTATACAAGATTTGAACTCCATACTGCTCTAGCATTTCTCCAATCAATCGATTAGGTGTATACATATCTCTCCCCACCTTTCCCGCATACAACTTTCCGATGACAATGGCCTTCACACTTTTCATATGTGATTCCATGGCTGTCTGACGACACGTGTGCTCCGCCTCATACTTCAACACAAACCACATCGAGCAACCCTTTCTGCATCTAGCACGAACTATAAAGCTACAAGTTTTGTCCTTGCAACTAGCCTCAAATCGCTCCGTGTCTGAACGTCTAACCCGATATTCAAATTTCGCTTTCAGAGCATATTCTCCAATAGCTATACTCATTTCTTCTTTACTATTAAAAAATGCTCCCTTGTATAATGAACCAAGTTGGTAGACGGTTGACATAGCACTTGAAGCAGGCTCAATGTCGCCCAGTTCAACACCAGGAACAATCCAATGTGGTTGTAAAGGATTGTTCTGAAATTGTAAACCTGAAAATCTTATTTCTGGAAACCCTTCTTCTTCAGACACATCATCACCTCGAGTTCCCTCGTTATCACTATCTCCAGTTTCCTCAGAATCACTATCCCGTATCTCACCACCATTATCATTTATGTCCCAATCTTCATCATCAGTACCATAATTCATATAGTCATTGTTAACATTGCAAATTGGACTTTCTGTACATGTAAATTGGGTGCCAGCAGCATCCAGCGGATTATTGCTCCCAATTCCTGAAGTTCGATGAAAATGACTTTCAACCATTTGAGGATTTATAGGTCTTGACGTTTCTGCCTCGTTGTATCTTCTTCCTGGTATTGAGTTGGTGGCAATCGGAAAACCGATACGCCTGCTAACCTCAGCTCCACAATCTTTCACAATCTTATCCACATAAATCTCTTTAACATCAATATTTTTTATTCCCATCAAACCAACAACACCAAGATCGGACATGATACGTATCTTTTTAATTTTACTACTTGTCGCACTTTGTAGTAAATAATGTATACGAATATCCCACATTCTCCTATCAATACCAGCCTCTCTGTACACAATATCGACTAATGATGAAAAACTATTATTACTGTGAACCCCATATATGATCGACTCCCCTCCTACGTAATTACATCCATTCCACTCTCCGTCAAAATTGATTACAATTGTTTCTTGAGTCATTCCTGTAACGTTCAAATAAAATAATAAATCAATCTCATTTCAATTGGGCAACATTACAAAATACAATCTTATAATCAACTTAATTTATTATTTTAAATTAACTGTAATCGATTTTTCAGTACGGTTTTTCAGTGCCACTGGAAAACCGTTCGGTTTTCCAGTGGCACTGAAAAACCGAACGGTTTTCCAGTTTTTGCTTCGTTTTTAGCCACTGAAAAACCGATCACACAAAAATCGATCGGTTTTTATCGATTTTTCTGTGATCGGTTTTTAACAGAAACCGATTTTTATCCCTGCAAATCTTCAATGTCTGACTGAAAAACCGAAATCGGTTTTTCAGACGCTATTCGCCCCTGAAATACCGATCGATTTTTTAGTTTTTCACTGAAAACTGATCGGTTTTTCAGATCGGTTTTCACTGACTGAAAAACCGATCGGTTTTTCAAGCCACTGAAACTGAACACCGATCGGTTTTTCAGTCCTGAAAAACCGATCGGTTTTTCAGTCCTCAAAAACCGATCGGTTTTTCATTCCTGAAAAACCGATTATCACTCACGAAAAACCGATTTCGTCGCAGCTTCTGCAGTTTCCGTCGCATTTTCAGATTTCCATATCCATCAAAACCAATACAATCTTACAGCCCTAAACCATGCAAATATGAACTAAATAACCCAAAAACTAACAAATAAACATATACATTACCTTTGATCACCAAATTCTTCAACAATCAAATCCTTCAATGGATGCCACTAATGTTCAAAATCCTTCAATGGATATTGTGAGGAAGAAGATGAAGAGCAAATATAGACACTCAAACTCAAATCTCAGAAATCATCAATGCAAAAGTAGGTAGAGGAGAAATATGGAGTTTTTAGGAGGAAGATGAAGGTTAGTTTTGTAATTTTGAGTGGAAGATGAAGGTTAGTTTGGTGATTTAATCTTAAGGGTAATTTCGTAATCTTGGGTATATAATAGAAATAGTTTGTTTGAGAGGTCAAAAACAAATTTGATTAAGAATTGGGGTAAAAACAAAATTTCTCATTATATTTGGGTAAAATTTCATTATTTTTTCTCATTTAATTTTTTTTTCAATTCATTTATCCTCTTTACATTAAATATATCTAACTTTATAATTTGTTTGAAAAAATTCATTTACTTACATATCATATTAATTATTTATTATAGCACAAGACAGGACATACTTATATATAAATGTAAGATACCAATAAAAAATATAATTCTAATTGTAACTTTCATTATATACATTCAAATAAAAATTTCATTTTTTAACACCATAAATGACATGATTTATCTTATAATATTTTTTTGTTTTCATTTATTTAATAATCTCCTTAGTCTCTACTAAATTTACTTATTATTTTCAAGAATTTTTTTTATAATATTATAATATCGTAGTAGGTGTTGACTGATACGATTTTTGTCTCTTTAATTTGAAAGTGATTTTTGCCTCTTTAATTTGAAAGTGATATGAAAGGACGTAAAATTTTATAAAAAAATTGTTATGTATTAAAATAAATGATTATTTTTTAATAAATAGTATTATAATATTATATTAAACAAAATAATTTATGCAAATTTGGGCCGCAAATGGCCTACAGTAATACAGTACTTATAAAATCCTGAAATTTGGATGCATTATTAAAAATGGCAGCCCCGTCACGCTACCAAAAGACTTTTCCTTCTTTATCCCAAAAAGACATTTTTACAATTCTCAAATATACTTTGTTCAAAAATTTTTTTCTTAAAATATGGTTTTAATATTCACTATCATCGTGCCCGCCAATAATGTTGAATAATTGGCTTTAGTAAAGTAAATGAGGTGTCTAGGCATTAGAGTCACTTTTTCTCCTATTGTTATTGCTTGTATTTGCTTTACAATAATTTCACATGGTAACCGAGCAGTGGACGCATTACTAGAGTTTTTTATTTTCCTTTTACTCTTTTCTACTGAATGAAAAAACCCTTTTTGTCATTTTAGTTTATCAGATCTCAAATATTGTGATTTCATCAACCAAAGGATTTATTGCCTAACTTGTTGTGTTCTCTTTTGTTTGATTCCCATCATGTTTCTTCAATTTTTCAATAATTGAATAAATTATTTACAGATAATACTTCATTTTCATTTAGTATTTGTACATACACATACATAACAGTACATAATTCAACCTCATCTTATTTTAATTGCTTGCAATATTATTGTCATTTGATATACTTATAAACTAGAAATAGAAGCAAATTCACTCCTATTAAACGCAAAATGTGTGTTTACTAGTCAAAAATAAAATGAAAAGGAATTAAATTTTAGTGGAAAGAGAATGAAAAGCAATCGAAATTAAGTTACAAGTTTTTATTCAAGTGTTTATTAACTTTTAGCAATTAGAGATGGAATTAAAATTAATTCTTTTTCTTGTGTTCACTAAATTAAGTAATAGGAATGAAATAAAATTAATTACAAAAATATCCAGTAAATTAAAATGGACTTTAGTTTTATAGCTTCTACAATTTATGAATTCTAATACAACCAAAATTCACACAAATTTTAATATACCTCTTGGTAGTTTTATTTTGCATTAATTTAAATAATAAATATGAGAATTCATTAACTCAACTATAATTCCACCCTCCAAAATCTCTAGCATACTAGAGAAACCCCAAAACACATCTTAAACCTAAATTTACAAAATCAATTGATCAATTTAATATTATTTTTTTGTATGTGTGTTATTTTGTCAATTTTCATCAAAATCAATTTGTGATTTTAACCATAAAATAATTCATATAAAACTATGTTGAATTGAGAAGAGAATCAAAATAAAAAATAAAAAAATAAAAAAACCCAAAAAAGTATATTAATACAATAATTTTGAAAAATAAAACAATGAATAAAATCAAGTATGCATGTACTGTTTTTATTTTATAAGTTATATTATTGGCTTCATTATAATTGTAGGGAGATATAAAGAAGACAATGAGTTGAAAAAATTATTGAGAATAATAAACAAAAAGCACAATATAAAAAGACATACATATGTGTGTGTATTTGTAATTCTTTTTATTAATTTTTTTTAAAATATTTCCTTTTTATTAAAATTGATAGATGATATCTTTGTAAAAACCGCATAAATTCCTTTTTTATTAGTGTAAATAGTCAATCTATAATAATTGTTGGGAGGTAAAATTCGTCGAGCAGCTTCCAAGAATCTAGCAGCTTACACCACAAGTCGAAGAAACCGAGTGCATGATCTTGACATCAGGGTGGTGATGGTCCAAGACATTACCATGCTCAAATTAGAATGCGAAATAAAACTGTATGAAGAAAATAACTTTTGACAAAATAACAAATATAAATAACACAAATTTTGGGAAAATCAAATTTTATTATAAGAGAATAATAGTAGTCTTCCCACATTATTTGTCCAAAATCACATTTAAATTATGTATTAAATGAGATTTAACTAACACATCACCATATATATCATCTCATAATTTATATAGATGTTGCAACTTATATATCATATTATTTGATAATAATTTTGGACAAATAATAAGAAAAACCTAGAATTATTCATTATAAAATAATCATTTTAATCTCTTATCGAGTTCCTTCGCTTGAGATAATTTATGAAAATTTTGAACTTCTTAACCCTATAAAATTTAAATTTGTATGATGTTTCAAATTTTGGTAAAAATCATGTTTCTCTCTACTGTAAATGATAGGACCCTCTCAGATTCCTATCTTGAATTCGAGAAGATCCTTTCATAGTTGGAAGATTGTACGAATTCTAAACTCTTTCAATTAAAATCATTTAGAAAGTTTAATAAAATATAGGGTGGTTTAATAAAATTTTAGTAGTATAACAACTATTTGTTGAAGCAATTCCATTTGGTGACAAAACAAATATACACTTTTAAAATTCATTTCAATTCCCAACTACTTAAGACCTCCGGCCCTACTCTCAATTCTCATTCCAACACAAGTAATGTCATATACCTTAAAATATATAATAAGTTTGATTATAATGCTCATAGTATCACAAGTAAAAGTTTATGCAAATTAATAAAAGTTTGAGATACTTGACATCATTAATGCATATATGTATATGCAAAAACAAATATGCTAGTATGTGTTATGCAATGATTAAAATACATGTAAATAGTATCAAAACACGATTTGCATGCATCACTCGCTTGAATGATCCACATTTTCCTGTTCGGATGCTTCCTTTAAGATCTAACCGATTTTCGGAAAATGGTTTTGAAATGAAAAAGGGTGAGCACTAACGCTCAGTAAGTAGATATAATTTTCAGAAACCAAATGAATCATTTGTAGCAAAAGTTAATGTAATATAAAACATATAAGAATATAAAGTCTAAATAATTCTTATTTAATAATAATTAAAACTTGTTACTAAATTTTCATTTGTATAACTCCACATTATAATAGCTAGAAACATTTGCATGAATTATATTTAGATATGATTTTAGATTCGTAATCTACACCAAATTAGTACCTAGAGAATTATGTCATACGTGGTGGAAATACTCATCATACACGCAGAGAGCAGTGGATAACTCTGTTATTCACATGCTAAATGACTCAATGACTCTCTCTCAAAATCTCAATGACTTTTTTGACTTATGCCAAGCATTTGTTAGGCAACTATCTCGGTCTTACTCACGTGATGCCAATCTGACTATTAGAGGGGAGGGTATACTTTGGTGTTTTAAAAATATTTTTTTTTTCTACTTTCAATTTTTTGCAAGTATAATTCCCAATGCATTTTGTAAAACTTTCTAAATTAAATATTAAGTTTCCAACAAAATCTCATCCATGCATATATACAAGAAAAAGTCATAGTTTCTTATGCAAATTATAAATCATTCTATAAAATTCACAAATCAAATAATTAATTCCTAAACCGTAAAGTATACTTTAAAATCATTAGACATAATCTTAAATCCCTAAATTATAAAGCATATTTTAAGATTTCGAAACAAAATCCATACCTCATAAATCACGAATTATCTCTTAAAATTATAAAAAATAATCTAAAGTTTATAGATTATAAGTATATTTTTAAAAATTTCAAAACATACTCTAAAATTCATACCTCATACAACATATATACTAAATATAATACATCTTCCTCAATTCATGAAACATACTTCAAAACCTTAAAACATATTTCAAAATTCATAGATCACAAAGCATATTTAATTCTCAAAAATAATAAAAATTGAAACGTAATAAAAATATTTCTATAAATCAAGTTAAGAGAAATCATCTACTCATTAGTTTACTTCCAAACTCTATAGAAGTCCACTTGTACTTGTTTTCTCTTTATATCGCTTTTCACCTAAAATAACATCAAAAATGTATTTAGAATCTATAAAAACTAAATTAAGAAAATTGATTCTGAATTGGAACTAGTTTCACACCACAAATTCTTCTCTAAACTTCCTTGAATTTCTTCTCATTTTCTTCTTTCCCCTTCTTTCTTTCTTCTCCCTTTCCTTTGCTTTTTTCTTTCTCCTTTAGGGGTGGTTTTGGCTAGGATGAAAAAAATGGGTGGAGTGGCTTTTTATTCATATATAATCATATATATATATATATATATATATATATATTCATGCATGGTCATACACTTAGCTCTCTCTTCCACAACTCATTTTTTTCATCCAATTAAAATCTTAAAAAGTGTCTTTTGCCATTTCTAATCTTGTCATTTTCCATAACATTTTATTTTCGTTCTTACTCTCTTATGTTTCTTTCTTTTTTCATAAATTGTCCTTCAAAAATTTCATAATTCGTTCTCTTTTTACGGTGGACAAATTTACTCCTCTCACTTTCTCCTTTATCAATGTTTGACTTTAAGTGAGTGTATTTAGAAAAATAATTGGGTTATGCTAGTTTCTAATTGGGCTCACTTGAATTACTTTTTATTTGAGCTCTTTAATTTAAGTTTCTAGTTGAACCCGACCTAAACTTCATTAAGATATATATATATATATATATCACATATTAGATCGGTTCATATTCGTGATGTTACAGTAAAATTTGAACATTTTTACCCCATAAATATTTAACTTATGAGTAGATTTGTTTTCTAATTTCTTATCAAATTTATTTTTTTACTTTAAAAGAAAAAAAAAAAAAAACAAATCTATTGTTTTAGACATACCCAAGGGCTTCCTCAAAGGAGCTGCTTTTTAAATTAATTTTCTTCATCCATCTGAAGATGAATAGTAGAGATGAGATATGATGAAATTTTAATATAATTTATTTAATTTTTTTAATTAATTTTCATAGCCCATTTTGAAGATCCAATGAATTTTTATTGTTATTTTTATTTAATTTATTTTAAAATTTATTTCAGGCATAAAGGAGATTATAGTCTTTTTATCTTTTTACCACAAAAACCATTGACTTTAACGGTTAGTGTGTAACCGTGAGTAGTCAAATTATAATAAACTTATAAAATTTATTTTGTTTGAAAAATATTTCAGTTAGATAGTTAATTTATAATTTATTTTTAAAATAAATTCAGGATAATGATAATTATAAGATGATAACATATAGCATAAGAATAGATATAATAATAAAGAGTAGCAAGGTCCGAGTTTGAGAGGAAGAGAAAGAGCTTTGCCATTGAAACTGATTGATAAGTATCAGCTGACAAAAACAATTATTACTTATTAAATTGAGTCTAATTTCAAAAATTTCATTATCGATCATGATTTAGTCCTTTGATAATGTTGAAAAAGTAACTTTGAGAGGTTGAAAATTCCACATTTTTTTTTTCACACGTGGACTTCAACTTTTTGCTAATTTTTCTAAAATCAGTCAGTCTAGGAAATTTCTGCCATGTTCATAAATTTTTCTTCAAATTGTGTTGTAAAGCTCTCTTCTAAACTCAGGAGGCAGACCTGGTTGCCTTTCATTAATTGAATTTTTACTATTTGTATTGATAGTAAGTAAAATATGAACAAAATAAAATTATTGTGATGAATTCTATTATTATAAATACATATTCATGGACATGGGATATTATATGACAAGGGGATATTATATGATAGACGTATGGAAGCACCTCAAATCTAGTTTAATACATAAATTTAACTTCAAAAAAATTAAAAATTTAGAATTAACATATACATATTGTCGACGTATAAATCTGGTCAACCCAAGTTCTTCAACCCAATATTGTAATTAACACAAAACAAAGTAAGAACAGAAGAGGCAGAGAGAAAGAACAGAGAATGCAAAGAGATTTTTACGTGATTCGGTCCAAAAATGTGACGACCTGGGTCCCCTACCGGGGTATTGTCTACTTTGGCCCGAGATCGCCCCGTACAGCCTCACGGTTTTGTCCCTTGGAATGATATTCCAAAAGGCGCATCAACAAGTCTCAAAGTCATCCCACTTATATGGCTTTCCTCGGATCTGTATTCTACCAATGTGAGATTCGGGGTGTTACAACTCCCCCCACCATTGCGTAGAGTCGTCCCTGACTCTTATACCAAATAAAAGACTTAGTGCGTTAGATTTACCGTGCGTAGGTTGTTCATTAGGGCTTGAAGTGAAGACAAAGACATTGTACCTGCAGTTTGCTCACGAGTCACATCCTACTTCATTTTTGGTATAGTCATCTTTTGCATCATATGTGTACATTGGTATGGGCATCACTACGTCATGTATATTTCTCGAAAACTGTAATTTTTGCAAATACAAATTTGTATTAAAAATTTATCGCTTGTTGTAAATGAGGTAAATTATTCACTGAAAAAGGTTTTATATGATATTATTTCTGTAAAGTTTTGAAATATTAAAATAAATATTCATTATAAAATATGTGTGTGTTGAATTGGTTTGGAAATGGACGAGATGTCTGAAAAAGGAAGTTGAGAAATGAATTGGTTTAGAAGTGCATTTTTTTTTTTGCAGGTTTAAATTTTGGATTTTCAGAAAAATAGAGGAAACTCTACTGGATTTTTGTTAAAATATAATCAAAGTTTTTGAAAAAGAAATTTTAATGAAAAGAATTTAAAAATATAGAAGGGTAACATGCTACGCCTCAATCCTTGTACGGACGGGGACATTGGGGTATGGGTGCTACAAAAAAGATGTCTACTCTACGACTATTCTCTGGTTATTTTGGCAGAGAGACGACATGTTATATCCCTCTACCCATTTTTTTTACAATGAACTTCAACCTCTATTTATAGAAGGGATACTATAGTTTGTATACAATACAAATAAGAAATAATGTAATATTAATTATACTTCCCAAAACTAGTACCCATCAGTGTAGGGTCAAATCACGTAAAAATAGGATCTTGATATTATCTCCGTACTGGGTAGTTGAGTTTTCCTTAAATTAGGCTATTGCCTTTCTGGAAAGATTATCTCACCGTGCACGCCACACCACGAGCTGGATCTCGCTCTGGGCGACCTGGAGGTAGGTGTTAAGTAGCTCTGACCATGACTAATGATTTGAGAGCTTATCTATATGAGCTGAGATCATGTTTGCACGAGCTGAACATTTGGTACGTTGAAGGCTTGTATCTACGAGCTGTTTGTAGGATGATACGAAAGCTTACTTCTACGAGCTGGATGTTAATATAATGGGCTTTTGTCTGTTAGGTTGATTCATTGGATCAGTTTATTGGGCTTTTATCAGACCATTCAGGCAGTCCTAAATTTATCCATAACACACACACACACACACACACACACTCATATATATATATGGGTTATTATTAATTTACCCTCTGGAATCGAAAATAATATCAAACTATCCCTGGTTTTGAAAATAATGGCTAAAACAACCCAATAGTTGAATGAAATAGTAAATCAGACAATAAAGTAACGGATTCGTTAGTTTGAAGGGTAAAAATGTCATTTGGAGTTGATAACATTAACAAATGACAGCTATTTACCATTTATTAAGATTTTAATTAAAAGAAAAAGGAAAAAAAAAAAAACTCTCTCTCATCAGTCATCACCAGTCATTACTATCTCTCATCGCCACAACTCTCTCCTCTCTCTACTATTACTCTCTCTGTCTCACACATCTCACCCAAGCACCATCACCATTCAAAAACCTAACCCATCACCACTCAACACGCCACCCTACCCCATGGCTACCGCCCTCATTTTACGCCGCCGTCGAGTCTGATTATACAAGTGGTGATGCTAGTTTGTTTTTTGATGGGATCTTCGATGTGGTGTTCACGGCACACTGGTTCGTGGAGGAGATGGAGAGGACGGCGAGGAATGAAAGGCTGAGTGCTGTTGCGTCGAGTGGTGCGACGGTACAGAGGTAGATTAGATCTTGCGGGCGCTGTTCCCGACGCGGTTCATGGAGGAGATGGAGAGGATGATAAGAAACGGCGGGCTGTGTGTCGTCGTGGTCGAACGGTGTGACGGTACAGAGGTCTATTAGATCTTGCGGGCGCTGTTCCCGACGAGATTCGTGGAGGAGATGGAGAGGACGGTCAGAAACGGCGATTGTATGTCATCGTCGTGGAGCGGTGTGGCGGGGCTGAGGTGGATCTGTAGGCGTTATTCCTGGGTTTTTTGATTACTGGATGAGTGATTATTGGGTTTTGTGGGTTTGATGTTTGAGATGAACTTTTGATGTAATTGTGGGTTTGTTGTAATTGCAGAGATTACTGGGTTTTATGCATCTGAAATTTTGTTTATTGTGTTTGATGTAATTGGATGAACTTCGATGTGTGTTTTCTTATCATTTTTTTTGGTTTGATGTGTGTTGTTGTGCGATAATGAAATATGTTTAATTATTTTTTTGTTTAATGTAATTTTAGTTTTTTCTTTAATGTAAATTTTGAAGATCTGACATAAATCTCTTAACTTCAAAGTTTTTTAATGCCCAGATCTTCATCTTTTTTGTTTTAATTTATTTTTTAATTTTAAATAAAAATACTGAAATTTTTTTTGTTAAATAAAAAAATTTATTTAATTTTTATTTAATAATTTAATTGTTTTAATTAATCTCTGGATAGATAGGTGTAATGATTTTTTTTTTATTTTTTTATTTATTTTTTATTTAATAATAATTTTTTTTTTATATTTTAATTTAATTTTTTTAATTCATAAGGGTGTTTTGGTCTTTTAATATTTTTTGTCACAAAATTACTAAAATTTAAATGAAAACCGCTTTTGGGAGATGGTAGGAGGGGGGGGGGGGGGGGGGGGGGTGGTTTGACTAATATTTTTAAAAGTTTAGATAAACTGAGGTTATTTTCATTTTGGTTGGAGGGGGGGGGGAGAGGGGTTTTAGGATTATCCCTATATATATATATATATATATATATATAATTAGAAGTCAGAAGAAGAGACTTGCAATTGAAACTTGGATATTGAATGGAGGGTATCTTTGGAATTTGATCCTTTAGCCCATTTTATCAAATTAAGTCTGCCTTTTGTTAAAAAGAAAAAATAAAAATCATCATAATGTTCACCAATAATGTTGAAAAATTGGCTTTAATAATGTAAAAGAGGCATTCTAGGCATTAAATTAACTTTTTCTCCTACTATTTTTCCTTGTATTTGCTTTACAATAATTTCACACGGTAACCAACTAGTGGACTCAATAGTAGAGTTTTTGATTGTCTTACCCTTTCATTATTTTGGTTCATCAGATCTCAAAATTGTAATTTCATCAATGGGAGGACTCATTACCTAGCTTATTGTGTTCTGGTTTGTTTGATTCCATCTATGGTTCTTCAATCTTTTAACAATTGAATTAACGATTTAGGGATAATACTTCATTTTCATTTAGTATTTGTACATACATAAATAACGGTACTTAATTCAACCTCATCTTGTTTTAATTGCTTGCAATATTATTATCATATGATATACTTGATAAATTAATAATAGAAGCAAATTCACTCCTATGAAACACCAAATGTGCATTTACTAATCAGGAATAACATCCCCATAACTTTCATAAATTTCTAATTGTAATTTTCATTTTATACATTCAAATAAAAATTTTATTTTTTTAACACCATAAATGACATAATTTATCATATAATATTTTTTGTTTTCATTTATATAAGAATCTCCTAAATCACTACCAAATTTACTTCTGATTTTCGGGAACTTTATTATTCTTTCTGTTTAATATTATTTATTTTATTATATAATATTATAATGTTGTAGCAAGGGTTGGCAGACACGGTTTCTATCTCTTTAATTTGAAAGGGACATAAAAGAAGGTAAAATTTCATAAAAAATTGTTATATATTTAAATAGATGATTTTTCTTAATAAATAATATTATAATATTATATTAAACTAAATAATTTATGGAAACTTGGCCTGCACACGGTACTTATAAAATCTAGACATTTGGATGCATGATTGTCCATGAAAAATTGTCCAGAGCCCAAAGAAAAAATTAGCCCCTTCCCGCTTTTTCTTGATATGGGACCGGCTCCGGCCACTGAAACGCTCTTCCATTTCATACTAAAAGACCTTTTTTTTTTTTTACAATTCTCAAAATATATTTTTAATAATCAATTCAAACTTCACAATCTAATAAAACAGGTAATTACATAAAAGTACCCTAACATTTACTATAAGTCTAGCCATCATGTCAGTTTATCACTTAACATTTAATGCTGAATTAAGCATATTAAAAGATTTTTATTTATTTTTTTAAATGGTCAAACCACTTAAAACAACCAAAAAATCACTGAAAAAAAAAGTAATATTTTTTAACTTTCACTTAATACAAAATCACTTAATGATTTTATAAATATATTATTCCAAGTTTATCCTTCCAAAAACAATGTGTTTCTAAGTTTGTCTTAATTTTACATTATACAATGTTCTTTTAATACTTTAACAAACAACATTAAAAAATAAAAATTCTAAACATCTTAACATCAAATTTTCTTATAACTGAATTATTATATTTCTCCAATCAAATTTCTATAAGAATCTTTATTTATAAAATGTTTATGCAACAATTATGAGACCAAATTCCAAGTCATTTTGTTTAAGTATTTGATTATTCTTGTTTAATTATAGTAGAGAATATATATTACTTTACAATTTCAACTTTTATTGTAATAATAATTTAATTTAAAATCAATTTATTTATTTTTATTTAAATATATAAATTTAATTGACTCTACTATTATAATTAATCTTATTTTAATTATGAATAAAAAAAATATTATATATATATTAGTTACAATTTCAACTTTTGTTGTAAAAATAATTCAATTTAAGACTATTTTATTTATTTTTATTGAATATATAAATTTAATTGACTCTACTATGATAATTAATTTTATTTTAATTATGAAAAACAATATTATATATATAAGTGTTTTAATATTTGTTAAATAATTTACTGTAATTGTTTATATCACATTAAATAAAGTTACATAACAACTAATAGTAAAAAAATATAAATGTCAAATTACTAGTAATCAGAAAATTTTAACTTTGAAAAACAAACAAGATTATTATACATTCAGAGTTAAGAAAAAAAAAAAAAAACAAACATGTCTATCAGATTTCAGATTTTAGTCACTATTCAGTTTTCAGTCTTCAACAACACTATTCGGTCTTTAGACAAAAAAACAAACGACCCCTTATTATATGTGAGTCAGCTTGGCTGGTTTTACGTTAGCTGGTTTTGATTAACATCCACTAAACAAAAGTGTAACACTCCGAGGATTAATTAGTCGTTTCACATATTAAAATTATTTTGCCCAATAAAAAGCTGCCACATCACACTTAAATTTTAATATAATTTTTATTATTAATTATATTGTTATTAAAATTAAAAATATTTTTCCAATAATAGCTTTTTTTAAAAAATATTCAAATAAAAACAAAGAAACCTTTTTAGTTCTTCAATATCTAAAACAAATCCATATTTTTTATCAACACAAATCCAGATCTTATTAAGTACACTCATATTTTTGTTTTTCAAATTGGTGGCCAACAAAATATAAATAAAATAAAGTTATTGTGACGAATTCTATTACTATAAATGCATATTCATACTTCATAGATATAGGATACATATATACATATATGAGGAAGGGGATATTATATTATATTATATTAAAATAATAGGCATATGCAAAAAACTCAAATCAAGTGCAATACATAAATTCAAATTCAGAAAATTAAAAATTAAAAATTAACATAACAAATATATAATTAGAAATAAGAAGAAGAGACTTGGATATTAAACAGGGGGTATTAAACAAATATATAATTCATGTCAACCAATAATGTTGAAAAATTGGCATTAAAAAATGTTGAAATAAATCGTTGAAGGAGGGCATCAAATTTGGTGAAACAAGAGAAAAATTATGTACTAGATCTAGCTGGATTTTATTTCAAAACCAAAACCAACTTTAATTTACCCTATCAATTGAACCATTTAAAAAATCTTGATATAATTGGAATTTGATTGAATTGGATTAAATTAATTTAATATTATAATAAACTGATTATTAAATAATATGTAATGAATTAATTTGTTTTCTCTTTTTTGTGAAACAAGTAGTGAATTAATTTTTAAATAATTTAATATAAATAATAAATAAAATACAAATTAATTAAAGATATAGTAATATAAAAAACTCCCACTTGTTTGGGATTTGCTAAATTCACCAAAATTATAGGTTTATGAACCTCATACAAGTGGAGTTTTATATGAAACTCACATGGAATTTTTTCTCTTCACCCTTGTTCCCAAGCCCAGGTGACTTCCAGGGTACCAAATGGGCCTAATATATTTGCTTTTCAAAAGTGATTAAATAAAATATAGATTTGCTATTGTCACCATTTCCCTTGCCTCTACTTAGAGTGTAAGGTTCGAGAACTCCTCCCATCTATGTGTGAGTTATGTTTGCGGTACCTTTTCACTTATGTATATGTCTCTTCTCTCAGTTTATGAGAATTTGTTTCAAAATATGTCTTAAAGTATTTATCAACGGGTTTAAAATGTAATACATTCATACTTGTAATGATTATTTATTTTGAAAAAAAAAAAAAAGGTTGCATTATATCTGAATTCGTGTATACATCCATAATTTATTAGTAATGAATACTTAGAATGCGGAATCAATTAAAATCGAGGAATGTGAATGAATGATTGCGGTTGTTCAAAAGCGTAATGTGTTGGCCGACAAATAAATTTGAGCTCACACGGTTTTTGTCTTTTTATATTGAAATTGAAGCCCAAAGGATTATAATACAATGAAAAATGGACCTTGTTTACTGCTTTCTTATTTTTTAGTTTTACAAAGTGGAAGAGGTGATGTGCTATCAAAAAATAAAACATTAAAAAAAAAAAGTGGAAGAAGTGATGCATCATTGCTATGGGACCGCCACTATGACTTTTCTATTATTCTTAAAATATATTTTAAATAAATTACAAAATTCTATTGAATTAACTATATCATTTAATTTTATTTGCAATATTTAAGTAAGTTTATATTCGGTTCAATTTACAAAATTACTTTTAGCAAACAATACCAAATATGTTTTTGTATATTAAAATAATCATTGTTTTAATTTGAATATATTTTGAATTTTTAAAACTGATGCACTGGAGATTCCTTGAAAGCTTCTTGGTTCATAAATAAAATTGATTTGCAAAAAAGTATAATCAATATTCACAAATATAAATGAAAACTAAGCGCATCGTCTTCTGTTCTGTTTTTTTTATTAGGAAGTATTAAGCTAGCCAAATTATATTTATATAATTCAACTTTTGTCTCAGTAAATTAGAAAGTTTATTAAACAAAAGCAAGTTCTCACTTTTCCCCAGTATAAAAACATGCAGGATATGTCAGCATTTTCACATTGAAAAAACTCAGTCTCTGCTATCTTAATTATCTTCAAAGCACCATTTCTCAACCATGGCCGATGCAATTGTTTCCGTTGTCTTGAAGGAACTGGCTTCAATCACTCGTCAACAGATTCAAGAAGAAGTTACACTCGTACGTGGTGTCGGCAAAGAAGTAGAAAGGATGACTAGCAATTTCCAAGCCATTCAAGCTGTGCTCGTTGATGCAGAGCTCAGGCAAGTGAAGGAGACAACTGTCAGACTCTGGCTAGATAAGCTCAAAGCTGTATCCTATGATGCAGAAAACGTGTTGGATGAGTGGAACACTTCCAAGCTGAAGCAGCAAATTGAGAGAGCTGAAAATGCTCTTTCTCTTAGGAAGAAGGTATGTTCCTTCTTTCTCTCTCCTTGCTTCTGTTTTAAGCAAGTTGTTTTGCACCGTGACATAGCTCTTAAAATAAAAGAAGTCACCGAGAGGCTGGATGATATTGCTATAGAAAAAGATAGGTATCATTTTTCAAATAGGAATGTTGAACTACCTCAACGAGTAGAAAGTATCTCGTTCATTGAAGAGTCTGAGGTATATGGTCGAGATAAGGAAAAAGATATTTTGGTAAGCAAGTTGTTGTGTGAGGGTAGTGATGAGATAAGGGGCATCCATATCATCTCTCTTGTAGGGATGGGAGGAATCGGGAAAACAACTCTTACTCAACTTGTTTATAACAATGATGAGATAAAGAAGAATTTTGACAAAAGAATTTGGGTATGTGTATCAGATCCTTTTGATGTGTTAAGGATTGCTAAAGCAATTGCTGTAGCTCTAGAATGGCCAGCCTCTGATTTAGTTAATTTGGAATCTTGTGTACAAAGGATTTATCAATCCATTAGAGGAAAGAAATTTCTTCTTATATTGGATGATGTGTGGACAGAAGACTACGATGAATGGAAACCATTGCACCATTGTTTAAGAAATGGTTTTCATGGTAGTAGAATTTTGGTTACCACACGTAAGCAAGCAGTTGCTCATATGATGGAATCAAATGATGTTATCCCAATTAAGGAGTTATCTGAAGAGTATTGTTGGTTGATGTTCAAGTCAATAGCATTTTCTGGTAGATCTGAATTGGAGTGCAGAGAACTAGAAGATATTGGTAAGGAAATCGTGAGTAAGTGCAAGGGTTTACCTCTGGCAGCAAAGACCATGGGGAGTCTCCTGCGCTTTAGGAAAACTAGTAATGAATGGAAAACTATCTTACATAGTGAGTTGTGGAAACTTGAAGAGTTTGAGAAAGACATTTTTCGTCCTTTGATGCTCAGTTATCATAATTTACCTCATATGGTTAAAAGATGTTTCTCATATTGTGCCATTTTTCCAAAGGATTACCAATTACATAAGGAGGAGTTGATTAAGTTATGGATGGCTCAAGGTTATTTAGAATTAGAAGGAAATACGAATATGGAGATGATAGGTGAAAAATATTTTAATATTTTAGCGGCACATTCCTTCTTCCAAGAGTTCATAAAAGATGATATTGGTGATATCAAAGGATGTAAGATACATGATTTAGTACATGATTTTGCTCAGTTTGTCACGAAGAATGAATGTCTTGCACTAGTTAACAAAGATTTTAGAGAATCAATCATTAACATTTCAATTGAGAAAGCTCATCATTTAATGTCTATGGCTGATGAAAATGGTTCATTTCCTATCTCCATTTGTAATTTCAAAAAATTGAGGAGCTTCTTGTTTAAATCTCATACAGGCAGGTATTCGATTGAAAGAGTCTTGCACAATTTATTGGGGCAAAATACATGCTTAAGGGCATTAGCATTGAGCGGAATTTACGAGTTGGATATGATGAGTGGTGCAGAACATTTTTATAGGATTAAATTTGAAAAACTTCCAAGAGAGATAGGAAAGTTAATACATTTGAAGTATCTTAACTTAAGTAATAATTTGGGATTAAAAATGTTACCAGAAGTATTATGTGAATTATATAATTTGCAAACCTTGAATGTTCTTGGTTGTAGGAATCTTAAGGAACTACCTCGGGGGATGGGAAAGTTAATCAACCTAAGACATTTGGTAAACCGCTTTACTAGTTCTCTAACATACATGCCAAAAGGACTTGAGAACTTGACATGTCTTCATACATTAAGTGAGTTTCATGTGAGTGTGGATAATTATGGCAACAGAGCATCTTCACTTGAATGTTTGAATAAATTTCACCACCTCCAAGGAACTTTTAGAATAGCCGGTTTGAGATATATGACAAATGTGAGCGAGGCTCATGGAATAGAACTTAAAAACAAGATAAACATTAGTTTCTTGGAATTGAATTTCAGTGGGTCCCATTTGATAAACAATGAAGCAATTCTTGAAGCACTGCAACCTCCTTCAAACTTACGAGGATTAACAATATCAGACTACGCAGGCAACGTGATGTTACCTAATTGGATAATGTTATTAACCAATTTGAAGAGATTATCTCTAGTTGAATGGATTAAGTGTGAGCAACTGCCTTCATTGGGAAAATTGCCATCCCTTGAATCACTTATTATACATCGGATGAAGAGAGTAAAAAGGGTGGGTAATGAAGTTTTGGGATTAGAAAGTGATGACATTACTTCATCTTCATCAGTTATTGCTTTTCCCAATTTGAAATCTCTCTGGTTTTGGGATATGGAAGAATGGAAAGAGTGGGATTTTGGGATGGTGCATCATAATATAAAAGTCATGCCATCTCTTCGTCGCTTGCATATTGTTTACTGCCCCAAATTAAAGGTACTGCCAAAGCATATTCTTCAGATGGAATCGTTGCAAGTATTGGAGATAGAAATGTGTTATATTTTATCAGAACAGTATAGAAAGGGAATAGGAGAGAACTGGTCTGACATCTCTCACATCCCTAATATTCGAATTGATGGTGAGTACGTGCAAATAAACGGGCATTGAGACAAGCATACATCCAACTCCAGGTACTTTCTTTTCCTCCTCTTTTCCCTTCACTGTTTTTATAATACTTATATGTTTTCCACTTATTGGAAATTGTAAGTTAATTTTAAATTAATTAATTGGTCATAGGTATTTGATTAAGTTTCAAATTGGGTCTTCAAAGGCCTTATATTTTTTCGTACAACCACTTTTAAGGGAAATCAAATTGACATGCCAAGATGTATTGAGAAGAAAGGTAAGGAAGAATGCTCTATTAATTAATTTGAGCATTTTGAGTTGGTGATTTATACTTATTAATGTTTGTAAACTACCAGGTTTGTGCATTACAATGAGAGGTATATTGGATTTGAGAGACATAAATTTCTTACCTTTATGTTTGGGGTTTTATTGCATAAGAAAAGGTAAGAAGAAGAAGAGAGGTATAATGTAGTCAATATTTCCATTCTGATGTGATGAGAAGAGGCGGAGTTTCAATGAGTATACTCTTATGAATTCAAATGTGACGACACTGAAGAGGATTCCCCTGTTCAAAGGTTGTTCACACTCGTAGCACCCCGAGTCTCCTCCCTCAACATGAGGTGCCGGCTGGGTACTAATCTATTCCGAGTGGCATCAACATGGAGTCTCTTTGAGTTATGGTATGATGAAGTCGAAATAAAGTAGTCATTGACTTTAATTTCATATGATTTTCTTGGAATATGTCACGATTGAGGATGTGTGCTTTCGTTGTTTGAAATTATACTATGTTTGTAAAATGTCAAGAATATTTATCTCAAAGTACGTGTTTTGGATTTGGGAGGCATGTAAATTTAAAGAGTCTCGATTTTATTGTTCATACTTAAGACTATTCGTCTTAAATTTTTGTGTGCAGGAAATACAACAGAAAATAGTTTCCATTCTCAAGGGATTCTAATTTCATAGGCTAATAGGTGAACCAGTTAGGATGTGTCTAAAGGAAGAATGAAACAAGACATTTTACACTTAATAATTTCATTCTGATGTTATTAGAAGGACAGAGTTCCAATTGGTATGCTTTCATGCATTCTAGCATGAGAGGCCAAAAGTGGCTTTTCCTGTTCCGAGGTTGTTCAGCTCACTTGTGGCACTCCAAGTCTCTTTGCTCAATAGACACTTGTTCAACACAGATCTTGTTTTCAGTGGCATTGATGTGAACTTCCATCAGTATGGTATAACAGAATGTAGAAATTAACTTTGATGCTTTTAATGTTGGTTAAATGTTGCAGGCCACTATCTTATTATATGCTTATAGATATTTTCCTTGGATGATGTCATAGGTTGTGGATATTATCATTGAAGATTAATGCACTTCAAAGATTCAAAAGTTCAATGATTAAAGTCAAGTGACACTAGTTAAGGAAGAGACTTTGGCTGTCTTATTAAATATACTATCATAAGGTAAGGTTTTATTATTCAAATCTTTGACAATTCCATTCTAATTCTTTTTTTCATCTTTTGTGCTTTTTCATAATTTTTATTTTTAAAGCTTCTTGATTCTGATAATTTTCAGGCATAAGCATAGCATGCCAATGTTATTGTTTGTATATGAACAAAGAGATTGTCATTAAACTTCCTATTGGTTGCAGCAAACATCTATCTGCAAGCATTTGCTACATTTTTAAGTGCATTAAATATATCAATATCTATAAGGATGAAGCCAAGTAAAATTATTAACCATTGGTTGAAGCAGGAACATAATTCACTGTATCCAATCCTCAGCAACCATGGTTATCTTGAGTTCATTTTTGACATTGGTACATAAATTATGAACCAAGTACTTGGCCCTAGATGTAACAACCAATGTATCCTCTGTACATTGCATTAATTCAAAACATGTAATTTGCTGATTATTAAATGTTGTACATGTCAATACTTGATTTGAAAAGCTAACATGTAAATTTTTGAAAAGCTAACATGAAAAAATTTATTGTCGAAGTGTTTTTGGTCGATGGTGGTCTATGGGATATACAGAATAGAAGAGTGAGGCGTGCTTTAGAAGAAGGAATTCTATGTGGATGGAAAATCGGAAAGTTCTTTCGGTTAGAATCAGTTATGGATCTTTAAGAGGCAAGGAATGAATTATGCATTGATTATGATCGTTCCAATAGAGAAAAAACAAAAGGTCAGGTAATTCCATAAGATATGATGTATATTGATTTTATTATGTTCTTTCAAATTGTCTCTTAAGATTTATAAGGCATTAGGTATTATATTTTCATATTGGTGCCAATCAAAAGACTCCAACAACAATATTTTAGTGGCCTATTTAGTAATGTCTTGAAGAATCAATATCTGGTAATGGCATATTGTATTAAATTGGGTAAATGGCCTTTAGTATCCCAGTTATATGATTTTTCTACCTCAAAATATATTTAGATAGTAATTTTTGACAGGTCTTCATAATTGTTTTTGTTTTTTAAACTCTTCCATGCAAAGCTTTCATGTTCTTATCTTTGGACATTATTTGCATTGGAGAAATGCCTTTCAAGGTGAATCAATGGCCTTACCTAGATGCATTGTGAGAAAAAGGTTAAAAAAACTTGATGCCTTATTAATGTTTAATATCTAGCATATTTGGACTTCAGATGCGTGTAAAAAACCATTGTGCTTGGTGTTTTGCAGCATGTTTGTCAAGTGAACATTAGAGGAAGTGCCCATTGGAAGGATGGAAAAAGAAGCTAGCCGATGTTGCAGGTAGGCAAGAGGTGTGCTTTAGTTGGAGGGAATTTGGCACAGTTGGCTCATATCAATGGGTGGGCTGCTATCGTTGTGAATGGATGCATGAGAGATGTAGATGAGATCAATGCATGTGGAATTGAGGTGAGAGCTTTAGAGGATCTCATCCTATGAAATGGACCAGAGAAGGTTTCACTTGTTCCAATGTTGTTGATGCTAGTCCTCTCTGAGTAGTTGCTGACTCAGCACAGATCATTCTGAGTGGCATCGTAGTGTACTTCAGTTGAAGGTATTACAGAGTTGATGTAAAGTAGTAACTATCTTTAATTTAAATACAGTGTAAAAGATTGTGAGCCATATTCCTTATCACCTTCTTTACTTTCAGATTTCTTACTAAGAATATGTGACAGCTTATGGATCTTTTTAGTGAAGCTTAACGTGCGTTGTTCTTTAAAGAATCAAAGACAATGACACTAGCTAGGCAAATGGCATGAGGTCTCTTATTAAATATGATGTTGGAAGGTATGCCTTGATTATTCAAATCTTTGACAATCTGTCTAGTTGTTTTATTTTCTTTTTCAGTCTTATCATGCTGTTTTCTGTTCTTTTTCTTTTTCTTTTTCTTTTTCCCTTTTTTTCATAATTTTTCTGTGCAAAACCTGTTGATTCTGATAACTTTTCATTTATAACCACAGTGTCTCATTGTTTTCTTCCCTATAGTGTCTGATATGTGTAGAATAAGAACCATTTCAAATTGATCACCTTTTGTAGGCTTTAGCAAAAGCTTAATGTCAAAAGCTTGGGGAATTTTGATTTTCTTTTTTCCAGATTCGTGTCTGTAGAAAATCAAATAGGTAACCGGTTGTACAGATCTTATCAATTTTAGAATATATATTTTATTACTTTATCTTTGATTGGTTATTGTATTCTCGGTGTTGGGTAAGTGGACAAAATTATTTAGTTGGAATGCTATTCTACAACAACTAGATTAGTGCAAGAAATTAAATTAGTATATTTGTTGAAAGGAATAAAATTAGATCAAGTTAGTCCATAATTAATTGGTCATAGGTATTTGATTAAGCTAATTTAAATTAATTAATAGAGCATTGTTCAAATTGGATCTTCAAAGGGAAATCAAATTGTTATGCCAAGATGCATTGAGAAGAACGGTAAAGAAGAATGCTCTATTAATTAATTTGGATATTTTAAGTTGGTTATGTGTACTTGTTAATATTTGTAAACTACCAGGTTTGTGCATTACAAGGAGAGGTTTATTGGATTTGGGAGACATGTAAATTTCTTATCTTTATGTTCAGGGTTTTACTGCATAAGAAGAAGCAAGAAGAAGAAGAAAGTTACAATGCAATCAATGTTTCCATTCCAATATGATGAGAAGAAGCACAGTTTCAATAAGTATGCTTCCATGAATTAAAATGAGATAGCACTGAAGAGGATTCCCTTGTTCCAAGGTCGTTCACACTCACTTGTAGCACCCCAAGTCTCCTCTCTTGACATGAGATGCTCGTTTGGCACAGATCTATTCTGAATGGTATGACAAAATTGGAATAGAGTAGTGATTGACTTTAATTTCATATGTTTTTCTTGGAGTATGTCATAGTGGAGGATGTATAATTTGGTTAAGTTTTACTATGTTTATAAAATGTCAGGATTACAAGACGTTTTTTGGATTTGGGAGGCATGTAAATTGAAGAGTCAAGGTGTTGTTGTTCATTGTTTAGACTAATGGCCTTAAACTTTTGGGTACAGGAAATACAACAGAAGTTAGTTTTCTTTCTCAGGGGACTCTAATTTCATAGCCTGATAGGTGCGTTCATAGCCTGATAGATGAAACAAGAAGATTGCACAATCAATAATTTCATTCTGATGTTGCTAGGAGAGATAGAGTTATAATTGTTATGTTTCCATTCATTCTACCATGAGAGGCCAGAAATGGCTTTTCCTGTTCCTAGGTTGCTTATGTTCGCTTGTTGCACTCTAAGTCTCTTCCCTTAATAGACACTTGCTCACACAGATCTTGTTTTCATGGAATTGGCGTGAACTTCCATCGGCATGGTATGACAGAATTGAAGGTAGAGTAGAAATTATCATTGATTTTTTTAATATTGGGTAAATGTTGCAGGCCACATTCCTATTACTTTATTTGCTAATAGATATTTTCCTTGGATGATGTCATAGGTTGCGGTTATTAATTATCACTGAAGATTAATGCATTTTGGATTAAAAAATTCGATGATTTGGATTTGGGAGACATGTAAAAATCTTGCCTAAGAAGAGGCAGTGATAAGATGCTCATTGTTGAAAGTGTTGATCTTACACTTTTGGGTACAGAAAATGAAAACAGCAGTTAGCTAGTTAGATTTCTCAAGGGATCCCAACTTAGAGCTGGATGTCTTCAAAGGAAGATGGAGGAAGAACATAGTACCATCATAGTTTTAGTATTATGTGCCCAGAAGAAGAGAGTTCCTTGGATATTCTATGAATTAATTGAAGCCAGAGAACCCATGAGAGTCTTGCCAGTTCTTCGTTCTTGTACATAGCACCTTGAATCGACGACATCATTATGTGGAAGCTGACATGGTGCCCTACTCCCTCTGGCAGCACTGATGGGGATGTCCCTCAGGTTAATGGTATTAACATATCAAGTTGAAGTAAAGCAAACAGTAATTAGACATTGTTATTACATAAACATGGTAAATATGGCAGGTGACAATAAGTTTCCTTCCTTTGCTTTCAGATCTTCCAGTAAGACTGTAAGAGTATGTCACAGCTTGCTTGTGGATTTTGTTATTTAACTTTCTGCTGAAGGGTATGCTTTGACCTATCAATCCTTCACAATCTTTTTCTGTTGTGTCTATTTTTCTCTTTCTTCTTATTACTTTTTTTTTTGTACCAAGCATCTGTATTTTGCTCATACACTAGACAATCGAATTTCATGAGTGAATCACTATAGTTCCCCAGAGAAAGCAAGTTGTAATGCGTGGATGCGTTGTGAAGAAAGGTTAGGGACAAGTATATATGTGTTCTTGCTAATATTAGCAAAATGGGATGTTCTTTTACTTGCTTCCGATTGTTGACGTGTGTGAGATGCAAACTCGATCAAATTGCACATAGGCATCAAAATATGCTTGTTTATCCATATAGTGTAATAAAATTCTTTATATATTTTTCTTCATGCAGGGCTAATTCTTTGGTTGGAATAACATTTTGATCTTGGAAAAGGGAAGGAAAGAATTTGGCCAGGTTAGTCCTTAAGATTGAAGTTAATATGTTTTCTTATATACATAATAGTTAAAATAGGTAAAATAATACCAACAAGATAACTAAGCTCTTCAAATATGGTGTATAATTATCTTATTATTTGTTTACATTCCAGGATTTTCCTTAGGAATATATGATAGCTAATTGCTTCTATTTTTCATATGCATTAAATGGAACTGCCAAGCACTCAATGCTTGTCAAGAAATTCCATAGATGTTTTGTTGGAGAATCACTTTCAAAAGACAATGTGTTAGCTAAACTGTGCAAGCAGCAATGTATATCTTATTTGATATTCTGAGATAAGGTATTTCTTGATTACTTGATATTTAACAAGCTACGTTGATAACTTCAAGCATGTACAAAGCTTCCTTTTGCCAAAGCTTAAGATTTTGCTTTAATTAAATTTCAATGCAGATGAACATATTAAGAGGAAGCAAATTTTCTTCCTAGGTTCCTTGTGAAGGGTCAAGGACAACTTATGTTGATCAATTTTTGAAATTTTGACTACTTGACAACATCTTATTGACGACGGAAACACAATCTAGGTAACTGAAAGACCTCAATATTGTTGGGATGTTGTGTACATGCTTCTCAATATTTGAAATTATATGATAATTGTTTGGAAATGTTTTAAATCATATGTGAATCAATTCAAAGCTGATGACCAGCAGCAAGTTGTTTTAACTGTTGTATGTATTTTCAGTTGTATATAAAAAAGGTTTAAATTTAAATAAATTCTTTTAGCTTGCCATTTCACAACTATACCAAACATATGCTTAATAGTTGAAGCTTTGGGCAGGTTCTTCATTTTGAATGCTTCTGTGCTATGAACTGCCAAGATGCCTCAGGAAACAAACTAATTCCAATGCTGGTCTGTTACACAATCTTGTTTCGTTTAATGTTGGATGTGTTGTTAATCATGCTTTCGCAAAGTTTGGTCATGTTTATGTCAATTTTAAATCTTAAGCTTCTGTGCCTAATAGATTCACAAATTCTTCTTAAGCTTATTGATATGATTGTTATCATTTGACGATGAAAAGTGAGATCACCGTAGTAACATCCTAATCTATGCTATTTAAATTAATTTGCAGCCATTTATATTGATTGATGCAACTGACTAAAGTTTTTCGCACATGGTAGATCCACACACATGGTCCATTATATTTTAAACATGACATCTAGTAATCTCTAAAGTACACTCCTTGCACACAATGCCGTTGATGGTTCAATAGTAGCACACGTGTTTTCCAATTGTCTTTGTTAATTACAAACAAGATCACACATTGTTCAATGTAAGTTCCTCTATGACCTAAAAACACCGATAATATATCTTTTATTGTTTTCTAGTGTGTGTACTGAGTTAAAACACGATAAGCAATTAAAACTCCTTTATTGTTGTGGGTCAAATGCTTAAATTGGTCCTAAAATTCTTGTTTAAGCTGAACCGATTTTCTGTCAAATGATTTAACACCACATATTTGATCTATGTTTTTTTATGCAACAGATCTTATCATCTGTGATGAACACTTCTTGCTCTTTGTGGCATTGATGATCTTATGATAAGGTACACACGAGCTTCATAGTTGGCCTTGTTAATAGTGAACATGATTACTTATTATTTCATGTAAGTTTTTTTCTCATAAGAAGCAGAGCAGATATTGTATTGTTTTATCAGTTGTTGTTTTTGTGAACAATATTAAAGCTAAGAAATCAATCAATGATTCTCCCTGCTTATAAACATAGTGTTAAAAGAGACTTCATATATAAGTTCAATATGCCTGTTTGTCTTGGCATGTTAATTTAAGACATTATACCATTCCATGTATGCTACTCTCTAATTTAAAACAACAAATATTATATTTATTATTATTATTATTATTTTGTTTTTGTGAGTTAACACAATAAGCACTTGTACTTCTTTATATTTTACTAGTGAAATGCTTAAATTGGTTCTAAATTTCTTGTTCAGGTTTGATGATATATTTTCAACATTTTCTATCGTCTGAAATGAAAGAATCTCAAATAGCATTGTCAAATAGAGAGAGCCAAGCACAGTAAATAGTAACCAAGTAATAAGGCCACTGATGGCCTAGAGCATAGACCAAACGGTGTAGCTTGTTGGGTTCGCTCATATAATAGGTTTGGACCAAATAAGGGTTGTTGAACCCGAAGCTACTGATTTTGTGTGAAGAAAAAGAAAATGAGAGAAAGAAAGAGAAAGTGGGTTTTGAGGTTTCATGTTTGAAGATCAAGTGGCTAAACTTTGTCGAATTTAGCCCAAATTTCAGCTTTAGAATCCTTGCAAGAAGCTCTATAAATCTACTGGTTGGATTTTCCAATTATCCTTTCTATGGTGTCATCTTGGGATGCCCACTTGCTGGGACCTAATATTTGTCTTGTTGGAATCCTTTTGATAAGATGATGAATATGATGTTGTTGAGCTAAGAATATTTATTCTTGATGCTATTGTAAGCCTTTAGTTATTCTAGAGAGAATCTATTGTAAACCTATTATTTTATTGGAGATAATGGAAGATTTTAAGTCGACTATGGTTGCCGTGGTTTTTCCCACATTGAGTTTTTCATGAAAAAATTTGGTTTCACTTTGTGATAGATTTACTATTTTAGTGACTTGATGCTTTGGTTGATTTATTGCTAAGGTGGATATTTCATGAGAACCTTATTTTAAACACACGCACAGGGGAAAAAGATTTATTTGTTGCTTGTTACCATTGTTGGTTTTTCCCAACACAACCATTAGTAGAAATGGTTTTTGCTTAATCTTGAGTCACTGTAAATTAAGTTGTGAGTGATCATATCACTAATACCATTTAGTAGGAAAAAGTGTTAGAACTTAACAATGAAGAAGCTAAACACAATTAACTTGTGACTTCATCAATCTTATTTATATACTAGTGATTATATAGGAGCTATTAATCCTATATTATTTGGAAAGTTATTTTCAAAGTCATATTCCTTTTAAAGCAAGTATTACCAACACATTAAGTGACAGGTCCCGTTTCTGCACTCCTATTTCCGTACAGATGGCAGCCCGTCGACAACTCTACGGTAACCCTCTAGTCGATATTTAATCCTACTGAAAGGTTCCTGTGAAGTTAAGTTGCTTTTCCTTACTGAAAACCTTTTCAATTTTTTTTTTTTTGTTTTTTTACGGAAACGAATGAGAAATTTTTCTTTTTATCATACATTTATATAATAAGTTTATTAAAAATTTGAACAGTATAACGACTGTTTTTCTGAAATTGTCACCCTGTAAGTTTAATATAAAAATTTAACACTTCTAAAATCAATTTTTTCCAAACTTCTGGGCCTCAGGCCCTCAATTTCATCAATTCACAAGCAACCACAAACATGTCGTTCAATTTTAAAATAATTTAAAATACAAACATGAGTTATGCATATATATATTTAGTTATACATTTTCAAAAATGAGAAAAAAAAATTAAACATTATGCCGAATATAAATTTTTAAGATTTTTCTCAAAATAAAATACATCTAATACAATCACAGCAGTTACAAAGCACTCTCGACTCGAACTGCCTAGTTCTGGGCTGGAGTCCCTGATCCTGATGCACATGTACCTGCATCTACCCTTGGGGAGGTTTTGTTTATAAAACATGAAACGGTGTGAACTTTATAAGCTCAGTGAGTGTTATAAAATTTCGTTTCAATTTTATTTTTATAAAATGCATCCCTTAAGTTTTAGAACTTTTAAAAACTATAATGTTAAAAACAATTTTTCTTGAAAACCATATTTCTTTCAATTGCATGAATAAATCATTTTCATAAATATTATTCGCTTTTATTTTAAAATTGAATAATAAATAACATTTACTGTAGACTTTCAATTTTCTAATAAAATGTAACCAGTGGTGGCGTTTACTATTTCAAAAATTTTTGAATAAATCAAGTCACCCACTAACTGTCCGTACCACATGGTATCCTAGATAGAAAGCGAAATTTTGCCTCGTTCCGACCTTCTTTGGATTTTCCCTCGTTTAGGCCATCTATCTAGTATTACGTAGCAGTATTTTTTTAGTTAATAATATACCCTATACGTGCATTGGACGACACACTAAACTGAACCAATGACTCTACACACTTTCCCCTCTGTAGGTTTCCTCCCGTTGTTAGTGATAGATACTCCTGACACTACTATTGCATTCTTCGGGTACTCAATCTTAATCGGAAATAACTGTAACATGTATCAAACATACCATAGGTTTAATATATATTTCCATCAAACAGTTTTTCACTATAAAATACTCATTTCATATAAGCTTTTCAAATTTAGAAAATTAACATCTCATATAACTATTTATTATCTATGCAAAATATTTTTCATACAGTTTCATTTATTTCAAAATCAAACTATAACATATCATAACATAAATTTTAAAATATCATATCCAAAATATTATGAATAACACTTACCAATTATTGATTCATGAAATCACACGTTTTAGAGTTCCCTCGATTTTCGCATCACCTACATATTTTCGCATTCTATATTTAGAAAACATCGCAACTAAATTCGACTTATATACAAGCACATCCATTGGCATATAAACATACTAATAAACATTTAACCGTCCAACGATTTTAAACTCTCATATTTAAGCTGTAATGACTCCGATTATTCACGTATATTTTTCATTTGAATTTCTTAACTTTTAAACATACAAAACATCACAATGGAGCTTAATTTTCTTACCCATGCACTAAATGAACTTTTGGACCATTTTACCCCCTCTTGGTTTAATACAACTCATCTCTCAAACCATCTATCCAATTAAATCTTCCTTACCATAATCACATTTAACAACCACATTTTATGATATTTAAACAAACCAATTTCATTAAAACATCACATTTGAACACTAATGTATATTTGATTATGAATCACCCTTTTTTCTTCCAATCAATTTCTTTCAATTTTATACCATAAATATCATTCAAAACAACCCGTAATATATTTCCACAAAGAATTAACACATTTCCAAAATCATAGAAGTCTATAAAGTGAGTATGTATACCTCAAATTGCAGCCCTATCGACAGAAGTCTATAAAGAAGAAATTTAATGTGAAGTTATCTCATAGGTTTTATGAGCCGTTTAAGGTGTCAGAGTGGATTGGAGAAGTTGCTTACAAGTAGGATCTTCTGGCTAATTCTAGGTTGCATTCGATTTTTCATGTGTCTGTGTTCAAGAAGAGAGTTGGGGTTCCTAGTTTGATTGTGAGTGAGCTACCGTCATTCGATGATGAAGGGAGAGTGTTGTTGCAGTCAAAAGAAGCTCTTTGATACCGAAGCTAGATAAAAGGTCGTGAGAAGATTAAAATTTGGCAAGTGTTGATTCAATGGAAAGAGTTGTCGATATAAGAAGCTTAGTGGAAAGGTTATGATGAAATTTCAAAGAGGTTTCTGAAGTTGACCCTTGAGGGCAAGGGTATTCTTAAAGAACAGAGGAATGATGAGAACCTTCATCATTCAACCCCGAAGAAGAGAGAAAGTGTGCGATTAGCAATGTGCACTGCTAATCGCGCAATGCAACAGAACCAATCGTGAAGAAGAAGTTCTAGAAGTTAGATTAGATTTTCTTTATCCTATTTATTTCATGAGATAAATATTTTATTTACTATAAGACAAATATTTTATTTATTTTGTAGGATAAAATAGGAATTAGATTAGTTTTATCTTAAGATAATATTACGTTTATCAATTTGATAATTAGGATTAATTTTATCTTTTGTTAGTAATGGATAAATAGGATTAGAATTTTCTATTAGATAAATCCTAAAAAATTAGAAAATTATGGCTATAAATAGTCAAGTGATTTTCATAATTCATCATCCAGTTATATTGAGAATTATTGGTAAAAGCTCTTAAGTTTTGGAGCAAATTAGTCGTGTCTATTTTCAGTTATTTTGAGCATGTGTGCTTGGGGTCACTTGGGCTAGATCTTAGGTCGCAACGCTGATTTGTTTCTAAATTATTTTGGCTTTTTCTAGAATTCGGTTTAGGATTAATTTGGGCTAGGTTGGATAATGTTGGATCCAGATTTAGGCCCCTAACAGAAGCAAATTTTGCTGATTTCCTACGACAAAAGGAATTACTTCGTGTTTTCAAATTCAGATTCTTTCAGACAAGTAAAAGAAGAAGCAAAATCACATTAGAACACAATTTGTTCTCAACAACCATATTCATTCCTTCTCCATTTAGAAACCCTTTAAAACCAGGAATCCATGTATATCATTGGATTCAGTTCGCTCCCCCTATCTTCTTGCTTTCAAGATTTTCAACTTTCTCTTTTAGTTTTTAATTCAAAAATATATGTCGACTCCATCGTCTTCATTCTCCACCGACGTCAACCCCACAAGGGTTTTGACGTTGAAATCGTTGGATGGGGAGCTCTCCAAGTGAAAGAAACAGTGGCGGTGCAGTCACGAGTAGTGAAACAGATGGTGGCAGATGGCTGCACTAAGGGCGCTATTCCACTCCATAACGTGACTGCCAAGGTACTCTCAATTGTTCTCGAATGATGCAACAACCATGAAGATGGCAAGGAGAAGGAGATGGAGCCAATCAAAAAATGAAAGGCAGAATTCATGAAGGCTCTGGCTCTGCTGCTGAACGTAAAGGCCCTACTAGATTGTTGTTGCCAAAAGGTAGCAGATATGATCAAAGGAAAATCGCCTCATAAGATTCGCCAAATTTTTAATATCAAGAATGATTTCACTCCGGAGGATGAAGAAGAAATTTGAAAAGAAAATTCATGGGCTTTCGAGTGAGATAATTTACAATGATAGTAGTTATATATGTTTTTATAATTTTGAATTGGAACGTACATAACTACACATTTATTTTTAGTTTATTTATGATTTATGTTTTTAAGTAAGAATTATGTTAACAAGCTATACTAGTAACCCATATTTTGTGATTCTTTGGTGTTTTTATTTCTATGAATAATGAAATATTATGATATATTTATGTTTTTAAGTGAGAATTATGTTAATTAGTTGGATTGGTAGCATAAAATAAGAAAGAGTTTGACTTATCATCATAAGAATAAAAATAAATAAATACATTATTGCTTGATTATGTTTTTCATATCCCCACGGATTCTTATATGATGATTCATCAAATCATTGGATCTCCACTTAAGATTTTTTTTTTTTTAAATTAAAAAAAAAAAAAGGGATCTCCACTTTAGATTAGGAGGATGGAATATTGAAATTAAATATTTGGACAACTTATGAAATCAATCTCAAATCAAAATATTGTTAACAATATTTACTTATAAGTTGGAAATGATATTTCGTTTAATATATTGCTTGAGTTAACAGATTCCAATGCAATAGATGTGGCGCTTTTGGAACAGTAGCGATTGAACCAAAGCCAGCACACACGTCATCGGATTAAAATTGCCCTTCATCTTGCAATTGGCAGTTATTTAACATTGTTTTTGAACATTTGGGAGAACAAAATATTTTAAAGGAAAGATATCAGAATAGATAGATATTATTCTCTTAGTGAAAATGAACTTAAAACCAAGGTTCCAAACTCGTTACTTGTTACTCGATCGATAACTCAGCGAATAGTGAGTAATCGACGAGTACTTAGTGAGCACTGTTTGGGAGGAAATTATAATTTTTGAAATTTGAAAGCATAAATTGATATTTCTTTCAATGTTAGGGGTCATGACCAAATTATTCTCACCATATATAAAACACACCACATGATCAACTCAAGTTTCAAACCCACATATTCTCTCTCTCTCGCTTCTCATCTCTCATCCTTCTTCTCTCTCTAACATCACGTCATCTTCATCGTTAAAGTGAGTCGTCACCGTTGTTGTCACCATTTTGAGATCATGAACTACTGCTATTACCGAATCGAAGCCAATCCCCATTTCAAGTCTTCTTCTCTCTCCTCTATGTAATCGATCTCCTTCTTTGCCAATTCAAGTCTTCTTCTCTCTCCCTTCATGTCGTTGATGCTGTTCTTTCATTCAAGTTATCATCATTGTCTCTTTTCTTCAAGTCATCACTGAACTGTGACCGTGAGAGTTTCACTCCTTGTTTCTCCAATCTTTCTTTTGTGTGTGTGGTTTGTTTCTTTATGGTTGTTGGATATTTGTTGGGAGTACTGGATTTTGGTCTCTTTTTTGGCAGTACTTGAGATAATTTTGGGCCAGTTTTGTGATGGTTGGGCTCGCCAAGTTGGGCCCAACTCGGTCGAGTACTCATCTTTGATGAGCAGGACCTCCGATCTAGGGTTCGATTGATGGAGTATCGATCAATAAGAACCCGATAAGAACTCAGCAAAATTTGCCGAGTTTTTATATACCACTCGAAACACATAAGATTAAATCCAGAAAATAACACTCAAAACTATTTTAGCATCCTTATATTATTTAAATTATAGTTTGCGCATAAAGAAAGCAAACTATGGTCATCTATGTTCTTTTGTTCGTGAATTTTTTTTTTTTTTTCATGAGTTGTAATTTCTAAACGTTAATGGTACTAAAAATAATTTATTTTGATATTTTTTATCCTAATTCAAAACTTCACACGATATTTTTAATTGTATGAACCAAAACAGATTACAAGCTATATAACAATTTATAGACATTTACCAATTAAAATGTTGTGACAATCAAGAATAGAGAAGAAGAGCAAACAACAAAAGCATCAGTTTGTCTTAAATATATATATATATATATATATATATTAACGAACAAAAACACCAGCATCATTTTCAAGAAAAAAAAACACATTTATATTATTCCTATATTGTCCCACGATACCGTCAAAATTTTTTTCAATTATAAAATATTAAAATGGTTTAAGTATTGTTGAATAGCCCTGTTCCTATACCTCTATTTTGGTAGTATCGACAACCTATCGACAATCCCACGATAGCCTTCTAGAGGATATCTGATCCAACTAAAAAGTGCCCGCGAAGTTAAACCGTTTTACTTTGCTATAAATCCTTACTAAAATTTGTTTTCAAATGGAAATGGGTGAAAAATTTTTCTTTTAAAAACCTAGCAGCCTATATTATTTCATCTTTACTGTAAATAATAAATGATGGGGGCAATACAATTTTCTGAAAAATTTCTCTGTGAATTAAAATCGGCCAACCACCGGTGTCTGAATACCACATGGCACCCTAAGTATATGGCAGAGCAGAATTCTTATCGCTCTAAGCAGAATCTTGCATCGCTTAGGCCATATATCCAATAACTAAGTAGCGAAATCCTACATCGCTATGGTAGCGAAATGTACCCTGTACAATAGCAGAATCATACATCACTACAAGCGAAACTTTGCATTGCTTAGGGTACTCTACCATTATCGGTAGTATTCGAGATATCTATAAGGCGTACCATGGGCTTACAAAAACATTTCCAAACATGCTGCTTTTCATGACACAATTATAAAATAAATTTAATAAAAATTTGGGCAGTATAAAGACTGTTTTTTCAATTATGTTGCGTTGTACAAATCATAGAAGATTTAAACACTTCTAAAATTAAACATTTTCTCCATTTCTAGGCCTTAGGCTGTACTTATTTCGAAACCACAAACAACCCCAAACATACAATTCAAGTTCAAAGACAATTTGAAAATAAATCACATGTCATGCATATATAAGCATTTATACATTTTCCAAATATAAACAAATGAATGAACATATATAACTTTACAAGTATTCAAATTTTCTAAAATATTTATAATAATTATATATCAATGTAACAGCATGCATGACTTAGCCCGCCTAATCCTGCGTTGGAGTCCCTGCTATAGATGCACCAGTCCCTGTACCTATCCCTGGGGAAGTTTTATTTATAAAAACATAAAATAAAGGTAAGCTAAACGAGCTCAGTGAATTTCATGAAAATCACTATCCTGCTTTTACTTTATAAAATTAAACCTCCCTAAAAATTTCTTTAAAATGTATTTATAAACTTTTCTTTAAAACTGTAATCTATACTTTATAAAACTCAATTTAGAAAATCACATTAAAATGATTTTCTATGCTTTGCTGTAAAACGTAAACAGTGGCAACAATAAAGCTTTCGAAAAATCTCTGTATGAAAATAAACTAACCACCATTTGTTCTTTCCATATGGTATCCTAAGTATGAAGGGAAATTTTATCTCGCTCAAGCCATTCCAGAATTTTTTCTTCATTCAGGCCATCTATCCGGTTTTATGTAGCAGAATTTTTCTCTCACTACGGAACTGTATTTTTCCTCGCTCAGGTGGAAGTTAGCCAATAATATACCCTGTATATATATTGAGCGACACAAAGAACTGAACTGACACGACATAGTCTCTCCCTGCGAGTTTCCTTCGGCTATTAGTGACAAACACCCCTGACACTACCAATGCACGCTTAGGGTACTCAACCTTAATCAAAGATATCTGTAATACCTTTAAGGCATACGTTTATAAAACAATTTTATTTCAATTGCTTTTCTTTATAATATATTTCGCATTTCTTTAGAACTTTCATTAAATCAATTAGGAGGTTTCGTATCGATCCAATTACTTTAAAATCATTATCAAATATTTCAATGCACAATCTTTAAGCATTGAAGATAAAAATCAACGGATAGAAATAAATTCATTTTATTTCATTTCGAAAGTACACTCACTTATTTCTTTAACTCGTCTCACTATAGCGCACAATTTTCGAACTTTCTTCGTTTCCCCGTCAGCTACATATTTTCACATTTTATATGTAGGAAACTTTACAACCAGATTCATTCGTTTACAAATATTTCCATAAACATCAAACTTTCGTAATTAGGAAAATTTTGGCCGCAAGGTGGCCATTTAACATTCTAATGACTTTCCTTTCAATTTCAAGCTATTCCTATCATCCAAATCATTCAAAATAATTTTCCATCACAACAATTACACTAAAACTGAAACATAGCAGCTTCTATGTCAAAGCTTTCACTTCTCATTTCATTACCGATTTCAACACTTTAACACATATAAAACATTATCATTATAACTAAATTTTCTCATTTATGCATTAAACTAATTCTTGGAACCATTTTTCACTCCTTTTTGGACGAACTGATGCCATCATCCACATCATCAATTCAAACCAATTTTTCTCATTATGATCTCATTCAAATACATATATTATGATGTAAATCCAAGCTAAATGAAACAACATGTTTGGACAACAATGCTAGCTTTGGTCGAGAACTATACCCTTTGATATCCAATTTATTTCTTTTCAATTTCACATAAAAATCATCATCAAAACAATCCACAAACCATGCAAAAACAATAAAAAACAAACATCCATCACATTGCATTCCTCTTAACCGAATACAAGCAACTTATTGACCAAAATTCTAGTTTTCATTTTAACTTTCTAACTTGATATCCTAGCTCTTTTTATGCATGAATATCATTGAAACAAGCCAAACACAACTTGGATTAAATCTTCCTTCTTTGGCTGTGCAACATACCCACACATACACTAAGCATAATTCAAGTTTTTCTACTTGAAATTCAATCAACTTCATACCAAATCATCAAGACAGTATATTATCACCTTAAACCACACTAATCACACTTTAAATTACAAAATCACTTAGTTAGTAAGCTTACCAAAGCTGCCTTGGATCACTTGCTTTGCCTTCCCACAAGATTGAAGCTTCAAAGCCTTAAATCTATGCACAAAAATTCCATCAATAACACATGCAGTACGTGGACATCTTTGAACCAGATTTTTTACACCAAATCACCATGAAAACTCAAGCTTTTTCACTTGGAAACCACTTTACATTTGTTGGATAACACTCCTAGACTTGTTCTCCACCTTTTATTATCTTGAAATCACTTGAAAAATAGCTTGGAAAGCTTGGAGAACAGCTGCTGTCCCTGGTTTCTTTTCTGCCCTGCTTCTGTCAAATACATCCCTTTCTGTCGTGAGTTCCTTCTGGCTTATTTTGGTTGCTCTTCAATTTATATAGCTTTTATGAACTTAAATAATTGCCCCCTCAAGTTTTGTCCATAGATTACAAGTCATGCCATCAACGTATAATCACAATTTTGTCCTCAATGTCTCTACATTTTGCTGTCTTTTTTTCTTTTCTGCTTTGGGTTCTGCCGTGTATAATTTCTGCTCTTGATTTTTCCACTTTAAATAGCTTTCATTAACTTTACAATTTACCCCTCAAGTTTGTCATCAAATTACCATTCATGCCATTATCCTTAATTAACCATTTTGCCATTCATTTCTCTACACTTATGTATGCAAAATTTTCCATTCCAAAAGTGTCATCATGTAATCTCTAATTAATTCCTTTAATCATGCCCTTTTTATGGAAATTCATTTATCACTAATTGTATCACATATTTTAATAAATCATCACATCTTTTTTGGATTCAAATTTATTTCTGACCCATTCAGAAATTCCACTAAAATTCGATTATAGACCCAAAATATTTAACGATTTTATTATTTCATCAATGAGGGCATTCTAATACAATATATTTTCAATACTTATACATCTCATTTACAATACCGGATTTGGAAATGGATATCACAATTGTCATTGGCTCTTTCGCATCCAACACTAATAGTTCTAAGGATAGCAAAAAACGGGTCTGGACCCACACCAGGCCCAGACTCGCATTTGACCTTCTTTTTTATTTAAGGGTCCAGACCATATCTATATCCTTAAATTAATTTAAGGGTCTACTTTCAAACTCAACCCGCACATTTAATGGGTTTGTTCAAATCTGCACCAGACTCGGATTTGATCGAGTCAGACCTTGTCTATGCCCATAATGATGAAAATGTCAGGATAATTCTAAGCATGATTTTCTCCACTCGATCATGACAATGTGGGAATGTGGAGGATTCAATGTTCAGGAAATATTTTGTGCACAAAATAGATTTGATTGTTAATTTTTTTTATGGTCTACATACAATGTTTCAAAACTTGCTATTTGTTACTCCATCGACAACCTAACGAGTAGTGAGTACTCGACTACTTTGTGAGTATTCGTTTTGACAGTTGGCCAATCCATTGACCACAGGTCAACCCTGGTCAAACCTATAAAAAAAAAAATCACATGATCAAAATACAATAATATGACCACAATATTCAAAGTCACATCATGTGTGGGAATGGATATCTCCCAATTATATATAAGAATTAATAATAGCAATACATGTACCACTTAATTTTGGTAGTGTCAACAAGTTCTTAGCTTATTAAATTTAACAAAACTAAAATCATATATATATTTTTTAGGTTTTTTTTTTAACCAGAATTAATATTTTCTCTTATATTAATATTTGTATTAAGCAAAATAAATCTGATTATATTTACCGTCATCGATTGGTTAAATATATGACTAATTTTTTTTACTTTTATTAGTTTCAAATACAATAAATTAATTGTCCACTATCTTGTTCTCATCTGGCATCTTCATTTTATTTTTTAAACTATTTGATATTATTCATGTGATTTTAGTTAGTATATATAGAAACTTTAGTAAAAAAGTGTAATTATAAGAGAAACATGATCAATATTTTTCATGTGATTTTAGTTATAATATATATAGAAACTTTAACAAAAAAGAGTAATTATAAGAGAAACATGATGAATATTCATATTTTTTTTAGTTTTTATTTTTGAAATCCATCATTCATTTGACTCATTAAACTGTAATCAAATGGATTTAAATCAATCCTATATAACAAGAATAATCTTTTTTAAAAAATATTTCCAAGACAAAAGCAAATTTCAAATCTTTGACAAAAGTTTATATCTATCTACCTATATATATTTATATGAGTGAATTATTCAAAAGCCTTCGAACATTAGTTTTATTACAATCAGAAACCACTTTTACCTTTTACAACAATGACCTCCCCTGTGACCGTTTGAGATAATTGAAAAATGATAAAATAGACTAAAAAGATGAGAATACCCCTAACTAATTAATTTTATAAATTTTAAATTATAAAAAATCTTTAATATTTTAAAAAATTAAAAAAAAAAAACTATAAAACCTCTCTCCTCCCTCGGTCTCTCTCTTTTCTCTGCTTCTTCTCCTTCTTCTCTTCCATTTCTTCATCTTCTTCCAGTTTCTCTCCCTCTCTCCTCCTTCTTCTCTTCATTTTCATTTTCTTCATCAATCTGTTGGACGTCGATCTGGGTTATGTGGGTTGTCAGGGACGTCGATTGACGTCTGGGTTGTCTGGGTTCCCAGATGGAAACTCAGACGTCGATCTAGGTTTTCAGATAGGTTTTCGATCTGGAAACCTAGACGTCCGTCTGAGTTTTCAAATCTAGAAACCCAGATCCAGATCAATCTGGGTTTTCGATCTGGAAACCCAGTCGAAAACCCACATCCGAATATGGGTTTCGATCTGGAAACCCAGATCCAGATGTTCTTGGGTCTGTATCTAGAAACCCTTTCCAGATGTCCTTCTGGGTTTTCAGATCAAAAACCCAGATCTAGCTGAATTTCCAGATGTTCTTGGGTCTATAGATAGTGTTGATGATGATGTGTTGGGTCTGTTTGATGATGATGGAAATGATTTTTGTTTGAATATAACCGTGATTTTTGTTTGTGTAGATGATTGATGATTTTGGAGTATCCTTCATGAATCCTGATGATTTTTTTTTATTATTATTTTTTTATTGTTTTTGAAATATTATATTTTTTAAAACTCATCTAAGTCGTTCATCTCAAAAGATGGATGGTTTAAATCCATTAGAAAATTTTTTAAATTACTTTTTAAAGTTTAAATTTAATTTTTTAAATTTTAAAATTATTTAATTTTTAAATATTTTTAAATTTTAAAATATTTATTAATTAATATAATTTTTAAAAGAAAAATTAAAATAAAGTAAATTGACCAAAATACCCTTATTACAGTTAACTTTTACGGTCAATTATGGTCAAGCCGTTAGTACAGAGAAGGTCATTGTTACAAAACGTAAAAGTGATTTTCGATTGTAATAAAATAAATGTGGAGAGGCTTTTGGGTAATTTCCTCATATTTATATATATGACAAAAGTGGGGCGTTTTGTTTACCCAACCAAAATCAAGCCCAAGTTTGATCCAAGAGGTCCAAATCCAATTGCCCAGCACTGATAAAAGCACAAAAGAAAGAGTGACTTGCTATTCGCTGCTTGCAGAGTCTTCCACATATCTCCACCGGTTTTCAGTTCTCTCCGGTTTTTAATTACACAGCTTTGCTTCTCTCTAGTTTTCAGTTCTCTCTCAAATTTCAATGGCCTCAAACACAGTCAATCTCTCGCCAGTAATTCACGCCTCCTCTTCATCTCGCTTGCTAGGAAATCTGATTGCATAGAGCAATGGAATATCTGTATATATACTTATATCGAAAATTCGTTACTTGGCCGAGGTGGCCGAGTACTCGGCCAACTTGGCTGTGTACTCATCTGACCTGAGCGGACCTCCATCTAGGGGTTCCCTCGGCAGGGTGCAGACCCGGGAGTACTTATCTAGAACTTGGCCTACTCGACCGGCTTCTGAAACATTGAGGAAGAATGATTCCACTATAAACATGAAAAAAAGTTACAGCAGCCACTGTTTTCTGTACAATCACCGGAACCCCCACATACATCCAAAACCCCCTATCTTTGTTCTCTGTATTCTCTTCGCACAAAAGTTACTTAAGCGACCCCCTTTTGTGTTTTATGTGTTGTGTTTCATGACCACAATTTGTGGTTATTCTTTCAAGCACACACGTGGGCTTTAAAGATCCCCACATATGAATTCCCAAGTCCCAACTTGATAGAAAGAGAACAAACTCTGACATCTTTTTTTTATTTTTTTCAACCATAAACAACATTAATAAATTTACTTGGAAGATAAGAGCCTTGTATATTTTGTGTTATAATTATTTCTTCAGATTGGTTTCGTGGTGTAAGTAAGGATTTAATTTATGTTTTATCAGCAAAATTGTGTTTCTATTTTAATAATTAATAATGAGATTTAATATTAGTCTAACTTGACATAGATCAAATTTTGGGTGTTACATTACGTTCATATTTCGAATGAACGTTGAATTCAATTTGAATTAAATCTTTATTGGATTTCTATTATTCTCATCTTTGAACCATAGCAATTGAAGAAGTATATTTGTAGGTTGTCTACTATAAACAATATATACATGCATTGTGAAGTCATTCATTAGTAAAATTAGGGGTGGGCACCAAAACATGAAACCGACCCGAACAGTCCGATCCGAACCGATCCGTGGGTGTTCGGGTCGGATTCCATGTTAAATTTGAAGGTGTTCGGGTCATGGAAACAGAAAACATGGTGTTTAACGGATCGGTTCGGTTCCATAGGGTCAAAACCGAACCGACCCGTGAACAGGGGTACATGCGTAATTTCGCATGTCCCTATATAATGTCACACACAAACCTGTCAAACCCTAGCTGAACAAAATCCACCCGATCTCAGTTTTGTTCCTTGTTCCTGTCGCCGTGCCGCACCGTATCCCCCTTCTTCCTCCCATCGCTCGCCGGCCATCACCTTTCGTCGCTGTTACCGTTGCCATGGCCCCGTCATCACCGTGAGTCATCTTCAACCGTTGCTGTCGACGCCATCTGTCACCTCTAAGGCTCTAACCACTTTCGACGCCATCACCCTCTTCTTGCCGTGACCGTGGCCGAGCTTCTCCTCGTCGGTATCGTCGCGGTGAAGCCCCTCCCATCTCTCATCTTTCATTTCTCGCCTCTATCGCCGCCGTGGAGTACTCCTCGCCGTAGTCATGGCTGTCAATCTCTTTTCCTCGTCGACGTCACCGTGAAGCCGTGGCCGTGAAGCAAAAGACCCCGTCAGCTCTTCTTGTAGTCACCATCACCAGCTCGGTACTCATCAATCTTTTATTCAATTTTTCAGATCTGTTTCTGTTTCAATTTTTCAGATCTGTTTCTGTTTCAATTTCAGTATTTTAGTTTAAGTTTTTTTAATTTCAGTTTAAATAATTTCCACAAAAAAATTAGTTTCAGCTAATATACTAATGCTATCGTTGTGCACATTGTAGAAATTACTGAGTTGCCTGTTTCTGAAAATGTTGTTTGTTGTCTACCATGATTTGCTACTTAGCTTTATCAGAATATTCATACTATTATAATTGCACGTACTATTTCCCATGGCATTCAGTGTAACAAAGTTCCATTTTTCACATCTTCCCCAATTTGAAAGTTGATGAATTATGACACTTTTCAACATATACGTATATGTAGTGCTGGTAACATAAACTATCAGTCTTGATCTTTGTGTAGTGATAAGTTCTCTCATTTTCTATAATAGTGTCCAAATGGCCACACTGTATGCTCAAATTGCAAGGTCAGAGTACGCAACTCTTGTCCAACTTGCATATTACAGGAAGCTAAAGCATGAAAAGAACTGTAAATATCGACCATACAATTGGCCTTACGCTGGGGCTGAATGCTCTATCATTGGTGATATCCCATTCCTTGTCACACATCTCAAGAATGATCACAAAGTTGACATGTATGATGGGAGTACTTTCAATCATAGATATGTCAAAGCCAATGCCCATGAAGTTGAAAATGCTACATGGATGTTAACAGTAAGATCTCAATCTCTCTTTTCAGCTTAAAAAATAACAAAAATTTTGGTCCAAAAAATGAAGCCCAAATTTGGGCCGAAATATGAAAACCGAATCGAACCGAGTGTTCGGTTCGGATCGGTTCCTCTCCCTCACTGGACCATGTTTGGATCCAAAAGTGGCGACCCGCAAATTTATCATGTTCGGGTTGGTTCCAATAGGAACCGAACCGAACATGGTAATGCCCACCCCTAAGTAAAATCTTCAATTTTTTTTTTAATTTTTTTAACTAAAATTTCACTCCATCATATGGAATTAGTAAGAAGAATAAAAATTTCAACTGTTTAGATCATCATCTAATGCTAAAAAAGAGGATTTCTTGGCAAGACAAATAATAGTCTCCATCTAAGTCATTAAACTGTCGACTAAAACTTTGTAAAAGTTGCTTTAATAAAGTAATGAATGTACAAGGCATTTTCCTTTGTTGGTCATTAGAAATTCTATTATTTTGTACTAAAAAAAATAAAAACTCTGCTTATATCTTACTTTTCGAGAGGTTGAAATTCGTAGATTTTGTGAAATTAATGATGTATATGGAGAGAAAATTTTAGGTTAATTTACGGCTCTCAAATTTGTTCATTTTACTATACAAAATATTGTGTGGAATTTTACACAAAAAAATGAGCTCTATGTATTAGCAAATATTGCATGATTTAACCCTGCATTATTGATTTCTTTGCAATATTACTCATTTGATGTAGTTCAAAAAATTAGTAAAAGTAAAACCAAAGTCAGAGTTACTTTTATTAAACATACATAGGAATGAATGTATTCATTTGAAGAAACAAATTGGGAGAAAATAAATCTCTCATAGAAATTTATAAGAAGGTGGCGTGTTCCTTTAGGTATTTTGCATTGTACCTGGCTAATGCCTAACAAGGCATGAAGTCCTAACTTTTAAGTCATTATTTTCTCTTATTATTTTTTGATGTATTTAAATAAAGATTACTCGACAATCACTTGACTTGTAGAGTATGAGTTAATTTAAAATAAGAGTAAATTACAAATCAACTACCTAGTTGACACGTTTTCTCATACAAAGTAAACTTTATAAGTTTATTATGATTTGACTACCTGTCATTAGTCTTAATTAGTCAATAGTTAGTTAACTTTAATATATCTAGGGATATTTTTATCTTTTAATCTTATTTTAATTTTCTTTAAAATAATTTGAAAAGCAATAAAAAAAGAAAGAAAAATTTAGAAAAAGTAGGATCCAATCTTTAGATTGAATATCCATCAATCCTATAGAAATAGAGCTTTATCTCCACGGATGTAGAGGAGATCAACCTCCATCTTCAATGATAGAGGTTGATCTCCATCTCTTTCAACGACCACCACCCATTGTTGATGGGTAGTGGAGCTTAGTGATTGAAATCCGAGGGTCTTACCCTTGGGTTTACATATGAAAACCCTAAAAACCTATATTCTAGGTTTCTAGGTAGTTGGAAACCCATAATGGGTTTTCAGCAATTGAAAACCCCAGATAGTTTGACTTTCAATCTCCTTATCTCTATCAATAATAGAAAAATAAAAAACAAACTCAACCCAATCAAATTCAAACATAATCAAACACAAACCCAAAGCCATGAAATAGACAAAGCTATGAAATAGAACCAAACCTAAAGCCAATTTCTATTTGGGGTTTTGGAATCATCGACATTGTATTGGTGGCAAAAGAGGGAGCAATAACCAAGAGAGAAGAGTGAGGTGGATTGATATAAGTGAGATTGTAATGCCCGAATCTCAATATATCTAGTAGAATAAATTTTTTTCATTGAATGGATTATAAATAACATTTATATAAATAAGTCAAAAGGCTCAATTAGAAACTTTTAATTTAAAGAGCTCAAATTAGAGTAATAAAAAATAACTTAATTAATTAGTATAGAGTCCAAAACTTAAGTGAGCATAAATTTGGACTTAGTATAGTTTATTTTCCTTTTACTAAATGCACTCATTGGTATTAAAAAGAAATATATATATATATATATATATATATATATAAAGGGTGCACAATTTGGATAGCATAGAAAGTAAGAGAAGAAGATAGGTTTCGATGATAGAGTTAAACACATGAGACAAAACAATGAGTTAATGGGTGAATATTTTATGAAAGAAAAAAGAAAACATGAAATAGGAGCAAAAGCAAATGGAATGAGACAAAAAGGAGTATAGCAGAGAAAGAGAGGCATTGAAATAAAATAAGGACAAGAAAGTGAGATTAGAGAAAAAAAAGTGAGTGGGATCAGTCCAAAACAAAAGCCGCCACCATAAAAGCAAAACAACACAAACAAATGGAATAAAAATGAGATAAGAACAAGTAAAAGATAAAAGAAGAAAAATTTTGGATGCCTATACAGAATATTTAAGTGTTTGATTTATCCATATAAGTAAGTTTATTTTAACAGGATTTGAATTTCAGAAAAGTAGTTAATTTTTCTATAAGTTTTAAATTGAGTTTTAAATTGAGTTTTATGTGATTTTATGGTGAATTCAGAATTATGTGAAATCAAATGAGAACTCATTTTAAATCCAGAAATAAGTAAAGGAATTGTATGAGTGAATAGTTTTATTTTAAATCAAATTAATTATTTACAGTTATATATTTTAGATTTTATTTATTTAATTATTATTAGAAGAAAATTATTTAATTAGTTTATTGGTTTATTGATTATGTATTCTGATTTATGATTTGATTATAGAATATGTATTTTAATAATTATATTTATATTCAGAAATCGAGTTATACAATTTTGCATATGAAAATTATTTAAGATTTGAAAACTAATAAAATGAGATTTTCAAAGCACCAAATTTGTACCCTCATTTCTAATGGTTAGATAAACAACACATCTGTGAGTTCTAGATTTGTCTAGCACGTGTATGGCAGATGTCGAAAGAGTCATTGAATAGCCTAATATGTGTATGAAAAATGTTATCTCTCACTCTACGTGTGTTTAGTATCTCCACTATATATAACAGATTTCCCTGGATACTAATTGGTGTAGATTTTTAGTTTACAAATGTTACATTTTGAGTTTGATCAATATAGAAGAGATTTACAAAACATGAGATTTATAGAAAGAGATTCCAGAAAAGATTTACAAATTATAGATTTTTATATTTGATATTATTAAAGTTATAAAGATAATTTATATAGAAGTTTATAATTTTACAATAATATGAGATTTCTATTTAGTTTTATTTTCAGATATGATTGTTTATGATTCGTTGAGAATTGTTTCTTTTTACCAATGATATTTTTGATGTTTTATTTAGAAATATGTTTTAGAAATTTATATCTACTCACTGGACGTTAGTGCTTACTCTTTTATAAATTCATTTTTCCAAGTATTTGCCACAGGTTCATGCAGATTATTAATTATTGTATATTATGAGAAAGATCATATGATGATAAACAATTACATTTATGTATATAATTTCTTTATTTACTAGGTTTCGTAAATGTATTTCGAAAATAGTTTTATAAATTACTTATCAATTTATAGATATTCTATAAATATTTTATATATTCAGTCAATGGATTTAGCACGAGAATGTTAAAGATTTTATATTTGTTCAATTTATATTTTGATCAAGATGATTATTAGAATTACGATGATTATTTTAAAGGATTTTCAGTACATGCAGATTTCAATCAGAAATACCCCAGTTTTCATAAGATCCTCCTGAACTCAAAAGAGGAGTCAAAATGAGTCTTGTCAGAGACAGAGAGAGAAGAAATAAAGAGCAATGATAGAGAGAGGAAACTAAGGTGGATTAATGCTAGAGAGGTGGAGAGAGGAGAGAAAAGGAGCGGCAACGGAGAAAGAAGAGTGAGGAGAGTAGCATAGGTGACGACGGAGAGAGGAGAGAGAGAGAGGTGGATTGATGTGAGTGAGGTGAAAAGAGGAGATGGAGGGAGCAATGGACATAGATGGGATCTGATGACAATCGAGATCTCAGATTTGTTATTATTATTTTTTTTTTTTTACTTTTTTTTTTTGACAAACAAATTTATCGTTTCAGACGTATCCATAGACTTTCTCAAAGGATTCATTTCTTAAATTAATTTCAATCGTTTATCTTAAAATGGATGATAGAGATGAGACTTGATTAAATTTTTATTTAATTTATTGAAGTTTTTATTTTTTTTAATTAATCTCTATTATCCATTCTAAGATAAACGGTTGAGATTTGATGATTTTTATTGTTATTGTTATTTAATTTATTTTAAAATTTATTTGAAGCATAGGGAATTATAGTCTTTTTATCTTCACTAAAACGGCTGACTTTATTGGTTAGTAGATTACAGCAAGCAATCAAATTGTAATAAACTTATAAGGTTTACTCCATTTGAGAAAATGTTTCAATCAAGTAAATAATTTGTAATTTACTATGAAAACGAATTCTAAATAATGATAATTATAAATTGGTATGATATAACATAAGAGTAGAAATAATAATAGTAGCTTGCATAGCGACGTAGTGATAATAACGTTGCCTCCTACTACCATCACCTTGAGGTAGTGGGTTCTATCTCCACCCACCACAATTTGTTAGTTCTCTCCCTCAATGAATATAGATTGCTCCCTCTGGTCTTAAGAGCTATTATCTGAACTGCATCATTAGAGTTATATCTTAGTTTGTCTCGGTTGTCTTCTTTATTAGTATCGATAATATTAAAAAAAATAATTAGAAATAGTAATAAAGTAGCAAGGTGTGAGGCTGAAAGGGAGAGAAAGAGCTCTGCAATTGAATTTGAAACATAAATATTTGCTGACCAAAATGGTTATTAATTGATTTAAAAAAAAACAATTATTAATTATTAAATTGAGTCTACTCTCCTTTCAAAGCTATCATTATTATTTATGTCTATCATTAATGTTGAAAAAGTGACTTTAATTTACAAGGAAAATATACAATGCAGTTTCTTTTGTTGGCGATTGACAACATTTACAAGGAAAATATACAACGCAGTTTCTTTTGTTGGTCATTGACAACATCTATTCTTAATTTACTTTTTGAGAGGTTCCACATTTCTTTTTATTTTCACACGTTGAGCTTATCTTATTGCTCATTTTTCTAAAATACATCCTTCCAGGCAATTTCTGGCTATGTTCATGAATTCTTCTTCAAATTGTGTTATAAAAAACTCTCTTCCAAACTTAGTAGTCAAGACCTAGTTGTTGTTCCTTAACTAACCCTTTCTTACTTATATTGATAGCCAGTAAAATATAAATAAAATAAAATTATTGTGATGAATTCTATTACAATAAATACATATTCATAGACATAGGATATATATATATCTATGATTAAGGGATATTATATTTAATTAAAATAATAGACATATGGAAACATCTCAAATCAAGTGCAATACATAAATTCAAATTCAAAAAATTAAAAATTGAGAATTAACATGTGCAAATATGTAAGTAGAAATAAGAAGAGACTTCCAATTGAGACTTGGAAGGACACGTAAGCCTTCTCCTTCAGCCATTTTTTCAAATTAAGGCTCCATTTTGTCAAAAAGAAAAGAAAGGAAAAAAAATCATGATAATGTTGAAAAATTGGCATTAGAGTCACTTTTTCTCCTGTTGCTTTTCCTTGTATTTATTATACAATAATTTCACACCGTAACCAACAAGTGGACTCATTATTAGAGTTTTCGATTGTCTCTTTACTTTTCTCTACTGAATGGTAGAGAACCATTTTTGTCATTCTGGTTCATCAAATCTCAAAATTCTAATTTCATCAACGAGTGACCCATTGCGTAGCCTATTGTGTTATGTTTCGTTTGATTCCCATCAATGGCTCTTCAATTTATTAACGATTGATTTACAGATAATACTCTCTTTTCATTTAATATTTGTACATACATAAATAACAGTATCTAATCCAACCTCTACTTATTTTAATTGTTTACAATATTATTCTTGATAAACTAATAATAGAAACAAATTCACTCCTATTAAACACCAAATATGCATTTACTAATAAGGAATAATGTCCCCTAATTGTAACTTTCATAAATTTCTAATTGCAACTTTCATTATATATATTCATATAAAAATTTTATTTGTTTTAACAACATAAATGATATGATTTATGGTATAATATTTTTTGTTTTCATTTATTTAAGAATATCCTAAATCTCTACTAAATTTACCTATGATTTTCAAGAATTTTATTATTTTTCTATTCAATATTATTTATTTTAATATATAATATTATAATATTATAGTCACAAATGCGGGTTTTGTCTCTTTAATTTGAAAGTGATTTAAGAAAAACATAAAATTTTATAAAAAATTGTTATATATTAAAATAAATGATTTTTCTTAATAAATAATATTATAATATCATATTAAACTAAATAATTTATGGTAAAATTATTTAGTAGTGTGACCGACATGGTTAAAAAAAAAAAATTGTCCGGGGCCTAAAGAAGAACAATGCATTAAAAAAAGTAGTCCCTTCACACGGTTCACTGACATGGGACCAGCCCCGGTTACTAAAACACTCTTCCTTTTCCAAGAAAAAACTATTTATAAATCTTTTTTTATTTTTTTTATTTGACTTTTTACAATCGTTAAAATATACTTTTAATAATTCACGGTTAATATCCACCTAATTAGTTTAAATACATTTAATGTAAATGATAAATACAAATATAAATTAATTAAAAAATGTAATATTAAAAAAATAAAATCTCATTGGAATTTGCAAAACCCATCAAAATGGATGAATTTATAAATCCCATACGGGTAAAATTTTAATATGAAATCCATATGGGACAGAAAATTTTTTTTCCTTTCATCCATGCTCTCAAACCCATGTGATTTTCGAGTAGCAAATGGGCCTAAATATATTTGCTTTTCAAAATGTGATTAAATAAAATATAGATTTCACTCTATAGTAAGTGGTATAGTAGGTACCACTCCCTTTGCCTCTACTTCGAATGTAAGGTTCGAGCACTCTTTCTATCTATATGTGAGTTATGTTTGAGACACCTTCTCAATTATACGTAAGATCACTCCTCAAAGTTTATAACAGTTATCTTAAAATATATATCTGAAAATCTATAATACATATATACGTAGTTATAAGGTGTACTTATAAAAAAAAATTATAGGTAAAAAAATATGATAGGTTTCATTATATCTAAAGTCTGGACACTCATGTACATCCATAATTTATTTGTAATGAATGACGGAATGTGAATTCAATTAAAATCTAGAAATGTGAATGGATGATTGCAGTTGTTGAAAAGCGTAATGTGTTGGCCGACAAGTAAATATTAACTTCACGTGGTTTTTGTCTTTTTATATTGAAATTGAAGCTTATACGACAATGAAATATCTAGGCACCATATCTAAGGTGCTGATTGCTTTCTTGCTTTTTAGTTTTTACGAAGGGGAAAAAGTGATGCATCATTGCTGTGGGACCGCTACTATGACTTTTCTATTATTCTTAAAATATATTTTACATAAATTACAACATATGCCAACATTTTCACATCCAAAAACTCGAGTCTCTGCAATTCTCATTCAAACCACCATCTCTCAACTATGGCCGATGCAATTGTTTCCGTTGTCTTGGAACAGTTGGCTTCAATCGCTCTTCAACAGATTCAAGAAGAAGTTACCCTAGTACGTGGTGTAAGCAAAGAAGTAAAAAGGCTGACTAGCAATTTCCAAGCCATTCAAGCTGTGCTCGTTGATGCAGAGCTAAGGCAAGTGAAGGAGACAACTGTTAGACTCTGGCTAGATAAGCTCAAAGCTGTATCCTATGATGCAGAAAACGTGTTGGATGAGTGGAACACTGCCAAGCTGAAGCAGCAAATTGAGAGAGCTGAAAATGCTCTTACTCTTAAGAAGAAGGTATGTTCCTTCTTTCTCTCTCCTTGCTTCTGTTTTAAGCAAGTTATTTTGCACCATGACATAGCTCTTAAGCTAAAAAAAGTCAATGACAGTCTAGATGAAATTGCCAAAGAAAAGGATAGGTATTCTTTTAATACAATTACAAGTGGTGAGCAGTCTCGGGGAGTAGAAACCACCTCTTTCATTGATGAGTATTTGATATGTGGTCGAGATAAGGAGAAGAATGAATTAATGAGCAAGTTGTTGTGTGAGAGTAGTGATGAGCAAGAATGCCTCCATATCATCTCAATTGTAGGGATGGGAGGAATAGGAAAAACAACTCTTGCTCAACTTGCATATAATAATGATGAGGTGAAAAACTGCTTTCAAAAAAGAATATGGATTTGTGTCTCACACCCGTTTGATAAGTTACGGGTTGCCAACGCAATACTTGAAGGTCTAGAAGGTCAAAGCTCCACTTCAACCACATTGCAAACTATTCTAGAAAATATTCGTCAATCTATTACAGGAAAAAAATTTCTTCTTGTATTAGATGATGTGTGGACTGAAGATTACAAAGATTGGGAGCCATTCTACAATTGCCTTAAGAATTGTCTCAATGGAAGTAAGATTATAGTCACCACACGTAAGGAGACTGTTGCTTTCATGTTGAAATCAATTGTTATTCCAATCAAGGAATTGTCTGAAAATGAGAGCTGGTCATTGTTCAAGCACTTTGCGTTTCACGATAGGTCTCATAATGAGTGTAGTGAACTAGAAGGTGTTGGGAAGGAAATTGTGAGCAAGTGCAAGGGCTTGCCGCTTGCAGTAAAGACTATAGGGAGTCTTTTGCGATTTAAAAGAACTGAAATTGAATGGGAAATTATCTTAGATAGTGAGATGTGGGTACTTGAAGAGTTTGAGAAGGATGTTATTGCTCCTCTATTATTAAGTTATAATGATTTGCCTCCAATGGTTAAAAGATGTTTCTTATATTGTGCTACTTTTCCAAAGGACTACCAATTAGATAAAAATGAGTTGATTAACTTGTGGATGGCTCAAGGTTATCTAAAATCAGCAAGAAACAATAAGGAGATGGAGATGATAGGTAACGATTATTTTAGCAATTTAGCTACACGTTCCTTTTTTCAAGAGTTCATACGAGATAATCTCGGTAATATTGAAAGATGTAAGATACATGATATAGTGCATGATTTTGCTCAGTTTCTTACCAATAATGAAAGTTTTGCAATGGACAAAGATTTTGGACGATCAAGACAATCAAGCATTGACATTTCGTTTGAGAAAGCTCAAAATTTAATGTTAATGGTTGAGAAAAATAGTTCATTTCCTATCACCATTTGTAATATAAAAAAATTGCGGAGTCTATTGATTAAATTTGATTTAGGCTCGTATTCAATTGATGGAGTCTTGTTAAAGTTATTGGCTCAAAATACATGCTTAAGGGCATTGACATTGAGCGGTACTACCAAGGAAGAAGTAATGATTGGTAGGTATTATATATATCCAATAACATTAGAAAAAGTTCCTAAAGAGATAGGGAAACTAATACATTTGAGGTGCCTTGACTTAAGTTATAATTCGGGATTAGAAATATTACCGGAAACATTATGTGAATTATACAATTTACAAACCTTAGATGTTACTTGGTGTAACAAACTTAAGGAACTACCGCAAGGGATGGGGAAGTTGATCAATCTAAGACATTTACAAAATGATGGGACTGATTCTCTTAAATACATGCCGAAAGGAATTGAGAAACTAACATGTCTTCGTACATTAAATGAATTCCATGTGAGTGAGGGTGCTTTTGGTAGCAAAGCATGTTCACTTGAATGCTTGAATAAATTTTACCACCTCAGAGGAGTCTTTGGTATAAAAGGTTTGGGAAATCTGACAAATGTGAGCGAGGCTCAGGGAATACAACTTGCAAATAAGACAAACATTTGGAAATTGAAATTAGGCTTCCGTGGGTCAGGTTTGATGAACAACGAAGCAATTCTTGAAGCTTTACAACCTCCTCCAAATTTACAACATTTAGAAATATCAAAGTATGCAAGCAACACAATGTTGCCAAATTGGATGAAGTCTTTTACCAATTTGAGAGGATTAGTTCTGATAGAATGGATCAAGTGTGAGCAACTTCCTCCACTGGGAAAATTGCCATCCCTTGAAGCACTTCGTATAGAAGGGATGAAGAGATTAAAGAGAGTTGGTACTGAACTTTTGGGATTAGAGAGTGGTGACAATATTTCATCTTTTTCAGTTACTATTTTCCCCAAATTGAAATATCTCTGGCTCTGGAACATGGAGGAATGGGAAGAGTGGGATTTTGGGATTGAACATCACAATATAACAATCATGCCATCTCTTCATACCTTGGAAATTGATAACTGCCCCAAATTGAAGGCATTGCCAAAGAAGGTTCTTCAGGCACCACCACGAGTTTTGAGTATAATTCAGTGTCCTATGATTAGAGCTCGCTATGGAAAGGGGGAAGGAGAGCACTGGTCTGACATCTCTCACATCCCTTATATCGTGATTGATGGAGAGTATGTGAAAAGAGGCAGCCCTTAAACTCTCCAAGGGTTAGGACAAACATGCATTCAACACCAGGTATTAAATTCTCCACCTCTTTTACGTTCGTTGTTTTTTCTTTCAACAGTTGGTTTTATTTAACCACTTTAACAAGACAAACTAGGATCTTAATTTCACTTTGTTGGTGTATTCTATTGCTAAAAGATTGCGTTCATTGGATCTGTATGATATTGTTTTATAGTCTGTCTGAACCTCTTGAGTATTGTCCTTTATTAGATGACTTTTACAGTAGTGATATTTAATGCCTGTGTTGGCGGACATAATCAAAACATGCACTCTCTAATTGGTTTTAGTAATGATTGGTTTTGTCCTGCTTCCGGTAGTGGAGGCCAACCCATGGGGAGAAGATTCAAAGCCTGTATATTTGCTAACCCAATGGGAAAACCAATTGTGCGCAATGAAAACTCGAAGGAATCGCAGGTCTGACTTTGTTCTGTGTAGTATTTCACTTGAATAATCAATATTGTTTCCCTGACTGAGGTCTTGCTTTTTTAACAGTGAGGTTGAAAGGGAGCTTGGACTTTTGTTTCCCGAAGGAGAAAAGCGAAGGCCTGAGATTGGAAATTAGGCTAAGCAGTCCAGAAATGGGAAAAGGTTCCAGATGCTTCATGCTTGTGGAGGATATTAGGGAGGGAGTGCTTGTAAGTGTTCACTTTTGCCTGTTGTCTACTATTTTGCTTACACATTTAGTATAATTAATTTATTATTGTTGTGATGATTATTATTATTATTGCAAGAAGACAGTCATAACTATGATAGCATTTTATCTGTACCAGATACGAACTAATTGCAAGTATCATCTACATGCTTAAATGGTAGAAGAGGTGCTATTTGGTCTCTTACATGCTATTTATGTGATAAAATTTTACCACAGACCAAGATGTTCGCAGTTCTAAACTTTTAAAATGTTATCGTAGTAACTAGCAACCACATCCCACTCCCATTTCCTATTTCCTTAGCCAAAATTCTGTTGTAGTAGTGTATGCCAGCATTTGGTATATATTTCCAACAGGGTTTTTAATTTATTTTCCTTCATCTTATGAGCCAATTTTGTATATGTGATTGATGTATAGTTAAAGACTTTTTACTCTTGCTCTAAGTATTCGAAGACAAGAATGAAGCTGTATGATATTGTGACTTACTGCATGGAGGAGGTCAAGGATGTGAAGGAGTAGCAGAGATCGAATTTTTAACCTTCAGTTTTGTGGATATGATCCATATATTCATTTTTATTCAATTTGATATTTTATATGATGGAATGATTTTTCATATAATTCACGTAGGATTTACTTTCTAATCTCTTTACTTTATGGTTAGCCTTCAATTTTGTGGACATGATCCATATATTCATTTTTATTCACTGGTTCCACTACTTGTAGTTGCAGGCTTCAGTAAAAAGTAGATGTCAAATGGTTACAAATCTGGTCTGCACAGCCCATTTTATTTTCTGTACAAAGTTGCTATGTTCTCATCCGTCACCTTAAAATTGCATTGGAGGATGCATTTATCGGCAATTAAATTGTCATGCCATGATGCATTGAGAAGAAAGGCTAGGAACAATGCTCAGTCAATTTGTTAATGGGTACTTTTATTTCATGATGTAAACTTCTTAATGTTTTGAAATTGTGCAATGTTAATTTGTATATTGTCAAGTTTATATAACAGAAGGAGAGGTACATTGGATTTAGGAGACATTTAAATTTCTTGTCTTTGTCTGTACTTGGTGTTTCGCTGCATAAGAAGAGGCAAGAAGAAGATGCTTACTGTTAAAAGTATTGATCTTAAACTTTTGGGTGCAGGAATGCAACAGCAGTGAATTGCCTTTCTCAAGGGACTCCAGTTTCATAGCTTGATAGGTGAATAAGCTACAACATGTACAGAGGAAGAATGAAATAAGAAGATTTCTCAATCAATATTTCCATTCTAATGCCACCAGAAGAGGCAGAGTTTCAATAAGTAATACAGAAGAGGCAGAGTTTCATGTATTTAAACATAAGAGACAAGAAGAGGGAGAGTTTCAAGAGCACTCCCAAGTCTCCTGCCTCTGCAGATGCTGGTTCAGCACAGATCCATACTGAGTAGCATTGACGTAAACTTTCCTCAAGATATGACATAAAAAAATCAAAGTGGAGTAGGAGCTACATTAAATATCTTTAATGCAAGGTAAAAATTGTGGGTCGCCATGATCTTATTACTTTCTTCGCTTTCAAATCTTTACCTTAGAGCATATCATAGAATGTGGATGTTTTTATTGAAGATTTTTACACTTCTAAGACTCGAAGTCAAGTGACACTGGTTGAGGAATTGTCCTTGGCTATCTTTTCAATTGTTTTGTCTTAAGTATGACTTGATAACTTGAATATATTTCAAATTTCCTTTGTTTTTATTATGCTCTTTTGTGTTTTCTTTTGACTTTTCTATTCAAAGTTTCTTAATTTTGATAACTTATAGGTATAAGCATAGCGTGCCATTGTTATTGTTTGTGTATGGGCAAAGAGATTGCCATTGAACTTCCCAGTCATTGCAACAAACATCAAACTGCAGGTGTTTGCTACTCCATTTTTTAGAGCATTATTATTGTTTTGAAATTTATCGATATCTATAGATGAAGCCAAATTAGATTTATTGTAAACTGGGACTTAATTAAATATATGTTTGGAAGCTTAATTTTAATGTCACATTCACAACTATTTGAAGCAAGAACATGGTTCACTACATGCACGTGTTAGTAAGACATGTTTATCTTCAGTTCATGTTTGATGTTGGTACATGATTGGCCCATTGTTTTTTGATATTTTGCATCAATTCACACATATTTGCTTATTATCAAAATTTAATGCTATAGTTAGATATTTAATTTGAAAAGTTAACATATATATTTCTTGTCAAAGTGACTTTGGTGGTTTGTAGATATGCATGAAGAGTGAAGTATGCACCAAAATTTAAAAGAAGGGATATTACGTGGAAGGAAAATCAGGAAGTTCTTTTAACGATAATCAATTCTGGATCTTCAAGAGGTGAGGAATGCATTGATTATGAAATAAGAAAGAACTATCAAGTATTTCCATCATATATGCTGTATGCTGATCATTGCTTATGTTTTTTCAGATTCTCCCTTAGATAAGGATAAGGCATTGGGTGTTGTATTTTCAGATTTATGCTAATCAAAAGACTGATAACAATAATTTAGGGGGAGTAAAATGTCTTGTACTACCTTGGAGAATCAAGATTTAGTAATGGCATGTGCTGTTAACTAGGTAAGTAGGCTGTTTCCTTTTTATATGATTTTCTGGCTCAAAGCATATTTAGATAAAGATGGTCATATTGTTGAATGTATTGATCTTAAATTTCTTTGTGGTTGGTGTTTTGCAGGAAGAAGAAAGAGAAAGATGATCATTTTTAAAAATGTCCTTAAACTAGTTGCATCTTTTAAGGGGCTTCATTTTTGTTGATGCTTTAAAAGTCTTTTGATTTTCAATACAACCACCTTTTAAGGGAAATCAAATTGACATGCCAAGAAGCATTGAGAATAAAGGTAAGGAAGAATGCTCTATTATTTAAATTGGGTATTTTGAGTTGATGACATATGCTCATTGTATGTGTTTGTAAGTTGCCAGGTTTGTGTCTTACTTAATATTTCGTAAGGTTAGGAGCACTGAAGAGGATTTCCCTATTTCCAGATTGTTCATACTCACTTGTAGCACTCCAAGTCTCCTTTTTTAACATGAGATGCTGACTTGGCACAGATCTGTTCTTAGTGGCTTCGACATGGACTTTCCTCAAGTAATGGTATAATAATGTCAAATTAGAGTAGTCATTATCATTAATGTCATATGTTTTCCTCTGAGTATGTCATAGTGGATGACTTTCGATGTTTGACATTATGCTATGTTTATAAATTCTCAGGATTGTATATCTTAAAAGGATATATTTTGGATTTGGGAGGCAAGTAAATTTGATAAGCTAAGAAGCAGATGTTCATTGTTAAGACAATTGGTTTTAAAATTTTAGGTAGAAGAAGTACAGTTAATTTCCTTTTTCAAGGGATTCCAATTTCATAGCTTGGTAGGTGAACCTGCCAGGATGTGTTCAGAGGAAGAATGAAACAAGAAGACTGCACAATCAATAATTTCATTCTGATGTTACCAGAAGAAACAGAGTCCAATTGGTATGCTTCCATGCATTCTAACATGAGAGGCCAGAAGAGGCTTTTCCTGTTTCAAGGTTGTTCATTCTAGCATACACTGGCTCAACATAGATCTAGTTTTTTATGGCATTGATGTGAACTTCCATCGGGTTATGGTATAACAGAATCTGGTTTTCAATGCAGGGTATAAGTTGCAGGCCATGATCCAATTACTTCTTTGCTTATAGATATTTTCCTTGGAATATGTCATAGATTGTGGATATTTACATTGATAGAAAAATCAGAAAATTTGTTTGGTTAGACTCAATTCCTGGATCTTCAAGGTGTGAGGAATGAAACAATTATGGTGGTTGAAGTAGGAAAAAGAAAAAAAGATCAAGTAATTCCATCAGATATAATGTATGCTGATCTTATTGCTTTATCTTCTTTTAAATTCTCTTTCAAGATTATTAAAGAATTAGACGTTATATTTTCAGATTAATGTTGATCAAAAGATTCTGACTACAATATTCTAGTGAACTAAAATGTCTTGTGTTACCTTGAAGGATCAATATTCAGCAATGACTTATGCTGTTAAACCAGGTAAGTGACTGTTATTAAGTATCCTATATGTATAATTTTCTGCATCAAAGCATATTAAGATATGTTATTTTTTTTACTGTTTGTTTCCTAATTCCTTTTGTTTTTGTACTTTTCTATGCAAAGCTTTTGTGTTCTTATCATTAGACATTATTTGCATAGGAGAACCACAGTTTTAGGTGCCTTGCTCAGATGCATGTGAAGAAAGGTTAGCAACAATGGGATATGTTGTTTGCTTTTGAAATTTTCATGTATGGATTTTGGACGCTTGTAAATTTATTTGTGCTTGGAGTTTTGTAGCATTGGAAGAAGCAATAGAAAGATGATCAATTTTAAATGTACTGATCTTAAACTTTGGGTACAGGAGTTTCATCCTTGAAGGAATCCATATTTGTCGAGTGAACAGCACAGGATGTGCCCTTAGGATGGAAGAAAAAAGAATCTGGCTGGTGTTGGGGAACATTTGTTGTCCTTCAAATTGATCATAGTTTCACTATGATATTCCCACAAAAAACAGAACAGCGAAACGTATGCTTGAATTTCTTGTTTAAGGTCAATGATATAGTTTCAATCTTCTCTGTCATCATCTGAAGTAGAACCTCAAACAACATTGTCAAATAGGGAGAACCAAGCACAAGAAATAGCAACCAAGTAAAAGACCACAACAGCAGACCAAGCGGAGCAGCCAACGCTAGAAGTGGTTTTTTTCTTAAACATGACCCACTGTAAATTAAGTTGTGAGTGGTTATAACACTAGTCGCATTTAGTAGAAGTGTTGGAACTCAACAACGAAGAAGCTCAGCTCAAATAACTATTGGCTCAATCTTATTTATATACTAATGATTGTACAAGAGTTGTAAATACAAATTTACATGATATTTTGGATAGTCTTTTTCAAAAATCAATTTCATTATGAAACATCGTCATTATCAACATGTTAAGCTTACTTTGAATGATAATGTTCGTCCTAATAGCATCAAGTTAAATTCTTGCCTTAAATTTTGCTTCTGGAAATCTTTTTTTTTTTTCTCTCTACTTTACTTGCGTTTCTCTTCTTGCATCAGATTATTCTCATGGAAATTTCTTGGTTAATGTTTTATCCTCAAACCAGAACTTAATGAAAGTTGCTGCAATTTCATTTTTATTATTACAAATTTATGTAAAAAAGAACAAGACTTCCCTTGAAGCATTAAATGAGAAACAGCTTATTGTGAGTTGCACCCTAATCAGCAGCCTACTGCAGGGTAAAAAATCTACTAATTATACAAAATATTTTGCATGAAGGTTTAGCGAATAATGATGTTTGCACGGTATGCGAAAAGAAGAAGGCAGCAGAGAGGCAGAATTTTTTTTTTTTTGGGTTTAGTTGAAAATTAACTTTTTTTGTGAAGATCCATATGAGAAATAACCTCTTTTAATTATAAATCTTTGCAGCGTGACTTTTTTTTGGACAAGAATACCCTTGATTACTCAACCTAATTACAACTGACCTATCCCTTTTGTGTGTGACGGTCACTCTCTGTCTACAAAACTTGTTACTCTCTCTCTCTCTATTCCTAGCGTTTTTCTCTCATTCTTGCTCTAGGAATCCCAACCACTTATTTGAAGTCCTCATCGTCGTCCTTAACCGTTGCACGTCCACCTACGACCGTTGCACCTCTCCTCCACCCACTGTCGGTCACTCTCTCACTATCCAACAATTTTCTTTGACCCTCGCACCCCCTCACCCTCGCACCTCCACCCACCACCGTCTCACCTCCACCCACCACTGTCGTACCTCAACGTCGGACCTCCAACCACCGACATTAACTATCTAGTAGCCAACCTTTTTGTTTGACCGTCGCACCTCACCAATCACCGACCTTTACCTGCTATCGTCCGATTGCCTAGTCTACTTGACTCTCAACTTCGGTGAAGAATAAGTATCCTTTTTTTCATTGTCTCTCACAAACCCTAGCATCACCTTTTCTTCTCTTTTCACATCACCCTTTCTTCTCCCTCACAACCCCCTTTTCTTCTCTCCCTTATACCTTATTTTCTCCATCGTCGCCATGTATCACCATTTGGTTTACTCGACTGCATCTGTCTCTCTCCATCGCCGTCATGGATCACCGTCTAGTCTGCTTAACTGCACGTCTCTCTCTCCATCACCGTCATGTCAACTCTGATTGGCTCGACTTCCCCTCTTTCACTCTAGTTTGCTTGACTATGTTTACTTGTTTTCTGTTAACTCTAACTTCTCTCTAACACCAACTCTCAATTCGCAGGTTTCTTTATAGCTTCTAGATTGACAACCTCTCTCTCTCAATGTTGCCCATCTTAACCAGTAAGTCTCTATTGCGTTTCTATTTCTGATAGGATTTAAGGAACTGGGTATGATTTTGTTTTGGATTCTCAATGGCTTTGTGATCAAATTTGGTGACATGAGATTTGAATTATAGTGTTTTGTTTTGCTTTATTGTACTTGATTGAAATATTTGAAAGTAGAGTAAGCTTCATGTTAAAAATAGAATTTATTTTATGAATTTATGAGCAATTTATTCATTGTTGACTTGATTATGGATGATGAGTATGTTTTTGTTTCCTTATTAGGATAAACAGTGTTTACGTGCATTTGTTTTGGTGTTTTGTTGGTTGAAGGAGAAAATTCAATGAATAATGACTTAGGTTTGGTATGATCGAATGCTGTTTTGATTATTTGGTATAAGATTATGTGACTTTAGGTTTGGATTATGACATATAATTTATTTTAGTGGACATTTGCATTTTAACATGATTTGGGTTTGGATTTGAATAATAACTTGGGTTTTTTGCATGAAAATTGAGAATTTTTGAGTTGATAGGTTAAGTTGCTATTCAAGTTTTTTGGTAAACACCTACTATGCTTTCGATATTTAATCTCCTATTGTTATCAGTTGTATGAGCTGGAAAAATTGAGGGAAGAATTGTTGGCCAATAAAGTTCACATGCTTCAAGTGCTTATCTTATATAATGAGATGCTTACTATTCTTGTGCAATGGAATAATGGTGTGAAATTCTCTTCTATATTGAAGTATAAGAGCATATCTCAGGCAAATGAAGACGCATTAAAGCAATTGGAATTTTCTCACAAAAACTTTAAGACTACGGTACTTCCTATGTTATGAGCTCTCAACACTAAGTTTAGGAAATATTTCAATTTATCTACTCTGAAATTTGTTATTTAAAAATATTAGTTAGGTGGAGAATTTGAAGAAATCTTTAGAGACTAAAATGATTTCATTAAAAGAGAAGGTCTTGGAGCTTGAAAAAGAAAATGTGTTTTTTACTATGTTATTCAAAGCTGAAAACGTTATTCCTGTGTTATTCTTTTACTTTTGTTTTTAAATATGAGAAGCTCTAGAGTAGAAACTAATATTGGAACTTTTGGTAAGTTTAGTGATTACATAACGGCCAATGGTGGGGACGTAATGAAGTATTTTTCAATACTTCCATTGCATTTTGAGAGATGTAACCAATATGAGAGAATGCAATTGAGCTTGCACAACCATTTGTACATTAGATTTTCAGTATTTTGAAAGGTTGGTTCCATTCCATGTATGATAGTTGATGAAACTGAATGATGTATTATTATAGTACATTAGTTTCATGAATGAAAGCTAAGTTTGCATGTGGAACATTGGAAGTCTAAGTGACATTGAATTTTGGTGTGGAATGTGTTATGCCTTAAGATCAGAAGTAAGATCGATCTAATATTTACATATCAATATAAACAGAGGGGTGGCAGAGAGTGTGCGTCGAGTGTTTTTAGCCGACCTGTCTGAGGGACACAAAAGAAAGGCAATGTTGATGTGTTGAAATTTCTGCTGCCAATAACTTGATATTGCTACTTTATGACTCTTGTCATGTTCCTTTGAGCTACATTGAATAGTTCTTTGTCTGAACAATAATGACTTGTACTATAATCTATAAAGACATTTACATGGCATCAATGACAGAAACGAGTATCAAACATGATAATTTCCAATAGGAGTAGCATTGTCTTTTAAACAAGTTATGATGATGTTTTGCTGCCAACACATTAACTAGACATATCCTAACTAAAAATTTTGAGTTTATGACCCAATCGTAAAATACAATATCGGTATTGTTGTGGTTGAATGCATAAATTAGTGCTTCCAAGTGTCTTGCATTCACATGAATGCTGACCTCTATTTAAGTTGCATGTTAATAATTGGTATGGTAAATTTTTATATATTTTGAATTTTGTGGTTTGACATAATTTTAGTGGTGGTGCAAAATGTTATTGAACTTTTCTATAGAAAGTAACTTACTGGAGATGGAACTTTGTTATGGCAGCAAGATGAAGAAAGCTTCTGTTGTTTTTAAAGAAAAATATTTCTGCAAATTTATTCTGTAATCTCATAATTGTTGTACCTTAATCTATTTTAAAATCATATTGAGTTCATTGTCATTAATTTGCAACAATGATGAATAAAACTTTCATTCTTTTGCATGTTATATCTAATTTGTGATATAATTTTTTCATTTGATTGATAGAGAACTTCAAGAGTCAAGCAAGAAAACAATTGCACGGCTAATAGCTGCTTAGGTAAAGTTTGTTTCTGGTCTCAATGCATTGGTTGTTTTTTCTCAAATTTTAAGAGTATCATATTTTTTAATTGTAGGATTCATTGGTGGATACTGCAAAAGAACAAACTAGTTTAATAAGTAATATAATTGCACAGGCTACTGAGTAGGTATAATGGGTGTAATTGTGCAATGTATTGCTCGACTTAAGAGAGATATTTGTAAGGATTGTGTTGTTGCCTTTATTGTCAATAGCTAAGAAAATGTATGGTAAAGATGTATTCTCTAGAGTTCTACTCTTGATTAGTATATAATCATGTGATTTATTTAGCTGATGCATCTGCACAACATATTGAAACTTTTGGGTTTATCAAATGTGCACTAAATTTCAGTTTGAATGATTGTTTATCTATGGTTGTTAATGGTGAATGAAGACCTGTTACTAATATTTGTTATGAGGTGAAACAACTGGAGTGCCAGGATTAGTGACTTTAAAGTCTTCATACTAGCATCCCCATTGCAATAGAAAAAGTTAAGATTCTTTATTATATAATTTACTATTGCTGTTATTTCAGAATCTCATGATTCGTGAATGGTAAATAATAACTATATAAAGAACAATTATTGACTTGTTGGATAAAAGTTTCTATATCAACAAGTACAAAAATATGATTTAATCAAAGTAAATAAGTAAGTTAAATGTCAAGATTGACAAAAATCTCCATATCAACTGAATTAATGAGCACTTCATCATCTTCCCAGTTGACATCCTTGGCTTTCAGATCTTTTCCAATTAATTTAAGAAGTGCTTTGAATTAGTTGTTGTATTGAACTCCGAAACCAAGGGCTGTAGCAATAGCTTTTCTAACGATGAGAAAACAATCAAAGATGAAAAGAGTTTATCAAGATCAGCTACTTTTTTTCAAACATATTTACATATAGAAAGTCTACTTGTCTCTTACGCTAGAACCTCATCGACAGGTTGCTAAGGACATTTCTTGCTCTCCTGTTGATATTTACAATATAATTCAGTTAGGAAATTAGGCTAATGAATTAAACAATGAAAATATGAACATGAAACGGAAAATAGAAAGAAAAGAAAAAAGGAAAATGATGACCCCAACGTCCATTATCTAACCTGGTTACACCTAACTGGAAAGGTTTTAACATCCATTATCTAAGAATTATTGGAAGTACAAAAAAGAATACTTAATTCTCAACCTCTGGGTTGAGATTCCCACCCACGAGGTTGGGAATCTCAATCCAAAGGTTGGAACTGGGGGTTGGGAGGGTTGGGGTTTCCAACTTTCGATCTCAATATGAGAGTTGAGATTTTCAACCTAAAGATTGGGATCCCGGATTGGGAATCAGAACCTTTCGATTACAATTCCTAACTCGAAGGTCAGAATTTCCCAACCTACGAAAGGATTTAGTGTGGGACTCTCAACTCGAAAGTTAGGAATCCCAACCTCCGAGTTGGGATTCCCACCCTAAATCCCACCGAAGGTCGAGAGGGTTAGGAATCCCAACCTTCTGGTTGGGATTCCCAACCCAAAGGTCGAGATTTTCCTACCTCTAGCAAGATCTAGACTAGGAATCTCAACAGAAAGATTAGGATTCCCAACCTGAAAGTTAGGATTCGGGTTGGAAATCCTAATAAGGAGATTGAGATTCCTATTCTACATCCCCTAAATTCTAACATTCGGGTTGGAAATCCCAACTGAATTATTAGGAATCCTAATCTCCTTGGGAAGCCTAACCTAAAGGTTAGGAATCTTAATCCTCAAGAAACTTAAATTTCAAAACAAAGTGAACATTCTCCATGCAGAGGCTTCAAACAGATGTCATCAAACTTAGCAATACTTGCCCATTGTACAAATTCCATCATTCAAATGACATTCATTTACTAACTCTAATAAAGGTCCCTATTACAAGAACTAATCAAATGACATCCATCTACCAATAGACGTAAACCTCCAAACTTTATCATTCAAATCACATCCATCTCCAAAGCATTCAATAAACAAGAAATTCATAATTGTTAAGATTAAAAATCGAAGCTTTTGTATTTCACAAACCTCAAGATGTCAAATCGGTCCTTTCCAAAATTTAAGCAAGCAGTCTGGACAAGCTTGAAATCATTAAAATCAATATCATCACCACAATTCTTTTTATCAAAACATCACTACCACCGTCAAACCCTAATTCTCTTACCATTTTGTTCTCATCTTTCCTCCTATGATCAAAGTAATTCTGCTTTACCAACCTCTCCATTAACTCAATCTGCCATGGCCACGGATAAGCCACCTCCACCTCATCACTGCCTACGTTCTATTTGAAACCCTTTCTAGGTTTTCTTCTACACCGAAATCCCCATCCAAGTTCTCCTTCGTTTTCGATACCACCCCCGTCTCCATCTTGGTTCTCCTTCCTGCTACTCAATTTTATCGATTTGCTTGAATATGAAGCTCATACGATAGGAGAGTGAGGAGGGCTTCGCTTGGGAGCCCAACGAGGAGGTAAGGTTTAAAGATGGGAGGTTGGAAATGGAGAAGTGGAGAGAAATGAGAGAGAGAAGGTTTTTGGACAGTTGTGTTATCAATAAAAAAGTTTGAGGAGACTACAATGGAAAGAAGATGGGAAGAATTTTGAGGACGAAGAAGTTTCTGGACAAAGAAGCTAGGAGGATTTCTGGACGAAAAAGCTGGGAAGATGCATTTCAGCTTATAACTCTCATTTCATTAAGGGCATTTTTGTCCATTCAATATTTTTTTTTGCAAGAATAAAAAATAAAGGGTTATTTTTAAGGTTGCCTTTTCCAAATGGGGTATTTTATGTATTTTTTTTTTTTTTAATCAATCAGAATATACTAAAGTCTGGTTTCAACCACTTTAGTTCTAATAAAAAGGCCCATAAGGCCCATTTATATTAGTGAAGACCCAAATGACTTAGGGCTTACTAACATAAAAATCCTTAAAATTAGGCCCATTTAAATTTATGTCTACCCATAATATCTTATAATTTATAGGGTTTTATTGAAAAATGACCTATTTTGAATGACCCATTACAAAACTATCCTTTTTTTTTTTAAATCCAGGGAGGTTGTCCTTTTTTGGACAAAAATACCCCTGTCTAACCATTTTTTATGTGTGACTATGACTCTCTCTCCCTACCAAACTTGAAAATCTCTCCATTCCCAACTTTTTACTCTCATTCTCTCTCTAGGAATTTCACCGAACTCGAACCTCACCGTTGGACCTCCAACCATCGGCGTTAACTATCTGAGTAGCCCACCTTTTTGTTTGACCGTCGCACCTTCTAACCATCGCATCTCACCGATTGCAGACCTCCACCCGCTACCGGCCAGTTGCTTGGTCTGTTTGACTCTCAACTCCGACGAAGAACAGGTACCCTTTTTTTTCATTGTCTCTCACAAACCCTGGCATTACTTTTTCTTCCCTTTTGATGACGAGTTGTTGTTGTTGTCTTTAACTCTCTGTGTTGAGTTTTTGATTTTGTGTTGTGGGGAAGTAATACTTCTTCTTCTTCTTGTTGCTTTTCCTCTTCTTTGGAGCTACTTGTGTTTGTGTTGTGTTGTGGTGTTGATGAACATGCTTTGCTTTTGTGGGGTGTTGTTACTGAAATAGTGAAACATTAAGGCCGACCCTTGTGAGAAGTTGTGGAGTGTATGTTATATATATAGGTTGTTGACTATTAAGAAAGAGAGAGAGAGAGAGAGAAGTGACTCTAATTGCTTCTAGATATGAGTTGGTGAAACAGGTTGGAGAGGAAAAGAGAGTGGCTGCTAAGGGCAAGAGATGATTTTAATCCCTCTGTGTCTATTGATGAGACATCTTGGAGCTTTGTGGAGCTTTGCGAGAAACTCCAGGTAACATGTATCAATTAGACATGTGAATGTCAGTTTCTGTTACTTTTAATGAAATGATGTAGCTAACAATTTATATTTTTTCTACGTCTTGTTGTTGCTATGCGACTTCCACCTAAAAAGATAACAATTTTTGTTGCATTTCAATTTCTGATAGGATTTTCTTCTCTCCCTTATACCTTATTTAATTTTCTTAGACCTTTTGAATTTATCAAGCATTATGCGGTAGTGTATATGTATAAGAATTGAATAATCATTGCTACTACAGTAATTGCAGAAGGAAGATTTTTTGATGCTACAATTATTAATATAGAAAGTATAGTAGTTTCTCAGGGTCCTTTTCCCTTTTGTGTGACAACATTTTATTTTTTCTTTTTCTATCTTCTTATATATTTCTACAACTTTAAATTTTCTTTTTGAAATCAGGAGAACTTTCCATTTTTGTTTGACAATCATGAACAGATCATGAACAGAATTTCTTTTATCTGCCCAGGGGCTTGACAACCTTATGACAATTGTGGCTAACCACGCCAGTTTAAGATCTCAGACTGGTTTCTGAATAGGCAGAAGGATTACAAGGATGGTAGATATTTCTAGTTTGTGTCCAATGCTTTGGACATGAAGCTTAGGGATGACCTTGAGCGTTTGAAGAAGATCAGATATGTTGTTTATAGTTGTTAATAGGGATCTTGTAAACCTATTTAGGCACATTCTTGTTCTCTTAATATCATGTCTTAAATTTTTTGTATTGGAACTTGGTTGTTCTTGGTGGTTTTGTTATCTGCTTATTAGAACAAGGCTATGCCTGTTAGCATTCACGTTTTACGCCATTTGGTTATGTTTGTTATGTTAATGACTGTTACTTGAATGATGTTAGTTCGTTTGGTTTTGGACGTTTACTTTGTATTTGCAATGGGCAGGAACCACTGTGGTTTGCGACACTACTGGGGTCTTAGAGTACGTGGAGAACACACCAAGACAACTAGATGCAGGGGAAAAACTGTTGGTGTCTCAAAGAAGCGTTGAGTTCTTATTATGTTTCACCTGTCCCTGGATGTTGTGCTCCAACTGCAAGTTTTATTTACATATTAGTTTCTCTTGAATTGACAATGTCTACTGAAATGAATTATTTTGATATGTATTTAGTTTTCTTTTTTATTATAATTTTTATCAGATGGTTTTAGCATGTAATAACATAAGTAATTCATATTTTAGTTTAAGATGATGATGGTCCTTTATTGGCTGTCCCCCAAACAATTTAATGTTGGGATCCTTTAGTTTGATTCTTCTGTAGATCTGTCGTAAGTTTGGTGATCTTTATTTATACTTGAAATTGTCAGGGTTAGATGACAACTGTTGATTTGGGGTAAGTTTGGCAAAACTTTCACTTGCAAAGAAATTTTACGGTTGCACTATTGAAGTTTCACAAGTGTACTACTTGTGGGTTCTGGTGGAAACCTTACTCACTTGTACAGACATTTACGCACACACTTACATCATTAGGTATGAATTTTACATCCACACTTCGTTGCACCTAAAATCTTTTGCCTGTTAGTGCAGTCGACGTCGCTCACTATGCTACTCTCAATCTGAATCGCTTTTGTGTTAGCTTTTCCTACTTTGCTTTACCATGATGAGATGATTTCAAAGTTCACTACTAAATGTATTACATCATTGACTATGCAATAAATATAACACTATAGGAACATCTGTATAACTGTAAAAACATAGGTACTTAAAATTGGGAAGGGTTTTAAAATATGAACATGAAACGGAAAATAAAAAGAAAGAGGAAAATGGTAACCCCAACCTCCATTATCCAACCTGGGTACTTCAAATTAAAAAGGGTTTTAACATCTATTATCTAAGAATTAAAAATATAAAAGAGTACTCAATTTCCAACCCAGTCGAAATTCTTAACCTAAGGGTTGGGATCCCAACTTTTTGGTTGAGAATCCCAACTTGGAAGTTGGGATTCTCAACTTGAAGCTTGGGAATCCTAACCTCATCTCAACCCTTAGGTTGAAAATTCTAACCGTGATTGACCATACAGGTTAGGAATTATTGAACATCTAGTTGTGATTCTCAACCTGGAGGATGGGCATTCCAACCTGTAGATTGGGAATATTTGATCAAGGTTGGGATTTCCAATCTCGAGGTTGAAAGATAATCAAGGTTGAGAATCTTACCTTAGAGATTGAGAATCTCATCTTCGAGATTGGGAATCCCAACCACGAGATTGAAAATCACAACCTTGATCAAACATCGAGGTCAAGATTCTCAACCTTTAGGTTGGGAATCCCAGCCTCCAAGTTGATTCCTAGCCTAAGTTTTCAATTAAGTTTAAGAATCCCAACGTCGAGGTTAAGTATCCCAACCTTGTTCAAAGATCAAGATTGGAATTCTCAACTTTTAGGATGAGATTCTTAACCTTCAAGTTGGGAATCTTAATTTGAATTTTCAATTAAAATTGGGAATCCCAATATCGAGGTTGGGATTCCCAACCTCGAGTTTGTCAAGGTTGAAAATCCTAACCTTGAAGAATATCCAAGTTAGGTTCTCAACTTTTAGGTTGTGATTCTCAACTTTAAGGTTGAGAATCCTATTCTGAATTTTCAATTAAGGTTAGGAATCCCGATGTTAAAGTTATGATTCCCAACCTCTAGATTGGGATTGATGGAAAATCCCAACTTCGAGATTGTGAATCTCAACCTAGTTGAGATTCTTAATTTAAAAATTTTGATTCCAACGTTCACACGAAGACTTCACTTCCAAACTTCGATTGTCAACCTCAATTACAAATCTCACCTCAAAGCACAATTTACGAATAACAACTACCAATACAATATAATTTTCACATTCTAATCATACCCAAAAAACCACACACGAAATACATCAAACAACCACAACCCATTTTCATTACACCAACCTTGGTCTATAATACCATATTCACATGCCCGAAGCAACTAAAACTAGTCAAATATACTACCCACCCGTAGAGAAGATGAGCGACAGTTGTGAGCGCGATTCTTCCATAGTTCAAGAAACTGATTTTGTTGTTGGGCATTGAAAGAGAGCAATCGGTTCAGCGTAGCCATCTACAGTTCTTCTACAATCCAAAAACCTTCTTCTGTTGTTGGGCGTCGGAAGAGAGCAGCAAGTTCAGCATAGCCATCGACAATTCTTTTGAACTTCTCTGGAGAGATCTCGTGGGTTCGACATCAGATTCGTCATCATCTCATCGTGAAAATAATCGCTACTCATTTCGCAATGTGAATGAGCTACAATCAGCATGGATCTAGTTTGAATCTAACACAAGTGGTTCATTAAGAGACATTGCCTTCGATTCTTCTTGGTGGTTTAAAGGAACCTTAAGGCTTCCTTCTCTAGCTGCTTCTGTTGTTCAATGTTGGAAGATAATAGCAGCTTCAATGTGGGAAGTGATAAACAACTGAGAATTGAAAAGCTAGAAGAGAATGAGGTGTGGGAAATGAGAAGTGGGAAGTGAGAAGTGAAAAGTAAGAGCTGCAGAGCTTCTAGGCAGGAGTTACAGCTTGGGTCAGAACAAAAACTGCAGCACAGCCCGTGTCAATTTTTTATTGCAAACGAAAGGGATCATTAAGGGCATTCTTGTCCATTCACATACTTTTTTGTACGAACAAAAATTAAAAGGTTACTTTTCAGCTGCTGAAAGGGGTCATTTTGTCCATTTTCTCTAATTTATATGATATTATCCAGATCACATTATTTTTGTTTGAATTTAGAAAATATTATCAACAATTTAATTGCGGTAATTTTCTTGAATTTAAATTTCTAACACACATTGTCCATACAGTGAGTACAACCAATGCTTATTGCATTTGTTGTCTACATTAAGTATCTAAATTCGTGTGTGTTTCTGTATTACTCCACGATGAAACTCCTTGGCCCCGAAATTTAGAAGAGGGATTTTTTTTTTTTTTTTTTTTAATGTAATTTAAGATTTAAGTTAAGAAAAAAAATGCATTAGAATTTAATACTATCTTTTTAGATTTTGCTTACAACCTTTTAACTTTTAAATTTAAGTAAAATATATAAAAACTTATCTAAATCACTTACTATTTATACAAGCCAAATATTTGCTTTAAAAATGAAGATAATTACTCCCTAATAAAGGGAGAAAACTACCTACTAATCTCTTTTGTGATGCATGGTTGGCAGAGCTATATTAACATATATAATACAAATTTATATCGCATTGATAACTTAAAAAAAGAAAACTAAATAGGCTTATTAAATTTTCCAAGCATCGTCATTGCATAACTATTTCTTTTATAGTTGTGGTACAAACATGAGATCAATTAATATACTATTTTATCACTAATTAAAAGTTTTGCATTTAATAAAATAAAAATATTAATCTGTTTTTTGTTTTTCTTCTAAAATTGATGCCTCACATGTTAAATAATTTTATTTTTATTAATTGAAATCAATCATTTCTTATAAATCCGGTATTATTTCAGTAAGGTCGTTTATCATTATCCTTTTTTCTGTTTGACAGAGCTGAAAGTAAATAAATCTTTTACTTGCATAGTAAACTTTAGGGGCAGAGTAAAGTTTAACTTGGAGCATGGAAAGCTGATGCGACCACGCATTTATTAAATTAATGATAGAGATATAAAATCAATAGTCCATTCTTCCATCATTCCAACCACCAGTAAAGGCTCCATGATCAGAAGTGATAGTAGTCCCCCATGGATCCTTACCCAAAATGAAGTGATTTTCATTTTGGGCCTTATGGGCCAATGGTAGAATTATAGAGGCCGACACGTGACTTGGTAAATGTGTAAGGGAAATATTATTTTTGTTTACATAAATATATAATATATTTTAATATTTATTAAAATGAAATTTCAACAATTTGGTAGGTACCTGTTGAAAGCATGGTCCAAGAAATTCCCGTAATAAGAATCTGTTGCAAGAGGAGAAAGGCAAGTAATGTAGAGAGTAAAAGAAGATTCTCAGCAGTAAAGTTTAAGTCAAAAGTTGATTTTGATGGTATCCGGACATGAACATTATTGCTCAGGATAAGCTCAATATTTTGAAATAATGTTACAATATTTTAATCTTATTGTGAAACATCTTGATGCATAATTATAATAATATAATAATATAAAATATTTTGTTTAAGTCGGTTAAACCGACTTAGTTTGCCTATATATACATGTGTAACCTCAGCAATAAAACATATATATTTTCTGCTTTCTTTTTGTTTGCCTCCTTTCTATCTCTCTCTCGCTTTTATTAAATATTTTGTTTATTTTATTGTTTTGCTTTTCTGCCGCCTTTTTCTCTCCCCTGCTGCCTCTCTTGTTGCCATTATTTTGTTTGTCAAATATCAGCTCAAGTCCCTGATAAATTCTCTTTAAGCTCCTGATGATTATTAATTTTATTATATTCATTTATTTTAATTTTATAACACGTTATCAGCACGATCTTGAACCTGAAGTTCTTGATATTCTGACTCAATATATGTACGGCTCTACTGACTCAATCAATGTACGGCTCTGCCGACTCAATCAATGTACGGCTCTGCCGACTCAATCAATGTACGGCTCTGCCGACTCAACCAATGTACGGCTCTGCCGACTCAATTATTATTATCATGCATTACAGATCTAACTATTTAATTTTATTTATTTACTTATTGTTACGTACTATATGTGCAGCTCTGTTATTATTATTTACTATTTTTATTATGTATTTCATGCACGGCTATGCCGGCTCAATATATTATTAATTGATTGATTTATTATCTCTGTTATATCTTTATATTTTATATATTTTATTCTCTCAAATTTATAATGTACTAGAACCTGAAATTCTGGATTTTAATCAATGGAATCTGAAGTTCTAAATATTTATTGTTAAAACCTGAAGTTATTATTTTTGACCTGAAGTTCTAAAAATATAAATGAAATTTTTGGCAACCTGAAGTTTCAAATATATCATTCTGATTATGTCACTAATTGTGATATTTTATGTGTATAGTCATATCAAATATTGCAAAACCAGAATTTGCTCTACTGGATATATCAGGAAATAATTATCTTTCATGGATCCTTGATGTAGAGCTGTATCTGCAGTCCAAGGGCTTAGTTGATACAATTAGAGATAATAATGAAATATCTCTACAGGATAAAGCAACTGCAATGATCTTTATCCGCCGTCATTTACATGAGAGCCTGAAGACTCAATACCTCACAATTAAAGATCCACTGACTTTGTGAAAAAATTTAAAGGACAGGTATGACCATCAGAAAACCGTCGTCCTCCCCAGAGCCCGGCATGAGTGGAGTAATTTAAGACTCCAAGATTTCAAATCAGTCGCTGATTATAATTCTGCCCTGTTTAAGATAACCTCACAGCTAAACTTGTGTGGTGAAATACTGACTGATGCAGATCTGTTGGAAAAGACATATACTACTTTCCATGCATCTAATGTGCTCCTGCAGCAGCAATATAGAGAACGCAGGTTTACAAAATACTCTGAATTAATCTCATGTCTCTTAGTGGCAGAACAAAATAATGAGCTTCTGATGAAAAATCATGAACTCCGCCCAGCTGGCGCAGTTGCACTTCCAGAAGCAAATGCTAGCACAAGTAAAGGCCGTGGACGTGGACATGGACGCGAACGTGGTAATCATGGTCGTGGTGGGTATAAATTTTCAAGTAATCGAAACCAGAAAAACATCTCTCAAAAGTGGAATGTTTATAATGCTAAACATAACAAGGGCAAAAATGTAGAGAAACATGCCCCTAAAAATTATGAAGATGTTTGTTTCAGATGTGGTATGTCTGGACACTGGTCTCGTACCTGTCGTACGACTAAGCATTTGGTTGATCTGTATCAAGCCTCTGTAAAGGGGAAGGAAAAGAAAATTGATACAAATTTTGCAGATCAAAGTGATGATCCTGTAGATATCACAAGCCTGAAATTATCGGATTTTCTTGATAATGCGGATGGAAAAGTGGATTACTCAATTGGTGATGGAGATATCCATACCAATTAGAAAGTTGCCTAGTTAATATAGTCATATTAACTTTTGTTATGTTAGTATATATTTTTGTAATCTTCCAGAAGTAAGATAACTTATTTTGCTTTATATTTTGTTATCAATGATGTACTAACATATGGTTTATCTGATGAAAGACGGATATGGATGAATTATCTATTCTCAAAAAGGAAGGTGCAGATATATGTATTGTTGACAGTGCAACAACACATACTATTCTTCAGAATAAGAAATATTTCTCAAATTTGACAGTAGCCAAAGCCAAGGTAAATACTATATCAGGTCCTGCTGATCTGGTTGAAGGTTCTGGAAGAGCCATAATCTTATTGACAAATGGTATTAAATTATATATAAATGATGCATTATACTCTAGTAGATCTAGAAGAAATCTACTCAGTTTCAAAGATATACGTAGTAACGGATATCATATTGAAACTACAAATGAGAAGAATGTTGAATATTTATGCATTACTAAAATTATCTCAGGCCAGAAGCTAATTGTAGAAAAACTCAGAACTTTCTCATCTGGGTTGTATTATACAATTATGAGATCAATTGAAACTTATGTGGTTTCAAGCCAGAAGCTCTTAAAACCAATAACATTTCGACTTTGGCATAACCGTCTTGGTCATCCAGGATCTACGATGATGCGTAGAATCATTGAAAATTCTCATGGGCACCCATTAAAGAACCTGAAGATTCTATTATCCAATAACAATATATGCACTGTCTGTTCACAAGGAAAATTGGTAATTAAACCATCTATTTCTAAGGTTGGTTTTGAATCTCTATCTTTCCTGCAAAGAATACAAGGAGATATATGTGGACCCATTCATCCACCCAGTGGACCATTCCGTTATTTTATGGTATTAATTGATGCATCAGCAAGGTGGTCACATGTATGTTTATTATCCAGTCGTAACATTGCTTTTCCTAGATTGCTTGCTCAAATCATTAGACTCCGAGCACAATTTCCAGATTATCCAATCAAGAGTATACGACTTGATAATGCTGGTGAGTTTACATCAAAAACATTTGATGATTATTGCACATCAATCGGAATTGATGTTGAACATCCAGTCCCACATGTACATACCCAGAATGGTCTAGTAGAATCATTCATCAAACGTATCCAGGTGATTGCTAGAACTTTATTGTTACAAACCAAATTACCGGTTTCTGCTTGGGGACATGCTGTTTTACATGCAGCAACATTGATTCGACTTAGGCCTGCAGCTTATCACCAGTACTCTCCATTACAACTTGTACTTGGGCACCAACCTGATATTTCTCATTTACGCATTTTTGGTTGTGCCGTACAGGTACCTATTGCTCCTCCTCAAAGAACCAAAATGGGACCCTAACGTCGTTTGGGAATATATGTTGGTTTTAATTCACCTTCAATTATCAGATATCTTGAACCATTGACAGGTGATATTTTTACTGCCCGTTTTACAGATTGTCATTTTGACGAGACAACTTTTCCACCATTAGGGGGAGGAAAAATTTCTCCTGAAGAGAAGCATAAGAAAAATGTCACTATTGGAGAGAAAAATGAGATATCATGGAATGTGACAACAATATCTCATCTGGATCCTTGTACTACCCAATGTGAAAGTGAGGTACGAAGAATAGTTAATCTTCAGATGATTGCGAATCAGTTGCCAGATGCATTTACTGATGCTGCTAAAGTGACAAAATCACACATACCAGCTGCCAATACACCAGCTAGAATAATTGTTCCTGTAGAACAATATAATCAGAACGCAGCAAATGAATCATCTACTGCACGCCAGAAGCGTGGTAGACCAATGGGCTCAAAAGATAGTATTCCTCGAAAACGGAGAATGAAAAATTCTGATTCTTCTGAAAATAATATTCAAGCGACAAAATCTATTATCTCTGAAAGATCAACTCCAGAAGAGTTGCCAATCCCTGAAGAGACTAAAACCCCCAAAGAGGTACAAACAATTGATGAGCCACAAAATTCTGGAAATCAAGAAATTTCAATCAATTGTGCTGAAGGTATGTGGAATCGTAATGAAATAATCATCGATGATATATTTTCATATACAGTAGGTTTGACAGTTATGAACGATGATTATGAACCACATATTGTTAATGAATGTAAACAAAGACACGATTGGCCTGAATGGAAAAATGCAATTCAAGCAGAATTAAGTTCCTTAGCCAAACGTAAAGTCTTTGGACCTGTAGTCCAAACGCCTGAAAATGTCAAAACTGTTGGATACAAATGGGTATTTGTACGGAAACGTAATGAAAAGAATGAAATTGTAAGACATAAAGTAAGGCTTGTTGCACAAGGTTTCTCGCAGAGACCAGAGATTGATTATGATGAGACGTATTCACCAGTGATGGATACAATTACTTTTAGATTCTTGATCAGTTTAGTAGTCTCAGAAGGACTCGAAATGCGGCTTATGGACGTAGTGACAGCATATTTATATGGGTCACTTGATACTAATATCTATATGAAAATTCCTGAAGGATTTAAAATGTCTGAAGCATTTTTCAGGGGGAGTATATTAAATCAATGTGGACATATGTGCACTGCACTCTTTTTTCCTTCGATCAGGTTTTATCCCACTGGGTTTTCCTGACAAGGTTTTTAATGAGGCAGTCATTTTAAGCACATCCAAATATTATTAAATCCAGAAGATTATAATATTTTAGATCCAGCAGATCATAAAATATCCTTTGTTTAGATTTTGAAGTTTTTATTGATAGAAACTTTTAAATATATTATAATGATATCATCCAAGGGGGAGTATTGTGAAACATCTGGATGCATCATTATAATAATATAATAATATAAAATATTTTGTTTAAGTCGGTTAAACCGACTTAGTTTGCCTATATATACATGTGTAACCTCAGCAATAAAACATATATATTTTCTGCTTTCTTTTTGTTTGCCTCCTTTTTATCTCTCTCTCGCTTTTATTAAATATTTTATTTATTTTATTGTTTTGCTTTTCTGCCGCCTTTTTCTCTCTCCTGCTGCCTCTCTTGCTGCCATTATTTTGTTTGTCAAATATCAGCTCAAGTCCCTGGTAAATTCTCTTTAAGCCCCTGATGATTATTAATTTTATTATATTCGTTTATTTTAATTTTATAACAAATCTGAATTTTTTTAATATTTTGGATTTTTGGATGTGCATCAAATTCGACAATTCTAAACCGAATTTGAATCGAATTTGATTTTGAATTGAAGCCATCATTTATCACAAAGTCGGATTTCATAATTGACTATGAATTTGGACATGCGAAGAGTATGTTGGAGTTGCAGTGGCTTGACGCAACACAAGAAGGCACAAAACACGTTCATATGTGTTATTAATTATAATAATTTTTTTTTTTCTATCGTTTACCTTAGGTTCGAAGGATGAAATCGGTACTAATATTTTATTATCCCTCACAACTTTAATTGGGTTGGTGGATTTTATATTTTAATATATCCCAAGCAACTTTAATTAGGTTGGCGTAGTAGGTCATAATAATTCTGCTCAAAATTTTCATAATAGGCCTTTATCATATTAATTATTTATCATATCACAAGATAAGATTTATTTATTTATTTTACGTATTTATTGGCCTGCTTAGCCTCAAACTACAACCTACCCTGGCATGTACTGTCCACTCTCTCATGAGATTTTTTACGTTTTCCACATCTCTCGAACGCAGGACTTGAGGGCTTAAGTACCATTGGAGAGCAAGGTGTGTACCATCTGAGCTACTACCTCAAATGGTACATACTTTACTTCTCACTTGACTATAAATCATTGGTCAGTGGTACGAAAGGGGTGTAGGATGTGAGTAAAACCCTAAGAGGATAGAGGGACAATACCTATCATGTGCCAAGCCCCCAGAGGTGGCGTGACCGGATCAGCTGGCGAGCCCTCGAGAGGCGGATTGATCCGTTATAACAACACATATTTGTATATAAATGTAAGTTACCTATAAAAAATCTAATCCTAATTGTAACTTTCATTATATACCTTCAAATAAAAATTTCATTTTCTTTCAACATCATAAATGACATAATTTGTCTTATAATATTTACAGATAATGCTCCATTTTCATGTAGTATTTGTACATACATACATAACAGTACATAATTCAATCTCGTCTTTTTTTAATTGCTTGCAATATTATTTTTATTTTATATACTTGATAAACTAGTAATAGAAGTAAATTCACTCCTATTAAACACCAAATGTGCATTTACTAATAAAAAATATTATCGTCTAATTGTAACTTTCATAAATTTCTAATTGTCACTTTCATCATATGCATTTAAATAAAAATTTTATTTTTTTTTAACACCATAAACGACGTAATTTGTCTTATAATATTTTTTGTTTTCATTTATTAAAGAATATCCTAAATCTCTACAAAATTTACTTATGATTTTTGAGAACCTCATTATTTTTTCTATTTAATATAATTTATTTTATTATATAATATTATAATATTACAGTAGGCGTTGATGGACAGTTTTTTCTCTTTAATTTGAACGTGGCATGAAAGAACGTAAAATTTTATAAAAAATTGTTATATATTAAAATAAATGATTTTTTTAATAAATAATATTATAATACTATATTAAACTAAATAATTTATGAAAAATTGGGCTGCAAATGGCCCACAATACTTATATAAAATCCAGAAATTCGGATGCATCATCGTGGTAGCGTGAACAACAATGCATTGAAAATAGTAGCTCCTTCACGCGGTTTAGTGCCATGGACCGGCCGCAGCTACCATGACACGCTTCCTTTTTGAACTAAAAGACTTTTTTTCAATTCTCAAAATATACTTTTCATATTTCGCTTCCAAAAACTCAAAGTCTCTGCAATCATCATTCAAACCACCATCTCTCAACTATGGCCGATGCAATCGTTGCCGTTGTCCTGGAACAATTGGCTTCAATCACTTGTCAGCAGATTCAAGAAGAAGTTACACTCGTACGTGGTGTCAGCAAAGAAGTAGAAAGGCTGACTAGCAATTTCCAAGCCATTCAAGCTGTGCTCGTTGATGCAGAGCTCAGGCAAGTGAAGGAGACAACTATCAGACTCTGGCTAGATAAGCTCAAAGCTGTATCCTATGATGCCGAAAACGTGTTGGATAAGTGGAACACTTTCAAACTGAAACAGCAAATTGAGAGAGCTGAAACTGCTCTTACTCTTAAGAAGAAGGTATGTTTCTTCTTTCTCTCTCCTTGCTTCTGTTTTAAGCAAATTGTTTTGCACCGTGACATAGCTCTTAAGCTAAAAGCAGTCAATGAGAGCCTAGATGAAATTTCCAAAGAAAAAGATAGGTATTCTTTTAATACAATTACAAGTGGTGAGCAATCTCGGGGAGTAGAAACCTCCTCTTTCATTGATGAGTATTTGATATGTGGTCGAGATAAGGAGAATAATGAATTGATGAGCAAGTTGTTGTGTGAGAGTAGTGATGACCAAGAATGCCTCCATATCATCTCAATTGTAGGGATGGGAGGAATAGGGAAAACAACTCTTGCTCAACTTGCATACAATAATAATGAGGTGAAAAACAGCTTTGAAAAAAGAATATGGGTTTGTGTCTCAAACCCGTTTGATAAGTTATGGGTTGCCAATGCAATACTTGAAGGTCTAGAAGGTCAGAGCTCCACTTCAATCACATTGCAAACTGTTCTAGAAAATATTTGTCAATCTATTACAGGAAAAAAATTTCTTCTTGTATTAGATGATGTGTGGACTGAAGACTATAAAGATTGGGAACCATTGTATAACTGTCTTAAGAATTGTGTCAATGGAAGTAAGATTATAGTCACCACACGTAAGGAGACTGTTGCTTTTATGTTGAAATCGATTGTTATTCCCATAAAGGAATTGTCTGAAAATGAGAGCTGGTCATTGTTCAAGCACTTTGCATTTCACAGTAGGTCTCATAAGGAGTGTAGTGAACTTGAAGGTATTGGAAAGGAAATTGTGAGCAAGTGTAAGGGCTTGCCACTTGCAGCAAAGACTATAGGGAGTCTTTTGCGCTTTAAAAGAACTAGAAATGAATGGGAAATTATCTTAGATAGTGAGATGTGGGTACTTGAAGAGTTTGAGAAGGATGTTGTAGCTCCTCTATTATTAAGTTATAATGATTTGCCTCGAATGGTTAAAAGATGTTTCTTATATTGTGCCACTTTTCCAAAGGACTACCAATTAAATAAAGATGAGTTGATTAAGTTATGGATGGCTCAAGATTATCTAAAATTAGCAAGAAATAATAAGGAGATGGAGATGATAGGTGAGGATTATTTTAATAGTCTAGCTGCACGTTCCTTTTTTCAAGAGTTCATAAAAGATAATATTGGTGACATTATAGGATGTAAGATGCATGATATAGTGCATGACTTTGCCCAGTTTCTCACCCATAATGAAATTTTTGCAATGGATGAAGATTTTGGACAATCAAGCATTGACATTTCATTTGAGAAAGCTCAAAATTTAATGTTAATGGTTAACAAAAATAGTTCATTTCCTATCTCCATTTGTAATATAAAAAAGTTGCGGAGTTTGTTGATTAAATTTGATTTAGGCACGTATTCAATTGATGGAGTCTTGCTAAAGTTATTGACTCAAAATAAATGCTTAAAGGCATTAACATTGAGCGGTACTACCAAGGAAGAAGTAACGATTGGTAGGTACTATATATATCCAATAACGTTAGAAAAAATTCCTAAAGAGATAGGGAAACTAATACATTTAAGATACCTTGACTTAAGCAATAATTCGGGATTAGAGATGTTACCGAAAACATTATGTGAATTATATAATTTACAAACCTTAGATATTTCTTGGTGTAACAAACTTAAGGAACTACCTCAAGGGATGGAGAAGTTGATCAATCTAAGACATTTAAAAAATCGTCAGACTCATTCTCTTAAATACATGCCGAAAGGACTTGAGAAACTAACATGTCTTCGTACATTACATGAATTCCATGTGAGTGAGGGTGGTTTTGGTAGCAAAGCATGTTCACTTGAATGCTTGAATAAATTTTACCACCTTAGAGGAGCTTTCGGTATAAAAGGTTTGGGAAATCTGACAAATGAGAGCGAGGCTCAGAGATTGCTACTTGCAAACAAGAAAAACATTTGGAAATTGAAATTAGGCTTCCGTGGGTCGGGTTCAATGAACAATGAAGCAATTCTTAAAGCTTTACACCCTCCTCCAAATTTACAAGTGTTAGAGATATTAGAGTACGGAAGCAATACAATGTCACCAAATTGGATGGATTTTTTTACTCATTTGAGAAAATTAATTCTGATTGAATGGATCAAGTGTGAGCAGCTTCCTCCATTGGGAAAGTTGCCATCCCTTGAATCACTTCATATAGAAAGGATGAAGAGAGTAAAAAGAGTGGGTAATGAACTTTTGGGATTAGAAAGTGGTGGCAATATTTCATCTTTATCAATTACTATTTTTCCCAAATTGAAATATCTCTGCTTCTGGGACATGGAGGAATGGGAAGAGTGGGATTTTGGGATTGAACATCATAATATAACAATCATGCCATCTCTTCATAGCTTGGAAATTGATAACTGCCCCAGATTGAAGGCATTGCCAAAGCAGCTTCTTCAGGCACCAACACAAGTTTTGAGTATAAGTTTGTGTCCTATGGTAAAAGCTCACTATGAAAAGGGGGAAGGAAAGCATCGGTCCGATATCTCTCACATCCCTTATATCGTGATTGATCGAGAGTATGTGAAAAGAGGTGGCCTTGAACTCTCCTAGGGATGGGACAAACATGCATTCAACTCTAGGTATTAAATCCTCAACCTCTTTACTTATTTTTTCTTTCAACAGTTTGTTATATTTGTTGGAATCTTTAAGTATTTGCTGATCATAAATATTTTATTAATATTTAAATATGTGCAAAGAGTTGATTTATATTAATCCTAAGTTTCCTCATGCATATGTTGAGGATTTTATGAATAAAATAGATGCAAAAAGGAAATATATTTGTCACGAATTCTTACTTGTTGCAGTCATATTCATATGATGGAATGATTTTTCATATATTCATTTCACTTTAATGGTAACTGTCAATTTTGTGGATATAAGCCATATATTCATTTTTATTCACTGGTTCCATCACTTGCAGTTGCAGGCTTCAACAAAAGGTAGATATCAAATTGTAAGAAATCTAGTCTGCACAGTCCATTTAATCTTCTGTACAAAGTTTCTATGTTCTCATCCATCACTTTACAATTGCACCAACAAGAAAAGTTAGGAACAATGCTCATTCAATTTGTCAATGGTTACTTAAATTTAGTTGAAGATGTATACTTTTTAATGTTTTGAAATTGTGCAATATTTGTATGTTGTCAAGTTTATATAACAAAAGGAGAGGTATATTGGATTTAGGAGACATTTAAATTTCTTATCTTTGTATGTACTTGGTGTTTCGTTGCATAAGAGGCAAGAAGAAGATGTTCATTGTTAAAAGTATTGGACTTAAACTTTTGGGTGCAGAAATGCAACAATAGTGAATTGCCTTTATCAAGGGACTCCAGTTTCATAGTTTGGTAGGTGAATAGGTCAATGCATGTCCAGAGAAAGAATAAAATAGGAAAATTTCTCAATCAATATTTCCATTTTGATGTGACCAGAAGAGGCGAAGTTTTAATAAGTATTACAGAAGAGGCAGACTTCCATGTATTTCCGAAGTCCCCTGCCTTATCAGACACTGGTTTAGCACAGATCCATTCTGAGTACCTAAATATCTTCGATGCAAGGTAAAAATTGTGGGCTGTCATGATCTTATTACTTTCTTTGCTTGCAAATATTTACCCTGGAGCATGTCATAGAATGTGGATGTTTTTATTGAAGATTTTTACACTTCAAAGACTCAAAGTCAAACGATGCTGGTTGAGGAATTGTCCTTGGCTATCTTATTAATATTTTTTTGTTGTAAGTATGACTTGATTACTCAAATATATTTTAAATTTCATTCGTTTTTGTTATCCTCTTTTTTTGCATTTTCTTTTGACTTTTCTATTCAAAACTTTTTAATTTTGATGACTTTCAGGCGGAAGCATAGCATGCTATTGTTATTGTTTATGTATGACCAAAGAAATTGCCATTGAACTTCTCAGTGGTTGCAACTAACATCAAATTACAGGTATTTGCTACTCCATTTTTAGCACATTGTTATTGTTTTTAAATTTATCGATATCTATAGATGAACCAAATCAAATTTACTGTAAATTGGGACTTAATTGAATATACATTTGGAAGCTTAATTTTAATGTTAGATTCACAACTATTTAAAGCAAGAACATGGTTCACTGCATCCACTTGTTAGTAATTGGCACTCTAATTTTTGATATTTTGCATCAATTCACACATATTTGTTGATTATCAAAATTTAATGCTATATAGGTGTGGATAGTTAATTTGAAAAGCTAACATGTATATTTCTCGTCAAAGTGATTTTGGTGGTTTGTGGATATGCATGAGATAGAAGAGTGAGGTATGCATCCAAATTCAGGAGAAGATATACTACGTGGATGGAAAATCAGGAAGTTTGTTTAACTAAAATCAATTTTAGATCTTTAAGAGGCGAAGAATGCATTGATTATGATTGTTGAAATAGACAAAACAAAACTATCTAGTGTTTCCATCGGATAAGTTGTATGCTGAAGATTCAATAATGACCTTTGCTATTAACTAGGTAAATAGGCTATAAGTATCTTGTTTATATGATTTTCTAGCTCAAGGCATATTTAGCTAAAAATGATCATAATTTTAAAAGTATTGATTTTAAATTTCTTTGTGCTTGGTGTTTTACAAAAAGAAGAAGGAGAAGGATGATCATTTTTAAATGTCCTTAAACTAGTTACATCTTTTAAGGGACTCAAGAATACTCTATTAATTAAATGAAGTATTTTGAATTGATGACATAGTTATTAATGTGAGCTTTACGTTTTTGTAAGTTGCCAGGTTTGTGTATTACTTAATATTTCTTAAAGTTAGGAGCATTGAAGAGGATTTTCCTTGTTCCGAGGTTGTTCATGCTCACTTGTAGCACTCTAAGTCTCCTCCTTTAGTAGGAGATGCTGGCTTGGCACAGATCTATTCATAGTGGCATTGACATAGACATTCCTCAAGTTATGGTATAACAAAGTCGAATTAGAGTAGTCATCATCATTAATGTCATATATTTTCATGTGAGTACATCATAGTGGGTGACTTTCGATGTTTGATATTATTCTATGTTTATAAATTGTCAGAATTATATATCTCAAAAGGATATATTTTGGATTTTGGAGGTAAGTAAATTTGAAGAGCTAAGAAGGAGATGCTTATTGTTAAGATAATTGGTCTTAAACTTTGAGGTACAAGAAGTATAGCAAAAGTTAGTTTCCTTTTTCATGGGATTTCAATTTCATAGCTTGATAGGTGAACCGGCCAAGATGTGTCTAGAGGAAGAATTAATGAGACAACAAGACTGCACAATCAATAATTTCATTTGTTGTTACCAGAAGAAATAGAGTTCCAATTGGTATGCTTCCATGCATTCTAACATGAGAGACCCAAAGAGGCTTTTCTTGTTTCAAGGTTGTTCATGCTCACTCATTGCACTCTAAGTCTCTTCCCTCAACTGACACTGGCTCAGCATAGATCCGGTTTTCTATGGCGTTGACGTGAACTTCCATCAGGTTATTATATAACAGAATCAAAGTAGAGTAGGAATTATCTTTACTTTTTTTAATGTAAGGCAGAAGTTGCAGGACGTGATCCAATTACTTTCTTTTCCTATAGATATTTTCCTTGGAATATGTCATAGATCATGGACATCTACATGGATAGAAAAATGAGAAAGTTTGTTTGGTTAGACTCAAATCTTGGATGTTCAAGGGTTGAGGAATGGAATAGTTATAACGGTTGACATTTAAAAAAAAAAAAAGAAAAGAAAAAAAAGAAGGATTAAATAATTCAATCAAATATGATGTATATTGATCTTATTACTTTATGTTCTTTCAAATTCTCATTTAGGATTATTAAAGAATTAGATGTGATTTTTCAAGACTAGTGCTGGTCAAAAGACTCTGACAGTAATATTCTAGTGAATTAAAATGTCTTCTATTATCTTGAAGAATCAATATTTAGTAATGTCGTGTCAGTAAACTAGGTAAGTAACTATATTTAGGTATCTTATTTGTATAATTTTCTGCCTCAAAGCATATTTAGATATGTGATTCTTTACTGTTTGTTTCCTAAATCTTTGTTTTTGTATGTTTCTATGCAAAGCTTTTATGTTCTTATCATTGGACAATATTTGCATTGGAGAACAACCATTCAAGGTGTCTTGCCCAAATGCATGTGAAGAAAGTTAGAAGCAATAGGATCCCTTATTTATTTTTGAAAATTTTTTGAATGGATTTTGGACGGTTGTAGATTTGTTTGTGCTTGGTGTTTTGTGGCATTGGAAGAAGCAATAGAAAAATGATCATTTTTAAAAGTGCTGATCCTAAACTTTGGGTATAGGAAATGTACTTAAGATAGTTGCATCCTTTAATAAATCTGTCTTTGTCGAGTGAAAACCACAGGATGTGCCCTTAGGATGGAAGAAAAAAAAATGCTTGCTGATGTTGGGGGTAGGCAAAAGGTGTGCTTTTGCTGGAAGGAATTTGGCACAATTGGCGCATAAGAATGGGTGGGCTCCTATCATAGTGAATGGATGCATTTGAGATGCAGATGGGATCGACACATTTGGAATTGGGGTGAGAGCCTTGGGATTAATGACATCAAACACAAAAGGCCGTGGTAAAAATCATGCCTTTACACATTGTCGGAGCCTTCATTCATGAGGGGATTATTTGCTGATAGTGATGGAATTCTTATTTGTAATGCAGAGCTGATTGTCCGAACCTGCAGTTAAGGTATACCTATTGTAAGAGAATCAGATTACGTTCACTAATGTTGTTTTGGACCTTTGTTGTCCTTTAAATTGATCACAGTTTCACTATGATATTCCCACCAGAAGCAGACAGCAAAAGATATGTTTAGATTGAATTCAAATGAGAGAACCCTAAAAAGGCGTTGCTTGTTCCAAGGTTGTTGATGCTAGTCCTCCCTCAATGGCTCAGCACAGATCATTATCGGTGGCATCATAGTGGACTTTCCTTGAAGGTATTATAGAGTAGTAGCTATCTTTTGTTTTAATGTTTCGTAAAGACTTTAGGCCATGTTTCACTATGATATTCCCACAAAAAGCAGAACAGCAAAAGGTTTGCTTGGATTGAATTCAAACGTGAGAACCCAAAAGATTGCTTATTCCAAGGTTGTTGATGCTAGTCCTCCCTCAGTACATACTGACTCACCATAGATTGTTCTGAGCGACGTGAGAGTGGACTACCCTCAAAGTTATTACAAAGTTAATGTAGAGTAGTAACTATCTTTAATTTTAAAGTGGCCATGTTCCTTATCACCTTCTTTACTTTTAGATATCTTACTAAGAGTATATGATAACTTACGATCTTTTCATTGAAGCTTGATGCACTTTGTTCTTTAAAGAATCAAAGACAATGATACAAGCTGGCAAACGGCATGAGGTATCTCATTAAATATGAGGTTATAAGGTGTGCAGTGATTATTTGAATCTTTGAAAACCTTGTACTATTTTTTTCTTTTCTTTCTCAATCTTGTCCTGCTATCTTCTTTTCTTTTCTTTTTTTAATAATTTTTCTGTACAAAGCTTCTTGATTCTAATAATTTTTCATTAATAATCATAGTGTGTCTTGATTCTTGATTCTGATAACTTTTCATTAATAACCATAGTGTGTCATTGTTTCTTCCCTATTGTCTATATGTATAGAATAAGAATCATATCACTTGATCAACTTTTGTTGGCTTCAACAAAAGCTTAATGTCAAAAGCTGGGGCATTTTGACTTTTTCAATACTTGTGTGTGTGGGAAATGAAATAGGCAATCGATTGTAGAGCTTTTATCCAATTTTCCATCATTTCAAGTGAGCTTGTTGGTTTTTTGATTAAATGTTGCTAGGATTATATTTTATTTTATCATTTTTAGAAAAGCACATAAATTTCTTATTAAATTGGCTTTGGTGGTTTGTTGAATACAAGAGAGTGAAGAATAGGACAAGTATCATAGCTGGCGAAGAGTTAGCAATCAAATGCATAGTGCATGATTATTCCCTTCAATAAGAACTAGGTAATTAGCATATTTCCATCTAATCTGATCTTCCATCCATATTCTATATTATTTTAAATTAAGTAGTCACATTGGTTTTGTGGTTCATGGCAGCTAGAGTAGTCAAAAAGATTTACCAAAGACATTTGGTTTTTGCCCTCAAGGATACAAGTAAGAAGTTATGCAGGCATACATTTTTTTTACATAGCAAAAAGATTTTATTTTCTATCATAAGCAAAAAGATTCTATTTTCTGTCATAGGGTTTTTGACAAATTGTGTTTCATTTTGTATATTCGTTGGATACTACTTTATTTTCTGTGAAGTGAATTTGCACCACATACTTGATTTGTGTTATTTCAAATTAATGTTCTAATTATCTGTAATGCAAACTGACACTAATGGTCCTATGACAAGTTATACACAACCTTCACAATCTGCCCTGTTAATGGTAGATATGATTAAATATCATTCGGTGTAAGTTCCTTTCTAACTAGAAACAATGAAAATGTTATATTCTTTTATTAATTGTTGTTTGTATGTGCAAAACTAAAACTAAGAAGTCAATCATATAATGTTTCCTACTCATAAGTTATCTAGTGCCCAGACAATGCTTAAATTTGATTAATATGCCCCATTATTTTAAGTCTCAGATATAATAAAAAAGTTCTCTTTAAATCAAAAACTTCTTGTTATGGCCCTTATCCTATCCTCTATTCATATACCCTATCATTTCAATTGTACTTGTTAATAATCTATGTACGTTTCTTGAGGCAGTGACTTTAGTGTCTTATCGCAAATGGAGAAAATGAAAATTTTGCAACAACATCTTTTGCTTGATCACTTTTGAGTTCTAGTCTGGTTATCTACCTTATGGTGTGATAAGTTTATTTTTTATATTGAATATCTAATTTAAACTAGGCTAATGGCTTCAAATATATCTTAATGGTTTTCTAACATAAGGTGATTATGAAATTTTTGACAATTTATGTTTTGCTATGTTTTTACTTTCCTATTGATTTGCCTGTACAGAGCTTTACCATGGCTATTTTACAGTAGGCATCGCGGTCCAAGTAGGGGTCTCGATTCAGGATGAATAAAATTTTCATCTCTAGCCAAGAAAGGTGGAGGGCATTGTCCTATTCATCTATAATGGACATTTTTAAGTAATTAGGCATATATGATTGACAACCGAAATTCAATGCAGGAAACTAGCAGTGTGCTATTGAAGGTATTAATTACATGTCTCTGAATGTTAAGATCATCTTCATACAAAACTTCCTTGTGTCAAATATAAAACATCAAGTCATCAAATTTAAATGCAGATGAACATTTAAAAAGGAAGCATGTTTTGTACCAAGATGCCTTGTCAAGGAAGGTTAAGGACAATATTTAGTTTATTGAAATTTTGTAGACTTGGCAACTTTTGATTGATAACAAAAAATGCAATTTAGGTATCTTTGACCATAACATAGTTGCAGTGTCGTTTACATATTATTCTCAATGTTTAAAATTGTGTTAGTAATTGTTGGGTTTAACCATCTTAATGAGAGTTAAAACTTGTAAATTTTCTTGTCTATCTGACTTAGGTTTTACCACTTGAGAAGGGGTTGAAAAATGAGATTGGATGTGACCAGCAGGAAATCATAGCGTTGGATGTGTTGTTATCCATGTCTTGAAAAATTTTGGTTGAGTTCATGCCAATTTTATTTTAAGTTTTTGCGATTTTCAGATTGACAAGTTCACAAACTCATCATCAACTTATGCATATGACTGTCATTTTTTGAAGATGATCAATAAAGTTAGTCTAGTGGCATCATAATCCATGCTATATAAATTATTTTGCTGTCATTTGCATTATATGTTGCAACCAGCCAAAGTTTTGCTCTCCTAGCAGATCCACACATGGTCCTTAATATTCAAGCACGACACATGATATTCTATAACACACCCTTGCTGACTATGAGGTTGATGTTTCTATACTAATGTACGCATGTTCCACAAGTGGTGTTAATTTAAAACATCATCCTTACGATTCCATGTAAGTTACTCCCTTATTTAAAACCACAAATATTATTTTTTTTAATTATTTTCTTGTTTTTGTGAGTTAACAAAATAAGCAATTATATGCCTTTATTTTTTACTAGTGAAATACTTAAATTGTTTCTAAAATTCTTGTTCAAACTTGATGATATATTTTCAATCTTCTTTGTCATCTAAAATGAAAGAATCTCAAATAGTGATGTCGAATAGGGGGAGCCAAGCGCAGGAAATAGTAAGCAAGTAAAAAAGACCATTAGTAGCATAGAGCATAGGCCAAATGGTGTAACCTGTTGGGTCTCCTCATCTAATGGGCTTGGACCAAATAAGGGCTTTTGAGCCCCAAGGCATTCATAACGGGAAAAAAAAATGTGAATGGAGAGTTTGCCTCGTATGCAACACCATGTATATCAAAAAGAAAAGAAAGGGGAACTCCTAATTTCGAGTGGAAAAAACAATGAGAGAAAGAAAGAGAAAGTGGGTTTTGAGGTGTCTTGTATGAAGATCAAGTGGCTAAACTTTATCAAATTTAGCCCAAATTTCAACTGGAGAGTTCTAGCAAGAAGCTCTGTATGTTTACTAGTTGAATTTTTCAATTTTCTCTATGATGTTGTTGTGCCAAGAATATTTATTTTTTATGCTATTGTAAGCCTCTAGTTATTCTAGAGAAAACCTATTGCAAACCCATTATTTTATTGGAGATAGTAGAGGTTTTTGAAGTCGACTACGGTTGCCGTGGTTTTTCCCATATTGGGTTTTCCACGTAAAAATTTGGTATCTTACTTTATGATTGATTTATTGTTTTAGTGCTTTGGTGTTTTGATTGATTTATTGCTATGTTGGATATTTGATGAGAATTCTATTTTAGACACATAAAGTAGGAAAAGATTTATTTGTGACGTTTTATCATTGTGAGTTTTTCCTAACAAAGCCAACTGTAGAAATGATTTTCTGCTTAATCTTGAGCCATTGGAAATTAAGTTGTGAGTGGTCATAACACTAATACAATTTAGTAGGAAGAAGTGTTAGAACTCAACAATGAGAAGCTCAACACAATCAACTTGTGACTTGATCAATCTTATATACATACTAATGAGGAGCTATAAATCTCAAAATTACATGATTTTATTGAAAGTTATTTTCCAATTTATATTCCTTTTGAAATAAGTATCACCAAGACATTAAGCTAACTCTGAGCAATAATGTTTGTATCATAATAGTATCAAATTAAATTCTTGCCTTAAATTTTACTTAGAGGAATCTTCTTTTCTTCTTTACGTTACTTGCTCTCCTCCTCTTGCATCAAATTAAATTCTTATTATAGGAATTTCTTGGACAATACTTTATTCTTAACCAACACCTATTCCAAATTGTTGCAATTTTATTTGGTTAAGATTTGTAATAAATTATATGTAAGAAAAAGATTTATAATATATTAATATCAACAAGATCATTATGTCCCCGTAGTCAAAAAACAAAAATAAAAAATAAAAATAAAAGATCATTATTTCCCTAAAACATTTACCAAGTCTACTATCGGCCACCTAAAGACACACATAGGCCTATATGCATGTTGATTGAAAACCCAGAATCCAAATGAGTTAAGGCTTACTAAAATACATTATGACAATTGACAAGCATCAATACTTCAAATTAGGCCCATTTAAGCCCAAAATGGCCAGTGATTCATGCAAGTGGACTAAAACCTGCAAATTATGAGAGAAGACCATTGCTTATATAATTTATATCTCCATTATTAATATAAATACAATATCACAGAAATTTAATTCCTCTTCGCACTTCACACTTCCATCCGTCTATTTGTTCAATTTTTAAAATAAATTTCAGTAGCTTTTAACTCTCTAATCTTTACAACTAATAAGTTATAAATGAATAATATGTATTTCACTATGTATTTCAATGTACAATATGAAGCTAATATATAGGCTAAGAGGCATATTATAGAAATGGTAACTAGAATACTATATTACAATAATGGCAACGAAAATATATCACAGTAATGATTGATTGATTTGATTGATTGATACGATAACACCCCTTTGCAAACTCAAGATGGCGAGATAAATGCAAGTTTGAGTTAGGAAACCAATTCACGAAAACGTCGTGCATGATGAGCTTTCGTGAGGACATCAACTAGTTGATTAGCAAAAGCAAGTGAGTAAAGTTTAATAGTACCCTAAGAAACATGTTGTCGAATGAAATGACAATTAATCTCATTATATTTGGTACGTTCATGAAAGACATCATTGTGGACAATTTAGATAGCATTAAGAATATTACAACAAAGAGGACTAGCCGTGGTGTGGTGAACTCCTATGTTTGTAAGTAACCAATGCAGCTAGACAAGTTTTTGAGTAGTTTCAATGGGGACCTGATATTTAGCCTCCATACTGGACTAAGCTATAACAATCTATTTCTTACTACATCATAGGATGAGAGAATTTTCAAGAAAGAAGCAATAACCAATGGTAAATCGTCGATCAATAGGATCGTCAGCCCAATCAGCATCTGAATAAGCATATAACTCTAAAGATGAGTGAGCAGAAAAATAAAGTTCATAAAATAGTATGCCCTTGAGATATCGTAGAAGATGGAGGATAGTAGCAGTAGAATGAGGAGTAGTGTAACAATCCAATTTGCCATAAAAATCAATATAATACAATGTTTAATCAATTACTTAAATCTCCAAAACTAAAACTCTATTAATGAAAAATTTCATAAAATATTTAATTTAATAACATAATTTATCTCAATACTTCAATAAAAATATTAAACAATTTTTAAATCCACGAATATTCAAAATTTATCCTTATATTTGAGTCGTAACCAATGAAACAAACTTGAATCGGAAGAGATATAATCACAATAGTAAAATTGAAAATTTTCTTCAAGAGACAACAATTGCTCAAAGTCGCCCCTTAAGATAAATAATGCCTACTAATCTATAAAAATAGCAGAGATGAGGGGTGAACCGCCAACTCAGTGGGTAAACATTATACATTATGATGTAGTATATAATCAGAATGATATATTATAATTTTATAAAGTAGCTTTACAGTAAGAATAAAACCGTAATTTCATAGTAATTGAAAACAACGAATATAACAATACCAATAAAACATCTAATAAAACAAGATAGAAAACACTTAATTTTCAAAATCGAAGTCAATAAAACAATAAAATATTTAGCAATACGATATATAAAACATTTATTATTTAAATTAAAGTCAAAATAACGAAAAACATTTCATAGACAAATTTAAACAAACATAGAAGTGGCTTCTATCACATAACATTGTTTACACCCATAATCCCGATGCGGGCCCAATATAATTAACACCTATAATCTCAATGCGAGACTTATGCAATTTACACCTACAATCACAGTGTAGGGCCAATACAATTAATTTTATGCAACAATAAATATTTCAGTTTGATCAATACAATACAATTATGACACCTGTAATCCCGGTGTCTAGGCCATTATAATTAAACAAACTTCGGACAGATGAGCCAAAATATTTTCGTTACAATCATAATTATAATACATATCATTATTTTCAAACACGAAAGAATACTTTTAATAAAACATATCACATTTTTCAATTAGGAAGACAATACTTTTAATACAATTAAACAATGTACATAAAACATAGATATGAGAATGCAAAGTTATTTAAATAAAATATAATAAAATAATATTAAAAAATTTAAGGTTTCATTTGATTATTTAAAAAAACCAATTAAAGTATTGTTAAAATTAAACATATAATATATTAAAACAATATATAAGATTTACTTATATCTTCCGCTTATCCCGATGAAGAAAATAACTTTATGAATTTAATTGCTCTTATCAATCTGAAATCATACCACGAAACTAATAAATTCATAGGAAATCATAACTTACTAAATTATTCTAAGTCCAAATACCACTAAAATTCTCTATTGTCAACACTGCCACTACTAATGCAATCTATTTTCTCCATTTTTAATAAATTATTTATAAAATTAATCATCACGAAAATGCAAATATATGTTCTAAAAACTCAAAATAAATACCTAAAAATTTTCAACCTTAAATACCTTTATTAACCTATTGACTTAAATGTCCGAATCTAAACCAAGACCGTATCGATATTAGTTTCAAAACTGAACAGCCTTTAATGTCTAAATTTTTAAAAATAAATCACTTAATAAAAATCCTTCAAACTTTAATAGCCTACATAGGACTTATATTGGTTCATATACAAATTTAATGACACCAAAATAATATCAATCGCATGTCCAAAATAATTAAGATTCAATCTAATTCAGTGCTGTCCAAATTTGTTATTTCACTAAGTCAAAGGTGAACAAAAATTTTTAATTAATTACACGCTTATCATATGATCGCAAAACTTTCCAGGATAAAAGCTATCATCCTAAGAATCATTCATACCAAATTTTATAATTTTATGTCAGTATAACTAACCTAACTAAATCCTCTAATTCATCTTATTGTTTCAAAATAAAACATTCCAGCAATCGTTGATTATTAAAATAATTCACACAATTTTAATCTAACATCAAAATACTCCAAACCTAAATAATATGATCCCACAAACGATGATATCATAAAGTATAAGAAAATGAAAGAAAAAGAAGAACACCTACTTGATTCACAATCAACTTTTACAATAACTTTGATCTTTAATGCTTCAGTGGTTGAACATTTAATTCTGTTAATAAAGAAGAGAGTTTTGAATAATATGAAAGTTGGTTGCTGTAAAAATAATATGACTTCAAACCTTAATAGTGAATAGAAGATATATATATATATACATGTATATACATACATACATACATACATACACACATATATATTTAATAATATTTTTTTTTTCAAATTTATTTCCACCAATATTTCCCTTTAATCACTGCTTATTAATTGATGGAAACTTTTCAAAAAATTTTCCATTACAAGCAAACATAAACTTGTTGACAACATGCACAACATATATGATATCTAGCCAAGTTACGATCAAATAAATAAGACTACCAATAAGCTGTTGATAAAGAATAGGATCATTGAGTGGTATGCCTTTGAAAGTTGTTAGTATAACATTGGTTTTCGAGGGACTAGTAGTTTAACATTGGCTTCCAAGAGACTAGTACTGATTTTAGTATTAGCCAGGCCAACATAAGCCAGAAAATCGGAAATATATTTTGCTTATGAAAGATAGTAATCATTAGAGTCAGAAGAGACTTCAAGACTAAGAAAATAACTAAGAGAGCCAAGATCCTTTATCTCAAATTGCTGTTGGAGATAATTTTTAAGATAAAAAATTTCAGCAATATCGTCACTTGGAATAATCGTGTCATCCACATAAAGTAACAAGAAAATAGAACCATGATTGTTCTTACGAAAAAAAGTTCAGAATCATAAGAGTTGGAGGCAAAACCAAATTGCACGATAATGGAAGAGAATTTAGCAAACTAAACTCTAGGAGCCTGTATTAACTCATGTAGTGCCTAACGAAGATGACAGACTTTGTGTGGTGAATGTGGATATCTTGGTGGTGGTATCATATATATCTTTTTAGTAAGATCTCTGTTAAGAAATGCATTTTTCACATTCATTTGAAATAATTTTCACCGTTTAATTATAACAACTACCAATAAGCTACAGACAGATGTAAGTCTAGCAATTAATGCGAATGTCTTCTTATAATCAATTTTATACTATTGGGTAAAACCTTTGGCTATTAGACGGGTTTTACATCATTCAATAGATCCATCTGACTTAGTTTTGATCTTATATACTCATTTGCGTTTGATGGCAGATTTATTAGAAGGAAGATCAACCATATCCTAAGTGTGTATCTTCTCAAGAGCTTGCAATTCTTTAGCCAATGCTTGTTGCCAAGCAAGGTTAGTGCTAGTCTTTTTATAGGATTTAGGCCCATACAAATAAAGGATGGGAGAGAAACAATGAAAATCTTAAAGGATTACAGGTAGTTTCCTTGCTTGATTAAAGCTATGGGGAGGATGAGCAGGTTGGGCAAGATGACTTTAGTGCAAGATTAACTGACGAGTGAGACTATTTAAGAATCAACTATATAATAGTAGAAACATTTGTTTGAGTCTTAGGAATACTTGAATCACTGTTATCAGGAAACAAAGGAATAGTAGGATTTATAAAGAGTTTATGAGCAAAAGTGTGTTACGTGTGAAATTTGAATATGGATGAAAACATCTTATCTTCCCAAAAGATAGCATGACGAGAGATATGAAGGCATTTTAAATAGGATCCTAACAATGATAACCTTTATGTTTAATGCGATAACCAAGAAAATAACACAGATGAGCTCTAGACTTTAATTTAGTTTGTTCGTGAAGATTAAAAATGACAAAGCAAACACATCCAAAGACTTTGAGATTTTAATAGTTCAGAGTAGTGTCATATAGTCATTCATAAGGGGTTTAATTATCAATGATAAATGATAGAACACGATTGATAGTGTACACTACTATTAATGCAGCTTCTCTCCAAAATTTTTCAAGACAAGAGGTAGATATAAGAAGCACATGACCAGTTTCAAGAATATATCTATGTTTGCATTTAGCATGACCATTCTGTTACAATGTACCAAGATATAAATGATGGCATACGGTATCCATTCAACTCAACAGATTAAGAAATGCATGATCTCGATATTCCATGACATTATTAGTACGTAAAACTTTGATAGTTCTAGAAAATTAAGTATGAATAATTCAAATAAAATCATAATACAAGTGGTATCAAAGCTTGGTTACTTGGTTGGTAAATTGTCAAGTGCTTTAGAAAATTCTTAATATGCTCTATGGTTGTAACATTGTCGTATCTTCCACATAAAAAAAAATTGTTCTTGATTGCTAAAAATAAGTGTGGTGATATGGAAGTGCATGCGTAAGAAAGGTTTTGACCAGGAAAGACTTGATACTTTAGTGTGTCTATTGTGATAGACTTCTCTTTTTAGGGAACTTATCTGGTATACTATTCACGAACGACGTGCATTATTTTAGTATGCAATTATGTCGCAGTTTTTGGACCCAGTGAGGTTTGATGTAATGAAATTTGATAGAAAGATCAATATTCGACTTGTAGCAAGTGTAAGTCAAAGATGTGCTAATACAATTCGGGTTATATAAGATGTTGAAGTAGAAATCAAGCCCTGTTCTTAATGAAGATTCCAACAAAGATAAAGATTTTGTTAAGTCTAGTGAAAGCGATGGATTTTGTTAAGTCTAGTATGAGTGATGAAGATTAGGAAGATTTGGATTTGAAAGCTGTAAGTGTGATTGGTCTGTGTTTAGGCAAGAATGTTCTTACAAATGTGCATGGAATATCAACAGCCAATGAACTCTAGAATAAGCTTGAAGGGTTGTATCAAGCAAAAGGCATCTCAAATCGATTGTACCCGAAGGAATATTTTCGTACTTGTGTATGGATGAAGGTATAAAAATCTCGGATCATTTGAGTATTTTCAATGGTATCATTTCTGAGCTGAAGGTTATTGGAGTTGAAATTGAATATAAAGATAAAACATTAAGGCTTATCTTATCTCTTCTGTTGTCCTATGAACACATAAAACCTATATTTTATGTATGAAAAAGAGACTTTGAATTTGTTGGAAGCTACCAATAAACTCCTTTTTGAAGACAAAAGGCTAAAGAGTAGAGGTCACATTTTATCAGAAGAAACAACGTTGATAATTAGAAATAGGAACAATTGGAAGCTGAGAAGAATACAATTGTTGGGGGTGTGGACAATCTGAGCATATTAAGAAAAATTATCAAGGTAGAGTGGGTTCGGCAAAAAGGTTCCGAGTCAGAAGCTAGCAGTGTCTCTCTCCTCATGGGAGACAGTGATTTCCTTAGAGAAGTGAGAAATACATCCGTTTTGCCATAGAAGGGTATATGTTGTTGTTAGCATATCCACAATTACACACATGCACTGTTTTAACATTTATGCAAGATGTGTAGTGGAATATATGTCAATGGTTAATGAACTTCCGATGAAGCCAAACATGAAAGTTGCACTTAAGGGTGGGCACAGGACGGATAGGGTCGGATTGGCTCAATTTTCTCCAAAACTGACATTGATCGGTTGTCAAAATTGAAACCAACCCAACCCAAAATGGGTAAGGAAACCAACATGAGCCAACTTGACTAGATCGGTTCGATTCGGGCCTATCAATATCGGTTTCCCATTAAAAAACTTTAAAAAAAAATAAAAATTGATGATGGTGAGGAAAATGCATAATATTAGCAAACCGAACACAAATAAACTTTACTCATGTACAGATCTAAATCACTTTACTAGCACAAATCTCATACATCCAAACTTTACATTATACAAAATCTCCATAACTTAACAGAATCAATGATGCCATACTTGTTTAACCTTCTTCTTCAAAATTGTCGAGTTATAGTAGCTATGAGGATTGCACCAAAAGTTTGTTCTGATACCAGTAGGGGTTACTCAGTTCAGGAACCAGTGACTAAACCAGAACACAGAGAAATTATGCTTGAGATTTGGTGACTCTATGGTCATTTTTCAACCTTCCTCACATCAGTTATTGTCTCCTTATAATTTCTTTACTTGTATGAGACGTGAAAATAGTTAGTCTCAAATAGAATACCTTTTTTTCTTTTTCCTTTTTTTTTTCCACTTTTAAATTTGATGTTTTACAATTTGTAGAATTTATGTAGGTTGAGAAAAATTTTCGTTTTTTCCTCCTCCTTTTTGTTGGCTTCTTCTGTTATCATGCTTTTGGAAGTCATTTGTACTGATGAGCTTCTTTGTTTTTTTCGTCTGTTGGTGAGTTGTCTACTTTGTGAGGTTATGAGGATGACATGGTGTGATTGTTAATTGTAGATTTTCTTCATTTGATTGATTTTTGGACAAAATGTGTGCTGTTTTCATTGTTGGTGGACTGATGTGGCATGCTGTTTTTATTGAATTTGTTTTGTTTTTGAACTGTATGTACTTCTTTTCTACTTGATTTTGTATCAAAATTGTTTGTCTTCAGGGGTACTTTCGTATGTTCATTTACTTTTGCATTTGGGTTTTTCATTTTCATTTTGATTGAATTGGTGGGTCAAATTATAGGTTGTTTTGATAATGTGTTGTATATATTTGTCATCTTTGTTAATTGTCAGTAACAAGTGTTTTCTTCACTGTCTTTGATATTTGAAAGTGGATATTCTGCTCTCAGTTTAAAACTTGTTTTAGCATTCCTCACTAATTTAAGCATTGTGTTATCAAATTATGTTTAGTGTGTCTGATGTTGACTTTTTACATGAAGAGACATAATCCAATTCATGTACTTGTAGGTCATGTAGAATGAACTTTGATCAGTTCTTGCCTTTGACCTATTTTATAATATGGAAAATTTAAAATTTTAATTTGGTCTTGTTATCAATATTTTTTTGAAATGCTATTTGTAGCCTATTCTATTGTGAAGAATGTTGTTATTGTTGTTATACTGCCAAGTATCCTGGTCTCTAATATGGTGTCATTGATGTTTTAGATGACATTTGGAGAACAAAATACGGACAAAGAAGCTCACAAAATGCTTAGTTATGTGTTTGAACGTGGCATCAATATTTTTTTTAAATACCATTTGTAGCCTATTCTGTTGTGAAGAACATTGTTATTGTTGTTATACTGCCAATTGTATCCTGCTCTCTAGTATGGTGTTATTGAGTTTCGACATAGAATCCTATGTAATCTATTAGTGAAATAACAAGAAACTATGCAAGTTGTTTTGAGAGAATTCTGACTTCTCATTGATGATTTCTCAAGTGATGACTACAACACCATTAATCTATTTTATATACAGAGTTTGTTACTTATATCTCAAGCAACTCACACATTTCTCATTTCTTACCACCTAACCATAATTCTGATGAGCTGGACATTCTCGCAACTAACTTTCCTACCAAGGATGAGGAGTTAAGCAAGTGCTGCTGATCCAGGGAAGTGTTTCTAAGTGTACCCTTCTGTGATTGATGTAGCAACTGCTCTGTGAACTCATTTGTTCACCTTTCAAAGGTTGAGTAGTTGAGTATTTCTACTAACACTCCTTCTCAAACTCAATGAGGGATCTTGAACATTGAGTTTGCTTTTTAATGCCTGAAATCTTGGTGTGGCCAGTGACTTGGTAAAAATGTTAGCAAATTGATCTATTGATGGTACATAGTTAATCATCAGCTGCTTTTGCACAACTCTTTCTCTAACAAAATAAAGATCAAGGTCTATGTGCTTGGTTCCAGCATGTAGAATAGGATTCTTAGACATCACAATTGTACTTTGATTATCTACCCATATGACTGGTACTCTAACCTGTGGAACTTTCAGTTCATGTAGGAGTGACTGAATCCAACTGAGTTCTGCCACTGCAGAAGCCAAACTCCTATACTCAGCTTCTGTTGATGAACGTGACACCGTGTGCTGCTTCTTTGCACTCCATGGAATGAGATTCGGACCAAAAAACACACAATACCCTGAAGTTGATTTTCTATCATCTGGATTTGATGCCCAATCAGCATGTGGGTACCCAACAAGATCATATGATGTGTTCAAGTTCTTCACTCTGTTTATTACTAAACCATGTGTAGAAGAACCCTTTAGATACCTTAGTATTCTCTTCACTACTTTCCAATGTTCATCAAGAGGTGTTTGCATAAACTGGCACAATTTGTTGCTGCAAAGGAAATCTCTGGTCTGGTGGCAGACACATAAATTGGCTGAACCTGGTGTCTCAAACAACTAAAGCTGGTGTCTCCTTATTCCCTCCTGTGACATCTTCATCAATTTCCTCAATTAATAATCCAGCACTGTTGCCAAATAGAGCTCAAACTGCAGAAGCTGAACCTGCAGGATTTTCAACAGATCAAAATTATAGAACACCGTCTGTGAGATCTTCACTTTCTTTAGCTGCAGACTCTACAGGCTGCATCCCAAAGCTGCTTCTCCAACTAATTCTGCAACATCTAATGCTGCACCACCTCACACCAATATTCCTACTACAAACTATCATCCTATGATTACTAGAGCAAAGGCAGGCATTACCAAACTTAAAGTGTGGGTTTCTCAATTTGAAGATACAGAACCAAATTCCCTTCAGCAAGCCTTGTCTCAACCTCACTGCTGTGCAGCTATGCAAAGTGAACTTCAGGCCCTGCAACAAAATCAGACCTGGTCTCTTATGAATCCTCCACCTGGAAGAAAGATCATTCGCTGTCAGTGGGTTTTCAAGGTTAAACGAAAACCTGATGGTTCTCTTCTTAGACATAAGGCCAGACTTGTGGCTAAGGGATTGTATCAACTTGAAGGGTTTGATTTTCAGGAGGCTGTCAACCCAGTTGTTAAACCTTACTCTCATTAGCTGTGACGAAAAACTGGTATCTGAGACAATTAGATGTCAATAATGTCATTCTAAATGGCATTCTTAATGAGGAAGTGTACATGTAGCAACCACCTGGCTTTGAGGAGAGGAACGGTGCACAAGTGTGCAAGTTACACAAAGCCATTTATGGGTTGAAGCAAGCACCGAGAGCCCGGTTTGACAAGTTTTAAGGACACACTTTCTCAGCTGAAGTAAAGCTGATCAGTCCTTGTTTTGCCGATTCACAACAAGTTCATGCATCTACATTCTTGTATATGTAGATGACATAATTATCGCAGGGTCAAGTGATCATGAGGTTGATGCTTTAGTTAAACATCTGCACAGCTCGTTTTCACTAAAAGACTTGGGTGCATTACACTACTTTTTGGGAATAGGAGTTCAAAGAACTGATTCAGGTCTTCATCTATCTCAACATAGATACATATAAAAGTTGCTAAAGAAGACTAAGATGGAGAATACAAGGCCATTTTCCTCTCCTATGGTGGCCAGCACAGGTGGTCAATTATTTGCCTATAAAGGGACTCCAATTGAGAATGGAAGTGAGTATAGATCGGTTGTAGTCCCTTTTTAAAGACCCCTTGAAGAAGCAATCTCTTTGTAGCTTAGTCCTTCACAAGACAGAAAAGAGGATGAAATTCAATGAAAACCTTGTTATCTTGGACAAACTTAGAGACACTAAGAAGATTTTTGGTTATACTAGGAATATGCAATATGTTTCTAAGAAAAAAAGGCATATTTCTGAAGTGTAAAAGCATTAGAACCATAGGCTGAGATATTCAAACCTGCACCATTGCCAACAAAAATCCTCTTACTCTTTTGGTACTCGGTTTTGTTCAGAAGATTGCTGGCATCTGGGGTACAATGGTCGATAGCACCATTGTCAAGGTACCATTGAGAACTTCTAAGGTTTGTTTCAGGCCCAGCAAACATTGCTGCAATGTGTCCAGATGTTGTACTGTTGTTACCATTCCGATTTCCAGGAATCATGTTAGGCTGTTGTGGTTGGTATGACTGATCATACCTATAGTAGCACCTCAAAGCATCATGCCTGCCCAGGCCTGCGGCAAATCTGACATGGTGGTCTATTATTGTAGGATCTTCCCTTGCCATGGCCTCTTCTACCTCCAGTGCTATAGCCACTTCTTCCACCTTGTCTTCCACCGAAACGACCAGCATTAGCATTTGCATTCTCCCTATGAAAACCTTTGAATTACCACTTGATCCTCTCTTCTTCACTGCCATGTTGACACTTAAATTTTCAGCTTGAGTGTGTCTCTCTAATCTTGGTTCATATGTAAGAAGTAAAGAAGTTATTTCTACCACTGTACTTGATGTGATAGATATGACAAATGAGTCATAATCTGAACTTAGACCACCCAAGATAGCAATTATCTTATCATCTTCACTCAACACATAACCTGAGAATGACAGTGCATCAATAATTCGTTTCTTTTTCATCAAATACTCAGCCATTTTACTGCTTTCTTTCTTCAAAATTTGCAATTGTAACTTCAATTGCGTAACATTTTCTCTGGATTGAGATTTGAACAAGCATTCTATGCTCAACCAGACTTCACAAGCAGTCAAACAACCAACCAAGGGTGGTAACACATCTTGACTGATTGAGGACAGTATCCAACATAGCAACATCTGATCTTGCTACTCCCAATCTAGAAAATTTTCATTCACAGAACCATCATCATTCAATCTACTAGGTGGCTCCGCACTTAAATCAGTAAAATTTCTGAGGCGGTTACCTTTAATGGCTACAAGAATCTGTTGTCGCCAAAGAAGATGATTGTTGTGATCAAGCTTGACAGCTAACTCAAGCTTCATCGATGAAAGAAATCGTGATTCTCCATTTGAAGCATTGACGGCAGTGGAAATCGAAGCAGGAGCCAGGGCACAATTCAGCTCTGGTACCATATTGAGTTTCAATATAGAATTCTGAAACAATGCAAGGTCTTTTGAGAGAATTTTGACATCTCATTGATGATTTCTCAAGTGATGAATACAACACTATTAATATCTTTCATGTACAGAGTCTGTTACTTTTATCTCAAGCAACTCACACATTTCTCGTTTCTTATCACCTAACCATAATTGCGATGAGCTGGACATTCTCACAACTAACATTCCTGCCAATGATGAGGAGTTAATCAAGTGCTGCTGATCCAGGGAAGTGTTTCAAATGTACCCTTCTGCGATTGATGCAGCAACCTGCTCTGTGAACTCATTTTTTCACCTTGCAAAGGTTGAGTACTTCTACTAACAGGTGTCATTGATGTTTTAGATGACATTTGGAGAACAAAATACAGAGAAAGAAGCTCACAAAATGCTTACTTATGCATTTGAACATGGCATCAATAATCTTGACACGGTAGAGGCTGTAAGTTCACATATCACATTTCAATCAGCTGCATACACATACGTGCACATGATAATGTACTTGCAATACTATTTGTTCTCCTGATAATTTTGCAATCTGTTGGGAGAAGAGCATTGTCAAACTAGTATGTGTTTCTAATATGCATTATATTATCAACTAATAGTCAGCAGAATTTCCAACTTGTTTATTTTCGAGCTGAATATCACTTTAGCAAGGCTGCTTCAATTTTATAGATCTTGAAAATGCACTCCATTTACTTGGTAGATTGTTGGTTCTTCCTTCTATTGTGAGTAAAATTTCTTGTTTCCTATTAGAAGAGAAAGAAAATTTGATTAAAGTAGCTTGTGGAATTAAGGGCAATAAAGGAAGAACAGAAAATAAGTTATTAAGATTTTGCCGTTGTAGATAACAACTTGGGATGACAAAATGCATAAGTGCTAATGTATATTAGTTACCGCATCAAAAGGGCATGTAATGGATCTTAGAGGCCAATTAATGAAATTTTGCCTGGTTTGAGCTGAATGTAAATCGTGTATTTTAGATTAAATTTATTTGTACTACTACAAGCATAAAGTTTCATGCTTTTTTTTTTTTTTTTCCAATTATTGCAAATTATAATTTAAATATTGATTTTCTCGATGTGAAAGGTGAAAAAAAATAGAAAACACTTTTGGTATTGGCATTGCCCGTGTTAGATGCACTGCTCGTGTTGGAAGCCCCAAGAAAGGCTATTTGACATGGGTAATGCCTGTTGGATAAATTGTATTTATCTTGAATACTACAATAGGCACGATCCGTTATAAAAGGACGCTCTTTTTTATTCTTGTGCATTGACAAAAACAGTGGACATTTCGTCCATTGTAGACATCCTATTTTCTTATAGTTGCAAAAAAATAAAAAAATAAAAGATAAATAAAAGAGAGGTGATAGTTCCACTCTTCAAAAATTGTTTGTACACCTTTTTTGCCATAAAAATATTTATTACCATTCAAGGTTGAAAAAGCTGGTTCAAGCTTCATTTTTGGTGAGAGAGAAAGGGAATAAGAAGAAGATGTCGAGGACGAGGATGAAATGATGCCGAGGAGGAGTTAGAGGAGGTATGTGTTTGAGGACATTGTGATTGAAGTAGCGGAGAAAAACGGCATCATGAATGGCAGGGATGGACCCACCATTGGGTGGGGAGATGCATGCTCCCTTGAAATTTTTTAAAAGTTAATTTAGTTTACTATATTAGTCATAAAATTTTAAATATACAAATGCAACACCGTTTCACTGCGGCTCGAAGGGTTGAGGCTTGTTTTTTCTCTCCTCATACTACCCGGGTTCGAACCCTGGCCCATCTAAAAGTTGTTGTCTTTGCTCTCTTTTTCAGTCATTCAAGATATCATATAAAACAGCTCCAAATACAAGCATGAGGAAATTAAGCCTTGGATGATTGGTTTTGCCTTTCTTTCTAGCGTGAGCCATGGTTAAATTCCCTTTTGTCTCATTATTTATTTATTTATGGTATGGATCATGTTTTTCTTTCTCTTATCCACCATAGGAAATATGTTTTTTTTTTTTATTCACTCATAATCGTTGCTCTATCTCATAATCTTTTTTTTTTTTTTTTTTTTAGCATGGATCTTGTTTTTCTTTCTTCTATCCATCATAGTTCAATCTCTTTTCCTATTAAAACATATTATTTTTTCTCAAATTTATTTACAACCTTGGTTATATATTTTAATGATTTATATTTCATATAACGTCCTTCTAACAATTGAAGGAAACATTATAAAGAAAATTTTATATAGCTTAATTTTGATATTATAATTATTATATAAAAGTGTTTTCTCTCACATAGATTTTTGTGTCCGTCACTGATGAATAATGGTGATGACAAGGAAGAAGAAACAGAGAGAGAAATGTAAAATTAAATCAATAATAACATAAATATACATGAGGTGTAAAACTGAGAAAGAAAAGGGTATTTTTGGTATCAAGTGAAATTTAAAAACAAACCAGAAAAATTTTACATTTTTCTATGACAAAAGGGTGTGCAAACAAGTTTTGTGGGGTGGTAACATGGCACTCTAAATAAAAAGATCCTAAAACCCATGATCACAACTCATAAGTTTATAGTAGTGTCCTTCTAGTTTAGTCCCGTTATCTCCTAGATCAGTCCCAGTAACTTAAAAAAATTCACAAGTTTCCACAAAGCCCAAAGCTAGTTGGGTTTTGACGAGTCCAATGTTGTAGTGTTGAGTGCACTGTGATCTTACATGCAGTGCAGTCACCACACCAAATGTGTCTGTCTTCAATTTTTGTCCTCATTTCAATTCAATCAGACCTTAAATGTGGTCCACCAAACGCACAAATATTAACGTGCCATGGTACTTGGATTGGGCTGCATCTCTTTACTCAAGCCCATAATAATCACATTTAGTGGATTACTGGTTTTTGCTTTCTGTAGAAAAAGACTTGATTTAATTTGTCCTTTTTTTAATTAAAAAAAAAAAAAGCGAATTTATTGAAGTATTAAATTATGTGAATGCGTTCGTTTTTCCATTTTGTATTTATTATTATTATTTTTTTATCTTGCTTTAAAGAGTAGGGTTTTGGCTATGTCACAATGCACCTAAAATTACCACAGTGCTCAAAGAGTTATTACTGAAAATCTAAGAAATTAAATTATAAGAGGTTCTTTTTTACTTTTTATTTATTTAAAAAAAAAAAAGAAAACATGTATTAAAAAATTATCAAGTACATATACTTTTTAAAAAGGTAAATTACTACAATCCAACCATAGTTTACAAAAATCTCTATTTTATTAGCTTTAGTTTGAAATTTACCCAAAATCTCTTTTGATATTAATATAAATACTGAAAATATCCCTAGTAGACATATGAAATGATAATAATGTCCATGACTATCATTGATTCTGTTAGGTAGAACATGTTGACTGTTTGATTCTATGGATAAAAAGAAAACTGCGATGGAAAATTAATTAAAATATAAAAATAAATAATAAATAATAGTAAAATATATTAAAAACTGTTTTAATAAAAATCAATTAAAATAAAATTTTATTTATTTATTCAAAAAGTAAAATAAAATAAAAATTTCCTTTCTCTCTCCTCTCATCCTTCTTCTCTCCCTCTTCTCTCATTTTCTCTTCTTTTCTGTCTATCTCCCTTTTGCCCTTTCTTGACCAATTCAATAACCTCCCTCAACAATGATGCTCTCGCTACCAGTTGCCTCTAATGACCAGTTCATTGGCAATGTCAAGTCCCTTGCCATGTCATCTATCAGGTCGTCAACATTGATTGAAAACCTAGATGATGGTTTTGTACGGGAGATTAATGATCATTAATGGTAGATGATTGATGATGACTAGTGATGATTTTTTAGGTTTCCAATCATTAAAAGCCTACAATATAGGTTTCCAATTAGAAACCCAATTGGAAACGCAGTCTAGGTTTCCTTATTTTATTTATTTATTTATTTTTTTGATGGGTAGGAATTGGTACTGATGATTTTGTGTTGATTGAAATGCAGTAGAGGTTATGATGATGATAGTCTAGAGGGGTTAAGGGTCAATGATGATGGTTCAGAGGGGTTGAAAGTTAATGATGATGACGGAGATAGAATATGGCTAGTGGAGATCTAGATCAACCTTTTTTCTTTCAATATTTTTTGATTTTTTTAATATATTTTTTTGTGCATTGATCTTTACTGTTCATCTCATGAATAGGTGATAGAGACTAACTTTTGTTAATTTATAATTTATAATTTTTTATTTTTAAACATTACATAATAATTTTTAATTTTTTATGTAAAAAAAAATTTAATCAGGGTAAAAATATATTTTTAAGGTCTGCACTTGCCAGACTCAGTTTTATGTTAATTAATGTCAAAGGGTTTCTAAATAAAAATGAAAATAGAGTGAAAAAAAAAAATATATTTCCAAATCATAGGCGGTTTTTATGAATTTTTCCTTTCAAAAAACTATAAAAGTACAATTCAATTTTGAAATTGTATTCCATCCTAATTTTTAAAACTATTAACATCAGGGAAATTTTAGATAAAAATGACAATAGAGTAGGAAAAAGAAATTTCTCCAAACAATGGGTGGTTTTATGAATTTTCCTTTAAAAAAAATGTAAACATGAAATTCAATTTTGAAAGTGTATTCCATACTAATTTTTTAAAAGTATTAACATCAGGAAAATTTTAGAAAAAAATGAAAATAGAGTGGGGAAAAAAGATTTTTCTGAACTACAAACGGTTTTTATGAATTTTTCCTTTAAAATTCATTTGTTCACCTTTCAAAGGTTGAGTTCTTCTGCTAACAGGTGTCATTGATGTTTTAGATGACATTTGGAGAACAAAATACAGAGAAACTACAAGAAATTGGCAATACAACAACATTTAAATAGCAACGTACCTAGCCTTCATGTTGTCATAATCATCTAACGCAACACGTAAAAAATGCGTGTTGCAAAAGACAGATACGGCAACTTGCAATTTATATTGCGAATAACAGGACACATACAACAACCTATTTGATGAACAATGTTGCTATTGCAACATGAACGGCAACATATTGTTTAACCTTGTTGCCAAATATAATATTTTTAATTATTTTTTAATTAAAAAAAGGAAGAATATAAATAGCAAACAAAAAAACCCTGTTACTATCATATTCACTTCACCCACACTTCACACCCATCAGCGCCGACACTCAGCCCCTGCTCTCTTCGCCGCCGAGCCCTGCATTCGTGGCTGTTGATCGTCGTCGTCCGACCCCCTACATTTTTCATTGCCGATCGTCCTCGTCCGACCCCCTGCACTTTTCATTGCCGATCGTCCTCGTCAATCGCCGTTTTCTCGCTGGTCTCAGCGATTGGTCGCCTCGCTGGTGGTTCTTACTGGTCGTTCTTCATGGCCGTGTTGCTGGTCTTTGTGATTGATCGTCCTACATTCTTCGGCGATTGCTTCCTTCACGACCCGCCATTGCTTCCTTTTCACTTTCATTTTCTTCACTCTACCCCCTCTTGGATTCTGTTATTATTTTTCTTCTTGTTTGCTGATCTTACTTGGCTTGTGATTCTGCTTTGGAGCTTTGACCTCCTTATGTTTGGTGTTTTTGACAAATATTAGGTTCTTACTTGGCTTGTGTTTGTTTGTTTGCAGATCTTACTTGGTTTGTGTTCTCATGCTTTTCTTTTTTAATGGGAGCTTGAACAAACTCTTCTTTTGTGTCTTTGTTTGTTTGTTTTCTCAAAGGTCCCTGGCCATCCTCGATTGGATCAATGATGGCGCCCTCTACACACCCTCCATCTTCGCGTGTAACGTCGTCCTTTGAAACGTGCATTGAGCCAACCAGTGGGACCTCGCACACTGCGTGTTCGACAAAATACGTCAGAGAGGGTTGGCGCCTAATAGGTACATGTAGTTCACTTTGATTAATTGTTTTGGCAAAGTAGGTATGTTTGATTCGGTGATTTATTGGCTGCAGCAGATGGAGCAGGACCGGATGTCGGGGAACTGGTGCAGCCTTGCAGTAAATTAAAACTTGTTCATTCCATTTTACATTTGCTGGTTTATGTGAGAAATATAGTAACTGGGTTTGGAAGTCTATAATGATATGATCATCCAAGTATATGTTTGTTGATTGATTTTTATTTTTTTTTAATCATTTGGAAGACTTTTGCTGAGCCAGAAGCAATTTTAATGGTTAAGATGATTTCAGGATTCATTGATATTTGGTCAAAGAAAAAGGGTAGACAATGATAGGCAATCTCTTTGACAGGATACTGAGAACTTTGAAAATGATGGGATTCAAATAGAGCCTTTTATTCTAGACAAGGAAAGAGAAGAAGGTTATTTTGATTCATAGGGAAATTTTGTTGAATATGTCAATGTAAGTCAAGGTACAACACTGTTTTTATATGCATTTTTGTTTATATGAAGGTTTCAACTTGTAATATCTTTCATATGGATTTTTGCATGATGCATGGCTTGATAGTTTGAAGTTGATGCCGCAAGAAATTACGAAAATAATAATAATAAAGATGATAGCAATGAGCTGTCTATGGAAAACATTGGAGTGATAAAGAGACATATTGCTAATGTGCTTGAGCCAGGAGAAACGGTAAATTCACATTGTTTCTGATTTATTTTTTTCTTATCCAATATTTAGATTCTGGTTCTTTTAAAAACATAACTTGTACATCAATTTTTAAGTTTTCTGTCAGGCTACTCGCTAGAACGGCATTGGCAATTAATATTATTTTAGTAGAAATATTAATTTTGATGCCTTTGGTGCTATATACAGTTGTGAATTTGTTAAACTACTACTATTCGTTGCTATAGGTACCATAGTTTGTTACATGGGCAATTAAACAAGCTTAATATATTAAGAAATTTGGAGGGTAATTTTTTCTAACATATCTTTGAATGATCAGTGCCATGCAGTCATTGTTTCCTTATAATCTTGGTACAAGTATAACATTGCAGATAATTTTGTCCTGTTTTTTCTTTTGATTTTTATGTTATCTAAAGTTGATATACATACTGTAAACATCAAGATAGTCAACAGATAATTTTGTCTTGTTTTTATACAATCGTATGTATGTATACACATGTAGTTTCATATTTTGTTCTTCAATTATTTAACAATGTATAATAACTTCGATGTAATTTGACATTTTTGAAGCAGATTGCTTAGAAGGAGAATCGAGAGGACATTGACTTTGTGCGGAGTTAATAGGTTCGAATGGTTGATGAATATTTTTTAAATCTAGAAGCTGTGGGAACAACCGTTGCATGACTAAAGGATTACATTAAGTTGTTGTAGAAGAAGGTAAATGACCACATGTTTTTGTGTTTATGTGATATATGTACATATATGTGTACTTACAATTATATGCATATAAGTATGTATGTCACATACTATGATGAGATTTTGTGTAGTTTTTGTTATGTAACTAATTTTATGGAATTCTATGTATTGTTGATGACAGATTATGAAATTAATAAATACATTAATTTTTTTGCAAATTGAAATTAATATTGTTGTAATCAATATTATATATATATGTGCAGCATCATATTAAGCCATTCCAAAAATATATACAGTAGCTCAATCATTTAATTTCAATTTGGAAAAAAAATAATAATAATAAAAAGGATTCTACAACATATTTTGTATGTTGCGTTATACCTTTATAGCAACATACAATTAAAGTTGTTATAGATATATGACTACAAGTCATTGTGCGTTGCTGTAGTTTGTATTGCAACGTGCAGTACATGTTGTTATAACTTCTATGGCAACGCACAACCTGATGTTGTTGATAGTGTAAAGCAACGTGACATTAACGTTGCTAAAGGGGTATACTTTTTGGACACATGATCTTTCGGTACATAAGGGTGTGTGTTGCGAAAAGTTTTAGCAACACATTTTGCACGTTGCGGTATTGCTAATTTCTTGTAAAGAAGCTCATAAAATGCTTACTTGTGCATTTGAACATGGCATCAATAATCTTGACACGGTAGAGGCTGTAAGTTCACATTTCAATCAGCTGCATACACATACGTGCACATGATAATGTACTACAATACTATTTGTTCACCTGATAATTTTGCAATCTGATGGGAGGAAGAGCACTGTCAAACTAGTATGTGTTTCTAATATGCATTATATTATCAACTAATAGTCAGCAGAATTTCCAACTTGTTTATTTTCGAGCTGAATATCACTTTAGCAAGGCTGCTTCAATTTTATATATCTCGAAAATGCACTCCATGTATTTGGTAGATTATTGGTTCTTCCTTATTTCTGTGAGAAAAATTTCTTGTTTCCTATTAGAAGAGAAAGAAAATTTGATTAAAGTAGCTTGTGGAATTAAGGGCAATAAAGGAAGAACAGAAAATAATTTATTGAGATTTTGTAGTTGTAGATAACAACTTGGGATGACAAAAGGCATAAATGCTAATGTAGATTAGTTACCGCATCAAGAGGGCATATAATGGATCTTAGAGGCTAATTAATGAAATTTTGCCTGGTTTGAGATGCAAATTGTGTATTTTAGATTAAATATATTTGCATTACTACAAGCATAAAGTTTTCATGTTTTTTTCTCCCAGTTATTACAAATTATAATTTAAATATTTATTTTCTCGATGTGAAAGGTTAAAAAAAAAATGTTTTCGATATTGGCATTACCCGTGTTAAATGCATCGCTCGTGTTAAAAGCCCTAAGAAGGGCTATTTAACACGGGCAATGTTCGTTGTATAAAGTGTATTTATCATGAACATTTCAATAGGCATTATTCGTTATAAAAAAACACTCTTTTTTATTCTATTACATAGATTAAGACAGTGGACATTCTTTCCGTCGTGGATATCCTAAATTTTCTTATAGTTGTTAAAAAAATAAATGAATAAAAGATAAATAAATGAGTGGCCATATTTTCACTCCTCAAATTTGTTTGTACACCCCTTTTGTCATAAAAATATTTAATTTATTTTGACTCTTCCTAGGATGTGCGTGATGATTTTTTTCGAGCCCTGAGGGTGCAAAAACTGTGCTAGTGAGCCAGGCTCATCTCTTCAAGCCAACATATCCACCAAGCAAAGAGAAAATGATAGGATCGAATGCTATGTTTTTCCACCAAGGAGCATACCATTCAAGGCTGAAAAAGCTGGTTCAAGCTTCATTTTTTGTGGGAGAGAAAGAAGAATACGAAGAAGATGACGAGGATGAGGACGATATGATGCCGAGGAGGAGTCAGAGGAGGCATGTGTTTGAGGACATTGTGATTGAAGAAGCAGGGAAAAATGGCATCATGATGGTGGTGATGACATGGAAGAAGAAGAAGGGAGAGAAATGTAAAATTAAATCAACAATAAAATAAATATAAATGGGGTGTAAAATTAAGAATAAAAGGCATTTTTGGTATCGAGTAGAATTTAAAAACAAACCAAAAAAATTTCACTTTTTTTTTTTTATGACAAAAAGGGTGTACAAACAAGTTTTGAAGGGTGGTACAATTGCTACTCTAAATAAAAAGACACTAAAACCGATGATCACAAGTTACAAGTTTCCACCAGTGTGCTTTCAGTTTGTCTCCTAAGTCTCAGTAACTCAAAAAAAAAAAAAAATCACAAGCCTCCACAAAGCCCAAAGCTAGTTTAATTGGGTTTTGATGAGTCCAATGTTGTAGTATTGAGTGCACGGTGGCAGTGCAATCACCACACCGAATGTGTCTGTCTTCAAATTTTGTCCTCCTTTCAATTCAATCGGACCACCAAACGCACCAATATGAACGTGCCATGGTCCTTGGATTGGGCGAGATCTCTTTACTCAAGCCTATAATAATCACGTTTAGTGGATTAGTGGTTTTTGCTTTTTGTAGAAAAAGACTTGATTTAATTTTTCCATTAAAAAAAAAAAAAGCGAATTTATTGAAGTATTAAATTATGTGAATGCGCTCGGTTTTCCATTTTGTGTTTATTACTATTTTTTTATCTTGCTTTAAAGAGCGGGGTTATGGCTACCTCACAATGCACCTAAAATTACCACAGTGATCAAAGAGTTATTACTGAAAATCTAAGAAATTAAATTGTAAGAGGTTCTTTTTTAATTTTTATTTTTTAAAAAAAAATATGTATTAAAAAATTTTCGAGTATATATACTTTTTAAAAGGGTAAATTCCTAAAATCCATTTGCAGATTACGAAAATCTCGGTTTTGTCAACTCTAATTGAAATTTATCCAAAATTCTTTTTGATATTAATATAAATACTGAAAATATCCCCTAGAGATATATGAAATGACAAGAATGCCTCTAACTATCATTGATTCTTTTAGGTAGAACATTTTGACCTTTTGACTCTAAGGGTTAAAAGGAAACTGCGATGGAAAATTAATTAAAATATAATAATAAATAATATTAAAATATATTAAAAACTGTTTTAATAAAAAATTAATTAAAATAAAATTTTATTTATTTAATCAATAAAATAAAACAAAATAAAAATTTCCTTTCTCTCTCCTCTCGCTCCCTTTCTTCTCTCCTTTTCTTTCTATCTCCCTTTTGCCTTTTCTTGACCAATTCAACAGCCTCCCTCAACAATGATGCTCTCACTACCAGCTATCTATAATGACCAGTTCATCATCGACGTCAAGTCCCCCTGCCATGTCGTCTATCAGGTCGTCAACATTGATCGGAAACCTAGATAATGGTTTTGTTTGAGAGATTGATGATCATTAATGATAAATGATTAATGATGATTGGTAATGATTTTTTAGGTTTCCAGTTGCCAAAAGCCCATGATATGGGTTTCCAATTAGAACCCCAATTGGAAACGCAGATTGAGTTTCCAATTTTTTTTTTTTTTTTTGATGGGTAGGAATTGGTACTGATGATTTTATGTTTATTGAAATGCAGTTGAAGTTATGATGACAATAGTTCAGAGGGGTTGAAAGTTAATGATGATGATGGAGATGGAATAATGGCTAGTGGAGATCTAGATCCACCTTTTTTTTTCAATTTTTTTAATATATTTATTTGTGGATTGATCTCCACTGTCCATCTCATGAATAGATGGAAGAGATTAGCTTTTGTTAATTTATATATATTTTTTTACTTTTAAATATTACATAATAATTTTTTAATTTTTTTTAAAAAAAATATATTTTAATCAAGGGTAAAAACATATTTTTAAGGTCTAGACTTGCCAAACTCAGTTTTCTGTTAAATAACGTCAAGGTGATTCTAGATAAAAATGAAAATAGTGGGAAAAAGAAGATTTTTCCTAATCATAAGCGGTTTTTATGAATTTTTCCTTTTAAAAAACTATAAAAGTACAATTCAATTTTGAAATTGCATTCCATCCTAATTTTTAAAACTATTATCATTAGAGGGATTTTAGATAAAAATGACAATAGAGTGGGAAAAAGAAGTTTTTTTCCAAACTATAAATGGTTTAATGAATTTTCCTTTTACAAAACTGTAAACATGAAATTCAATTTTGAAAGTGTATTCCATCCTAATTTTTTAAAAGTATTAATATCAGAGGAATTTTAGATAAAAATAAAAATAGAGTGGGAAAAAAAAATTTTCCAAACTACAAGTGGTTTTTATGAATTTCTCTTTTTTTTTTTTAAAAAAAAAAAAAACTATAAAAGTACAATTCAATTTTGAAATGGCATTCTATCCGAATTTTTAAAACTGATAGCATCAAGAAGACTTTAGGTAAAAATAAAAATAGAGTAGAAAAAAGAAGATTTTTCCAAAACACGAGTGGTCTTTATCAATTTTCCTTTAAAAAAACTACAAACATGCAATTCAATTTTGAAAGTCTATGCCATCCTAATTTTTTAAAAGTATTAACATTAGAAGAATTTTAGATATAAATGAAAATATAGTGGGGAAAAGATTTTTCCAAACTACAAGTGGTTTTTATGAATTTTTCCTATTAAAAAACTATAAACATACAATTCAATTTTGAAATTACATTCCATCCTAATTTTTTAAAACTATTAATATCAGAGCGATTTTAGATAAAAATGAAAATAGAGTAGAAAAAATAAGATTTTTCCAAACCATGGATGGTTTTTATTAGTTTTTCCTTTTAAAGCACTATAAAAATGCAATTCAATTTTGAAATTGCATTCCACCCTAATTTTTGAAAACTATTTGTAAATCATGAGTCAAACATCAAAGAAAGCTGTTAGCTAGAAAAAAAAAAAAATATATATATATATTTTGAAGTAGAAAAATTAATTTTCCTTCCAAAGAAAGTATTTAAACAGTTTTGTTATTTTTTTATAGTTTTTTCCCATTTTCTTGACATAAACTAAAATAAATAAAAACAATGAGAAAGATAAAATAATTTCAATTTCAATTAATTAAAAATTAAAAAAAGTAATAGTGTGTAAGCAATGTCTATTGCCAAAGCCTCTTTTAGCGATGGAGGTTGACGGAGTTGATCAACTCTTCAAACCCCGAAGGGGATATTTTCCTCATCTAATGAAGCAAGCCTCCATCATCAACACCATGGTAGGGTGGCCACCACTATTACTTTTTAAAATTTTTATTTTTATGTTTAATTAATTAAAATAAAAAAAATTAATAATTGATTTTAAATTTGAAATTTTTTGTTCTTCAAATTATGATTAAAATAAGGACATTATTGACTTTTCATTCAAATAGAGAGGATAGTATTGAATTTTCAAAGTTTAAGGATTAGCTTCTTCAATAATCAGCTTCCAAAAGCAACCTCAACCAACTTATCAAAGACTAATTATAAGGAAAACAAATTATGTAATAAGCATATTATGAAAGATTTTACTAAACACTTTATTACTTAAAATTTATGAAATAAGTGGTTATTTTATAAGTAGAAACAATTTCAAATGCACTCTTCATTACATGGGTATATAAGTGTAAAATTCATTTGTAATTCAATTTTAAAATGGCTCTTTGGCTGAGAAATATTAATAAAAGCTTCTCACATTCTTTTTCAATTTTGTCTCCTCTCATTTTTGTTCTTGCTTTATATTTGGGGGAAAAATCATTTTAACCCTTAAATTTTGGGAATAGTCAACTTTTTAATTATGTTTCGCAAAATAATCGAACTCTAATGTTTTGAAAAAAAGTATATTAAATTAGTTCATTCAATTAGTCAACTTTTAGTCAAACTAAATAGATAGCATCGTGAGTAAGGGTAAGATTGTCATTTCTAATTATGCTCCAAGATGGTGATATGTGTACGAACTAGATAAAATGAAAAAAAAATTAATTAAATTAAAAATAATAAAATAAAAAGAAATTGTTGTGAGTAAAATTGGGACTACGAAAATGGGCTGGTAAAAGCCTAATGAATTGATCCAATAGACAAGTCTAATGGATTGATCCAATAGACCAGCCCAACGAACAAAGGCCTAGCTGGCTAGCACCCAACTCGTAGAAATAAGCCCCTAGCGGATAAGACGACAAGCTCGCGGGAACAAGCCTTCACTATATCAAAGGCTCAGCTCGTACAGCCATGACCTCAACTCACATGAAAGAGCTATCTTTCAGGTCGCTGGTCACGATTAGAGCTATCTAACAAGCTCTAGCTCGCCCAAAGTAGAACCAGCTCGTAGCATAGCATGACATGCATGTTGAATTCTTCCTAGAATGGTAGCAGCGCAAATTAAGAAATATATAACTACCAAATCAAGACCCTGATTTTACGGGATTTGACCCTATAATTAATGAGTGTTAGAATTAAAAAATGTAATTAATTATTTCCTTATTGTACGCAACTATAGCACAACCAATTTGTCTATAAATAGGGGTAAAAATCATTGTAAAGGGGGTTTTTAGCTCTCTTTCTTTCGGCGGGCTGAACACACACCAAATATTAAATAAAAAAGAACTATGACTTTATTGAAATCAAATCAGAGCACAGTCGTAGACGTAGACTCTTTTAAGGCCGAACCACATAAAAACTTGTCTTGTCTTCTGTTCTTTCTCTTGCCTTTCTCTTCTATTTGTTTTTATTGTAATTCTGGGCTTCAAATAATCTTGTTAACTAGATCCGAATGTCAATATTTTGGTGCTACAGGAAGGGCCCAACTGTAAGTTTTTCTAGATTGTTGAACACCATAGCAAGAGGAAGAGCAACTAGAAGTTCAAATGTAGTTGCTGACCAATTAGAAGGATAGATAGATGTCCCCGCAAACGGCGCTACTACAGATATGCCTTCACCAATCCCTCGCTAGCCAGCACCGACAATCTCTATGGCTAGGGGCTACTGGAATGGCACCAACGACAAGAGGTGCTGGAAAACTCGATGTAGTAGCTTAGAGATGCAATTAGGACGCTAACTTAGGTCTTAACGCAGAACGCACCCAAACCAGAAGCTGCTGCTCCCCAACAACAACGACAATAAGTGTCAGCTCGCAAAAGAGCCATCAGAGAGGTATTATGATCAGTTGACTCAACTTGTCCCTCCAATACTCACTTAAGAGCTGACGGTCGTTGAGTTCTTGAAGAGGAAGAGATAGGCTATCAACATGCAGATTTGTATCAAGCTTATAGCTCACAAAAGGCCAGTTAGGAATATATTTGAGACCGTTGCTCTCTAGGTCATGAGCATATGAAAGAATACAGACCTCAAGACCCAAGAGTTAAGGAGTTACTCCAAAAGGTCTGCCAACTCGAAGCATAACCTGGAGCTCTAGAGTGAAGTGGTCAGTACTATGAAAGAACTTCCTTCACCTTGGAGATCGAGCTCGAATTGCTTCCCCCCAAGTTCACGGTTCCCAGCATACCACAATACAATAGAGATACTGACCCTTATGACCATTTGGATGTGTTTAAAATTCAGATGAACTTGTAGACCACTAGTTCGCTGGTCAAGTGTCACGTCTTCCCAACAACACTTGGAGATATTTCGCGAACCTGGCTCAAGAATCTCCTAGTTCGTAGCATAGATAATTAGAAGGAATGCCAGCAAAAATTTTTCAGCCAATACAAAACCCTCAAGAGGTAGCTTGCACCCCCTTGTCACCTCGCCACCATCTTCCAACATTCGAATGAATCATTAAAGGATTACTTTGTCAGGTTTAAACATGAGGTGAACAATATGGAAAACCCTACGGATGAGTGTATTTTAACAATTATCTCAACGGGTCCGAGGAAAGATGAAAAGTTGTATGAAAATATGTGCAAGTCTCCAGTGAGGGACCTGGGCGAGTTCTATGAGCGAGCTGCTAAGGAGATTAAATGAGAAGAAACCTTTTACTCGAAACAACTTGACCTGTACAGTAAAAATAGTAGTTCACACCTATCAAGGACAAGAGGTCATAATGAGAATGGGAATGAAGGCCAAGTCAATGGTTTAAGTTATCAGGTCATCAAGAAGGCTAGGATTGAACCCATAAATGAGCGACCTCAACATTAGGGTCGCCATAGCAGCTACAGTACCCTATCAGATATATAGGACAGAATTTTTACGATAGATAAGGATATGGAAGACTTTGGGGAGCCCAATCCCATGAGATCTTAAAAGCTATTATAATGAATAAGTTTCGTAGAGATAAGAACAAGTTCTGCGTTTATCATAATGAAGCCGGGCACAACACCTCAAACTGTAGGGATCTGAGGGATGCAATTGAAGAGCTCATAAGACAAGGTTGCTTGAGAGACTACGTAGTGTCACCAACAAACTCACGATCTCAATGACCATAACAGCCAGAAAAACAGTAAGCTCCCGAGCAACATCACGAACATACAACACAGTGAACCTCAACTCACGAGTACATCTCCATGTTCGATAACTTTTTGAGCTCATGCTTTTAATGTCAAACTCGATTATTAAATATAAATGAATTATATTGCTATGCTATGATTACTTTGTGTTATTTTCCTAAATACTAAATTTCTTTAGCTAAAAGATTGAGCAGCTCGAGCTATGTCATCGGTTGATGACCCCCCGGGTATAGCTTACCTAAATAACGCTGTTGTCGGGTGACGATCCTCTAGACAGCCCAGCAGAAGCTCGAGCTATGTCATTGAGTGACAGCCACCTGGACAGCTCATCAAAATAGTGCTATCATCGGGTGACGACCCCTTGGACAGCTCGTCAAAATAATATTGTTATTGGGTGATGACCCCTTGGACAACTCGACAGAATATTATATTGTACAGTTAGGGTTACGACCCTTTGAGCACAGTTGAGGTCCCACGACTTCTATAACTCTCGCTATAAAGCTCGGGTTATAACCCTTCGAGCATAGATTGAGAGATTTATTATGCTATAGAGCTCGAGTTATGACCCTTTGAGCGTAGCTGAGGTTTTCACCTCCACAACTCTCTCTATGTTAGCTAAAATTACAACCTACCTGAACATAACTCGAGAGGTTATTATACTATACAGCTCGGGTTATGACCCTTTGAGTATAGTCGGGGTCTTACGACCTCCATAACTCTCGCTATAGAGCTCGGGTTATGACCCTTTGAGCGTAGCTTGATAGGTATATTATGCTGTATAGCTCGGGTTATAATCCTTTGAGCATTGCCGAGATTCCACGACCTCCACAACTCTCGCTATAAAGCTCGGATTTCGATCCTTCAAGCATAGATCGAAAGGTTTATTATGTTGTATAGCTCGAATTATGACTCTTTGAGTGCAGCCGAGGTTCCCATGACCTCCATAACTCTTATTATATAGTTCGAGTTTCAACCCTTTGAGCGTAGCTCTAGAGGTTTATTATATTATAGAGCTCGGGTTTCGACCCTTTGAGCATAACTGAGGTTTCCACCTCCACAACTCTCGTTATATAGCTTAGGTTTCGATCCTTTGAGCGTAGCTCGAGAGATTTATATTATGCTGTTAGCTTAAGTCCATCCATGTTGGCTTAGGAGTTATCTGTGTGATCTACCTGGACAGCCTGATCAGACATACAATACAAGAAGGCTCCGACCTCGAAAAGCCTTGCCTCTTGAGCTCACATTAGGTGTGATAACTTTGCTTTTTGAGTTCATAGGAAACTTAAGGACAGGGTGAGATTAAAGCACAAAGCAAACGTTGAAATAAAGTAAGCGAATGCCAAACAAACCTCACGATGAGGTGAATCAAGCAACCTACTCCATTGCTTCTCCACCTTGCAGTCCTCACAAGAACGACCTCTAATCAAAGCTCGCTAAACAACCTTCTCCAGCTCACTCCCTACTCCAATTCAGTTTCTCTTCACTCTCAAGGAACTCAAGCTTAAAGCCCAACCTACCAGCTGTAAAGCGATGTAGAGAATTTGAAGGGGCAACACAACAAATCCAGATATGCTAGCTTTTACCAGCAAACTTTTGGCTCCTAGTCCACAGAATGAACTAAGAGTTGGGAGGCTAATGTTGTGAGTAAAATTGGCACTACAAAAATGAGCTAGCAAAACCCAAATGGACTGATCTAATAGACCGGTCCAGCTGGCTTGCACCCAGCTCGTAGAAACAAGCCCTTAGTAGATAAGACGACTAGCTCACGAGAACAAGCCTTTACTATATCAAAAGCTTAGCTCGTACGACCACAAACTCAGCTCGCATGAAAGAGCTATCTCCCAGGTCGCTGATCACGATCAGAGTTGCCTAACGAGCTTCAGTCGCCCAAAGCAGAACTAGTTTGTGGCATAGTGTGGCGTGCATGTTGAATCCTTCTTAGAATGGTAGCAACGCAGATTAAGGAACATACAACTGTCAAATCAAGACCGCAATTTCACGAAATTTGACCCTACAATTAATAAGTGTCAAAATTGAAAAATGTAATTAATTATTTCGTTATTATACACAACTGTAACACCACAACTTTTTCTATAAATAGGGGTAAAAATCATTGGAAAGAGGGTTTTTGGCTTTCTCTCTCTCAATGGGCTATACCAAATATTAAATAAAAAAGAACTGACTCTGCTGAAATCAAACCAAAGTATAACCATGAACGTAAGCTCTTTTAAGACCGAATCACATAAAAACTTGCCTTTTCTTCTGTTCTTTCTCTTGTCTTTTTCTTCTATTTGTTTTGTTTGTGTTTGATTGCAGTTTTGGGCTTCAAAAAACCTTGTTAACCAAATTTGAACATCAATTGAAATTAAATTAAAAACCTAATCAATTAAAAAATGAAAACCAAAAAAATTTTAGATATGAAATTTAGATCATTTAGAACAAGGCATACAATAATAAAAATAAAACAATAAACACCATAAAAAAGTTAAACCCATTCACCACAAATAAATAAATAAATAAATAAATCTTGACCATAGACTCTAAGTCTTCACCACAAAAATCAAACTCATTCACCACGAAAAATCAAACCCATCATTAGTCATTATTTATCAACCTTATCCTCTGTCGCCACCACCACTGCCTTATCATCGTCTGCAGTCGCCGACATAATAGCAACAACTGTCTATCTCTAGATTAGTGAACCTAGGTGGATTGTCAAACTCAACACAACCCACCTATCTTTACCATCGTAGCAAAGCAAGTTCATTGTCACACCTGATCATCAAACCCATATGGGTTCATTTGATGATGAACCTAAAAGGGTTCATTCAACAAACCACCCTTCTGGATTCATTTGATGACGAACTCAAGAGGGTTCGTTCGATGTCGAACCCACTTGGGTTCATTTCGTACCACATTAGATAGACCATCTTAGGTTCATCCGGTGATTATTTTCTTTTTGTTGGATTTCTAGATTTGCTTTATGATTGATGTTGTTGGGTTTCCAGGTTTGATTTGGGTTTGATTTATGATGTTTAGCTTTTGATTGATGATGTTGGGTGTATTTTTTAGGTTTCTCGATTGGGTTTTTAATCAATTGGAAACCTAGATTTGGGTCGATAAACTGATGAACAGATGAATTGATGGACCTTTTTTTTTTTTAGAACAAAGATGAATTGATAAACTGTTTTTTAATTTTTATTTAATTTTTAAAATTTTTAATTTATTTCAAATTAATCTTTACTGTCTATTTTAAGATGGATGATGAAGATTCGATTAACTAAATTTTTTATTTAAAATTTTAATTTTTATTGATTTTTTAATTTTTAATTTATTTTAAATTTAATTATTGGAATATTTAATTATGGATAAGGGTATAACAGTCTTTTTGTCTATTTTAATAGAGTCAAAGGGTAAATTAGTCTTTTCATATTTTTGTTAGGTTTGATTATTAGTTGATTAGTGGGAGGGACTAATTTAACTCTTTTTGAAACATTAGGGATGATTTGATTTTTTACCGAAACATAGTTAAAAATTTGATTATTTCTTAAAACTTAGATATTAAAATGATTTTTATTCTTACTTTTATTCATGTGGAATTTATTTCTCCATTTAATTTCTATTAAAATTTCGATTTACAATATGCTATCAACATGATATCATCAAAGTAAATATGCATTACTATCAAGTAAAATTATTTTAAATTTTAAGGATTTGTAACTTCCAAACTAATAAATTACTTTTTCAAAAATAAATATATTGTATGACTTCTTTTAACTCTAAATGGCATTTCTTTGTTTGGTAATCAATTTTATGCTTTGGATAAATAGAAATAGTTTCAATTATATAATCGAATAGAAGATTAAAAGATGAATGTAGCCCCTTTGAATACAGAGAAAGTTATTGTCAATTAAACTAATAGATGTTATTATGATCAAATTTTAAAAATAAGGTATGTTTAACTAGGTTTTAATTCTAACACTTTTCTATAATCCATTACATATTTTTTTCTTCATTCTTTATTTTTCTTCTTCCATCTCCAAGAAGGACTTCCCATCGAAAATGCAAAATCTGTAGAGATTCTATCGTAAATCACCAACAAAAGTTCTTGTCGTTATACTCACGACAAGAAAGCTACTGTGAATCACGTTGTGTGATTCATATTTGTAATTCCTACTACGAATCATGGTAAGAACTTCTGTCTTGAGTGACGTTGTGTAACTCACGACAACTTTCTTGTTGTGAGTAATAGTACAAAATACTTCAGATCTACTATTCTATAGATTTACAATTTTATATATCTATGTTTTGGCAAGAAAAAGAAAAACAAAAAAAAAATGGAGAAGAAAGAGAAGAGAAGAAGAAGAAGAGACATGCTCGATAAAGAAAGGAGAAAACTTGTTAGAGTAGACACCAAAGTGAGATTAAAGGGATTCCAACTGTGAGAGTGGAAAAGATTAAGTTAGTATTTTTCCAAAGAGTATTTTTGTCCTTTGGCCTATATATACATATATATCGAAAACATAAATAATTTATTTTAACACTATATAATAATTATAATGTTTAAAATTTTACCGCAACATTAAAATATACAAAAAACATAAATAACATATTTTAATACTATATAAAAATTATAACGTTTAAAATTTCACCGTAACATTAAAATCTACAAATCTAGTGTTATTTATTGCATATTTGGATCAATACTATTCTATCATGACTCATTCAATAGTCTAGTGTTATTTATTGCATATTTGTATAAATACTACACTATCTTAACTTATTCACAAATCTAGTGTTATTTATTATTGCATATTTGAATTAATACTAGTGTATCATGACGTATTCGCTTAATCAACAAACCAAAAGTTGTCTTTTTTCAAGTTCCACCTACCAATATGGTAAACAATATTAACAGATATATTATTATTATTATTATTATTATTTAATTTTTTAAAGTTGACATTCAACATATGTAAAAAAATAAAGCTTGTAAAGTGCATTTAATGGATACCAAATCATATTCATTAAGTAGATGAAAAAATACACAACTATGATAAGAGATTGTATACAAAAAAATAGTTTATTATGCTGAAGGAGAATGTTACCTGCAAATCAGACTAACAATAAACATACAATCTAATTTACTTTCAAAAAGATGGAAACCTACAAATGTTAAAATAAATGATCACATAATAGTTAAAACATAACTCATATATACCTTTCCTTACTGACAGTAAATTCCTATTTATACATAAAAATTCCAAAAGGTACCAACATTAAAGACCTCTTTTTATCAAATGTATCAACTTATTTAAATCTAAAATTAATTTTAACTTTTGCACTTCCACTCAAGAGTACTCTCCTTTTACACACGATGTAGATTCAATATCACCCTGAATATTAATTTATATGAGAATAAATTTTTACATTAACATCCAAACTTGAACAGAAAATTCTTATATGAAAAAGAAAAAAAAATAAAAAAATCTATCCTCTACATTTTACAATTAAAAAGTAAATAAACACTTTCATAATGTGAAACCAATAGATAAAGTCAATAGACCACTGACCAACCTATTCTGACCTCTGTTATCTAATCATTTATAATAGTAGTACATTCCTGAGTCCAGGGAGGTCCAGAATTTGCCTATAAACTATCCCAAATTACTATATTAATAAATGAAAGCAGAAAGCATGTTCAAAGAGTTAACACTTCCATTTCACACTCTGCAAGTGTGAAATCAATGACACTAACTTTTTAATACATAGTTTTGGGTTATCAAAAAAGGGTTAGATTTCAATAAAATTCTACGTAGAAAGTTATAATTAATTAAACTAATAGGTGTTATTATAAGTAAATTTTAAAAGTAAAAATATATTTAATTGACTAGGTGCATGTTAATTCTAATACCAGTTTATATTTTTCCCTTCGTTCTTTACTCGTCTTCTTCTCATATCCAAGAAAGACTTTCTGACGAAATCACAGATCTATAGAGTTTTTATCGTAAATCATGTTGCATGACATAACAAAAAGTTCTTGTCATTATACTCACGATAAGAAAGTTACTGTGAATCACACTGCATGATTCATATTATAATTCCTACTATTAATCATAGTTTATTTATTGCATATTATGCGGTTATACCCTTTGTATAAATACTACTCCATCACAAATCTAGTGTTATTTATTATTGCATTTTTGCATTCATACTGGTCTATCGCGATGTATTCGCTTAACCAACAACCTAAAAGTTGTCTTTTTCAAGTTTCACCAACAAATATGGTAAACGATATTAACAGATGATATATTATTATTATTATTCTTTTAATCTTTTAAAGTTGACATTCAACACATGGAAAAGAACAAAGCTTGTAAATTGTATTTAGTAGAAACCAAATCATGTTCATTTAGTGGATGGAACATGTGATAAGAGATAGTATATAGAAAAATGGTTTATTGTGTTGAAAGAGAGTGTTACCTACATATCTGACTGCCAATAAAAATATAATCTAATATACTTTGAAAAAGATCAAAACCTACAAATGTTTAAAAAAAAGGAACAGATAATAGTTAAAACTTAACTCATATATACCTTTTCTTACTAAGAGTAAATTTCTATTTATATATAAAAGTTCCAAAAGATATCAACATTAAAGACCTCTTTATATCAAATGCATCAACTTATTTAAACCTAAAATTAATTTTAACTTTTGCACGTCCACTCAAGTGTATTCTCTTTTCACACTCATGATATAGACTCAATATCACCATGAATATCAATTAATATGAGAATAAATTTCCAAACCATATTACCTAAAAAAAAAAAAATTCCAAACCGTACATTAACATCTTTTTTTTTTTTTTTTTTTTTTTTTTTTTTCTGACTTTAATGACACAGAGTAAGAGAATTGATTTAGATGAGACTCAATTAGTATGACTTAAATAACTGCTTTCAAGCATTGAGAGATAATTATTCAGATAAATATGTGATTTATTCTACTCGAACCTATAACTTCTACTTAGAGAAACAATAAAAGGTGAAGATGGTTATCACTGCATCACCCCACTTATAAACTATTAACATCTAAACTTGGACCGAAAATTCTTATATGAAAAAATAAAATAAAATAAAACAAATAAAACTATCTTTCATATTTTACAATTAAAAACTAAATACATATTTTTTATTATTTATTGGTATCAAGTTAGAATATTATTAGGACCAATTGAAATACGATTTTTAAATATGATCTGAATGTTTATTTAAAAAAAAGAAAAAGAAAAGAGAACTATCTATATAACAAGAAAAAATTACACACACGTCAAGTGAAATGTACTCTTAAACCGAACATATGAGACTTGACCAGGGGCGGACTTACACCACCTAGTCACCCTCGCTTTCCGTGTAAATGCACACTTTTATAATGTGAAACCAATAGCCTGATAAAGTCAATTGACTACAGGCCAGCCTGTTCAGACCTCTTTTGTCTAATCATAGTATAATAGTATTACATTCCTGAGTCCAAATAAGTCCACAAGCAGTCTGTAAACTGGTCCACAGTTGTTGTCCGTAAACTGTCCCAATAAATGAAAGCAGAAACTCTGTTCAAAAGGTCAGTTTCATTTCACACTTGCAGGTTGCACCAGTTACTCTATAAAATTCAACTCTTCATTATTCCATTCACATCAAATTCTGTTTCTCTAAGTAAACCAACAAAACTTGTAAGCTCAGAAGACACCCTGTTGTTGTTTTCTTGTCAACTTCAGACAGGTCATTCTGATGTGATAAGAAAAGATAGAGTTTCTATAGGTATTACAGAAGAGTCTGACTTCCATGAATTTAAATGCAAAAGGTGAGTAGAGGAGAGTTTCAAGAGCACTCCCAGGTCTCCTGCCTAAACAGACACTGATTCAGCAAAGATCCATTCTAAGTAGTATTGACATAAACTTTCCTTAGGATATGGTATTACAATATCTAAGTAGAATAGGAATTACCTTAAATATTTTTAATGCAAGGTAAAATTTATGGGCCACCATGATCTTATTACTTTCTTTGCTTTCAAATATTTACCTTAGAGTATGTCATAGATTGTAGATGTTTTCATTCAATTTTTACACTTCAAAAACTCGAAGTCAAGTGATGTTGGTTGAGGAATTGTCATTGGCTAAACTCAACGTCAAGTGATGTTGGTTGAGAAATTGTCATTGGTTATCTTGATATCTTTTTTGTCATAAGTATGACTTGATTACTCATATATATTTCAAATTTTTTATGTTTTTGTTATCCGCTTCTTTTGTGTGTTTTTTTTTTTTTTTTAATTTACTTTTTTATTCAAAACTTCTTAATTTTGATAACTTTCAGGCATAAGCTTAGCATGCCATTGTTATTATTTGTGTATGGGCAAACAGATTGCCCTTGAACTTCCTAATGGTTGCAACAAACATCAAACTGTAAGTATTTGTTATTCCATTTTTTAGTACATTGTTATTGTTTTTAAATTTATCGATATCTATAAATGAAGTCAAATCAAACTTATTATAAACTAGAACTTAATTAATTAATTATATATATATTTGGAAGCTTGATTTTAATGTTATATTCACAACTATTTTAAGCAAAAAGATGCTTCACTACATCCACTTGTCAATAAATCATGTTTATCTTCGGTTCATGTTTGATGTTGGTACATGAATTATGAACCATGTAATTGACTCAATGTTTTACGATATTTTGCCTCAATTTCACACATATTTGCTGATAATCAAAATTTTAATGCTGTATGGGTAGATACTTAATTTGAAAAGTTAACATGAGATAGAAGAGTGAGGTATGCATCAAAATTCAGAAGAAGGGATATTACGTGGATGGAAATCATGAAGTTCTTTTAACTAGAATCAATTCTAGATCTTCAAGAGGTGAGGAATGCATCGATTATGATTGTTGAAATAGATAAAAAAACAACTATCAGGTATTTCCATAAGATATAATGTATGCTGATTATTGCTTTATGTTCTTTCAGATTCTCCCTAAGATTAATAAGGCATTGGGTGCTATATTTTCAGATTTATGCCAATCAAAAGACTTTGATGACAATACTTCAGGAAAGTAAAATGTCTCGTATTACTTTGAAGAATCAAGATTTAGTAATGTTATGTGTTATTAACTAGGTAAGTGGGCTGTAAGTTTCCTATTAATATGATTTTCTGGCTCTAAGAGTATTTAAATAAAGATCATATTTTAGAAAGTATTGTTCTTAAATTTCTTTGTGCTTGGTGTTTTACAGGAAGAAGAAAGAGAAAGATGATCATTTTTAAATGTCCTCAAACCAGTTGCATCTTTTAATGGACTCCATTTTTGTTGATGTAACGACACAGGATGTGTCCATAAGAAGGATGGATAAAACCAATGGCCAATGTTGGGGGTAGGCAATAGGTGTTCTTTAGTTGCAGGGAATTTGGCACAGTTGGCTCATAACAATGGGTAGGCTGGCATATATCATTGTGAATGGATGCATTAGAGATGATGAGATTATTGCATGTTGAATTGGGGTGAAAGCCTTGGGATCTCATCCTATGAAATTGAATACAACAGGCCATGATGAAAATCACGCGTCTATGCACATTGCTGGATCATGATGGGAGTGGTTGATAGAGCCTTCATGATGGTGATAACATTCTTGTTTCAGAAGTCTACAATCCTATTGTAATATAATCAGTTTAAATTCACTAATGTCGATTTGGACATTTGTCATCCCTCATGGTTTCACTGTGATATACCCACAAGAGGGAGAACAGCAAAAGGTATGCTTGGATTGAATTCAAACTTGTGAGTCCAGAAGAGGTTTTGTTTGTTCCAAGGCTGTTGATACAAGTCCTCCCTCAGTAGATGGCTTTGAATAGATTGCTCTAAGTGGCATCGAAGTGGACTTCCTTCGGAGGTATTTTAGAGTTGAAGTAGAGGAGTATAATTATCTTTAATTTTAATGCAGTGTAGATATGATCCTATTAACTTTTTTGCTTTCATCGAATTAGTGTGGATACTACTGTTTTCTTTTCTTTTTCTTGTTCTTTTTTTTTCACAATTTTTCTGTACAAAGCTTCTTGATTCTAATAATTTTTCGTGCATAATATAGCATGCCATCGTTTTATTCCATATATGAACTTGCCTATATTATATATATATATAGTAAGAACCATGTCAAATTGATCAACATTTGTTACACTTTAGCAAAAGTTTATTAATGTCAATTGTTCAGAATATAGTCTTCACAACCCATTTGAAGCAAAAACTTGGGAAACCTTGACTTTTTTCCGGATTTGTGTGTCTAGAAAATCAAACATGTTCTTGGTTGTAGATATCTTATCATTTTCTATAATTAATTTCAAATGTGTTTATTTGGTTATCATAATTTTATTTAATATTACAGGGGTTATATAAGTATATATGATTTCAGGAGGGAAAAAAAAAAAAAACAAGAAGAAGAAGAAGAAGCACATAAATTTATTGGTGGTATGTTGAATACAAGAGAGTGAAGAGTAGGACAAGTATTACAATGTACAGATGCTGGAGAGTTTACAACTTTAAGCTTAGTGCAGGGGGCTAATCCCTTCAAAAAGAACTTGGTAATTGGCCATTGCCATCTTATCCAGTCTTCTATCTATATTCTGTATTACTTCAAATTAAGTTCGAGGCAGCAGTAGTCAGGAAAATTTTTCCAGGCCATCTGGTTTTTTTTCCTCAAGGATACAAGTAAAAGTTCCGCAGGCATACACCATTTTGTGTATCTTTGCTCACTTTGCAGCCACTATGCATGATCTGAATGTTTGACGTATTATGTGATTATCACTTAAATTTATCTCCCAATTTTAAAACCAGAAGAGTGTATATCATTACTTCGATTATTTATTGTATTTTCAGCGATGGATATAGGGGCAAAATACTTCAGTTGGAATATAATTCTGCATCGACTAGGTTAGTTTCAAAGATGGTATTAGTATATATTATTATATCTATTGAATGAATAAAGTAAGATCTGGTAAGTCCTTTTAGACATGGTGTGTGATGATCTTATTATTGATTTCCAGTTAAAATATCTTCTATGAACATGTGAAGTGAGTTTATTTCTTCACCTTAATAATTCAATGTCCTCAACTCATTTTGTAATTGAATGATTGACGCCTATCTTCAATACTCCTACCTCATATGGCTCAAAGAATCAATTTTAATTCATTTGGTATAACATGACACTAACCAAGTGATCATATTCAGTAATTGTCAGGTTTATCTATCACAGGGAGAGGTATTGGGTTACAAAGACACATTTAACTTCTTATATCTCAAGTAAGTCATTTTGAATATGGTTTGTGCTAATATTAATACTTTTTCCTTTTTAACTTCCCCATATGTAATACTTAAGCATCTTTGTCCACTTCCAGCTAGTTGATTTTGTCATTGGAGAATGAGCCATTAAGTGATCAATACCTATTACAACCTCGGGTACTATAGTTTTGTATGACTAGAAGAATCAATGTCAAATGATGGTATGTGACATCAAACTCTACAAGTAGTATTTCATCCTGAAAGTTTTTAAAAATACTACATTAGTGCTTTTTCAAAGAACAGTTCCAATTATCTGTAATGCACACCCCTTGCATTGAGTGCCACTGATAGTCCTATGACTGGATACACAAGCTTAACAATTTGCCCTGTTTATAATAGACATGATTATATACCATTCCTTGTAAGTTTCTTTCTGACTAGAAACAATGCAAATTTTATATTCTTTTATAAATGGTTGTTTACGTGTTCAGAACTAAAAACAGGGAAATCAATCTTATGTTGCATCTTGCTTATTTAGTGCCAAGATGATGCTTATGTTTGATTACTGTGCAATTTTAACTAAAGTCTAAAGTCTAAAGTCAACCGTGTCTTAAGTCTCAAGTATTATAAACAAGTTTTCCTGCCATGTTCATTACCTGATTCCCAAATACTCTTATCATTTCGATTGTATTTGCTTTTAATCTATGTAAGTTTCTTGAGGCAGTGGTTTTAGTGGCTTATGGCAAATGGATCGGAGAAAATGAAGATTTTGCAATAACATCATTTGCTTGATCACCTTCAAGTTCTAATGTGGCTGTCTACCTTGAAGATACATGTAACAAGCATTGCAGGGCATATGGGGTTTTGTAAATCTTTACTCTTTTTGCAAATACTATGTTTGATCATAATGTTTGACTTCATTAATCAATTTATTTTTATTATTCCATTTCTTTTTGTGATTACTTTATCTAATATCTTCTATTTAGTGCAGGGTAAGTGAGCAAAATTTTTGTTGAAATGCAATTTCACGTCTTTTGAGAGGCCTAACATTTGACATGGTTAGTCTATTTATTTGAAGTCATTATGTATATAAAATAAATAAAGGACAAGTATGTCCGCAAGGCCAGCCCTTTTAATTGAAGTTATATGTATAAATCAAATAAAGATAAAATATGTCCTTCATGTATGGTATGTGATCTTGACCTCAATATATTTGGCATCCTGCTTGTTCTCTAGCATTCTTGGTAGAATTTGTCCCTGAAGATGCATGGTCAAGTGATCGATGCCTATCAAAATTGGGCTTGAGCAACTTGAAGAATCACTATCTATCAAATGTTGGTGTATGTCATTAAACTAGACTAGTAAATTCAAATATCTTAATTAATATTTTGACATAAGGCATAATCTTGATTATGTAATTTTTGACAAGCTATGTTTTGTTCTGTTGTTAATTTCCTCCGGATTTGCTTGTACAAAGCTTCCCCAAGGCAATTGTAAAGCTGACACCAAGTTCGAATTAAGGATCTCAATTTGGAACAAATTACTTTCACATTTAGTCAAGAAAGCTGGAGAACATGGTTCCATTGATCCATAATGGGCATATTTGGTAAGTAGTAGCTTCTAATTGATAACTGAAATTTAATCTAGGTAACTAATTATGTTCGATTGACGATATTAATTGCATGCCTTTGAATGTTAAAATCATATTTGTACAAAGCTTTGTTTTGCCAAATGTAATGATCAAGGCATCAAATTTCAATGCAAACGAACTAGCGAACATTTAATGAGGAAGCAAATTTTGTTGCAAGATGTCCTGTCAAGAATGGTTAAGCACAACATTTTATTGATCGAAATTTCGACTACTTGAAAACAATAAAAGTACAGTCTAGGAATTTTGTCTGTAATATAATTGTGATCTTGTGTATATGCTTCTCATGTTTGACACTGTATTAGTAATTGCAACTATCTCAAACAGAGTTAAGGCATGTAAATTTCTTGTTTGTCTGACATAGGTTTTGCTTCTTAAGAAGAGACCAAAAAATGAGAATGGATGTGACTGGCGGGATATCATATATAGTAGTGTGGCTGAAGAACAATGCCTCAATTATGTGTGAATCAATTGAATGCAGATGACCAGCTGCAAGTTGTTTTATCAGCTGTATGTGTTTTCATTTGTTGGCCAGAATGATTTAAATTCAAATAAACTGTTTTAGCATGTCATTTTAAACATTATACCAAACAAATGTTTAATAGTCGAAATCGTAGTTAGGTTCTTCATTCCGAAGGTGTCTATGCTACGGACTGCTAAGATGCTTCAGGAAACAAGCTAATCCAAATGATGGTCTCTTAAACAATCTTGTTCCTTTAGTGTTGGATGTGGTGTTGTCCACACCTTGGAAAATCCTGGTTTTCTCATGCCAATTTTATCTTAAGCTTCCACGCTCAACATATTCACAAATTCACAAATTCATCTTCAACTTATGTATATGATTGTTTTTCTTGAGGATGGGAAATAAGGTTAGCCTAATAGCATCATGATCCATGTTATATGAATTATATTGTTGCCATTTATATTAAATGTTGTAACTGACCATAGTTTTGCTTGGTTAGCAGATCCACACATGGTCCGTAATATTTCGAACATATCTGATAATCTATAATGCACTGTGCTTGCTCGCTATGCCAACATATACATGTTTTGCAATTGGCACTGCTAATTACAGATATTATTCGTATCATTCAATGTAAGTTCCTCATTGACCCAAAACTACAAATATCATATTATTTTATTGTTTTTCTTCTTTATATGAATTAAATAGAGCAAGCAATTACAATTCCTTTATTGTTTACTGGTCAAATGTTTAAATAGGTTCTAAATTTCTTGTTCAAGGTCAATGATATAGTTTCAAGCTTCTCTGTCATATGAAGTAAAACCTCAAACAACATTGTCAAATTCGGAGAACCAAGCATACGAAATAGCAACCAAGTAAAAGACCACAACAGTAGAGACCAAGCAAAGCAGCCAACACTAGAAGTGGTTTTTTTCTTAAACGTGACCCACCGTAAATTAAGTTATAAGTGGTCATAACACTAGTAGCATTCGGTGGGAAAAAACATTGGAACTCAACAATAAAGAAGCTCATCTCAAATTTTGACTCAATCTTATTTATATACTAATGATTGTTGATTATGTCCAAAATATCACCTTCGGCTAAACAGTTGTTGTAGTATAGCTTTAAGGTATCGATCCCACAGAGAAGTGAATAACAAGAAGAATTCAAAACAGTAGAAGAAATAAAATAAAATAATGAACAATAAATAATAGAGAACAATTGAAAGGAGAATTATTTGAGAGTGTTCAATTCGAGAATGAAATAAACAAACTAAAAATAAAACTAATTGATAATAACCAATAGAGAAAATGGTAAGGCTTTGAGGATCACTTAAATTTTCTGTTATCAAGTTTGATTTCAAATTATTACTCAATTGCATGTTTCACATCCCAAACAGACAATTGGAAAATAAGGATTTGAAGATCAAATAAAAACACCAATAAAATTTTGCAAAACTCTTTCAATTTAATAACAATCTCAGATATAACTTATAAGTTATCTAAGAACGACAATATATCAAATTGACAATACTGTAGTCGAAAATTAACTTATAAATTTATCAATTCAGAAAATATTTTTTTAATATAAACCACATGGGAAAAAGAAAGCTTGACTAAATTTATATGAAACTGCAAAATATAATTTCTGAATCAAAACTTCAAAGATGAGTTTAACATAGACATTGAAGAACTTGAATAGAAACAAACTTGAATAACAATAATCTTACAATTAAGATCACCCCTCAGCCTCACTCTAATTTTAGCCTAACTTGCCCATTATTTCACAGATTCTACAGAGAAAATGTGAAAATAAAATAGCAAGATTTTTTTCTCTCAAAGACTTTGATATTTCTTTCTCTCAATTGGATGCCTTTGTTGTGTTGCCAAGTACCTTATTTATAGAAGCAAAAAGTCTCTCCATACAATCTTCACTTCCCTCAAAAAGGAAGGCTTTCAAAATTCAAATTCAAAGAAACACAATTTGCTCAAAATCTTCTCATCTTGTTCACCAATTTGTCTCAATCCATCACCATAAATCACTACTACTTCCAAAATTTGAGAGACAAATCAAATTTCAATTTATCTCCACAAATCACTCCATCAATCATATTTCATCCAACTTTTATTTCAAATTTTGAAAGTCAAATTTCATCCTCCATCATCTCCACAAATTGCTTGATCATTTTGAATTTGAAAATCAAATCTAGTGAGAATGTATGGGCCATGAAGCTTGGGAATAGAGAAATTTGGGGTCTGATCATGCTTATGTTTAACTGCTGAATCTTGGTAATATTTGGGCTTTGTGCATTTGAACTGAAGTTCTTTGAATTGGGCTTCTTGATTTTATTTCTGAAAAACACCACAAACCCAAAATAAGTTCCCAAAAATTATGTCAAAATTATCAATTTTATGAGCATAAAAATACATTAAATCAAATGATCAAATCAAATGCATTCGTAAAAATAATAAAATAAAAATGTTCAATTAAATAACATATTTTGACAAATGCAATCAATTAAAATTGTATTTTTATGCTCTAATCACAACCCCCAATCAGCTTATTGCTAGTCTCTTAGCAATTCAAGCGTAAACAAGAAACAAAACATGAACTAGGCCGTAACCTTCTTACCACAATCCCCAATACATATAGCGTTTGAAAAATACGACATGTGAAAGCCTCAACTCCATATCCTCACAGGTGAAAAATATCAATTTAAATGGATGGGATTTCACTTATGGAGTTGGAAAAAAACAGAGAAACACTCAAATGGATGGACAATTTTTTTTAGGACAAACAAATGAACAAACATTGATCAATTGATAGAAAAATTAACTATTCAGAATTACTCATTCTTTCCAAAAAGTTTTGCTTCAAGATTTCAATGGTCATCCTAAATAGAGCCTAAAAATAATCCTAAAAGGAAGAATTGTCTTCTAAACTGATGGAAAACTTTATTTGAATCGAGTCAACAATTTTTTTTTTTTTTTTTTTTTTCATCTTTTTTTTTTTTTTTTGCTTTTGCTTTTTTTTTTTTTTTTTTTTTTTGGTTGTTGAATAAACACAAAAGTACAAAACTTCTCACGTAATACAAAGTTTTCTCACAACAGGCACGACTTCTAAAGGCTCAACAGTAATTTTTTTTTTTTTTTTTTTTAACCACTATCTCTTAAAGCATATTTGATAAATCAAGAATGACAATCTAAACAGCAACTTAATCAATTCAAAAGATCAATGAAAGTTTATAAGTTGTTTTCTCAATCTCTCCACTCACTCACAAAAGACGTGTGAGATTAGAAAAATATGCACTTAAACATGTGATTTTTCTTGGCTATATGCATTGAACATCCATCTTACCACAAGGCTTCGCACATGAAATGTAAACCAGTTTAAACAAGAATTACAGTAAAACAGGCAATCAACTAGTTTTGTTTTGTGATTTTTTTTTTTTTTTTTTTCAAAAACCGCAGGCAACATGAATATGCACACAAACCACCACCCCCAATCTAAATCTAACAGTGTCCTCACTGTTACAAAAAGATAAAGACAATGAAAGAACAAAGGACACTGAATGACACCTTAATGAGAGACAACTAAATTAATGAAAGGCTAAGGAGAAAATAGTGATAAAAATAACAATAATAAATAAAACAAACTAAACCAAAGGAAAATAAAGCAAACCAAAAATAAATAAAAAGCAAGAAAATATAGTATAGAAAGATGCAACCTGATCAGTTGTGGTAAACAGGGGCCACCAATGTGAGCTCCTTAGGTTGGGCTATTCTCTCTACAAAATGTTTCAACCGCTGTCCATTTACTCGAAGAATTCTCCCATCAGTTGGGTCTTGAACCTCAACAACACCATTGGGAAAAACATTTTTCACTATATATGGACCAGTCCATCTGGATCTTAGCTTTCCCGGGTGAAGATGCAATCGAGAGTCATAAAGATGCACCCGTTGGTTTGGTTCAAAATTCTTTCTCAGAATTTGCTTGTCATGAGCTGCTTTCAGTTTGGCTTTGTAAATCCTGGAATTATCATATGCATCATTTCTCAACTCTTCTATCTCTGTCAGTTGTAACTTTCTTTGAAGACCTGCAGCATTCAAATCAAAGTTAAGAGCTTTAACAGCCCAGTAAGCTTTATGCTCTAGCTCCACAGGTAGATGACACGCTTTTCCAAAGACTAGTCGGTACGGAGACATTCCAAGGGTTGTCTTGTAAGCAGTACGGTATGCCCAAAGTGCATCAGAAAGACGTAGAGACCAATCTTTGCGGTTGGGGTTGACCGTTTTTTCTAGAATTTGCTTGACCTCTCGATTTGCTAACTCGGCTTGTCCATTAGTTTGCGGATGGTAAGCAGTTGAAACTTTGTGAAGAACACCATACCTGCGCATCAAAGCCTCAAAAGATCGATTACAGAAATGTGTTCCTTGGTCACTAATGATGACACGTGGTGTACCATACCTAGATAACACGTTTTCTTTTAAAAATTTGACCACAACAGTGTTATCGTTAGTACGACAAGGTATGGCCTCGACCCATTTGGACACATAATCAACAGCAAGAAGAATATAAAGATAACCAAATGAAGATGGAAAGGGACCCATAAAATCAATACCCCAACAATCAAATATCTCAATAACAAGTATAGGGTTAAGAGGCATCATATGCCGACGGGTTAATGCACCTAGCTTTTGGCATCTTTCACAAGAACGACAAAAATTGTTAGTGTCTTTAAACAAAGTGGGCCAATAAAGACCACACTGTAAAATCTTTGCAGCAGTCTTTTTTATGGAAAAATGACCTCCACAAGCCTCAGAATGACAAAAGTTCAAAACACTATTTACCTCAGTTTCTGGAATGCATCTTCTCATGATTTGGTCAGGGCAATACTTATACAAATAAGGATCATCCCAATAGAAATTTCTCACCTCAACCAAAAACTTGCGTTTGTCTTGTGCACTCCAAAATGTCGGAACCTCACCAGTAACCAAGTAATTGACAATGTGTGCATACCAAGGCACCTGGTGTACAGCGAATAGTTGTTCATCAGGGAAGTCATCTCGAATGGGTAGAGCATCGATAGCATCATTGAACTCCAAACGAGACAAATGATCAGCCACAACATTTTCAACACCCTTTTTATCCTTGATTATCAGATCAAATTCCTGCAAAAGAAGAATCCACCTAATCAAACGTGCTTTAGCATCTTTCTTAGAAAGAAGATACTTAAGGGCTGCATGGTCAGTAAAAACAGTAATAGGTGAACCAATCAAATAAGCACGAAATTTGTCTAATGCAAAAACAACAGCTAGTAGTTCTTTTTCAGTTGTAGAATAATTCCTTTGAGCACTGTTTAAAGTCCTACTAGCATAATAAACAACAAAAGGCTTCCCCTCCCTTCGCTGACCCAAGACAGCTCCTACAGCATAATCACTAGCATCACACATAATTTCAAACGGTAGGTTCCAATCAGGTGGTTGTATGATAGGAGCAGTAGTGAGCTTGGTAACGAGTGTTTTGAATACTTCATCACACTCAGGAGTCTAGTTGAACTCAGTTTCTTTGACCAAGAGATTACACAATGGCCGAGATATGGCAGAAAAGTTCTGTATAAACCGCCTGTAAAATCCAGCATGTCCAAGAAATGATCGAACCTCTTTTACCGTTTTAGGGGTGGGTAATTTAGAGATCACCTCTATTTTGGACTTGTCAACCTCTATCCCTCTTTCAGACACGATGTGCCCCAAAACGATCCCAGAAGACACCATGAAATGACATTTCTCCCAGTTGAGCATGAGGCCTTTTTCTTCACACCTACTCAAAACAGCTTCCAAGTTAAGTAGACATGAATCAAAAGAATTACCAAAAACAGTCAAATCATCCATAAAAACTTCCATGCATCTTTCAACCATATCAGAAAATATGCTCATCATGCAACGCTGAAAAGTAGCTGGTGCATTACATAAACCAAAAGGCATTCTACGAAAAGCAAAAGTGCCAAAAGGACATGTAAATGTTGTTTTATCCTGATCTTCTATAGCTATCTCTATTTGATAATATCCAGAATAACCATCAAGAAAGCAATAGAAAGGATGACCAGCTACACGTTCTAAAATTTGGTCGATAAATGGAAGTGGAAAATGATCTTTTCGGGTGGCAGAATTTAGTTTTCTATAGTCTATGCACATACGCCACCCAGTTACTACCTTTGTGGGGACAAGAACTCCCTCATCATTTTTCATTACTGTTATCCCAGATTTTTTTGGCACTACCTGTGTAGGACTAACCCATTGACTGTCAGATATAGGATATATGATTCCTGCATCTAACAATTTTAAGACCTCTTTTTTAACAATTTCTTTCATTGTGGGGTTCAATCTTCTTTGAGGGTCTCTACGTGGGTTACTATTTTCCTCTAGATAAATCCTATGAGAACAAATAAGTGGGCTAATACCTTTTATGTCAGCTATGGTCCAACCTAGTGCAGATTTATGTTTTCTCAATAAATTGATCAATTTTTCTTCTTGTTCAACACTAAGTTTGGAAGAAAGAATAACAGGAAAGGTATCACCTGGACCCAAGAATGCATGTTTCAATCCTTCAGGTAGTGGGGACAACTCAACTTTTGGTGTCTCCAAAGCAGATGGCTTCGATTTTTCTCTCTCACTTGGTAGTTCCTCGAAGCGTGGTTGCCAAAATCTCTTTTGCTTATCCTGTGGGTCATCAAAAATTGCAGAAACGTTACAAACCTTATCAGGATATTGCAAAGATTCAAAATCAGAGTCATGGAAGAGATATTCTAAAGAATTAGAGTCTTCCCTTATGTGTGCTTCCTCTGGTATGAGTGAGTCTATCATATAGGTATGATAGCATTCGTCATCATCTCGTGGTTGTTTTCCAACATGAAAAATGTTTACCTCTAAAGTCATGTTCCCAAATGAGAGTTTCATAAGACCATTCCTATAATTGATGAGGGCGTTAGCTGTCGCAAGGAAAGGTCTTCCTAAAATCAATGGGATTTGAGACTTCATGTCAACCACAGATTGAGTGTCCAAGACCAGAAAGTCTACAGGGTAGTAGAATTTATCAATTTGAAGCAAAACATCTTCTATCATTCCCCTTGGCTTTCGCACAGATCGATCGGCTAGCTGTAGTACAATAGATGTAGGCTTCATCTCCCCCAATCCCAAACGCAAGTAGATGGAATATGGCATTAGATTGACACTAGCTCCCAAGTCAAGTAAAGCCTGGCCGAACTCATGTGTCCCAATTTGACAAGTGATTGTGGGACATCCAGGATCTTTATATTTGGGCGGTGTCTTCTGATCAATCACCGCACTTACCTGTTCCGTCAAGAATGCAGTCTTCTTAACATGGTGCTTCTTTTTCACAGTACATAGATCTTTGATCACCTTAGCATAAGCTGGTACCTGTTTGATCACATGTAACAAAGGCAGGTTAACTTTAACTTGTTTAAGGTGTTCAAGAATCTCACCTCGATTTTCTGGTATTTTTCCCGTTCGGAGAGCTTGGGGAAATGGCACTTGCATTGAAAATTTCTTTTCAGGCTCTTGTGGAGAGGCATCTTCAGAACTACTTGGAGTGGTGGTAAGGTTTTTGTCGCTCGATGGATTTAGCACAGTTGGTTCACCCAGTATCTTACCACTGCGAGTGACAATGGCATTCACTTCTTTGATGTTTTGTGTATTTGAAGTTTGTGCCATTTGTTGCCCCTTTGGATTGGATTGAGGTTGAGATGGAAGCTTTCCCTGCTCATGTTTTGTTAGAGAACTGGTGAGTTTTGTGATTTGACTTTTAATTTCCTTGTTCTCTTCTACCACTTGTGTAAGAACAGCTTCAAACTTCTGGTTTGTCTTATTTTGTGCCTCCATAAATGCTTGCAAGGTTCCTTCCAAAGAGGATCTTTGTGGTATAGCATTGTATTGAGATGGATACGGCCTTTGGGGTATGGCTTCCGGTTTCCATTGGTTAGTAGATGATGTGGGCTGGTTGCTTTCAGATTTCCAACTGAAATTTGGGTGGTTTCGCCAACCAGGATTGTATGTATTAGAGTAAGGTGAGTACGGCTTTTGAAATATCCCGAGAGCATTGCACTGTTCCTCATATACCCCTCGCATTTCTCCATAGGTAGGACAATCCTGTGCAAAATGGTCCACTCCTCCACAAACAAAACAAGCATTTTGAGAATCTACCTTAGCAACTGTTAAAGCATCAAGTTTTTTAGTGACAATTTCTAATTGAGCCTTAAGGTTATCCTCTTCTCTCAAATGGTAAATTCCACTAGTTTTTGACCTATTAGTATTATCAGTAGCACTAGGTCCGGTCCAGGTGTGAGATTTCTCAGCAAGTTCATCTAGAAACTCGATTGCTTCATCAGGTTCTTTGAGGAGAAAATCCCCATTACACATTGTCTCAACAAATTTGCGCTCTCTACTAGTAAGTCCATCATAAAAGTAGCTAACTATGCGCCAACTCTCGTACCCATGGTGCGGGCATAAGTTTTGTAACTCTTTAAACCTCTCCCAGGCTTGATATAAAGTTTCACTATCTTTCTGAGAAAAGGTGGAGATCTGTCGCTTAAGGTTATTGGTCTTATGGTTCGGAAAATATTTATTAAAGAATGCTTGGGTCATTTCCGCCCATGTACCTATGGATTTCGATCTCAAAGAGTATAGCCAACTCTTTGCTTTGTCTTTTAGGGAGAAAGGGAAAAATTTCAACCTAACCGATTCTGTTGCATTAGGTTCGTAATGGAAAGTGGCCACTACCTCTTCAAATTCCCTAATATGCACGTATGGATTTTCACTATCTAAACCATGAAAGGTAGGCAATAGTTGAATCATTCCAGGTTTGAAATCTATTCGTGGCATATTTGGGGGGAACATTATGCATGATGGTGTGGCAATGCGAGTAGGATGCAAGTAGTCTTTTAAGGACCTAACAGGGACGTCCTCGTTTTGACTCATATTTGTGGGACTAAAAGAAGAACTAGAGGATGTATCAAATTCAGAAACAGTTTCGCTAGCTAAATCAGATGGAAGTTCTAATTCAATTCTTCTTAAAAATCTTTCTCGTTCCTCTCTAGTTCGATTCATTCATCCTATGCACTTTTCTTTTCTTTTTCTTTCTTTTCTTTTTTTTTTTTTTTTTTTTTTTGATGTCTTAAAAGAAAAAGACAAGGAGAAAGAAGAAAAAAAAAATAGAAAATACAATCCCAAAATTAAATTGTAAAAAAAATAAAATAAAATAAATAGAAATACTAATGACAACAATAAAAAATAAAATAAAATAAATATTCACAAAATTAAAATAAACAAAAATAAAAACGTACCGTTTTTTTTAACCCTTTTGTTGATTTAACTTCCCCGGCAACGGCGCCAAATTTTGATTATGTCCAAAATATCACCTTCGGCTAAACAGTTGTTGTAGTATAGCTTTAAGGTATCGATCCCACAGAGAAGTGAATAACAAGAAGAATTCAAAACAGTAGAAGAAATAAAATAAAATAATGAACAATAAATAATAGAGAACAATTGAAAGGAGAATTATTTGAGAGTGTTCAATTCGAGAATGAAATAAACAAACTAAAAATAAAACTAATTGATAATAACCAATAGAGAAAATGGTAAGGCTTTGAGGATCACTTAATTGTTTAATTTTCTGTTATCAAGTTTGATTTCAAATTATTACTCAATTGCATGTTTCACATCCCAAACAGACAATTGGAAAATAAGGATTTGAAGATCAAATAAAAACACCAATAAAATTTTGCAAAACTCTTTCAATTTAATAACAATCTCAGATATAACTTATAAGTTATCTAAGAACGACAATATATCAAATTGACAATACTGTAGTCGAAAATTAACTTATAAATTTATCAATTCAGAAAATATTTTTTTAATATAAACCACATGGGAAAAAGAAAGCTTGACTAAATTTATATGAAACTGCAAAATATAATTTCTGAATCAAAACTTCAAAGATGAGTTTAACATAGACATTGAAGAACTTGAATAGAAACAAACTTGAATAACAATAATCTTACAATTAAGATCACCCCTCAGCCTCACTCTAATTTTAGCCTAACTTGCCCATTATTTCACAGATTCTACAGAGAAAATGTGAAAATAAAATAGCAAGATTTTTTTCTCTCAAAGACTTTGATATTTCTTTCTCTCAATTGGATGCCTTTGTTGTGTTGCCAAGTACCTTATTTATAGAAGCAAAAAGTCTCTCCATACAATCTTCACTTCCCTCAAAAAGGAAGGCTTTCAAAATTCAAATTCAAAGAAACACAATTTGCTCAAAATCTTCTCATCTTGTTCACCAATTTGTCTCAATCCATCACCATAAATCACTACTACTTCCAAAATTTGAGAGACAAATCAAATTTCAATTTATCTCCACAAATCACTCCATCAATCATATTTCATCCAACTTTTATTTCAAATTTTGAAAGTCAAATTTCATCCTCCATCATCTCCACAAATTGCTTGATCATTTTGAATTTGAAAATCAAATCTAGTGAGAATGTATGGGCCATGAAGCTTGGGAATAGAGAAATTTGGGGTCTGATCATGCTTATGTTTAACTGCTGAATCTTGGTAATATTTGGGCTTTGTGCATTTGAACTGAAGTTCTTTGAATTGGGCTTCTTGATTTTATTTCTGAAAAACACCACAAACCCAAAATAAGTTCCCAAAAATTATGTCAAAATTATCAATTTTATGAGCATAAAAATACATTAAATCAAATGATCAAATCAAATGCATTCGTAAAAATAATAAAATAAAAATGTTCAATTAAATAACATATTTTGACAAATGCAATCAATTAAAATTGTATTTTTATGCTCTAATCACAACCCCCAATCAGCTTATTGCTAGTCTCTTAGCAATTCAAGCGTAAACAAGAAACAAAACATGAACTAGGCCGTAACCTTCTTACCACAATCCCCAATACATATAGCGTTTGAAAAATACGACATGTGAAAGCCTCAACTCCATATCCTCACAGGTGAAAAATATCAATTTAAATGGATGGGATTTCACTTATGGAGTTGGAAAAAAACAGAGAAACACTCAAATGGATGGACAATTTTTTTTAGGACAAACAAATGAACAAACATTGATCAATTGATAGAAAAATTAACTATTCAGAATTACTCATTCTTTCCAAAAAGTTTTGCTTCAAGATTTCAATGGTCATCCTAAATAGAGCCTAAAAATAATCCTAAAAGGAAGAATTGTCTTCTAAACTGATGGAAAACTTTATTTGAATCGAGTCAACAATTTTTTTTTTTTTTTTTTTTTCATCTTTTTTTTTTTTTTTTGCTTTTGCTTTTTTTTTTTTTTTTTTTTTGGTTGTTGAATAAACACAAAAGTACAAAACTTCTCACGTAATACAAAGTTTTCTCACAACAGGCACGACTTCTAAAGGCTCAACAGTAATTTTTTTTTTTTTTTTTTTTAACCACTATCTCTTAAAGCATATTTGATAAATCAAGAATGACAATCTAAACAGCAACTTAATCAATTCAAAAGATCAATGAAAGTTTATAAGTTGTTTTCTCAATCTCTCCACTCACTCACAAAAGACGTGTGAGATTAGAAAAATATGCACTTAAACATGTGATTTTTCTTGGCTATATGCATTGAACATCCATCTTACCACAAGGCTTCGCACATGAAATGTAAACCAGTTTAAACAAGAATTACAGTAAAACAGGCAATCAACTAGTTTTGTTTTGTGATTTTTTTTTTTTTTTTTTTTCAAAAACCGCAGGCAACATGAATATGCACACAAACCACCACCCCCAATCTAAATCTAACAGTGTCCTCACTGTTACAAAAAGATAAAGACAATGAAAGAACAAAGGACACTGAATGACACCTTAATGAGAGACAACTAAATTAATGAAAGGCTAAGGAGAAAATAGTGATAAAAATAACAATAATAAATAAAACAAACTAAACCAAAGGAAAATAAAGCAAACCAAAAATAAATAAAAAGCAAGAAAATATAGTATAGAAAGATGCAACCTGATCAGTTGTGGTAAACAGGGGCCACCAATGTGAGCTCCTTAGGTTGGGCTATTCTCTCTACAAAATGTTTCAACCGCTGTCCATTTACTCGAAGAATTCTCCCATCAGTTGGGTCTTGAACCTCAACAACACCATTGGGAAAAACATTTTTCACTATATATGGACCAGTCCATCTGGATCTTAGCTTTCCCGGGTGAAGATGCAATCGAGAGTCATAAAGATGCACCCGTTGGTTTGGTTCAAAATTCTTTCTCAGAATTTGCTTGTCATGAGCTGCTTTCAGTTTGGCTTTGTAAATCCTGGAATTATCATATGCATCATTTCTCAACTCTTCTATCTCTGTCAGTTGTAACTTTCTTTGAAGACCTGCAGCATTCAAATCAAAGTTAAGAGCTTTAACAGCCCAGTAAGCTTTATGCTCTAGCTCCACAGGTAGATGACACGCTTTTCCAAAGACTAGTCGGTACGGAGACATTCCAAGGGTTGTCTTGTAAGCAGTACGGTATGCCCAAAGTGCATCAGAAAGACGTAGAGACCAATCTTTGCGGTTGGGGTTGACCGTTTTTTCTAGAATTTGCTTGACCTCTCGATTTGCTAACTCGGCTTGTCCATTAGTTTGCGGATGGTAAGCAGTTGAAACTTTGTGAAGAACACCATACCTGCGCATCAAAGCCTCAAAAGATCGATTACAGAAATGTGTTCCTTGGTCACTAATGATGACACGTGGTGTACCATACCTAGATAACACGTTTTCTTTTAAAAATTTGACCACAACAGTGTTATCGTTAGTACGACAAGGTATGGCCTCGACCCATTTGGACACATAATCAACAGCAAGAAGAATATAAAGATAACCAAATGAAGATGGAAAGGGACCCATAAAATCAATACCCCAACAATCAAATATCTCAATAACAAGTATAGGGTTAAGAGGCATCATATGCCGACGGGTTAATGCACCTAGCTTTTGGCATCTTTCACAAGAACGACAAAAATTGTTAGTGTCTTTAAACAAAGTGGGCCAATAAAGACCACACTGTAAAATCTTTGCAGCAGTCTTTTTTATGGAAAAATGACCTCCACAAGCCTCAGAATGACAAAAGTTCAAAACACTATTTACCTCAGTTTCTGGAATGCATCTTCTCATGATTTGGTCAGGGCAATACTTATACAAATAAGGATCATCCCAATAGAAATTTCTCACCTCAACCAAAAACTTGCGTTTGTCTTGTGCACTCCAAAATGTCGGAACCTCACCAGTAACCAAGTAATTGACAATGTGTGCATACCAAGGCACCTGGTGTACAGCGAATAGTTGTTCATCAGGGAAGTCATCTCGAATGGGTAGAGCATCGATAGCATCATTGAACTCCAAACGAGACAAATGATCAGCCACAACATTTTCAACACCCTTTTTATCCTTGATTATCAGATCAAATTCCTGCAAAAGAAGAATCCACCTAATCAAACGTGCTTTAGCATCTTTCTTAGAAAGAAGATACTTAAGGGCTGCATGGTCAGTAAAAACAGTAATAGGTGAACCAATCAAATAAGCACGAAATTTGTCTAATGCAAAAACAACAGCTAGTAGTTCTTTTTCAGTTGTAGAATAATTCCTTTGAGCACTGTTTAAAGTCCTACTAGCATAATAAACAACAAAAGGCTTCCCCTCCCTTCACTGACCCAAGACAGCTCCTACAGCATAATCACTAGCATCACACATAATTTCAAACGGTAGGTTCCAATCAGGTGGTTGTATGATAGGAGCAGTAGTGAGCTTGGTAACGAGTGTTTTGAATGCTTCATCACACTCAGGAGTCCAGTTGAACTCAGTTTCTTTGACCAAGAGATTACACAATGGCCGAGATATGGCAGAAAAGTTCTGTATAAACCGCCTGTAAAATCCAGCATGTCCAAGAAATGATCGAACCTCTTTTACCGTTTTAGGGGTGGGTAATTTAGAGATCACCTCTATTTTGGACTTGTCAACCTCTATCCCTCTTTCAGACACGATGTGCCCTAAAACGATCCCAGAAGACACCATGAAATGACATTTCTCCCAGTTGAGCACGAGGCCTTTTTCTTCACACCTACTCAAAACAGCTTCCAAGTTAAGTAGACATGAATCAAAAGAATTACCAAAAACAGTCAAATCATCCATAAAAACTTCCATGCATCTTTCAACCATATCAGAAAATATGCTCATCATGCAACGCTGAAAAGTAGCTGGTGCATTACATAAACCAAAAGGCATTCTACGAAAAGCAAAAGTGCCAAAAGGACATGTAAATGTTGTTTTATCCTGATCTTCTATAGCTATCTCTATTTGATAATATCCAGAATAACCATCAAGAAAGCAATAGAAAGGATGACCAGCTACACGTTCTAAAATTTGGTCGATAAATGGAAGTGGAAAATGATCTTTTCGGGTGGCAGAATTTAGTTTTCTATAGTCTATGCACATACGCCACCCAGTTACTACCTTTGTGGGGACAAGAACTCCCTCATCATTTTTCATTACTGTTATCCCAGATTTTTTTGGCACTACCTGTGTAGGACTAACCCATTGACTGTCAGATATAGGATATATGATTCCTGCATCTAACAATTTTAAGACCTCTTTTTTAACAATTTCTTTCATTGTGGGGTTCAATCTTCTTTGAGGGTCTCTACGTGGGTTACTATTTTCCTCTAGATAAATCCTATGAGAACAAATAAGTGGGCTAATACCTTTTATGTCAGCTATGGTCCAACCTAGTGCAGATTTATGTTTTCTCAATAAATTGATCAATTTTTCTTCTTGTTCAACACTAAGTTTGGAAGAAAGAATAACAGGAAAGGTATCACCTGGACCCAAGAATGCATGTTTCAATCCTTCAGGTAGTGGGGACAACTCAACTTTTGGTGTCTCCAAAGCAGATGGCTTCGATTTTTCTCTCTCACTTGGTAGTTCCTCGAAGCGTGGTTGCCAAAATCTCTTTTGCTTATCCTGTGGGTCATCAAAAATTGCAGAAACGTTACAAACCTTATCAGGATATTGCAAAGATTCAAAATCAGAGTCATGGAAGAGATATTCTAAAGAATTAGAGTCTTCCCTTATGTGTGCTTCCTCTGGTATGAGTGAGTCTATCATATAGGTATGATAGCATTCGTCATCATCTCGTGGTTGTTTTCCAACATGAAAAATGTTTACCTCTAAAGTCATGTTCCCAAATGAGAGTTTCATAAGACCATTCCTATAATTGATGAGGGCGTTAGCTGTCGCAAGGAAAGGTCTTCCTAAAATCAATGGGATTTGAGACTTCATGTCAACCACAGATTGAGTGTCCAAGACCAGAAAGTCTACAGGGTAGTAGAATTTATCAATTTGAAGCAAAACATCTTCTATCATTCCCCTTGGCTTTCGCACAGATCGATCGGCTAGCTGTAGTACAATAGATGTAGGCTTCATCTCCCCCAATCCCAAACGCAAGTAGATGGAATATGGCATTAGATTGACACTAGCTCCCAAGTCAAGTAAAGCCTGGCCGAACTCATGTGTCCCAATTTGACAAGTGATTGTGGGACATCCAGGATCTTTATATTTGGGCGGTGTCTTCTGATCAATCACCGCACTTACCTGTTCCGTCAAGAATGCAGTCTTCTTAACATGGTGCTTCTTTTTCACAGTACATAGATCTTTGATCACCTTAGCATAAGCTGGTACCTGTTTGATCACATGTAACAAAGGCAGGTTAACTTTAACTTGTTTAAGGTGTTCAAGAATCTCACCTCGATTTTCTGGTATTTTTCCCGTTCGGAGAGCTTGGGGAAATGGCACTTGCATTGAAAATTTCTTTTCAGGCTCTTGTGGAGAGGCATCTTCAGAACTACTTGGAGTGGTGGTAAGGTTTTTGTCGCTCGATGGATTTAGCACAGTTGGTTCACCCAGTATCTTACCACTGCGAGTGACAATGGCATTCACTTCTTTGATGTTTTGTGTATTTGAAGTTTGTGCCATTTGTTGCCCCTTTGGATTGGATTGAGGTTGAGATGGAAGCTTTCCCTGCTCATGTTTTGTTAGAGAACTGGTGAGTTTTGTGATTTGACTTTTAATTTCCTTGTTCTCTTCTACCACTTGTGTAAGAACAGCTTCAAACTTCTGGTTTGTCTTATTTTGTGCCTCCATAAATGCTTGCAAGGTTCCTTCCAAAGAGGATCTTTGTGGTATAGCATTGTATTGAGATGGATACGGCCTTTGGGGTATGGCTTCCGGTTTCCATTGGTTAGTAGATGATGTGGGCTGGTTGCTTTCAGATTTCCAACTGAAATTTGGGTGGTTTCGCCAACCAGGATTGTATGTATTAGAGTAAGGTGAGTACGGCTTTTGAAATATCCCGAGAGCATTGCACTGTTCCTCATATACCCCTCGTATTTCTCCATAGGTAGGACAATCCTGTGCAAAATGGTCCACTCCTCCACAAACAAAACAAGCATTTTGAGAATCTACCTTAGCAACTGTTAAAGCATCAAGTTTTTTAGTGACAATTTCTAATTGAGCCTTAAGGTTATCCTCTTCTCTCAAATGGTAAATTCCACTAGTTTTTGACCTATTAGTATTATCAGTAGCACTAGGTCCGGTCCAGGTGTGAGATTTCTCAGCAAGTTCATCTAGAAACTCGATTGCTTCATCAGGTTCTTTGAGGAGAAAATCCCCATTACACATTGTCTCAACAAATTTGCGCTCTCTACTAGTAAGTCCATCATAAAAGTAGCTAACTATGCGCCAACTCTCGTACCCATGGTGCGGGCATAAGTTTTGTAACTCTTTAAACCTCTCCCAGGCTTGATATAAAGTTTCACTATCTTTCTGAGAAAAGGTGGAGATCTGTCGCTTAAGGTTATTGGTCTTATGGTTCGGAAAATATTTATTAAAGAATGCTTGGGTCATTTCCGCCCATGTACCTATGGATTTCGATCTCAAAGAGTATAGCCAACTCTTTGCTTTGTCTTTTAGGGAGAAAGGGAAAAATTTCAACCTAACCGATTCTGTTGCATTAGGTTCGTAATGGAAAGTGGCCACTACCTCTTCAAATTCCCTAATATGCACGTATGGATTTTCACTATCTAAACCATGAAAGGTAGGCAATAGTTGAATCATTCCAGGTTTGAAATCTATTCGTGGCATATTTGGGGGGAACATTATGCATGATGGTGTGGCAATGCGAGTAGGATGCAAGTAGTCTTTTAAGGACCTAACAGGGACGTCCTCGTTTTGACTCATATTTGTGGGACTAAAAGAAGAACTAGAGGATGTATCAAATTCAGAAACAGTTTCGCTAGCTAAATCAGATGGAAGTTCTAATTCAATTCTTCTTAAAAATCTTTCTCGTTCCTCTCTAGTTCGATTCATTCATCCTATGCACTTTTCTTTTCTTTTTCTTTCTTTTCTTTTTTTTTTTTTTTTTTTTTTTGATGTCTTAAAAGAAAAAGACAAGGAGAAAGAAGAAAAAAAAAATAGAAAATACAATCCCAAAATTAAATTGTAAAAAAAATAAAATAAAATAAATAGAAATACTAATGACAACAATAAAAAATAAAATAAAATAAATATTCACAAAATTAAAATAAACAAAAATAAAAACGTACCGTTTTTTTTAACCCTTTTGTTGATTTAACTTCCCCGGCAACGGCGCCAAATTTTGATTATGTCCAAAATATCACCTTCGGCTAAACAGTTGTTGTAGTATAGCTTTAAGGTATCGATCCCACAGAGAAGTGAATAACAAGAAGAATTCAAAACAGTAGAAGAAATAAAATAAAATAATGAACAATAAATAATAGAGAACAATTGAAAGGAGAATTATTTGAGAGTGTTCAATTCGAGAATGAAATAAACAAACTAAAAATAAAACTAATTGATAATAACCAATAGAGAAAATGGTAAGGCTTTGAGGATCACTTAATTGTTTAATTTTCTGTTATCAAGTTTGATTTCAAATTATTACTCAATTGCATGTTTCACATCCCAAACAGACAATTGGAAAATAAGGATTTGAAGATCAAATAAAAACACCAATAAAATTTTGCAAAACTCTTTCAATTTAATAACAATCTCAGATATAACTTATAAGTTATCTAAGAACGACAATATATCAAATTGACAATACTGTAGTCGAAAATTAACTTATAAATTTATCAATTCAGAAAATATTTTTTTAATATAAACCACATGGGAAAAAGAAAGCTTGACTAAATTTATATGAAACTGCAAAATATAATTTCTGAATCAAAACTTCAAAGATGAGTTTAACATAGACATTGAAGAACTTGAATAGAAACAAACTTGAATAACAATAATCTTACAATTAAGATCACCCCTCAGCCTCACTCTAATTTTAGCCTAACTTGCCCATTATTTCACAGATTCTACAGAGAAAATGTGAAAATAAAATAGCAAGATTTTTTTCTCTCAAAGACTTTGATATTTCTTTCTCTCAATTGGATGCCTTTGTTGTGTTGCCAAGTACCTTATTTATAGAAGCAAAAAGTCTCTCCATACAATCTTCACTTCCCTCAAAAAGGAAGGCTTTCAAAATTCAAATTCAAAGAAACACAATTTGCTCAAAATCTTCTCATCTTGTTCACCAATTTGTCTCAATCCATCACCATAAATCACTACTACTTCCAAAATTTGAGAGACAAATCAAATTTCAATTTATCTCCACAAATCACTCCATCAATCATATTTCATCCAACTTTTATTTCAAATTTTGAAAGTCAAATTTCATCCTCCATCATCTCCACAAATTGCTTGATCATTTTGAATTTGAAAATCAAATCTAGTGAGAATGTATGGGCCATGAAGCTTGGGAATAGAGAAATTTGGGGTCTGATCATGCTTATGTTTAACTGCTGAATCTTGGTAATATTTGGGCTTTGTGCATTTGAACTGAAGTTCTTTGAATTGGGCTTCTTGATTTTATTTCTGAAAAACACCACAAACCCAAAATAAGTTCCCAAAAATTATGTCAAAATTATCAATTTTATGAGCATAAAAATACATTAAATCAAATGATCAAATCAAATGCATTCGTAAAAATAATAAAATAAAAATGTTCAATTAAATAACATATTTTGACAAATGCAATCAATTAAAATTGTATTTTTATGCTCTAATCAATTGTATAGGAGTCGTAAATACAAATTTACATGATATTTTGGATAGTTTTTTAAAAATCAATTTCATTATGAAGCATCATCATTATCAATGTATTAAGCTTATTCTGAATGATAATGTTTGTCCTAATAGCATCAAGTTAAATTCTTGCCTTAAATTTTGCTTCTAGAAATCTTTTTTTTCCTTTCTCTCTACATTACTTGCATTTCTCTTCTTGCATCAGATTATTCTCATGGAAATTTGTTGGTTAATGTTTTATCCTCAACCAGAAATAACTCATTCGAATATTTTTTCACACCATCAGAATATACTAACCTGGGTTTTGTTGAAAACTAACCTATTTTTGATGACTCAATTGAAAAATAACCCCATTTTTTTTATCTTTGCAGCATAACTTTTTTTTGGACAAAAATGTCCTTGATTACTCTACCAATTACCAGTAACCCACCATTGTTGTTTGTCACATTCACAAGCTTGTCACTCTCTCTACCAAACTTGTTTCTCTCATTCTCTCTCTCGGAATCCTAGCCCATCGTCGCACCTCCTCATCATCTGACCTCGGGGTCACACCTCCACCCACCACCGACCAAACCCACTGAAATACATTGCAAACCCAACCCACCAGTCATCGTTCACTTCACTCTCTTTCTGTCTAACCTTTTTTTTGTTATATTCTATCTAAGGATCTATGAGTGAGGTCTTCCTCTCTCATTGTCAATTCTTCACCATCAGAGATATGCCAACCTCTCTTCACCACAATGCTGTCGACGGTGGTTCACCAGTAAGTGAGGTCTTCCTCTTCTCCTTTTTTCTTCCTCTTATTTTATTCTTATACCTCCTTTATTTTCTCTTTTTTTTTTCCTCGCTGTCACCATTAGATTCACACACTACCATGCATCTTTTGTTTGCACGTTGGTTCTTCGCTCTCATGTCGCTAACAACAAACCCTTACTTGTCATCAACCGATTCTGTGCTACCGGTAATCCATCTTAGGGGCTGTAAGTTTGGTATGATAAAGTGCTATTTTGATTGTTTGGTGTAATAAATGAGTTTAGGTTTGAAGTTGAATGATGATTTATGACATATAATTTATTTTAGTGGACATTTGTATTTGAACATGATATGGGTTCAGATTTGAGTAATGACTTGAGTTTTTTGGTTGAAAGTTAGAGAATTTTTGGGTTGATAGATTGAGTTGCCAGTAATGAATTTTGGCAAACCCCCAGGTTGGGATTCCCAACCTTAATGGTGTGATTCCCAACTTTCATGTTGGAATTTCCAACCCCGCAGTAGGATTCCCAAACCTCAAGTTGGGATTCCCAACCCCATAGTGAGATTCTCAACCTTCAGGTTGGGATTCCTAACCTTTAAATTAGAACTGCTAGCCTACAGGTTGTGATTCCCAACCCCCATGGTGGGATGCCCAACCTTCAGGTTGATATTTTCAACCCGCAGTTTGGGATTCCCAACCCCCAAGTTGAGAATCCAAACTTTACAGTTGAGAATCGACTATGTCCCTATTAAGACCAAACTTTGAGGTTAAATTTTTTGGACGAAACTGGCCTCGCCCCACCCCTTTTTATGTGTCGGTCACTCTCTCTCTATCAAATGGTTCACTCTCTCTCTATCAAATGGTTCACTCTCTCTCTATTCCCAATCTTTTGCTCATATTCTCTGTGTAATTGAAAACTAACCCACCCCTTTTTGTGTGTTGATAATTCTTAAACAAAAAAAGTGTGAAAGTGGAGAAGTGAAGGTGACCTGGAAGTTGAGAGACGGCTAGGCGAGTGTAGAACGGAAGGCAAAACAAGACAAGAGAAGAGGTAAGAGAACAATTATGCTTTTTTGAATATTAGCAGAGTCTCATACTTGTCTCTTTTCTTTCTTAGTTATGTTGGGTTTTTCGTTTTTTTTTTTTTTTTTTTTAACTTAGATGTGTTAGGTTTTTATCAGCTATGTTACAAACATTGCTTGTAAGGCATCATTGTTAGTATTATATATTAATTTTTGATAAAATGTAACTGGTCCTTTGGATTCATTTATTGGAGACAAGTTTTCATTAGTATTTGGGTTTTTTTGGTTTGTGTGTAATTCTAAGCATGTCTTTAAAAGCATCCTTCTTGCACCACTGTTACCAGGTAACTGTAGTTACATGGTTTTGATATTTATACACTTCAACTTTTGTAATATCATATGTTGGTTAAATTAGTGATATAGTCCACTTATATGCACAAAGGTGTTTAAATTTGTTGTTTATCAATTACCTGGAATCATGGAAAACATGTTAAGAGTAGTTTTATTTGTCATTTTCAATTGTTTTTAATATACTCTCTTGGTATTCAAACACAAGGGTAATTTTTTTTTTCTTTTTTTGAAAATGGTACTCTATGTTTATTTTTTGAGGTCAAGTTAAATTATTTTTATGCAAGTTATATCATAGTTTTATGTTAACTAAGGGTTTACTTATGGGTAGAAGAAGCTAGAGGGAGACTGTAAAAGTTTTTACTTTTTGTAGGAAGCGAGAAGCAAAGTACCAAAACTTTTATGGTGTGTTTACTTCATGGATTAAACAAAGGGAATGGGGAATGTGATTGATTGATGTTGTTTACTTACTTAAAATTCATTCCGTAATGGGAATAAAAATGTGGGCCTTACATCAATTTGGGGTTGTGGAATGGGAATCTCATTCCCCTCAACCCACTTGGGAATCCCATTCTCATTCTCTTTGTCAAAATAAAATGTCCCTTATACCCCTTTTTTAAAAAAATAAAGAAAAATCTATTTATTTGATGTTAAAAAAAAAAAAAAAAACTACATATTGTAATAAAAAATTGCGCACTATTAATTTTCATCACCAATTTCTTAATTATCATGATGGACTAATAAAATAATATGTAATTTTTTTTATTATTATATGTGGTTTTTTATTTAATATTAAAAAAACTACATATTATAATAAAAAACTACACACCAAGTTAGTAAACTATTAAAATAATATTAAGTTTTTTTATTATAATATGTAGTTTTTTATTTGATATTAAAAAAAAAGAGCATATTATAATAAAAAACTACACATTATTATAATTAATCCATAATTTTAATTAAGGGTATTTTTGTAACTTATAATTAATTCATTCCGATTCTAAAGTAAAGTAAACAGTTTAATGGAAATAATATTGATTCCGATTCCGATTCCTGTAGTTGAAGTAAACAACTTATATGATTCCGATACTTCATTCCGATTCTAAGTCATTCCGATTCCAGATCATTCCGATTCCTATTCCGATTCCTCCAAGTGAAGTGAACGCACCATTAGTTTATCAAGCAACCCTTCTTTGTGGTAAAATGCACCATTAAAATGGGACTAAAGTAGTGCTAAGTGATCCAATTTGGGATTTTACGACGTTAATTTCGATTGACCTTGGAATTTCCTGATTATAATATGGTGAGAGAATGTGATGAATTTCATTGTGCTGTAGGATAAAAGAATTGCATGAAATTATTATTCTTTTTAGGTTATTGTGGTCATAGATTGTCTTGATTAAAAGTCTTGCTTTAATCGTATGCTTTTAATTTGTTTGATACCTCATAATGTCTGTGTGTTTATAATTAAAAGAAAGAGATGAACTAAGCAGAGAGAAACAAGAAAGAAAAAAATTGTAGTGTTTTTCTTTTCTGTGACCTTTTCCAACTGTAACCGAAAATTTCATTAGGATTGAATCTCACTTGCACAGAGTTGAGCCTTTCACAAGCTGAAAAGAATGAGCCCTGGCTGAGCTCAAGCTGATATAGAAACTAATCACTTCCCTGAACTGTAGCTCTAGTGACTACCTTTTTGTTTGTTTCTTGTTAGATTTGTCCTGCATCCGTGCTTCTTTATACATTTGTTTACATGGAAATGATGGGAATTTCACTTTGTCTTTCCTTTTGAGCTTGTGTTTGAGACTATCATATGGAATTATGATTCTGACTAAATTATTTTTTTCTTGTTTGTCTGTTGGACAAGTAGGTGTAAAATCTACTGTGTATATTATAGATGGCCAGATGGGATGAGAGATTGTCCTTTCTTGTGCAGAATCCTCCGACCTTGGAGTTTTCTTTTGGTGAAATTGTTTGGTCAAAGGTGGAAGGTTGGCGTGAAAAATTAGATAGAGTTCACTTAATCCTAATTGCTAGAGTGGGTGATTTTGTGAAGGGTGAATCTGGAACAAAGACTGTCCAACAAGATTCCATGTTAAAGCGGTCTTCAAGTGCATCTTATAAGCCAAAGGTTGATGGTATCCTTAAATATATTCTGTAGGTATTAGATCCGGATGATGCAATTAGCATCAACATGTGGGTTGAAAGCCACCAGAATCTTGTTTTCTTCTATGAGGATTTTACTAATCATGACCCTTTGACATTGGCCATTCAAACTGAGTGGCAGTTGCAACAGTTGATTTGATTTGGCAATCGTAGCATTGTGGCTTTTGATTCAAGGTTTGGAACAAACAAACTGAAAGTGTGTCCTTTTTTGGATTAGATGATTACTTGTACTTCTAATTATGTTTTTAGTTCATGATTGCCTTTAATTCCTTTAAAGCTAATTATGCTTGTCTGAAATTTTATTGTGTAGTATCCTTTGCACAGTCTCATTGTGTTCAATTCAGACAACAAGGCTATCCCAGTAACCTGGGTGATAACCCCAAGATTTGCTAGTACTTGGAAGTTGGCGATTTTTATAGTAGATGATCCATCAAATGATGTGCTTACAATCAGGTAGTCTTTCATCTTAACTAAATTAAAATGGATATATGCTATAATTTATCACTCTATTTTGGTGGAAATTTTGTCATGAACTATATCTAGTAGGGCTCAAAGCATCGGCTTGTATGATTACTTGATCAATTTGCTTCCCACTAATGTAGTTGGGAATCACTTATTTGCTACAACATAAGGCTCTATTTACTCATTCATATTTTCTTGCTGATGCCTAACTTCATTTGTACTTTGGACTTGAAATTTCTTAATAATTTGGACTTAGTACATTGTTGTTTAATAATGATAGCTTCTTTGATGCAGCCTTTTGAAGATCCATTTGGCAATTCTCCTTTCAAAGTTATCCCATCTACGGAATCTACATTATCTTAACCTCAGATTTTAGCAGCTCCCAATCCTTTCCACTCCACCATGAACCAAAATGCTGAACTGACCCAGCTAGCTGCTTCAAAAGTGGACACAGTCCCGGACTTTGGGGATTCATTATTTAGAATTACATACTCTGCACAAAGTGCCTTCGATTTTCCATCTTCATTGAACTCACAGTTTTTGCCTCAAGAACTGTCTACTTCTGAATAAGAGATTGATATACTGGTAGACATCCTTCCTCCTTCTGGACCTTCACCTGCTAAGGGATCGTAAGTAGTTTCGATCAGTATCATAGTATCATACGAGTTCTTAAAGTCATTATTTCCTCTTGATTCATATTGAAAATTGTTTCCTCATCATTCCTATTTATTTTTATTTGTTCTGAGAAGCATTATGCATACCTAATGCCTTGCACTTTAATTTTATTCACAATATCAATATAATATATTTGTTTGTTCGTATAAATTAGTGTGCTTTTGTGGCACCAAGTGTGTCTTTTGCAATGATGGTAAAATGAAGCTAGAAACATGCTTGGTTGACTGCAAAGTCTGCAAAGGAACGAGTTTAGTTTCATACCAAGGCTATTTTTGAGTCTTAATTAAATACTGGTCTAATATGCGATGATTATTCATTCAAGTTAGTTCAATTAAAAATTTCAAGAAAAAGTTAATATTTTGGTTAGTTGAGCTTCTTCCACCATTGGAATTATTAGTTGAGCTCCTTTTAGGTATATCTTTTGTTGATGATATGATAATGTGAATGTGTTGGTAGGAAAATGGATTGTTGCATGTTCCTAAAGGGCAAACGCTGAATCCACAAGCGCAGATGTTTTTTGATCCTAACATGGCTATGGATATGATGAAGAAAAATCTTTCTATAATCATTCAACAGGTATTGCAAATCGAAATTATGGAATAAATCATCATTGTTCCTTTGTTTTTTTTTTTTTTTTTGGTGTGGTTGCTTGAATTAACTGATTTTTTTTACTGGACAAACTCTTACTTCTGCTTAGGTCAACTTTTTCCTTCTCTGGGTTTGTTGCAGGTTTAGTTTTTTTCTATTCATCGTAGTTTCTAGATTGCAGGTTCACTCTCTTTCTATTCCCAACCTTTTGCTCTCATTCTCTATGTGATTGAAAACTAACCCACCATCCGACCTCATCACCATTGCATCTCACCGATTGCCGACCTCTACCTGCGACCGACTACGCAAACCTAACCCATCCATCATCGATCTCTCTCTCTATAAGCTTTTTGTGTTATTTTCTGTTAAAGAAACCCTAACCTACCGACCTCACATCTCTTCCACCCACCACCATCCGAATCGGAACAAAAGCTAAACTAATTATTTCTATGAGGGTGTTTTCAGAACTCAAGTTATTTCTATAAGGTGGTATTAAAAGGTGGGCAGTTGTAGAAACAAGAGATGGAAACAGAGGTAGTGATTGTAGGAAGGATGGTGTTAGACATTCATGCCACAGCTTCTCTCCCTGCAATTCCCATAACCACCACACCTAGCAAGGTCGTTATATACCCATTTTATTGTTTTTGAACTCTCTATGTGTGTGTGTGTATTGTTTTTTTTTGAAATTTGAAAACTTGAAGGGAAAAATAACCCATTTTGGAATGATTATTGTTCCTAGTTTTGGATTTAGGGAAGGAATTGATGTTCTTATTTAGTGAAGGCTTAATGTGAATTTATCTATGAGTAGTATGTAAATGAACTGGGAAAATATCGAAATGGTTTCATTTGTTAATGTTTACGATAGGGGATAATTATATATACAGGTGCATTATGTACTAGGAGGTGTGGCGAGGAATGTTATGGAGTGTATGTCAAAGCTTGGAGCTAAGCCTTTTATGATTAGTGCTTTGGGACTTGACATGGCAGGTGATTTGCCTTCTCTTTGTGGTATTGTGGGAGCTTTGTGTTTGCTTTTTTTTTTTTTTCCTTCTTACTACATTTGTTTGCATTGTGTTTTGTGGGCTTGGTTTATATGAAAGTCACCTTGTTCTGATTAGGAAGAGTATTTATCTTAAATGGATTATATGTTTATTTTGTTACTTGTATATGGGTTTATCAGTTCCAATATGTTTGTCCAAATTTTGGTAGCATGTCCATATTAACCATCCAATGAGGACGTAACAGAAGTGCAATGTATGCAGAAAAATTGCATTTGTACTAGGATGTTTGGACTTTGGATTTCAAAATGTTATTATCATCAATCATGTTATGGTCATCATCATATTTAATCAACTGTCTAAATAGCTTTTATGTAACTGATAGATTGTTTTATTTTTAATTTCATTATTTATAGGAAATATACTGCTGGAGCACTAGAAATCTGCCGGTCTATCCATAGAAGGTTACTTTTGGTAACTATCTTGCCATGTGATTGTGATACTGTTGTTTTACTTTATATATCTGAGACATGCTTCTATGTTTTAATTGTCTAATCTGTTAGAAAATAACACTGTAGAGCACTCATAATTGTGTTGCCAATGGGAGTGAGATAAGTACTGCAAAAAAACTATTTTTCATATCCCTAAAGACTTTAATGAATTGTTGATACTTATTTTGTTCGAGATCTAATATTGACATATCTCAACCTTGATATAATCCTTTTACCTTCCCAATGTAGAATTTGTTGTGGCATATATTTTTAGTATTTATATGGAAAATAACCTTGGTTAGAACGTTTCTTATTTTTGGGAAAATAGAAATTCATAACAAGTATCGAGAGTGGAGAAAAGTTTCTATTGTTTTATAATATAACCTTTATTTGCCCTTTTTTCCCAAAGTTGGCATTAAAAATCATTCTATATTCACATTGTGTTGGTTCTGAAATAGGCATTAAGAGGCAACAAGATATTGATATTGCTGTTGTGTGCAACATACATACTTGATGTCAATGGAGAATTGGCAGCTACCGTTGCAAGTGTTGAAGCAATCGTAAGTAAATTTAAGTTTGCCAATAGAATCACAGTTGGTTGCCCGCTTAAATAGTTTCACAAGGTCCTAATTTGTTCATGATTACTTTGACCATAGGAAAAACTTCTTACTCCTGAGTGGATTCAACCATTCAAGTGCAATATATCTTTTGATTTTGTATTAATGGTTGATGGAAATTTGAATCCTTCTACTTTAGAAGCTTCTTGTCCAAGTAAGTTTGCGACATCACTTTAGATTGTCAGTCCTTGCTCTCTTTTTTTTTACCATAATCAATCAACTGGTCTCTTTGCTTTTTGATATTTCTTCTTATTTCTTTTTGCCTTGTTTCACTTTCAAGTTTCTATTTTTGTATTAGTTGAAATTATTTTTCTCCCTATTGCAGTGGCAGCAGAATCTAGTGTTCTAGTGTGGTTTGAACCTGTATCAGTCACAAAATCCAAAAGAATTGCCTTATAAATCATTATTTTGGATGATTTCCTACTTATGTATTAAACCTGAGCAACAACTGGGATATTGTTCTATGTTAAATTTCTTGTGAGGCTGACCTCTGCCTCTGCTCAGTGATGTTTAATGTATTGTACATGCACTTGCATTATGTGATCATTTGATGTATGAACAGTTTTAATTTCATTTTGTAATGAGTTAATTTTGGATAAGTAAATTTTATGAAGCAAGTTTCAACTTGATTATTTATGCTTCTATTTGGTTTACAGAACACACTTATCAATCTAGTAACTGTCATTAAATTACTTGATATCTGCTGGTCTATCCATAGAAGGTTACTTTTGGTGACTATCTTGCCATGGGATTGCAGTCTTGCTATTTTACTTTATATATCTTAGACATGGTTCTATGTTTTAATTGCAACTATCGCATGAATGTATATATGATTTCAGCACCTGTTGCAAGAAAGTATGTACATAAAAATATTTTTGCCAAACAATACACAATTACTTGAAAAAGTCATAGAACTTTACTCTTTCCAACACCTACTACTCTTACAACCTCCCAAATACGACATCGTATAATTTCATTGAATTCTCTATACCAATTGCATTTATTTTAATGACAACAATTACTTGTACACATTTCATAACAATATTTTATTTTATTTTTTTTATATGCAATGCTATACAACTTCCCATATCGATATGCAAAACCAAATCTACCAAACATTGAATAAATACCATCAATCAACAACTAGATGAAAGTGTAAAAACATACCTAAAAAATTATCACATTAAACATATTCATAAATGGAATACAAAACATATCCTAACTTGTTGGGATGTTCAATTAAGGTTAGGAAATGGAACCTCCAGGTTGGTAGGTTGGAATTCTCAATCTCTAAGTTAGGAATCTCAACCTCATAGTTGAAAATCCTAATCTCGATTCAACACTTATAATTGGAATCTCAATCTTAAGATTGGGATTCCCAACATGGATGTTAATCAAGATTGGGAATCCCAACCTGAAGGTTAAGATTCTCAACCTACAGGTTGGGAATTCTAACCTTGATTTAAATATACGTTTGGAACCTCAACCTCAAAATTGGGAATGTTAAATTAAGATTGGGGATCTCAACTTTGAGATTAGGATTCCCAAACTAGAGTTGATATCCACGTTGGCAATCCCAACTGGAAGGTTTGGATTCCCAACCTTCAGATTGGGAATCACAACCTTCAAGATGGGAATCCCAACCTTAGTTGAATATTCACGCTGAGATTTTCATCCTGGAGGTTGAGATTCTCAACTTAATAGTTCTGATACCTAACCTCAATAATAGGAATCTCAACCTTCTGGTTGGAATTCTCTACTCAAAGTTCTAAGATTCTCAACCTTAACATTAGGATTCTCAACATAAAGGTTAAGATTCCCAACCTACAGGTTGGGAATCCCAACCTGAAGGTTGAGATTCCTAACCTAAAAGTTTGGATTCCTACCCTTGACATGAAGACTTCACTTGTAAACTCGTTTCAACCTCCGTTATAAATCCCACCCTCAAAGTATAGATTCACATTACAACTACCAATACAATCTAACTTTCACATTCTAATCATACTCACAAAATCACACACAAATTACACAAAACAATAGGAACCCATTTTCAATACCCTATCCTTGGTTCATATCACCATATTCATATACCCAAAACAACCATAACAAGTCAAATATACTACCCACTTGTAGAGAAGCAAAGTGGTACAGTTCTTCGACAGTCCAAAAACAAAAATCATGCTCCTTCATTTCTTAGGCAAGGGAATACAAAAGAGAGGGTGGTCATGGGAAGTGAGAAGAGAGGTTAGCTGTGGGAAGTGCAAGAGATGTTGGTCGTCAGAACTGAGAAGAGACGTAAGACCAATTGGCGGAGACTACTATACAACTACTTGGCGTCAGAGGTTAGAAAGTGAGAAGGTTGGTCGTGGGAAGTGAGAACACATTTTCACCATCGGAAGTGACATAACGGAAGGCTAGTCGGCGGGAGGAGACTCTTGCACAGCTGATTGGTCGAAGAAACAAACGAGTGAGAAGATAAGTTTGTTCACCAAAGCATATTCAGCTTCTGTCAATTTTAATATTTGTTCATTAAGGGCATTTTTATCCATTCATTGTTATTTTTGTACGAACAAAAACAAAAAAGTCAGTTTTTGTGTGGAGCTGCTGAAATGAGTCATTTTATGCATTTTCCCTACTAACCTTGGTTTTGGCCACTTTAGTTTCTAATAAAAAGGGCTATAAGGCTCATTCATATTAGTGAAGACCCAATTGGCTTAAGGTTTACTAACATTAAAATCCTTCAAATTAGGCCCATTTAAATTGAAGCCTACCCATAATATCTTGTAATTTATATGATATCATCCACATCACATTATTTTTGTGTGAATTTAGACAATATTTGTCAACAATTTAATTGCAGTAATTTCCTTGAATTTAAATTTCTAACACACATTGTCCATACAGTGAGTGCAACCAATGATTGTTGCATTTGTTGTCTAGATTAAGTATTTAAATCTGTGTATGTTCTTTGTATTATCCGAATATGAAAACTCGTTGGCCCTGAAACTAAGAAGAGGGATTTTTTTTTTTTTTAAATGTAGAGAAAAAAGTGCATTAGAATTCAATACTATCTTTTTAGATTTTACTTACAACCTTTTAACTTTCAAATTTAAGAAAAATCTATAAGAACTTATCTAAATCACCTTACTATTTATACTCCAAATATTTACTTTATAAATGAAGATAATTACTCCCCAATAAAGGGAAAAAACTACCTACTAATCTCTTTTGCGGTGCATGGTTGGTAGCGCTATATTAACATATATCATACAAGTTTATATCGCATTTATAACCTAAAAAAAGAAAACTAAATAGGCTTATTAAATTTTCCAAGCATCTTCATCGCATAACTATATCTTTTATAGTTGTGGTACAAGCACAAGATCAACTAATATACTATTTTACCACTAATTAAAAGTTTTGTATTTAATAAAATAAAAATGTTAATATGTTTTTGGTTTTTCTTCTAAATTTAATTCTAACGTGTTAAAAAAAATTATTAGTATTAATTGAAATCAATCATTTCTTATAAATCCACTATTGCTTCAGCAATGTCGTCTACCATTATATCCTTTTTCTTTCTAATACTGCTGAAGTTTTTAAAGTTTAATTGTTCTATTTATTTTTTTTTATCCAAAGCTTTTATAGGCACATTGACACCTTTTCAACTTATCTTTCCGAAAATGTGTATTGTTTTTCTTTCAACATATTTTTTCCAAACAGTGTATTGTTTCTAAAAGACGCATACTTTTAGTTTAAATAGATGTGTCTGTTTAATAGATATGTCTTTTCCTAGAAGATGTATTGTTTCTAAAAGACATATGCCTTTTTTTTTTTCTTTAAATAGATAACCTGTTACTTCTCTTCTTTTCTTTACACTTGAACAATTTTTCCAACAAAAACTCCACCTAGGTGTGTCTAGATTCTTCCACTTGGAAACCATTCATTTTTATTTTTTCAGTTACAAGTATGGAGATAAATTCAAAACACACATCCTAGGATGTGCATGATGATTTCGAGCCCAAAGGGTGCAAAAACTGTGTTAGTGAGCCAGGCTCATCTCTTCAAGCCAACATATCCACCAAGCAACGAGAAAATGATAGGATCAGAAGCTATATTCTTTTACCAAGCAGCATTATATTCAAGGCTAAAAAAGCTAGTTCAAGCTTCATTTTTGGTGGGAGAGAAATAAGAAAAAGAAGAATATGGTGATGATGAGGATGATATGATGCCAAGGAAGAGTTAGATGAGGCATGTGTTTGAGGACATTATGATTGAAGAAGCAGAGAAAAATGACATCTTAGAGGGTGGTGATAACAAGGAAGAAGAAGGGAGAGAATTGTAAAATTAAATCAATAATAAAACAGATATAAATGAGGTGTACTTATAAAAAAATTATATAATAAAATTAAGAAAAAATGGTATTTTGGATATCGAGTAGAGTTTAAAAACAAACTAGAAAAATTTTAAATTTTTTATGGCAAAAAGGGTGTACAAACAAGTTTTGAGGGGAAATGTTGCCACTCTTTATTAAAAGCTTGGTACAAAGAAGAGTGAAATTAATCGTTAGAGTATGCATACGACTAGTAAAGGCTCGTGAAGTCTCATGAAGTCTAATTGTCTAGATCCTTACCCAAAACGAAGTAATTTCATTTTGAGCTTAGATAGGCCTAATTTGAAGCATTATTGCCTGCCATTATCTTTATTAGTGAGCCTTAAGTCATTTGGATCGTGGCTTTCAATCAATATATGGGCTTTATGGGCCGAATAGTAAAATTATAGCGGGTGGTACCAGACTCGATAAATGAGTTTGGAAAATATTGTTCTTGTTGACAAAGTCGGATTTCATAATTCACTACGAATTTGGACATGTGAATAGTAATTGGAGTTGCAGTGGTTTGATGCAACAAGGAAGGGGCAAAGTATGTTCATACGTGTTATTAATTACACTAACTTTTTTTTTGTCGTTTACCTTAGGTTCTTAGGATGAAAACCGGTGCTAATATTTTATAATCGGGGTTGGTGGAGTTTATATTTTATTATATCCCTAACAACTTTAATTGGGTTGGTGGAGTTTATATTTTATTATATCTCTAACAACTTTAATCGGCTTGATGTAGTAGGCCATAATAATTCTACTTAAATTTTTAAAATTAGTTATCAGTCGTTATCATCATTGACTTTTATCATTTAACCATAGGTTTGATAACATATTTTCACTTTAAATGATCAGTTATATTCTCGTTTGAGATATTAGGAATTCAATTTCCAAGAAATGTACCGTATGCATAACTTTTTTTTTTTTTTTTAAATTTGTGAGTGTAATAATTATCTTTCATTAATGATAAAAAAATATTTAGATCTTATAAATAATATTTAATCTCAGAGTACTCATCTATTATATTGTTTATGACTTATGAAAGTATATCTTTAAATTATATACATAGTGTCCTTTCTCAGTAAATCTTTAATTCATTTAGTATTAGTTTAAGGAAAAAAAAATTAGAAACAATCAAATATAACAACTTATGATATAATAATAATAATAATTTATAATGTATGTAAAATAAAAATAGACAATTTAAATAATTATTATTTACAATTAATAAGATATAATCAAATATAACAACTTATGATATAATAATAATAATAATTTATAATGTATGTAAAATAAAAACACACAATTTAAATAATTATTGTTTACAATTAATAAGATATATTTTGTTTCTTATTTTTCTCTTCCCATGAATTTTCATTATTTCTTCTCATTTAATTTTTTGTTTTCCAATTCATTCATCTTTTTTTACGTTAAATATATATAATTTGTTTGAAACAATTCATTTACTTACATACAAAACAGGACATATTTATATATAAATATAAGATACCTATAAAAAAATCTAATTCTATTTGTAACTTTCATTATATACACTCAAATAAAAATTTCATTTTTTTCAACACCATAAATGACATAATTTATCATATAATATTTTTTGTTTTCATTTATTTAAAAATCTCCTAAATCTCCACTAAATTTAATTATGATTTTTGGCCATTTTATTATTTTTACAATTTAATATGATTTATTTTAATATATAATATTATAATATTGTAGTAGGTATTGGCGGATATGATTTTTATCTCTTTCATTTGAAAGTGCATAAAATAACGTAAAATTTTATAAAATATTGTTATATATTAAAATAAATAATATTATTATATTATATTATACTAAATAATTTATGGAAACTTGGGCTGTAAATGGCGCAAATCCACTTATAAAATCCAGCAATTTGGATGCATTATTGGAGTTGGTGTAACCAACACGGTTGAAAAAAAAATGTTCAGGGCCCAAAGAACGACAATGCTCAAATCATTTAAAAAAAAAAAAAAAAACGAGCCCCTTCACGCGGTTTATTATTATGAGACCGGCCCTGGCTACAAAATACATTTCCTTTTTATACTAAAAGACTTTTTCACAATTCTCAAAATATACTTTTAATATTCTCACTTTATATTCAACTAATTAGCTTAATTAGAGTAGACATCCTGATTTTTCAGCTATTTAACAAATTACAATCGTTTGATTAGAAAAAGTAAAAAATACCTCTATACTAAACTGGAAAGAGTGTTTTTTACCCTTATTCTTAAAAATCAATTTCAAACTATTTAGCAATATTTTGAATAAAAATTAATAAATAATAAATATTAATAAAAATATAAAAAAATCAAATTCAAAAAAGAGAGAGTAAAAGAGGGCTCTATAGGCTTCTCTAGCGGAGGAGATCGTGAGCCTTCTCTATCTCACAAGTAAAAAAGGTGTCATACTTCTCTTTCATATGCTATGGTGGGTTTCATTTTTGGTGGTGTCTTCTCCCATTCGTAGAGTTAGATGGCAAGTCTCCTCCCAATTAGAGAAAACCATGATGCTTCCTTCATCAGTGCAATGAAGGAGGCAGTACGACCTGCCCCTCATTGAAGGAGAGTATCAAATTTGGTGAACGAAGAGAAAAATTCAGTCCTAGATCCAACTGGATTTTATTTCAAAATCAAAACCAACTTTAATTTACTATATCAATTTAACCATTTTAAAAATCTGATCACTAAGGGCAAGTAATATAAACAGTGTAAAGACAAATTTGATCAAGTGATATTTTAAGATATGTATTCCACTACCATTTGTTTTTATTAGATAAAACATTTCATTTTTTTAAATAACTTTTTTTTTTTTAATTTTTTTTGTTCAATCATTCAATGTACAACTTGTCACACCCTTATTTACCAATTTGTCATTCACACATTAAAGAAATTTCACTTTCTTTACTTAGGTTGGTGTAGTAGGTCATTGTAATTCTACTCAAATTTTTCATATTATTTATAAGTTTTACAATTTTTAAGTTTTTATTATCATTGACTTTTTATTTTTTTATATGGTGAAATAGGAGAGATTAAATTCAGAGAAAACTACTCATATCTTGTATTTTTTAATAAGGTTGGAACTTGAATTGTTGAGCTCTCAAGACTAAGAGAAGTGCTCAACCACTCCTATTAAGGGGTTATTAAGTTTTTATTTGTTAACCATAGATTAAATAACACATACTTTAATATGGATGATAAGATACCTTCTCATTTATTAAGGTCTTGAGAATTCAATTTCTAAGAAGTGCATTTTAGAGTTTGTATGACTAATTTCTTTTCTTATTTGTGAGTGCAGTAATTGTCTTTCATTGATAACAAAAAATATCCAAATCTTACAAATAATATTGGATCTTAAAGTACTCATTTATCGTACCATTTATGATTTATGAGAGTATATTTTTGAGTTGCAAACATAGTGCTTGATCTCAGTAAATCTCTTATTCGTTTAGTATTAGTTTTTTTTTTTTTTTTTTTTAACAACAATTAGATTCAAACAAAATAACAACTTATAATTTAATAATAATAATTTATAATGTATATAACTAAAAACACACAATTTCCATAATTATTGTTTACAGTTAATAAGATATATTTTGTTTCTTATTTTTCTCGTCCTACAAATTTTCATTATTTCTTCACATATGTTTTTTTTTTTTTTTCAATTCTTTCATCTTCTTTACATGAAATATATCTAATTTTATAATTTGTTTGAAACAATTTATTTACTTATATATCATATTAATTATTTATTATATCACAAGTCTAAACATATTTATATACTAATTCTAATTGTAACTTTCATTATGTACATTCAAATAAAAATTTCATTTTTTTTAACACCATAAATCACATAATTTATCATGTAACATTTTTTTTTTTTTTGTTTTCATTTATTTAAGAATCTCCTAAATCTCTATTAAATTTACTTATGATTTTTGCTTTATTATTTTTACTATTTAATATTATTTATTTTATTATATAATATTATAATATTATAGGAGGTGCTGCCGGCCATGATTTTTGTCTCTTTAATTTGAAAGTGACATAAAAGAATTTAAAATTTCGTGGAAACTTGTTATATATTAAAATAAATAATCATTTTTTAATAAATAGTATTATAACATTATATTAACCCAAGTAATTACAAAATAGAGCAATTTGGACGCGTGACTGTAGTAGGCGTGACCGACAGTGCTAAAAATAAAAAAGTTGTGCAGGGCCCAAAGAACAAATAATACATTAAAAAAAGGTAGCCCTTAACGGGGTTTATTGCTGCTAGAAAAGTTTTTCCTTTTGGGAAGATATATAAAATGACCCATCCGGAGAGCTGAAATCCAAAACTAATTTTTGTGTTGGGTGTGGTACGAAAAAGAGCATGAATAGATAAAAATGCCCTTAATAAACAATAGGTTTAATTAACAATCAGTAAAATTGACAGGCCTCACACCTGTTCATCTCTCCCGCCCAGCAGACTTTGCCCTTCCGCCAACCAGTTGTGCAGCAATTTCCTCCCGTCGACTGGCCATGGATTCTGTCACGGTAACGACAGCCAACATGGAGTCACATTTCTACGGCCAACGTCTTTAGTGAGTTCCTAACCTCGTCTCTTCGCAACTGTGCAGCAGTCTCTGTCAACCGGCCTGACGTCTTTTCGCAGTTCCGACGGACAACATCTCTTCTCACCTCTCAAAGCCAACCTCCGTTCTCACTTCCTGTGGCCAACCTTTCTTGGGTCTTCCCTTTTAAGAAAGGAATGAGCGTTAACCCAATTTTGGACTGTCCAAGAACTGCCCATAGTTGACACTCTGCTTCACTGCAAGTGGGTAGGGTATTTGAGTAGTTATGTTTGCTTTGGGTATGTATGCAACTATGGTGATATGAACCGAAAGTGTGTTCCGGTTGTTTTGCGTACTATTGTGTGTGGTTTTGTAGACATGATGAGATTTGAAAGTTAGATTATATTGATAGTTGTAAGGTGAATATGTACTTTGAGGGTTAACATTATAATAGAGGTTGAGATGGGTCTAACAGCGGAGTCTCCATGTTATGGGTGGGAATGTAAACTTTTAGCTATGGATTCTCAATTTTCAGGTTGGGATTCGTAATCTGTAGGTTGCGATTAGTACCTTTTATTGAGAAGTCGAACCATCAGGTTAGGATTCTTAGACCTATTATTTGAGATGCCGAAGTAGCAAGTTGGAATTCGCAGTCTTTTGGTTGGGTATCTTAAGATAACTGGTTGAGAATTCAATCCTGACAAGCTTGGGGATCCCAACTTTTAGGTTGAGTTTCTCAGCCTTAAGAGACATAAAGTTGGAAATCTGAATTTTTAATCTAAAATGTGAGAATCCATGGTTGAGGTTGGGAATTTCAAAGTTGAAGTCGGGAATCACATTTTTACGCTTGGTTTTATATCCAATTTTGAAATCTCAACCTCGGGGTTGAGAATCCCAACTCCGAAGTTGAGATTTCAACTTTGCATAGATAACCCATCTGTAAGTTGTAATTCTTAACCTTCAAGTTGAGATTCGTAACCCAAAGTTGGGATTTACAATGTTGAAACAACCTGCACGTTGGGAGTCCCAACCTGGCACTGAACCCGAGGTTGGGATTATCAATGTGGATGTCGGATCAAGATTGGAATACCCAACTACGTTTTTTCGATTCCCAACCTAAAGGTTGGGATCTTGACCTTCAAGTTTAGATCTTCACTTTCGGGTTTGGAGCTTAACCTGAAGGTTGTGATACCAACCTTAAGGTTGGGTTAAGGTTGTACTCTCAACCTTTATGTTGAGAATCCAGACCTGATCGTTGGGATATTTTAGACATTTGAAATCTTTATCTTATGGTTGTGACTCCTTACCAAAACGTTGATATATTCCAAAGTATGCTCCAAATATAAAGTTGAGAATCCTAACTTATAGGTTGTGATTAGGAACCCTGATTAAAAATCAAAATCAAAACAAAATTTAGAATCTCAACCTTATGGTTGGGAATCCCAACAATAATGTTGAGATTTCAAATTCTAGGTAGTAATCCCTTCAGGTTGGGAATTCCATCCTAGAACCTAAGTTGAGGTTGGGATGCCCAAATCGACTTTTCATATAGGTTGAGAATTATAACCTAAAGTTGGGAGTCCTACCTTTCAGATTGGGAGTCCCAACCTTAAAGTTGGGAATCCAAATCTGTAGGTTGGGAACTCTAACCTGAAGTTGGGGAATGTGAATTTGTTTTGTTTTTTCCATCAAGGTTGGATCAACATGCAGATTGTTTGTTGGTGTTGTATAGCATTTGATATACAAGTATTAAAACATTGCCATGAACGGTTAACAAATGGTGATTGTGGTTGAAAAAAATGCAATTGGTGGGGAATGTATGATGAAATTATTAATTGCCTAGTTTGGGAATTTCGTTGCTGAGTTACACGTCTAAAAATATATTTACTGACCACACTGTTGCTTTAATTGTACAGGTAGAACAACATAGGTACAGTTAGAATTGCTATTCGATATGATGGTCAGTGGAACAATAATGGAGGAAACTTTATGTATGAAGGTGGCAAGATAAGAGGAATTTTATTGTCGAAGAATATAACGTATGAAGAATTGTAAGATGTTGTATGTCATGCACTTGATATAAAACGTGCTGAGTTTGCAATTACGATGAAGTTCATATATAAAATGTGTGATGCTGGCCCACTGATTGAAGTGATGACTGATAGTGATGTTCAGTTCTTTATCGGTGAAGTTAGTGATGTCCAGACGAGGAATGCATTGTGCATTACAATGGAACGTAAATGTGACTCGATAGCAGCCTTGTCAGTTGATGAGGCGGAATGTGCCAAAAATCCTAGAGTAGATATTGCTGTAGAGACAAATTTGAGCACTGAAGTTGTGGTTCCTATTGACGACGTTATGATCGATGAAGATGTTATCGGGGTTGATAACTATGCAGATCGCATTTTTGATCATATTGGGTGCGAAGGTGCAGATGTGTGCACAACTCCAGTAGCTAGTCTGGAAGCATCACCAACTTATAGGGCAGACAGTTCTACTGAGAAGAACCTGAAATCGGAAAAGGTTGAGTGGGATTGTGATAATGCAACGACAGCTTCGACTCGTCGTGGAGAAGATGGTAGGTGTTCTGACAATGTCTTCGACCGTGTAAAAGACGTTTGGACGGGTGATATTTTCGCTAATAAGGAAGAGATCCAGCTCAATATGAGAATGTTAGCTGTTGGTAGACAGTTCAATATAAGAGTAAAGAAGTCCACCAAAGAAATGTTGGTTTTGGCTTGTGTTCAGAAAGGTTGCAAGTGGTGGTTGCGTGCAACAAAACTTGTGGGGTCACCAGCTTTTCACGTGTGAAAGTACATTCCACATCACACTTGTTCTCTTGATTCGCTCGTTTTTCACCGTCCACAAGCAACAAGTAAATTGATTGGCCATTGTATTAAATGGAAGTATGCGGGTGCTTCGCAGTGTTACCGTCCAAACGATATCGTTCAGAACATGAAGAAAAGGTATGGGATGACTTGTACTTATAATAAAGTATGGCGGGCTAGAGAGGTAGCTATGACGTTAGCTAAAGGATCACCTGAACAATCCTATAGTATGCTTCCGTTGTATTGTGCAATGTTGGAAATGAAAAATCTAGGGACTATAACTGAGATTGAATGTGATGCTTGTAATCGGTTCAAGTACTTTTTCATAGCATTAGAAGGTTCTATTACCATTCGGCCCGTTATAGCTGTTGATGGAACTTTCCTAAAATCCAAGTATAAAGGTACTCTATTTATTGCGACTTGCATGGATGGAAATAACCAAGTCTATCCGTTAGCTTTTGAGATTAGAGATTCTGAAAATGATAATGCATGGATATGGTTTATGACAAAGTTACGTGGGTCTATTGGAGAAGTTGATGATCTAGTGTTCATTTCAGATTGAAACACAAGTATAGCAACGACCATTGCACATTCGTTTCCAGTGGCGTTGCATGGAATATGTATGTATCACCTCGGCCAAAACATGAAGGGCAATTGTAAAGGTGGTAATGTGCATCAACTGTTTTACAAGGCCGTCAAAGCATATCGTGTTTCAGTGTTCAATGAAGTCATGTCCGAAATCGTAGCACTTAATGGTAACACGACTGAGTATTTGATTATTGTAGAACCTACCAAATGGGCTTGATGCAAGTTCGATGGTAGAAGATATTCCATTATGACAACAAACATTGCAAAGTGTTTGAATGCAATTTTAAAGGAGGCACAAGATCTGCCGATCATGAAGTTAATAGAGCATATATGTGGGCTACTTCAAAGATGGTTTTAGGAAAGGCGAGAGAAAGCTACGAAAATGCAGACGCCATTGACACCTTGGGTAGAAAGGAAGCTACGACATAGGATGAAAAAAGCTGGTCGTTACCCTGTGCAGCCCATTGATGTAGATAGGTCTCTTGTCATCGACGAATTTTTGAACCCGGTTGTGAACTTGCGGAGTAGAACTTGTGACTGCAAAAAATTTTAGGTCGACCAACTTCCATGTGCACATGTCTTGGCAGTCTGTATTACTTGCCATCTATCCTGTTACGACTACTGTGCTGCGTACTATAGTCGTGAAACATTAGCAGCAACATATGCACCTTCCATTCATCTGATTAGGCCTGAGGACAAGTGGATTTGGCCTGAACATCTGGAAGTTCCGGTCGTCCTACCACCTGAAGGTCGTAAGCCTCGTGGACGCCCTACTAAAAAAAGAAAACCTTTGAAAGGTGAAGGAAAAAAAACAGTCAAAGTGCAGTAGGTGCGGTGGCTTCGGACACAACAGATAAAAGTGTAGCGTACCAATTTCGGTATGCTAAGCTGCTGCATGAAAATTGCAAGACGTCAACTCCATTCCTTTTTTTTTTGTACACGGGAAGTCTAGTGGATTTTTTGGCCTTTGTTTATTGCTTGATGTAATTGGTTTGTTTTTGGTTGTCAGATATAACTGTGCACTTTTGTATATGAATGCTGAACCAGTGTAATCAGATGAAGTTTACCCATTTGGTACATTTGCTTCAACAGTTACACTGAATGCCAGTGTCATGTATTTATGCAATGTCTATCGAAAATATAAGTATATCCTACACTTGTATCTCCTCTTGCTGCTGTAATTCCATATTGATGGTTGTAACATTTATGTATAGTTTGTCAACAATACAACTGTATATGTCCACTTATATCTCCCCTTCATGAATGCATCCGAATATGAGTATTATCATACAATTTGTTATATTTTTCAGTTTTATCACCTTCACTATAACAATGGTTCATTCGTCATATGTTTGTGGCCTGAACATGGAAATCTCCATTTATTTTACTTTCTACTCAGATGTTTTAACTTCTTCAGTAACATTTGTCCATAATCACAACTCAAAAGTCAAAATTTGTGATGGAGACATGCTTTTGCAGATTTCATCAGTTGTTAGAAAGAACTAATATCAAAATAAGTCCACAATTCCAATCATAGGCAGTACGGCATGCAACTAAAAATAAAAGGCCAAAAATGTAGAATATAGAATAAAAATATAAGAAAAAAAATAAAGAACTAGAGCATGATTTAAATGTAATGTAACATAAACTAAAAAACAATGAAGCAATACAGTGTCAGTAGCCAAAAATACAAGGTGTTTTCAACATTCACGTGGGGTTACCCCATGATCCCACGTCATAAAACATAGGGACAATTACAAATAAGCAGCATAAATTAAATGGTTTCAACTCATCTGTAACTTTACAAGTAAAATACTGCAATGTATTGCAAATGTTCACAAAACATTGCGCGAACAAACTAGGCACGATTGAAAGGATTTGAGGTTTAGCATGCTTGTTTGCAAAAACTCAAAAGTGTCATCCATAATCCAACCCTTTTATTCAGTTTGCACGTCAAAATAACTACAAGCTGTTGTATCCTGTCTCATTCCACATAATAGTTCACCACAAATAAGCAATGCTGCTGCCATGATACTGCTGTGCTTATGACATTATGACATACCGTAAGGTGGAAACCATTGGTCCCCTCTGCCTACTTACATGAAAACTTCTCCGCCACATATGTGCAAAGAGCTTCAATGACGGTGTGGCGATAGAAGTCATGGAATCACAAACCTAGTTAATAGCAGAAATCACAACCAAAGATATTGCGTCAAAAGGACTGTGACAAAATACTATCAAAGTTATAAACAGAAGAAGTCATCATGATAGATGATTAACGATCAAGTTGAACAATATTAGCCCCCCATAACTAACGAGACGCCATCAAGAGGTCAAGACCTAGGTGCTCTCGGACATGTGGTACACAGGATTTGTCGAATGACTTTAGTGGCTGACCTTACGCCATGTGTTCAGCCAACTTGATTACGAAGATCCCATAATCACCACTACTGCACAACAGGAGACAACATACACGTTAGCAAGCGACGTACCTATAAATGCCAATGTGTGTGGTACTGCTGCATGTCGTACACCTCTTACCCAATAGCTTGTTGTGGCGTGTCGTCGCATCGCGACACGGACCATCCATCCTTCTGATACTAGTCTGTAGTCATGTGGGTATCATTCCCGTAGTGGTTAGTCTTCTGAAGGAGCAGCGGCAGTAGCGCTTGTATGGGTTGCAAAAACTGTTCCCAGTTGCGTATATACGTGCCCAGTGAGTCAAACAGGGTTATCATTCGCTCCTTAAAGTGTACTTTCATCAGTACCCAATGTACACCCCTGTAATTGAATGGCATGTATAGCTACTAACACGACAAGTAGAACACAATCAGAAATTACTTTGAGAATGGCACATAATAGGTAAAATAACAACACCGAAGCAACCAATTAACGTTCGTATCGTTATAAGTCTTGCCCACGCGGTAGAGGTAACCTCTTCCGATGTGGCTCTGCTACCTCCCCCCGGGCGTATCTTATGCACATGTCATCATCAACCCAAATAGGTTTCTTTTTAATATAAGTATCCCATTTCCCTAGCAAATGTTGCTACAAATATTCAAAAAATATGTGAATTAGTAAGGCAAAAATTTTTGTAATTTCATCAATAAGTTGACTGTATATGAAGAGACATAGTCACCCCAACAAAATATATGTGGTTATGAATGCTTCCATCTTGGTAGTAAGGAATCGCATCGACTTCCATCTAATCAACCAGAAAGCAGCATCCATATGTTGTAAACCAGAAAAATGCAGACAGTTAAATTGAGTACTCGTTATATATGTCTGACATACCTACTTTCCATAGGTGTTTAGATGCACCGAATCTTGTAACCACTGATTGGCTTTGCACAACTCCCTAAACCACTGCCTGTTACAGTCGCCTATGGACAAGCGAACTGTTTGTCTACAGTAACAAACCCATTTGTGACACATGGTTATATATTATAAAAAAACTGTATAAAAGACAATAAGAATGAATTAAGCGAGGCAAAAACATACAACTCGTTCGGAATATGCTCATCGCGCCATGCTCTAAATGCTTGCAGGTCGGTATCGGATAGTTTAGGAAATGGTTCGTACTTGGTGTGCTTTCTGGGAACAACTTGGATTTGCTGAAATGGAGATGAAATTTGTGGACCCTTTTTTCGCTGTCTTTTGAAAAATTTGGTTTCCAGTATAATATTTAAACTTACATCCGATGGTGGCGAAGGCCACCTTAGTATTGCTTTGCTTGGGATGCTACGGTCCAATTTCATGTTCCCCCTCAAACTGTCTACCCTCGCTTATGTCGCCTTGGCACTGCCTTCTACCGCATGACGCAATGACGTTTCAGGCACTTGTATCGAGCCACCTCCCAACCTTGATAAAAGGGCAGACACCTATGGACCCTTGTCTTGCTTTATCCGAAAACTGGAAGACTATAGTAAAATCTTGACACTTGTATCAAAAGGCGTGGCAGGCGACATTAGCCATGCTTTTGTTGGGACGAATGAGGTGAAGCTTATTTTATCACCGAAACTGTCCACCTCGTCATGGGTAGCATCTCCAGGCATGTCAGCCATAACTGGCATCGCTCCTTCCACTCTAGAACTGTATCCAGTTCTTTGATGCTGTACATCATCGGTGTCCTGTCAAGCAAAATTCCAACGGTATCAGTATATGTTATGATAAATTACTAATAACTAACTAACACTAGCCAGCTCTGCAGTGTACCTTCGAAGCAGGTGCCTTCTGAGGCGAAGGAACAACATTGTTTCTAAATAAAAAGTCGATAATCATATCAACCTTGTTGTTTGTTTAGTGCATGACATCGACTATTTCCTATACCTTCATATTCGTCTCTTCAACCTTCCTGTTTGTGGCCTACAGTATATTCATCGTGTCTTGCTTAACCTGCTCCACCTATTTTTGGATGGCTTTTAATTGACCACTATGACAACTAATGCTATCCTTGGCAGCCTGTATAAAATTCAACATGTACTAATGAGTGGTATACTATATACTAAAGCAGATATTTGGCAAGTATTAAAATCTAACAACTACTCCACCTGAGTATACAGTCGTCTTCCGATAGCCTACGCCTTCCGAATAGGGGTTGTAGTGGCCTTGTCGGTGTTGTCCTTCTCACCTGTGGCAGCACTAGCAGAGGCGCCACTATCAGATGACAGCTGGGCTGCACCCTCGTCCGTGCTAACGAAATATTTCCAGTATTCCTCTTTTTCCTCTGCAGTCGTGGCCTCCAACGTAGGTGCACTTGAAGCTAGCATGCAACGACAAAACAAATGTTCAAAACAGCAACTAAAACGCAGGACGCCTATTAAAATCAGTAAGATATATACATACATCTGAGCGATATAACAGCTTAACAATATCTCCTGACTTAGGGATTGCCATAGAACTCCAATTGATGATTTGTGGCAACAAATTACTGGATTTCATTGCAATTTGTTGCCCAATGGTTGGAATTGCTTCACAAGCCCATATCTACAAGTGCACAAACAAACAGCAAATGCTATATGCAAACAAACCAACCATTTCAAAGCAACATAAACTAAAAACAAGAGACATAAACCTGAAATGCATATGGGAAACCAGACAAAGAATAGAATGCACTGTTTGCCTTGATTTGCTGCCCTTTATTTCGTTTTCCAGCTTTGTCAGCCATTTTCTTAAAATCTTTTTTCATGCCACGCAACGTCATCTTGTAGCAGCATCGACCCCAAGGGTATTTGTTGAATGCATTGACATCATCCAATAGCCGAATGTGCTCCCTTCGAATCTGGTTCTTAGGATCCTTCCCAAGTAACACGGTCTCTAAAAAGTACAACAACCTAAGTTTCACAATGTCCTCATCATTGTCCGTCATAGCACCCCTGAATGTCATGTCCAGACTTTTGTTCGAAACTTTACCGGTACCAAGAAAAAATCTATCGCTGAACTTCTCACCAGATGGACTTTCATCATCTAACCCATCCCTCGGGTATGGCTCACAATCAAGCCCTGTGATGATGCCAAACTCCTGCATAGAGAACCGAATGACATTGTCATACGAAAGTGCAAACCACAGCTCCTTTGAATCATCACAATCCACTTGCCGGAGAAGTAAGTTATGCACTAATTAACCGGAAAACCTCAGGTCCTTTATGTGCAACAGTTTACCAAAGCATGAGGTGCTGAACATCTCCAATAGCACTTCATTCAACTTCTCCACTATCACTTTTACAGCTCCCAACTTGGAGAAGCATGTAACTTTTGAATTAAAATGATCGGAGTCCATGATCTTTGGGATTGTGACTGCAGATTCCATTTGCCCAACCTGCAGTTATAAAAGAACACATTAAAATTTCATTACCGCATTTAATCATTGAACTCTAATAAAACATATATCATATCAGTACATATTCGGTTGTATAGTAAAGAACATATAAAGCATAGACAATTACGTTACATCATCAACGACTTCACACCTGAAAACAACACTAACCAAGCCCCAAATCAAGGAACCTATAGATTGTCGATCTTACTCAGGACGTCCCAATTTGGCAATTTGGGCATCCCAATTTGGAAGATGTAATCCCACATTCAAGGTTGGGAATCCAACGTCCATGTTGCGAATCCTAACTTATAACTTACGATTCCTAATTTGGAGGTTAGGATCCAACCTGGTGGTTGGGAATCCCAACCTCCAAAATGGGAATCCCAATTTACGAAACTCGAAGTTTGGTTTTAACTGAACTTCACAAAATATCAACCAAAGGCTAGAAAATCCCAGACCGAAAATTGGGTTTCAACTTGCAATTTGGAAAACATGTTCAACCTAGGATCTAATAATCCAAACCTGAAGGTTAGGAATCCCAATTTGAAGGGGAAAAATTCCAACCTTAAAGTGTGGAATCCCATCTTGGAGGTCGGTTTCAACCTAAGTTATAAATCCCAACTTAAAGGTTAGAAATCTCAACCTCTGTGGTTGAGTAATCCCAACCTTCAAACTTGGAATCTAACATGCAGGTTGGGATTGTTTGACAAATCCCAATCTTCAAGTGTGGAATCCCACCATTCAAGTTGGTTTCAACTTATAAATCTCAACCTAAAGGTTGAGAATCTCAACTTAAAGCTTCATAATCCCAATTTAAAGCTTAGGATTCCCTACCTCCAGATTGGAAATTTCTAACTAGCTTGCGAATATCAACCACGACGTTGAAAATCCCAACCTTATGGTTTGGAATCCAACTTTCGAGGTTGGTTTCAACTTTCGCTATGTTAGAATCTAAACCTGAAAGTTAGAAATCCTAACATAAAGGTTGTCATACCACCTACGGGTTATCATCCCACCTTGGAGGTTGGGAATCCCCACATGCAGCTTACAATTCCAAACCTCCGAGTTGGATTCGTACTTGGCGGGATTGTTTACAATGGCTTACTATCCCTTTTTGCAAAGAACCAACACAACCACAAAATTATCCAACACAAACCAACAGTTTGAAACTCACTGAGCTATTTACAATACCCAAAAACGACAACTCCAATCCAATAGTTTACAACATTCAAAACAAAAACTCAATAAGTTTAACAACCTAAACCACAACAAGAATCCAATCGTTTACAATAGTGTGTCAGCTATTCTTACTGTGAAAAATTTTCCTCGCTGTCGCGGTTCTCAGTCAGCTTACACTTGTTTCCTCGTCGTCCTTCGCGTTTTTGCCTCTTCTTCCCTCAATGTCTTCCTTCTTCTTCCCTCTTCCTCTTCTTTTACAACTTTCGGTTGTTTAGGGTTTCTATGATAGAAAATAACGCAAAAAACTTACACGGATAAAGAACGACGGTGGGTGGGTCGGCCTTACGTTGTCCATCATCGATGGAGGTCGCTAATCGCTGACATGCAACGGATATGAGGTGGGACGGTGGGTCAGCCTTCTTACACTGTTCTTTGACAGAAACTAACACAAAAACCTACCGACAGAAAGAATGACGCAGGGACCGTCGGGTTGGCCTCGTCGGTCGTGGGTGGCGGTCGACAACCGGTACCAAGCGATAGTGATGAGGTCGAAGAATGAGTTGCAAAATGTTGGGAATGGCCAAATACTGAACAGCTTCTTAGAGACACAATGATCGAGATTCAAATTTTAAACGATAGGGTCAAGGGTATTTTCGTCCCAAAAAAGTCAGCGTCCAGTGCTTTGAAAAAAAAAAAGGTCAAGGTTGCAATGGGTCACACAAATTGGGTTACTTTTCGACAAAACCCAAAATACTGTATGTACACCCTTTTTGCATGTTTATCTCATTAATCCTTTTTAAAATATTAAAAATTTGCAATTACACCTCACAAATTACTAATATATTATTTTCTACTTTCTAATCTCCACCACCATACTTATCATACTCTTTATTAAAATTCTCATTTTAATCTTGCAGAATCTCTAGTTTGCAACCGGCAACACCACCAACCTATTATCCTCACTCTCATCCACACCCATCCCCATGTCCTTGACCATGTACTAAACACATTCATCAGGCCCGATGCCCTTGTCTATCATTCGCTTCGTGAAAAGCTCCTTAACCATTCCCCCTACTGCAACATCCTTCACTGTATCCCTCCACTTGATCAAATCCAAAGCAACCTTTTTTCAGAATACCAACCCTTCACTCAACCGCAACAAATTGGCACCACCACAATTGGAATAGCTATATATCTTGCAACTCTATTCACAACCAGCCTCCCCTAAGTAAGTAGGCTTTCCCATAACCTCGCAAATCAGTCCACTACTCCTCTATCACCAACAGCAAATTTGGCTAGTTTCTGATCTTGAGCGCCAATGTCCCCACCAGACAAAGGAGCATCAATAGCCTAGCAATGTTTGAGACGTGCAGCTTTGAAAATTTTTTCGGCCAGCTGAGGGTGGCTACTGGTGGTGTCAATGTAGACGCCGCCAGGGTTAAACAAGAATAAACACATCAGAGAATAAGACATTTGAAAAATAGAATGCATGTAAATAAAACAAAGCAGAAGAACGCAAGTGCAAGAACAGGTTTCACAATTAAGTTAAGGCTTTAGGGGTGAAGGACAATGTTGAAATTCCAATATAATTATATTTTGGGGTGTACATACAATTTTAGAGGGGTGAAAATATCACCACTCAATATTGATCTTGCTGACATAAATATATAATAAACTTTAATAAAATGAAATTTCAACAATTTGGCAGGTGCTTGTTGAGGATAAAGCATTGTCCAATAAATTCCTGTAATAAGAATCTGATGCAAGAGGATAAAAGTGATACATATGCTCATGTGAGGCCATGATAGCCATGCACAACATGGGTGTAGCTGTTTTAGGAAGACAGGGTCAGTGGACTTGGTGAAGTTAGTTAGGATTGGTCAAGTTAGTTAATGGGACTCGGTGGTGGTTCCTTAAAGTCACTTAGTGGGACTTAATGGGCTCCTTAAAGTCAGTTAGTGGGACTTAGTGGTTTCCTTAAAGTAAGTTGTTAGTGCTGTGATGCAGCACTTGTTGCTTTCGGTTGATGTTTTGTTATTGGGTCCTGTTGTCTTGTTTCAGTTGTTGGTCTATGACGATTTCGTCATGACTATGAGAATAAAAAAGGTAGCAAATACTCGCACTACTCTACTCTTTGTCTCTCTTCTTATTTCTCCTTTGCTGTTTTTTCTGCATTTCTACTCTGTCCTACTCTGTCAAGAAGTTCTACTACGTAAAACAAATTTACCCATCAAAAAGCAAGTCGTGTAGAGAAGAAAAGAAGATTCCCAGAAGTAAGATTTTTGTCGAGTTTAATTTGGGGCTATTAGGACATGAAAATTACTGCTCGAGATAAGCTTAATATTCTGATATAAAGTTATAATATGTTAATTTATATAAAATAATATATAATAGTTTATTTTATTAAAAAATAGTATTTTTAAGTATTAACTAAAATAATTATATTTAATGTAATCAAATTCAGTCCAATAAAGTACATACAATATAAAGCATTAATTGATAGTGGCAACTGGGTTGAATTCAAATTGTCCAAATCTGAAATTTCAAATTTATGGACTTTTGGATGTGTAATTTACTCTATGTGTTTTTACTTTCATAGGTGAAGATGGGTCATTCTAATTCTAATCAGATATTCCGTATCATTTATAAGTTTTACAATCTTTAAGTTTTTATTATAATTTTTTACTTTTATATATTACTTAACTAAAGATTCAACTTACACATTGTTGACAATCGGAATCATCTAACACCTGAAACGATTTGTGTGGAGACCGGTCTGTCAACGAGCTGCGATTAGGTGCGCGAGCTCGAGAGCGTTAGCTGTAGTGTGAGCTGCGATTAAATGCACGAGCTTGCTGCTGAAATCCCTATTGGCCGTACAGGATAGGTTTAAGGTCGGTCGAAAGACCGATATTAAACCCCTTGCCCCTACAGGGTCGCATCCGAGAGTCGAATCCCTCAACCTTATAGGTTTTTTGGGTATAAGACTCTTACCACCAAGGCTTTGGTAGTAAAAGTCCTATACCCAAAAAACTTATAAAGTTGAGCGGTTCGACTTTCGGACGCGACCCTGTAGGGGCAAGGTGCTTAATATCGGTCTTTCGACCGACCCCAAACCTACCCTATATGGCAAAAATAGCTTGGTGGTAGGAGTCTTACATCCAAAAAACCTATAAGGTTGAGGGTTCAACTCCGGATGCGATCCTATAGGGGTAAGAGGCTTAATGTCGGTCTTTCGATCGACCGTAAACCTACCCTGTACGGCTATAAGAGATTCTAATCACGAGCTCATGCACCTAATCGCACCTCGTTAACAGGCCGACCTCCATACAAGTCGTTTCGAGTGTTGGACAATTCCAATCATCAACACACATCATCTCTTAATAATGGTGCCCAAGTTATTAGGTTTTAAGCATTTAATTTTAAAAAAGTATATTTTAAAATTTATGTTGTTCGTTGCTTCTCTTACTAAGATCGTCATAAACTTTGTCTAGTTCAGTATCAGCTTTAAAAATGAAATTAAGTCAAGAAGACATAATAACCTCTAATTTAATAATAATAATAATTTATAATTTATGTAAAATGAAAACACACAACTTCAACATTTCGCATTTACAATTAATAAGATATATTTTGTTTCTTCTAATATTTCATTATTTTTTCTTGTTTGATTTTTTTCCCCAATTTATTCATCTTCTTTACAATGAACGTATCATAAAATCTCAAATATTAAACATTATAGTTTGATCATTTTTCTATCAATTTGAGCTTTTAGGTCTGATAGTAATTCACATAGTATCAGAGCTTAAAAATCTTCGGTTCAAATTATCCTCCTCCTCCTTTTTTATCTGAAATTTTTATTGTTGCACATGTGGTAACTATCATTTAAACTAATATATCCGTATTCAAACTCTCTCCATGGTGATAACTAACATTTACATTAAATATATCTAGATTCAAACCCTCCCTCCATGGTTGCACATGTTATATGATGATAATTAACATTTACATTACATATATCTAGTTTTACTATTCATCTGAAACAATTTATTTATTTACGCATCATATTAATTTATTTATTATATCACAAAGTAGGACATATTTATATGTAAATGTGAGATACCTATTTAAAAAAAAAAAAAAATCTAATTGTAATTGTAACTTCCATTATATACATTTAAATAACAATATAATTTTTTTGACACCATAATATCCTATATAATTTATATCACATAACATTTTTTGTTTTCATTTATTTAAGAATTTCTTAAATCTCTACGAAATTTACTTATGATTTTTAGGAATATTATTATTTTTACTATTTAATGTTATTTATTTTATTATATAATATCACACGGTTTTTGTCCTTTTTTTTTTTTTTTATTTGAAGCTAAACCAAAACAACAACAAACACTACAAACCATGAGCACAAAGAAACAAAGAAAAAGCATTGACCGACTGCCAATGCAAATCCTCATCCAAGGACAAAGCCAAAAAGGCTAACAAGTAAGCCAGGCGATATTCCCATTACGAGACACGACCTGACAACAAGACACCCCAACCTTTCTACACAAGACTTTGATATCATTTGTGAGTAATCCAACACCGCCCAAAGGAGGCAGATCAGATAACACAGTAGAAACAGCATTGGTTGCATCAACCTCAACCACATCAATAGGAAAATTCAAAGATCGAGCAAGAAGGAGGCCTTCACGAAGCACGACCAATTCGCCAATAACTGAGGAAAAAACATCATCAAAACGCCGAGCGGAAGCAACAAACACAAACCCATGACAATCTCTCAAAGCCAAACCACACCCAATAGCAGCAGAATCCTTCCTGACAGTAACGTCGGTATTTAACTTTAATTTTCCAGCTTTTGGAGGTAACCACACAAGAGTCTAAGCCTGAGTAACTCCCCCCAACGAAATAAAGGAAGCAAACTTCGCTTTCTAGAATTCAGCAAGCAGCATCGAGACAACGGGAAACACCTTTTTCGGGGACTTTGAATTTCTGTTATGGACATGAGCATTACGATTCATCCACAAACCCCAAGCGAGCATACAAGCCTTTTCCAAATTCCTCTTGCACAAATAAACACTTGCACCTGCAAAGAAATCAAGCACCGAGACATACCTAGAGGCTGCAGAAGAAACCTTCTCATCAAAACATCCCCAAGCTTTTGAAGCTCTGGAACAACGCAAGACCATGCATCTCATTCTCCCACGGGTCATCACAGCAAGGGTAGCTACCCTTGGAAACGACCTTTCTTCGAGCTAGATTTGCCTTCACAAGGATAACATCTTTACAGGCTCGCCACACAAAATGTTTCACCTTCGGAAGGATGTTTAAAGGCCATAAAGTTGACCACCAACCTGTTTGAGCCGAATGAGAAGAAGGCAGACACTTCAGCTTCTCAACAAAGGCCACCCTATAACCACTCTTCATCGTGTACTTGCCAAATTTATTAAAGTGCTAGCACTTAGAATCTCCAATCTCAGAAATACTAAGAGGAATAGAGAGGATAGCTTCTCTATCGATAGGCATAAAAACTTGATTAAGCTTTTGCACGTCCCAATTGTGGGGATCAGGATTGATAAGATCTGCAACTTTGGAAACAGAATAATTACATGAGGTAACAAGCTTGAAGGAGAAAGGTCTTGGAATCCAAGGATCCCCAAAAACGTCGATATCTTTACCATTACCAATTTGCTTGCGGAGACCTTTAAGCAGCAACTCTCTCCCCCTTATAATGCTACGCCACACATGAGAATACCCATATCTACAAGAAGCCTTTAGGAACTCAGTATTAGGGAAGTATTTTGTTTTGAGAATTTTCGCTGCCAAAGACTGAGATTCCATAAGAATCATTCAGGCTTGTTTAGGGACTAAAGCTTGACTGAAAAGCATTAAGTCCTTAAATCCCAAACCACCATTTTCTTTGGGGTGACATAATTTATCCCAGCTTAACCAACTGATTTTCCTTCTTTCACCTTTGGATCCCCACCAAAATTTGGACGTCATAGAACCTAACTCCTGACACAATCCAATAGGCAGCTTGAACACACTCATCACAAAAGTGGGGATAGCCTGCATTGCTTTAATCAAGATTTCCTTACCTTCTTGAGAGAAAAGTGAGGATTTTCAACTTAACAATTTGCTCCTAACTCTTTCGCAGATAGAGTTAAAAGTCCTCTTTTTATGTTTGCCCACCAAGGCAAAGAGACCTAAATATTTGTCATAAGAATTTCCATCCGAAACTCCTATCAAAAGATGCATTTTCTGCTTAGTATATTGCTCCATGTTGGGGCTGAACACAACTGAGGATTTATCAATATTCACCTATTGTCCTAAACCACTACTATAAATAGAAAGAAGATTCTTAATAGTCTGGCAGTTTTTTTCAGAGACTTTGCTGAATAGGATATTATTCTCCGCAAAAAAGAAATGACTCACCAGAGGGCTCCCTTTTGTACACTTTATCCCAATATCTCTCCCACCACATTCCGCTACCCGCAAACTACTAGATAGGGCCTCAACACAAAGCACAAAAAGATAAGGAAATAGAGGACACCCTTGCCGGATACCCCTGAAAGGGGACACCTCACAGACCTTTTTGCCATTTAAGACGAACGATAAGGAGGATGTAGAAACACAGTCCATAATAACATTGATCCACTTAGGAGGGAACTGCAATTTGTGCAGGATAGCTTTAAGGAACTTCCACTCCACTCTGTCATACACTTTGCTCCAGTCAAGCTTCACCACCATCAAGCCCCGCTTACCTTTTTTTTTACGATGAATGGAATGCAATAACTCGAAAGCCACTATAACATTATCAAAAATCTGTCTGCCAGGAACAAAAGCGGATTGGTTTTGAGAAATAAGAACAGGCAGCGCGTATTTCAACCGATTAACGAGCACCTTCGTTACTACCTTGTAGATGACGTTCGTTAAGCTTATAGGACGAAATCTTTCAACCTGTTAGGATTATTTTTCTTTAGAAGTAAGACTACATTGGTTGCATTAAACTCCCTGATAGACATCTCACCCTTCAGGATTTGAAGGCAAGTGCCTGTTACATCTCTTCCTACTGTATCTTAAGCTTTTTGGAAAACAATGGCATGAAAACCATCCGTGCCTAGCGTTTTATTAGGACCAAGCTCAAAAACAGCCTTCTTGACTTCTTCTTTAACAAAAGGCTTACTCAAAACCAATTTCATTTCATCATCCAATTTAACGTCCATATATTTGCAAGCTTCGTCAATGTCAGACTGGGAAGGATTAGTGGTTTTAAAAAGCTCGTCAAAATACTTCAAAATTACCTGAGGTATTTCCTCTTCTGAATTCACAATCCTGCCATCATCATCAATAAGTTTTCTAACCATCTTTTTCTTCTTTCTGGATGTAGCGCGAGCATGAAAGAATTTATTATTTTTGTCTCCCCCTACTAACTAGTCTACTCATGCTCTCTGGCGCCAGTATTCTTCTTCCATTAAAAGCAGTTGTTCCACCTCTACTTCCAGCGATTGATATCAACCATCACCCCAAGCTAACACTTTTCTATATAACTGTTCAAGGATACTATACTTAGAATTTAACTTCTTCCTCAACAAACCAAATCTAACTTGGCTCCACTCCATTAGACATTTGGCGTATTGCTTTAGCTTGATGCTTAAATTACCCTGAGATTGATTAATCCCTCCAACACACCAACTAGACTTGATAACTTATTGACAATCTTCCTCCCGAAACCAAAAAGGCTCAAATTTAAAAACCTTAAGAAGAGTGTCTTTCAGATTGCAATAATCCTCAACCTTAAGAAGGAGCATTCTGTGGTCAAAACCATTGAAGTCCAAATGCTCCACAATCGCCCTTGGAAAAAGATCCCTCCATTTCTCATTTACCACAAATCGATCAAGTTGTTCCTAGATATTAGCAGTCCCTTCTCTCCTATTGTTCCATGTGAATTGGGGTCCTAAAAAATTCAAGTCTGCTAACTTGCAATCGTCCAAAGCCATCCTAAAACTAAGTATTTGCCCTATAGCTCTTTCAGAAGCCCCAAGCTTCTCGCTAGACCTTAATAATTTATTAAAGTCGCCTCCTACCACCCAAGGAAAATTGTCCACCTCTCTAAGCCTTGTGAGTAGGTTCCAGGACTCCAATCTGCAAGCAGGGTTAGGATTACCATAAAAACCAGTAAATCTCCAGCAAGCTCCGTCTTCCATTTTGATTTTAACATCGATATGGCCTATTGAGAAAGAGAGCAAACGAGCATCAATCTCATCTCTCCACAAAAGACCTAAACTACTGCTTTTACCCAACCCATCCATAAAAAACCCATTCTCAAAACCCAACGATCTTCTTAAATTTTCACAAGCTTGACCATACAACGCCATAAGGAAAACTAAGATAGGGGAAACATGTCGAACTGCCCTTTTTAGGGATACGAATGCACGGGGATTCCCCAAGCCCTGTACATTCCAACTTAAACAACTCATGGGGATCGACGAGCCTGGTAGCCAGACTTTGCCGTTGGATTGCTTGATTCCACTTCCATCTCTGAAATAAGACTGTTTCTCCTTTTCTTGTTGACCTGCTCAACCTCATCTTTAAAAATAAATTACTTCCATTTCTGACCACTAATCTCACTACCTACAACACTAACACACATATCCTTTCCATCTGTTGGAGATAACTTCTTAATTACCTTAATGGGACCTACCTTTTTATTAGCTAGCGATGAGCTAGAGGATCTAACTCTTTTGCTTCTGTTATTCTGAGCTAATAACAGCTTCCTAACGGGACTTAACACCTTACTTAGTTGAGCCCCCTCCCTAGCTGCACGTTTCCACCGCCTAGATGATTTCTTTCTTGGGCTACCAGTATTACCTTGTCTATTTGCTGCCACTTCGGTCCCAAGGGCATAAGGCACTTTCTTACTAACTTGATCTTTTTCGCATTGTTTCATGGGTAAACAGGACATTTCACTTTCCATTAGCTCTATCTATTGTCCTTTGCTACACTCCAACATGCCAAAGAAACTATTATTCAGGACTTTGTTTTTCAAAGCCTGCTTCCCCACATGTTTGCCTATAGAGGTACCATCTAGATTTGGGTGAGGGTCCATCGTAACTTTAGTAAAAAAATTGGGGTCTTCACTCTCTTTAAGTGTGGTTGTTGACAATTCCCTATTGTTTAATAGAAGAGGATTAGATTTATTAGTTGTTTCACTACCTTTTTGTTTTTGTATAGACCCACAATGGGATTTTTCACCTCTTTCCACAACAGGCACATATTGCTTTTTCCTCTAATTCTCCGTTACTCCATGATTGAAACCTCCTTCACTTTCACTATGTGACACTAACTGATTGCCTCTACTTATCCCCTTCAAACCCGATCTATCACTCAATAGTTTGCCTCCACCACCTGTTTCTGCTCTCAACCACTGACCAAACTTTCTACTAGATCCATTTCTGAATAGTTCTTTAGCATCTTTATCCCAGCAATCTTTATAGTCATGTCCCACTCTACTACATGTAGAGTAAAATTCAGGAAGTCTTTCGTATCGAAGCAAAGCCCTTTGGATCTCTTCCGAGCCCCTCATTTTCAACTTAACCACCCTTTCCAATGGTTTACTAATATCTATCCTGACTCTAACACGAATATATTTTCCTCTACATTCACTTACATCCGCAGGAGGGACAATCACATCCCCTATCTAACTTGCCATTAAACTTGTCATTCTAGAGTTCCTACACATTAGTGGAACTTGGTGCATTTGAACCCATATCTCCATTTTGTCAAAACTGAGATCGAAGATACTCCCCATACCAGTTGGTTTTTCCAAAGCAACCAGATTATTGTTAATTTTTTTTTTTTTGAAAAAGATTTTTGTCTTTTTAATCTGAAAGTCACATAAAATGATATAATATTATAATATTGTAGTAGGCATTGGTTGACAGTGTTTTTGTCTTTTTAATTTGTAAATCAATAAAAGATTGTAAATAATTTTGAAACTTGTTATTTATTATAATAAATAATTACTTTTCAACAATATACTATCATTTTTTATGGTGAGGGAATCTAATTCTACTTGTAACTTTCATTATACACATTCACGTAACAATTTCAATTGTTTACACCGTAATGTCAAACATAATTTATCATAAAATATTTTTTTGTTTTCATTTATTTAAGAATTTGCTAAATTTCTACAAAATTTACTTATGATTTTTAGAAATTTTATTATTTTTACTATTTAATGTCATTTATTTTATTATATGATATTATAATATTATAATAGGCGTTGGTTGACATGGCTTTTGTCTTTTTAATTTGAAAGTCACATAAAATTATATAATATTAGAGAAAACCATATACTTGAACCTTTGACCTCTTAGGATAAAAAAAAATGTTCAACCACTTCTACTACGAAGTGATGTATGCATAGAATAAAGTATCATAGTATTATACTAAACTAAATAATCTATGGAATCTCCTTTACATTATTATTTTTTTTAAGTGAAATCCTTTACCTTAATATAATCTAAATAATATAATAATAATTTATAATGTATGTAAAATGAAAACATACAACTTCAATATTTCTCATTAAAAATTAATAAGAAAAATTTTGTTTCTTATTTTTTTCTTCTAATAAACTTTCATTATTTCTTCTCATTTGATTTTTTTTCCAATTTATTCATCTTCTTTACATTAAATATATCTAATTTTACCATTTGCTAGAAACAATTTATTAATTTACGAATCATATTAATCTATTTATTAAATCACAAATCAGAACATATTTATATACAAATGTGAGATACCTATAAAAAATTTTAATTCTTAATTTAACTTTCATTATATATATTCAAGTAACAATTTCATTTTTTTTATAACGTAAATGTCTTAATTCATCATATAACATTTTTTTGTTTTCGTTTATTTATAAATTGCTCATATCTCTAAGAAGTTTACTTAAGTTTTTTGGGAATTTTATTATTTTTACTATTTAATATTATTTATTTTATTATATAATATTATAATGCTGTAGTTGGTGTTGACTAACATGGTTTCCATCTTATTAATTTGAAAGTGCCATAAAATAACGTAAACTTTTTTGAAAACTTGTTGAAGAAGGATACTGAATCTAGTGAAAGGAGAGAGAGATTTGAGATTTGATATGGTGGGATTTTATTTTAAACCCAAAACCAACTTTATTTTATGGGGTCAATTTAACCATTTTAAAAACTCGATCAACAAGGTTAAGTAATTCAAAAAGTGGAGACTGGTCTTCTGAGTGTTCATTGCACTACCATTTGTTTTGTTTTGTTTGGGATAACCCTAATTATCTCCCTACAATTTGGCACAATAGCCAAATATCCTCGGTACATAAAGAAATAGCTAAAAACTTCCTTAATCAGTTATGAAATAGATAAAATAACCTTTGTAGCTTATAAAAATAACAAAAAATCTCCTATCGTCAACTTGGATATTAAAAATCGATATTTGACTATAGATAGGAAGGATAAAACTGTCAATTCATTGTAAAATAAGTTTTAAAAAAAATTGAATAGACAATGAGTGACATGTGTACAACATTTGGACCATTAGTAGATTGTATTTTTCTTAAATAATAAAAAATTGAAATAACTAAATAAATTAAAATTAAAAATATTAATAATTTTTAGAAAAATTATGTCCATCGTCAATCAATATGATGGACGGTGGATATAATTTCTAAAAAAATAAAACATAAAATCAACACTTTTCTCTCTCTCTCTCTCTCTCTCATATCTTCTTCTTCTTTATCTTCTCTTATTTGGTCTTCTCTCTCACTTTTGTCCACCACCATCGCCAACATTGCCGGCGTCTCAAACTGCTCATAGTCGTCCCTAACTCCTACCTCTCCTCCTAATCTCTCGACTACATATATCGCCTCTTCCTCTCTTCCCTCGCTAACCTCCTCTGCTACCACTTCATTCTCTAATGCTTCTCCCTCTCCAACCTCCTTCAGATCCCCCCCTTTTGCCCTCCTCATCACCACTCTCTTCTAAACCACGAGTCGGGCCTCCTCTAAGTTTAACTCTATCAATGCTAGTTGCAACCCGACCACCAACAACATCACCATGAGATTGAAGCCCTTGTTGATGCAGGAGAAGAAGATTGATGGATGGGTGTTGAACTAGTGGGCATTGATGATTTGGGTGATGATTTACTGATGACTTGAGTGGTGAATTGGGTGGCAATTTGCTGATGAGATGAGTTGCTGATGATATAGGTTGATGGTGTGCTTGGAAACCTAGATTTGTCTTTTTAATTTGAAAGTCACATAAAATTATGTAATATCAGAGAAAACTATCCAAACATAGGAGTGAGATTTGAACCCTCAAGGAAAGTGTTTAATCACCTCTTCTAGGGACTGATGTGTGCATAGAATATTGTTGGGAAATTAACCCAGAAAGAAAAAAGAAGAAGAAATCGTAAAGCACAATCAAGCACACACCAAACAAATAAATAAAAGAGACACAAGAATTTTACGTGGTTCGGGAAATTCCCTACGTCCACGGAGTGCACCAGCACTTCTGTCACTATCAAATTGATGATTACAAACTCACACCTTTGTCTTTCTTACTCTCAATCACGAATTTCTCCCTTACAAATCTCTCTCATCTTCCTAAACTTGTTAATCAAGTCTAAACCCTTAGAGACCCTTAATACATCATGTATATATCACTCTTATAAGATGTTCAACATGTGTATTTATAGGATAGGAACAACCCATAACTGATTCGGACTCGAAAACCTTAAAAAAAAAATGGATTCAAAAGAATCCGTGTAAAACTGATCATCGGACATTGTTGGGGTGCGTGAGGGCGTGTCAGACTGTTTTTGGCTGTGATTTTTATGGCGTTTGATTCATATCGAAACAAGATTTCCAACGATATCTTATTTGCTTAAAACGGACTTCGTTTGATATACTTTCGGTATAGATAAAATTTGACTCTGTTTTTGAATCCGAATTCTTCTGGAATTCAAATTCTTTCAAGCTTCACAATTCTAACAATCTCCCACTTGAAGACTGAAACACATGCAATCATCAATTCTTTTGAATAGTGAAAATGGTGCACTCAACTTCCTTTGCGTTAACCATGAAGACCAACTAAAGTTGAACACAGCTCCAGTTTCTCGATAGTCACTGGCTTGGTCAATATGTCAGCTGGATTTTTACTTTCGATAATCTTCACAAGTGTCAACACTCCTTCATCCAACAAAGTATGAATGAAATGATATCGTAGACCTATATGCTTGGTCATCGAATGAAATGTCGAATTCTTGGCTAAGTGTATCGCACTCTGACTATCACTGTGCAACACATTCAATACTTGTTTAAACCCCAATTCTGCTAACAGACCTTGTAACCAAATCAGTTCTTTGCTAGCTTCTGTAACAGCCACATACTCTGCCTCAATCGTAGACAAAGTCACAATCCTCTGTAGTTGGGAAACCCAACTAATGGCTGTCGCACCTAAAGTGAAAACGTACCCTGTAGTGCTCTTCTTATGATTTACCTCTTCAGCAAAGTCAGCATCTACATATTTTTGTAGCTTCAAATCACTCTTTTTAAAGAATAAACATTTTTCTGTTGTACCTTGTAGATATCTCAAAATCCATTTAACTGCCTCCTAATGCGGCTTGCCTGGATTGGACATAAATATACTAACTGCTCCCACTGCATGAGCAATATCTGGTCTCGTGTAAACCATAGCATACATCAAACTTCCAATTGCAGATGCATATGGAACTTTATCCATGTATGCCCTTTCTTCATCTGTCTCTGGATACTGATCCTTGGAAAGTCTAAAGTGACTGGCTAGGGGAAATTTGACTAGTTTAGCTTCACTCATGCTAAAGCGTTGAAGAATCTTACGAATGTACTCTACTTGAGACAATTGCAATGTACCTCTCTTCTTATCTCTGTTAATTCTCATTCCAAGAATCTGCTTTGTTGCCCCCAAACCCTTCATCTTAAATTCACTAGACAGTTGTTTCTTCAATTTGTTTATTTCTTCCAAATTTACACCAGCTACCAACATGTCATCAACATAAAGTAATAAAATAATGTAACTGGCACCAACCTTCTTGAAGTAACAATAATGGTCAGCATTATATCTTATGTATCCATTCTTTTACATAAAACCATCAAATTTCTTGTACCATTGACGTGGGGCTTCCTTGAGGTCATACAAGCTCTTAGTCAACTTACACACCAGATTTTCTTTTTCTTTTTCCATAAAACCTTCTAGTTGCATCATGTATATCTCCTCCTCGATATCACCATGTAGAAAAGCGGTCTTTACGTCTAGTTGCTCCAGATATAAATCTTCTGCCGCCACAATGCTCAAAACTGACTAAATTGTGCTCAACTTCACAATAGGGGAAAATATCTCTGTGTAGTCAATGCCTTCTTTTTGTTGAAAACCCTTGACCACCAATTTAACTTTATACCTTTTAGAGCCATCATGTTCTTGCTTAATTCTGAAGACCCATTTATTTTGGAGTGCCTTCTTACCCTCTGGTAACTTTGTCAACTCCCATGTACGGTTCGAATTCAAAGACTTAATCTCATCCTTCATCGATAGCTCCCACTTGCTAGAATCATCTACCTGACATGCCTCAGCATAGTATTCAAGCTCCCCAGCATCAGTCAGTAGCAGATAGTTCAAGTCATACTTCTTGTTTGGTATTCGACGTCGCTTGGACCTTCTCAGTGCATTCGCTGGATCCTCTAACTCATCAGGGTATAAATCTGCACACCTTTTTCTGTTGGTTTTGAGTCTACACCTTCAAGCGTCGAAGTTGAAGTAGTGACTGGTTCTTTTTCTGTGGTCTCCTTGGTTTCTAACTCCTTACCTAACTTAGGATTCTTACAAATAGGCACATCATCATGATTAAAATAGTTAGGTTTAGACGACCCCCCACTAGAAGACTCTATAGATTTCCTATTTTTATACATAACTTTCTTATTGAAGATGACATCCCTACTCCTAATCATCTTCTTACTATTTTCATCCCAAAACTTATACCTAAATTCATCATCCCCATAGCCAATAAAAGTACATTTAATAGATTTTGGGTCAAGTTTATTTCTAGCATTATCACTAACATGAACATATGTTACATAACCAAAAACTCTAATATGAGAAAGTTGTACTTCCTGACCATTCCAAACTTCTTCGAGTAGTTTGAAATGTAAGGGTGTTAATGGACCATGATTGATCAAATAAGCTGCTGTATTGACTGCTTCTGCCCAGAATTGCTTCGGCAAACCAGCGTGTAGTCTCATGCTTCTAGCTCTCTCAGTCAATGTTCGATTCATACGGTCTGCAACACCATTCTGCTGTGGAGTACTAGGCACGGTCCTCTCGAGACGAATCCCACTCTCGAAGCAGAACTTTTTGAACTCAGAATCTTCATACTCACCACCATTATCGGATCGCAACTTCTTAATCTTCAAACCGGTTTCATTCTCAACCATAGCCTTCCACTTCTTGAAAGCTTCAAACACCTCAGATTTCTGCCTCAGAAACTAAACCCAAACCTTCCTTGAGTGATCATCTATGAAAGTGACAAAATAATATTTTCCGTCAACTAAGGAAACTGGTGTAGGTCCCCAAACATCTGTGTGCACTAACTCCAATTTCATTGTCTTTGGAGTTCTCCTAGCTTTCTTAAAGCTCACCCTTTTCTGCTTTTCGAAAACACAACTTTCACACATGTCTAGGTCAATTGATTTCAAATCTGACAACTTGCCATTAGAATGCATGACTCGTAATCCCTTAGCCCTCATATGCCTAAGCCTCTGATGCCATAGGTTTGGATCATCTCTACTTTCAGCTGCAGTAAATAAACCATGTCCATCTGTGGTTGTATAAAGAGTTCCAATCTTCTTTCCTCTGGCAATAGTCATAGCTCTTTTCGAAATCTTCCAGGCATCTTCTGAAAAAGTTGTCACATAACCTTGTGTTGCCAATTGCCCAATTGAAATCAGATTTTTCTTCAAACTAGGTACATGTCTTATATTATCCAATTTTCAAATAGATCCATTTAGGTTAATCTTCACCTTTCCTTCACCTACGATGTCGCATGCTTTATCATTACCAAGATAAACCTTACCCAGGTTGCTTGTAAGATATTCTTTAAAGAATTCCTTCCTAGAGGTAGCATGAAACGACGCTCCTGAGTCCAATACCCATGATTCAGTATTGCTTTCTAAAGAGCAAATTAAAGCATCATCCGAGCCTTTTGAAACATAGTTTGCACTAGTCTGACCATCATTTTCTTTCTTTGGAGCTTTACACTCTGATCGGTGATGCCCCATCTTGTGACAATTCTAACACTTGATGTCTTTCTTACCACTATGCGAATTGTTCTGACGACTCCTTGATTTAGACCTATCACACCTCAACTTGGATATACCACATTGCCCACCTTTAGTATTGCTTCTTCTTCTACTCTCCATATTTAAGGCTGAATTTGAATTAAAAAACCCATCTTCACGCCTACGAATCTTTTCAGTCATGATCATATCCACAACTTCTAAAAACTTCAATTTTTCTTTTCCAAACGCACCACTAATTGATTGGACAGTACCCTTCCAACTTTCAGGCAACTGACCGAGGATGAGTAGGGCTTGTACTTCATCATCAAACTCGATCTTTACGGACGTTAGTTGATCCGTAATCTCATTAAAAGCATTAAGGTGCTCTTTGAAGTTTTTGTTTTCTGACATTTGAAGAGAAAAGAGTTTCTTTATCAGATGTACCTTATTTGTCGCATAAGGTTGTTCATAGAGATTTGATAAGGCTTTCATGAGAGATGCTGTCGTGTCTTGATTCTTCACATTAAAGGCTATCGATCTCGATAGACTCAATCGAATCGCACCTAGGGCTTTACGATCTAAAACTTTCCAATCTTCATCTTTCATGCCTGCTGGCTTTTCTTTGAGCGGCAAGTACAAGTCTTTCTGGTATAGATAATCCTCCATCTGCATTTTTCAGAAACTAAAGTTTGTCCTATCGAACTTTTCAACCTTGTAATGGTCTTTCTCTGAATCCATATTCTTCCACTCAAACAACAAAACTAACCACTAATGAACCAGACTCTGATACCAGTTGTTGGGAAATTAACCTAGAAAGAAAGAAGAAGAAGAAAGTCGTAAAACACAACCAAGCACGCACCAAACAAATAAATAAAAGAGGCACAAGAATTTTACGTGGTTTAGGAAATTCCCTACGTCCACGGAATGCACCAGCACTTCTTTCACTATCAAATTGATGATTACAAACTCACACCTTTGTCTCTCTTACTCTCAATCACAAATTTCTCCCTCACAAATCTCTCTCACCTTCCTAAACTTGTCAATCTAAGTCTAAACCTTTAGAGACCCTTAATACATCATATATATATCACCCTTATAAGACGTTCAACATGTGTATTTATAGGATAGGAACAGCCTATAACTGATCCGGACTCGAAAACCTTACAAAAAAACGAATTTAGAAGAATCCCTGTAAAACTGACCACCGGACGTTGTTGGGGCGCGTAAGGGCGCGTCAGACCGTTTTTGGCTGCGATTTTTTGGCGTTTGATTCTTATCGAAACAAGTTTTCCAACGATACCTTATTTGCTTAAAACACATACCTTATTCGTTTGATATACTTTCAAGATAGATAAAGTTTGACTCTGTTTTTGAATCCGAATTCTTCTGGAATTCAAATTCTTTCAGGTTTCACAATTCTAACAAATATAATATCATAATATTATATTAAACTAAATAATCTATGGAAACTCCTTCACATTAATCTTTTTTTTTTTAACTGAAATCCTTTACATTAATATAATCTAAATAATATAATAATAATTTATAATGTCTGTAAAATAAAAACACATAACTTCAATATATCTCATTAACAATTAATAAAATAAATTTTGTTTCTTATTTTCTCTTCTAATAAACTTTCATTATTTCTTCTCATTTGATTTTTTTTTCCAATTTATTCATCTTCTTTACATTAAATATATGTAATTTTACCATTTGCTAGAAACAATTTATTAATTTACGAATCATATTAATCTATTTATTAAATCACAAATCAGAACATATTTATATACAAATGTGAGATACCTATAAAAAATTTTAATTCTAAATTTAACTTTCATTATATATATTTAAGTAACAATTTCATTTTTTTTTATAACGTAAATGTCATAATTCATCATATAACATTGTTTTTGTTTTCGTTTATTTATAAATTGCTCATATCTCTAGGAAGTTTACTTAAGTTTTTTGGGAATTTTATTAATATTATTTATTTTATTATATAATATTATAATGCTATAGTTGGTGTTGACTAACATGGTTTCTATCTTATTAATTTAAAAGTGCCATAAAATAACGTAAACTCTTTTGAAAACTTGTTGAAGAAGGATACTGAATCTAGTGAAAGGAGAGAGAGACTTGAGATTTGATATGGTGGGATTTTATTTTAAACCCAAAACCAACTTTATTTTATGGGGTCAATTTAACCATTTTAAAAGCTCGATAAGCAAGGTTAAGTAATTCAAAAAGTGGAGACTGGTCTTTCTGATGTTCATTGCGCTGCCATTTTTGTTTTGTTTGGAATAATCCTAATTTTCTCGGTATAGTTTGGCACAATAGTCAAATACTCTCGGTGCGTAAAGAAATAGCTAAAGACTCCCTTAATAAGCTATGAAATAGATAAAATAACCCTTATAGTTTATAAAAATAATAAAAAATCTCCGATCAACAACTTCAATATTAAAAATCGATATTTGACTGCTAAATAGGAAGGATAAAACCGTCAATTCATTATAAAATAAGTTTTAAAAAAAATTGAATAAACAATGAGTGACAAGTGTATAACATTTGTACTATTAGTAGATTGTATTTTTCTTAAATAATTAAAAATTGAAATAACTAAATAAATTAAAATTAAAAATATTAATAATTTTTTTAAAAATTATGTTAATCGTCCATCAATATGATGGACGGTGGATATAATTCAAAAAAAAATAAAAACAAATAAAACTTAAAATCAACACTTCTCTTTCTCTCTCTCTCTCTCTCTCCTCTTCTTTTTCTTTATCTTCTCTTCTTCGATCTTCTCTCTCACTTTCCTCCATCACCATCGCCATCGCCAATGTTACTGACGTCTCAAACTGCTTCTAGCCATCCCTAACTCCTACCTCTCCTCCTCATCTCTCAACTACACATACCGCCTCTTCCTCTCCTTCATCACTAACCTCCTCCGCTACCACCTCCTTCTCTAATACTTCTCTCTCTCCGAACTCCTCCAGATTCCCCCCTTCCATTTAGCCTCCTCATCTCCACTTTCTTCTAAACCACGAGTCAGGCCTCCTCTAAGTTCAACTCCATCAATGCCAGTTGCAACCCAACCACCAACACCATCACCATAAGATCGAAGCCCTTGCTGATGTAGGAGAAGAAGATTGATGGATGGGTGTGGGACTGGTGGGCGTTAATGATTTGGGCAATGATTTACTGATGACTTGAGTGGTGAATTGGGTGGCAATTTGCTGATAAGATGAGTTGCTTATGATTTAGGTTGATGGTATGCTTGGAAACCTAGATTTTTCGAGTTTCCAAATGGATTCCTTGTTGGCGGAAGCCTTCACCTTTTGATGACTTTTTTTTTTTTTTTTTTTTTTTTTTAATCTCTACAAAATGTTTTTGTCTTTTTTTTTTTAAAGGGATTTTTGTCTTTTTAATTTGAAAGTCACATAAAATGATATAATATTATAGTATTGTAGTAGGTATTGGTTGACACTGGTTTTGTCTTTTTAATTTGTAAGTCTATAAAAGAATGTAAATAATTTGGAAACTTGTTATTTGTTACAATAAATAATTACTTTTCAACAATATACTATCATTTTCTATGGTGAGGGAATCTAATTCTACTTGTAACTTTCATTATCCACGTTTGCGTAACAATTTCATTTTTTTACACCATAATGTAATATATAATTTATCATATAATATTTTTTTCTTTCATTTATTTAAGAATTTGCTAAATCTCAACAAAATTTACTTATGATTTTTAGAAATTTTATTATTTTTACTATTTAATGTCATTTATTTTATTATATAATATTATAATATTATAATAGGTGTTGGTTGACACGCTTTTTGTCTTTTTAATTTGAAAGTCACATGAAATTACGTATTATTAGATAAAACTATCCAAACGTAGGAGTGAGACTTGAACTTTTGATCTTTTAGGATCAAGAAAATTGTTCAATTACCTCCACTAAAGAGTGATGTGTATGTAGAATATAGTATCATAATATTATATTAAACTAAATAATCTATGGAAACTCCTTCACATTAATTTTTTTTTTTTTAAGTAAAATCCTTTACATTAATATAATCTAAATAATATAATAATAATTTATAATCTACGTAAAATAAAAACACACAACTTCAATATATCTCATTAACAATTAATAAGATAAATTTTGTTTCATATTTTTATCTTCTAATAAATTTTCATTATTTCTTCTCATTTGATTTTTTTTTTTCCAATTTATTCATCTTCTTTACATTAAATATATCTAATTTTACCATTTGCTAGAACAATTTATTAATTTACAAATCGTATGAATCTATTTATTAAATCACAAATCAGAACATATTTATATACAAATGTGAGATACCTATAAAAAATTTTAATTTTAAATTTAACTTTCATTATATATATTTAAGTAACAATTTCATTTTTTTTTTTATAACATAAATGTCATAATTCATCATATAACATATATATATTTGTTTTCGTTTATTTATAAATTGCTTATATCTCTAGGAAATTTACTTAAGTTTTTTGGGAATTTTATTATTTTTACTATTTAATATTATTTATTTTATTATATAATATTATAATGCTGTAGTAGGTGTTGACTAACGTGGTTTCTATCTTTTTAATTTTAACGTGACATAAAATAACGTAAACATTTTTGAAAACCGGTTAAAGAAGGATACTGAATCTAGTGAAAGGAGAGAGAAAGATTTGAGATTTGAGTAATTCAAAAAGGGGAGACTGTCTTCTGAGAGTTCATTGCACTACCATTTGTTTTGTTTTATTTGGAATAATTCTAATTTCTCCTTCTAGTTTGGTATAATAGCCAAATATTCTCAATGCGTAAAAAAATCGCTAAAAACCTCATTAATACGTTATGAAATAAATAAAATAACTCTTGTAGTTTATAAAAATGATAAAAAAATCTCTTATTGTTAACTTGGATATTAAAAATCGATGTTTGATTGTTAAATAGGAAGGATAAAACTATCAATTCATTGTAAAATTAGTTTTTAAAAAAATTGAATAAACAATGAGTGACACGTGTACAACATTTGGACCATTAGTAGATTGTATATATTTTTAAAATAATTAAAAATTAAAATAATTAAATAAATTAAAATAAATAATATTAATAATTTTTTTAAAAAAATTATGTCTATCGTCCATCAACATGATGAACGATAGATATAATTACAAAAAAAAAAAAAAAAAAACCTTAAAATCAACACTTCTCTCTCTCGCTCTCTCTCCTCTCTTATTCTTCTTTATCTTCTCTTCTTCTGTCTTCTCCCTCACTTTCCTCCACCACCACCGTCAACGTTGCCGACGTTTCAAACTGCTTCTAGCCGTCCCTAACTCTTACCTCTCTTCCTCATCTCTTAACTACGCATACCTCCTCTTCCTTTCCTCCCTTGCTAACCTCCTCTGCTACCACCTCATTCTCCAATATTTCTCGCTCTCCGACCTCCTCCAGAGTCCCCCACTTTGGCCTCCTCATCACCACCCTTTTCCAAACCACGAGTCGGGCCTCCTCCAAGTTCAACTCAATCAATGCTAGTTGCAACTCGACCACCAACACCATCATCATAAGATCGAAGCCTTGCTAATGCCGGAGAAGAAGAATGATGGATGGGTGTTTAACTGGTGGGTGTTAATGATTTAAGTGATGATTTGCTAATGACTTGAGTGGTGAATTGGGTGACAATTTGTTGATAAGATGAGTTGATTTGGGTTGATGGTGTGTTTAGAAACCTAGATTTTTCGAGTTTCCAAATGGGTTCCTTGTTGACGGAGACCTTGATTTTGATGACTATTTTTTTTTTTTAAATCTCTAATGCCCATCATAAAGATGAACAGTGGAGATTTAAAAAAATGGTTAATAATTTTTTTTTATTTTATCATATTTTAATTTTTAATATTATTATGTCAAATATTTTGAGGGTTAATTTGTGTTTTCATTAATTTTATATTCAGTTTTTTCTATAATTAAAGGATAATTTTGTCTTTTCATGTACTATCACTCTCATAATTCACTTTTCATTAACAGAGTTAATAAAAGGGGTAAAGTGAGATTTGTTCAAACCACAGAGGTAATTGCGATTCAATCAAACAATAGGAGACATTAAAATTATCCCATTTTGTTTTGTTTTATTTATTTATTTATTTATTTTTTAAGCATCTACCATTTGTTTTGTTAGATAATATATATAATTTTTGTTCTTAAAAAATTTTATTGCTCCATCAATGAACATCTTATCACACCCGTACTTACCAATTTGCCATTCACACCTAACGGAAATTCCACTTTTTGTACTAGTTAATGGTGGAGACGCTAATACAATAACCTTAGAGGAGATTTAATGATATATTTGCCAACCTTCGGGGTAAATGATTATTGCTCTGTACAAATTTAGAATATATTTGCAAACCTTGGCGGTAAATGATAATTGCTCTGCACAAATTTAGAATTTTTTTTTTTGAACATACAAATTTAAATTTTACTCTTGAAAACAACTTCTCCCTTTTCTCTGGTATAAAAACACACAGTACACGCCAACATTTTCACATCCAAAAACTCAGGCTTTCTTATCTGCATTACCATTCAAAACACCATCTCTCACAACTATGGCCGATGCAATTGTTTCCGTTGTCTTGAGAGAATTGGCTTCAATCTCTCGTGAACAAATTCAAGAAGAAGCTACGCTAGTACGTGGTGTCAGCAAAGAAGTAGAAAGGCTGACTAGCAATTTCCAAGCCATCCAAGCTGTCCTCATTGATGCAGAGCTGAGGCAGGTGAAGGACACAAGTGTCAGACTTTGGTTAGATAAGCTCAAACATGTATCCTACGATGCCGAAAACTTGTTAGATGAATGGAACACTTCAAAGCTGAAACTGCAAATTGAGAGAGCTGAAAATGCACTTACTCTTCAGAAGAAGGTATGTTCCCTCTTTCTCTCTCCCTGCTTTTGTTTTTGGCAAGTTGTCTTGCATCGGGACATAACTCTTAAACTGAAAGAAGTCAATAAGAGTTTAGATGATATTGCTAAAGAAAAATATAGGTATTCTTTTAATACAATTACAAGTGGTCAATCTCGAGGAGTAGAAACCACATCTTTCATTGATGAGTATACAATATGTGGTCGAGATAAGGAGAAGAATGAATTAATGAGCAAGTTGTTGTGTGAGAATAGCCATGGGCAAGAATACCTCCATATCATCTCAATTGTTGGGATGGGAGGAATAGGAAAAACAACTCTTGCTCAACTTGTGTACAATAATAATGAGGTGGAAAACAATTTTGAAAAAAGAATATGGGTTTGTGTTTCAAACCCTTTCGATAAGCTACGGGTTGCTAATGCAATACTTCAAGGCCTAGAAGGTCAAAGCTCTACTTCAACCACATTGCAAACTATTCTAGAAAATATTATTCAATCTATTACAAGGAAAAAGTTTCTTCTTGTATTAGATGATGTGTGGACTGAAGACTACAAAGATTGGGAACCATTGTACAATTGCCTTAAGAATTGTCTCAATGGAAGCAAGATTGTGGTCACCACACGTAAGGAGACTGTTGCTCTTATGATGAAATCGATTGTTATTCCCATTAATGAATTATCTGAAAATGAGAGCTGGTCATTGTTCAAGCACTTTGCATTTTATGGTAGGTCTCATAAAGAGTGTAGTGAACTAGAAGGTGTTGGGAAGGAAATTCTACGCAAGTGCAAGGGCTTGCCTCTTGCAACAAAGACTATAGGGAGTCTCTTGCGCTTTAAAGGAACTAGAAATGAATGGGAAATTATCTTAGATAGTGAGATGTGGGTACTTGAAGAGTTTGAGAAGGACATTATTGCTCCTTTGTTATTAAGTTATAATGATTTGCCTCCAATGGTCAAACGATGTTTCTTATATTGTGCTACTTTTCCAAAGGACTACCAATTAGATAAAGATGAGTTAATTAAGCTATGGATGGCTCAAGGATATCTAAAATTAGAAAGAAATAATAAGGAGATGGAGATAGTAGGTGAAAATTATTTTAGCAGTTTAGCTGCACGTTCCTTTTTTCAAGAGTTCATAAAAGATAATATCGATAATATTGCAAGATGTAAGATGCATGATATAGTGCATGATTTTGCTCAATTTCTCACCAATAATGAAAGTTTTGCAATGAAGGACAAAAATTTTGGAGAATTAAGCATTAATATTTCATTCGAGAAAACTCATCATTTAATGTTAATGGTTGATGAAAATAGTTTATTTCCTATCTCTATATGTAATATAAAAAATTTACGGAGCCTCTTGATTAAATATGAGTTAGGCACGTATTCAATTGAAGGAACCATGCTAAAGTTATTGTGTCAAAATACATGCTTAAGGGCATTAGCATTGAGTGGTACTTCCATGGATGATGTGATGATCAATAAGCGGTATGTATATCCAATAACGTTAGAAAAAATTCCAAGAGAGATAGGAAATTTAATTCATTTGAGGTACCTTGACTTAAGTAATAATTTGGGGTTAAAAATGCTACCAAAAACATTATGTGAATTATTCAATTTACAAACTTTGAATGTTTCTAGGTGTGAGAATTTGAAGGAACTACCTGAAGGGATTGGGAAGTTAATCAATCTAAGACATTTAGAAAATTACCGAACTAATTCTCTAAAATACATGCCGAAAGGTTTTGAGAAATTAACATGTCTTCGTACATTAAGTGAATTCCATGTGAGTGAGAGTGGTTATAGTAACAAAGCATGTTCACTTGAATGCGTGAATAAATTTCACCACATTGAAGGAATTTTCGGTATAAATGGTTTGGGAAATTTAACAGATGTGAGTGAGGTTCGTAAACTAGAACTTACAAATAAGAAAAACATTGTGGAGTTGGGATTAGGCCTTGATGGGTTGGATTTGATGAACAATGAAGCAATTCTTGAAGCTTTGCAACCTCCTCCAAATTTAGAAGTACTGGCAATAACACAGTATGCAGGCAACACAATGTTACCTATTTGGACTATGTCATTAACTAATCTAAGAAGATTAATTCTGATTGAATGGATCCAATGTGAGCAACTTCCTCCATTAGGAAAATTACCATCCCTTGAATCACTTCATATAGAAAAGATGAAGAGAGTAAAAAGAGTGGGTATTGAAATTTTGGGATTAGGAGGAGATAACATTCCTTCATCTTCATCTGTTACCATTTTCCCCAATTTGAAATATCTTTGGTTTTGGGGGATGGGGGAGTGGGAAGAGTGGGATTTTGGGATTGAATATTTTAACATAACAATCATGCCATCTCTTCATACCTTGGAAATTCAAGAATGCTCCAAATTAAAACTATTGCCGAAGCAGGTTCTTCAAGCGCCACCACAAGTTTTGAGTATAAATTTGTGTCCTGTTGTAAGAGATCGCTATAGAAAGGGGGTAGGAAATAACTGGACTGACATTTCTCACATCCCTAATATCGTAATTGATGGAGAGTATGTCCAAAGAGATGGGCGTTGAACTCTCCAAGGGTTGAGGCAAACATGCATTTAACTCCTGGTACTTTTTTTCTACTCCTCCTTTTACTTCATTGTTTTTGCTTTCAACAGTTTGTTATAGTTATTGGAATCTATATGTTGATTTATATCCATTTACTGATCATTTGATTCATGTTTACTGTATGTGCAAAGAGTTGAATGCTAGGGTTTTTAACTCCAACAATTAATATTTAAAGGGCCTGTTTGCTGGCCAAGGGATGGGATTGGATAAATTTTTTATCCAATAAAAATCCCAGGTTTATTGAAAAGGTGGGATTGAATAAAATTTAATCCCACCTCCTCTTTAATCTCATTAGAGTGGGACTAACTTATTCCCTCTCTTCTCCCTTCTTTTTATTTTATTGTATTTATTTTATAAATAATTTATATTTTAAATATTTATTATATTTAAAAATTAATTTAATATATTTTATTAATAATCCAATCCTAACACCACCAAACATATCACAAAACTAATTTAGTTCAATTCAATTTTATCTAATCAAATCCAATCTCATCTTTTAAAAATAAGCAAATTCAAAATTACGCAACAAACACATCCTACATAGTTGAATCCTAAGCTCCTTTTTATGCACATTTTGACCATTATATATAATATAGATGGGAAAAAAAAATTGTAACAAATCTTTGCAGTAAGCTTTATATGATAGAATGATTGTTTAGATCAACTTTGTCTGAATTCGATTTATTTAATTCATGTAGGATTTACTTTCTAATCTCTTTAATTTATGGGTGACCTTCAATTTTGTGGATATGATCGATATATTCATTTTTTTTCACTGGTTACCTACAGGCTTCAGCACAAAGTTGATGTTAAATTGTTAGAAATCTGGTCTGCACAATCCATAAAATTCTTCGGTACAAAGCCACTATGTTCTCATGTGTCACCTTATTATTGCATTGGAGAATGCATTTATAGGGGAATCAAATTGTCATGCTGCGATGTAATGAGAAGAAAGGTCAGGCACAATGCTAGTTCAATTTATTAATGGGTTCCTTCAGTTGATGGCTTATACTACTTGAAATTTGAAGTTGCGTTATATTTGTAAATTGTCAAGTTTATATAATAGAAGGAGAGATATATTGAATTTGGTAGGCAAGGCAAGAAGAAGATGTTCATTGTTAAAAGTATTGATCTTAGACTTTTGGGTGCAGGAATACAATAGCAGTGAATCACCTTTCTCAAGAGTCTCCAACTTCAAAGTTTGATATATAGGTGAATAGGCCAGAATGTCCAGTGCATGGAAGAATGAAACAAGAAGATTGCTCAATCAATAATTCCATTATGAAGAGGCAGAGTTTCAATAGGTATTACAGCACACGCAGATTTCCATGCATTCAAATGTGAGAGGTGAAAAAAGAGGCATAGTTCGTATAGCACTTAAAGTCTTCTCCCCCAACAGACTAAGGGCTCAGCGCAGATCCATTCTGAGTAGTTTTGATGTGAACTTCCCTCAAGATGTTGTATAACTGAATCGAAGTAAAGTAGAAAGTCTCTTTAATATGTTTAATGGAAGGTAAAAATTGTGGGCCATTATCTTTTTACTTTCTTTGCTTTCAGATATTTATCTTAGAGCATGTCATAGATTGTGGATGTTTTCGTTGAAGATCTTTGCACTTCAAAGTCAAGTGAGGCTATCTGAGGAATTGTCATTGGCTATTTTATTAATTTTTTTTTGTTATTGGAATCACTTGATTATGCAAACCTTTGATAAGTCCTTCTTATTTTGTGTTTTCTCATAACTTTTATATTCAAAGCTTCTTAATCCCAATGACTTTTTGGCATAAATATACATTTGGAAGCTAAATTTTAATTTTAATTTTAATATTACATTCACAACCATTTGAAGCAAGAATATGGTTCATTACATCCGATTGCTAGTAAACCATGTATACCTTCAATTTATGTTTGATGTTGGTACATGAATTGTGAACCATGTAATTGGCCATAGACTATCATATCCAATGTTTTGTTTATATTTTGCATCAATTCAAACATATTTGCTGGATTAACAAAATTTAATGCTATACAAGTAGATATTTGATTTGAGAAGCTAACATGATTATTTCTTGTCAAAGTGACTTAGGCAGTTTATCAGATATGCAAGAGACAGAAAAATGAGGAATGCATCAGAATGTAGAAGGGATTTTCCATGGATAGAAAATCAAAAGGCTATTTTAATTTAAATCAATTCTGGATCTTCAAGAGGCGAGAAATGCATTGATTATGATCGTTGAAGTAGACAGAAACGAAAGATCAGGTATATTTCATAGATATGATGTATGCTAATTATTGCTTTATGTTCTTTAAGATTCTCCCTGAGATTAATGAGGCATTAGGTGTTATATTTTCATATTAAAGCCAATCAAAAGACTCATATAACAATATTTTAGAGGATTTAAATGTCTTGTATTACCTTGAAGAATCAATATTTAGTAATGGCATTTGCTACTAAACTAGGTAAGTGGTTGTAAGTATCCTATTTATATGATAACTGCCTCAAAGCATGTATAAAAATGATAATTTTTTTGAAATTATTGATCTTAAATTTCATTGCGCTTGGTCTTTGGAGGAAGAAGCAAGAGAAAGATGATCAATTTTGAAAGTATTTAAATTAGTTGCATACCTTAAGGGACTCCATTTTTGTTGATGTAACAGCACAGGATGTGTCCGTAGGAAGGATGGATAAAGACATGGCTGATGTTTGGGGTGGGCAAGAGGTGTTCTTTAGTTGCAGGGCATGTTGGTTTTTAACAATGGGTGGGTTGGTATCATAGTTAATGGATGCATTAGAGATGTAGATGAGATTAATGCAAATGGACTTGGGGTGACAGCCTTGGGATCTCATTCTATTAAATCGAATATGCAAGGCCATATATGGTGAAAAGCATGCCTTTGAGCACTTTGCCAGAGCCGTACTTTGTGATGGGAGTAGATGTTTGTGAACTGCCAGGTTTGTGCATTACAAGGAGAGATTCTTTTTTTTTTGGGATTTGGCTGCATAAGAAAGGCAAGAAGAAGAGAGCTATAAGGCAATCAATAATTTCATTCTGATGGAGTTTCAATGGGTATGCTCACTGAAGAGAACTTCCCTGTTCCAAGGTTGTTCATGAGCTCCCTTGTACCGCACCAAGTCTCCTCCCTCAACATGAGATGCTGGCTCGACACAGATCTATTCTTAGTGGCATCAACATGGACTTTCCTCAAGTTATGGCATAACAATGTCAAATTAGACAAGTCAGTATCATTAATTTTGTATATTTTCCTTGGAATATGTCATAGTAGATGGCTTATATACTTTAAATGGTTAATATTATGCTGTGCTTATAAATTGTCAAGATTATATATCTCAAAAGGACATATTCTAGATTTGGGAGGCAGGGAAATTTGAAGAGCTAGGAAGGAGATGTTCATTGTTAAGACAATTGGTCTTAAAACTTTTAGGTAACAGAAGTTAGTTTCTTTTTTGAAGTGATTCCAATTTTATAGCACGATAGGTGAACTGGCCAGGACTTGTCCAGAGGAAGAATGAAACAATAAGACTGCACAATCAATAATTTCATTCTGATGTTACCAAAAGAAAACAGAGTTCCAATTGATACGCTTCCATGCATTCTAACATGAGGGGCCAGAATAGGCTTTTCCTATTCCAATGTTATTCATGCACACTTGTTGCACTCCAAGTCTCTTCCCTTAACAAGCACTGGCTCAGTACAAATCTGGTTTTTTGTGGCATCGACATGAACTCCCATTGGGTTATGGTATAACAGAATCGATGTAAGTACAAACAATCTCTACTTTTTTTAATGCAGGGTATAAGTTATAGGCCATGATCCAATCACTTTCTTTGCTTACAGATATTTTCCTTGGAATGTGTGATAGATTGTGGACATTTACATGGATGAAAAAATCAGAATGTTTGTTTGGTTAGACTCAATTCCTAGATCAACAAGGGATGAGAAATGGAACGATTATGACGGTTGAAGTAGGAAAAAAAAAAGATCAGGTAATTCCATCTGGCATGATGTATGCTGATCTCATTGCTTTATGTTCTTTCAAATTCTACTTCTAGATTATTAAAGTATTAGATGCTATATTTTCAGATTAATGCCAATTAAAAGACTCTAACTATAATATTCTAGTGAACTTAAATGCCTTGCATTACGTTGAAGAATCAATATTTGGTAATGGCATCTGCTATCAACTTGTAAAGGACTGTAAATAAGTATCCTATTTGTTTAATTTTTTGCCTCAAAGCATACTTAGATATGTGACTTTTTACCATTTGTTTCCTTTTTTTTTTTTTTTTTTTGGTACTTATCTGTGCAAAGCTTTTGTGTTCTTATCATTGGATGATATTTGCATTGGAGAACCACAATTCAAGGTGTCTTTCCCAGATGCATGTGAAGAAAGGTTAGAAATAATAGGATACCTTATTCTTGTTTATTTTTGAAATTTTCACCTATGGATTTCGGACGGTTGTAAATTTATTCGTGCATGGTGTTTTGTAGCATGAAAAGAAGCACTAGAAATATGATGATCATTTTTAAAAGTACTGATCTTAAACTTTGGATATATGAAATGTACTTAAGTTAGTTGTATCCTTTAAGGAATCTATGTTTGTGAGTGAAAACCACAAGATGTGCCCTTAAGATAGAAGAAAAAAGAAGCTGGCTGATGCTGGGGGTAGGCAAATGTGTGTTTTTGTTGGAGGGAATTTGGCACATAACAATGGATGGGCTCCAATGATATTCCCACAAAAGGCAGGACAAAAAAAAGTATGCTTGGATTGAATTCAAACGTGAGAACCCAGAAGAGGTAATGCTTGTTCCAAGATTGTTGATGCTAGTCCTCCCTCTATTTACACTGGCTTACCACAGATTGTTCTAAGTGGCATCAAAGTGGACTTCCCTTGAAGGTATTACAAAGTTAATGTAGAGTAGTAACTATCTGTAATTTTAATGCAGCCATGTTCCTTATCACCTCCTTTACTTTCAAATTTCTTACAAAGAGTATGTGACAACTTATGATCTTTTCATTGAAGCTTAGTGCACTTTGTTCATTAATCAAAGAAAACGACACTAGTTAGGCAAATGGCATGAGGTATCTTATTAAATATAAGGTTACAATGTATGCCTTGATTATTCAAATTTGTCCCATTGTTTTCTTTTCTTGTTCAATCTTGTCCTGCTAGTTTCTTTTCTTTTTCCTTTTTTTTCGTAATTTTTCTATACAAAGCTTCTTGATTCTGATAACTTTCATGTATAACCATAGTGTGTCATTGTTTTCTTTCCTATAGTCTATATTTCATATGTATAGAAAAAGAACTAAGTCAAATTGATCAACTTTTGTAGGCTTCAGCAAAAGCTTAATGTCAAAAACTTGGGGAATTTTGACTTTTTTTAAGATTTGTGTGTGTGGAAAATCGAATAGATAATTGGTTATAGATATCTTATCCAATTTTCTATCGTTGAAGTGTGCTTGATGGTTTTATAGCCAGGATTAATTTTTATTTTTATTTTTTTTAAAAAAAACACATAAATTTCTTATCAAATTGGCTTTAATTAGTAGTTTATTGAATACAAGATAGTGAAGAGTAGAACAAGTATCATAGGCGGCGAAGAGTTTACAGTCAAATGCATAATGCAGGTGATTATTTCCTTCAATAAGAACTAGGTAATTGGCATATTTCTATCTTATCTGATCTTCTATTGATGTTCTATATTATTTCAAATTAAGTTGTCTCATTGGTTTTGTGGTTCATGGCAGCTATAGTAGTCAAGATGATTTTTCTAGGCCATCTGGTTTCCCACAAGGATACAAGCAAAAAGTACTGCAGGCATACACCCTATTCCATAGCTTTGCTCTTTTTGCAGCTATTAGGCTTGATTTGAATGTTTGACATCACTAAATAATGTGACTATTACTTAATTTTATCTCCTAATTTTAGAATAGTTATTTTTTTTACTTTATCTTTGATTGGGTATTGTATTTTGTCTGTGCTGGGTAAGTGGACAAAATCATTTAGTTGAAATGCTATTCTACAACGACTAGATTTAGTATCAAAATGTACATTAGAATGTTTGTTGAAATGAATAAAATTAGTATACAGTGTGTGATGATCTTATTTGTTTGTTTCCATTTAAATTTTTTTATATGAATATGTGAAAGCTGATTGAATCCATTTCTCTACTTTAATATACCAGTCGCCTCAAATCATTTTTGCCATTGAATAACTGATGATTATCAATAACTTCAATACTGTTATCTTGTATGGCTCAAAGAATCAATTTCTAATCGTTTTGTATGACATTAAACTAGGCAAGTGGACTTGAGTTTATCTATCACAACAAGAGGTTTATCTGCTTCTTTTTCTTGTCATAATCTTAATTTTGTTATGAATGTTTGGAATCATATTCAATAATTATCAGATTTATCTATCACAAGGAGAGGCATTGGGTCCTAAAGGCAGATTAAACTTCCTATCTCTCAATTAAGTTTTTTCAAATATAGTTTTGATGATCTTATTACTTTCTTTCCTTTTAGAACTTTTCCTAAGAATATGTAATCCCTAGCTGCATCCTTCTTCCACTTCCAGCTAGTTGATTTTCTCATTAAAGAATGAGTTGTCAAGTGATCAATGCTTATCAGAATACTGGATACTATTGTCTTGTATGACTTGAAGAATCAATGTCAAATGATGGTATGTGACATCAAACTATACAATTGGTCTTGAATATATTATTTTACCTTATGACAGGTTGTGTTTCATTCTATATGTTCAATAAATACTATATTTTTTTGTCAAGTGATTTTGTACCACATGCTTGATTTGTGTTATTTCAAATAACATATCTAATTATTGTAATGCACACTTCTAGCTTTGAGCGCTACGGATGGTCCTATGACAAGTTATACACAACCTTCATAGTCTGCCCTATTAATAATAGATATGATTAATTACCATTACATGTAAGTTCATTTTTGACTAGAAAAAAATTCAAATGTTGTATTCTTTTTATCAGTTGTTGTTCATGTGTGCAAAACTAAAACAAAGTAACCATTCATATGATGTCTCTTACTCATAAGATATTTAGTGCCAAGACAATGCTTAAATTTGATTAATATGCCCCATTATTTAAAGTCTCAAATATAATAAACAAGTTTCCCTTAAATTAAAAACTTCTGGTTATGTTATTGTCTTATCCTCTATCCATGTACTCTATCATTTCAATTGTACTTGTTAATAATCTATGTAAGTTTCTATAGGCAATGGCTTTAGTGGCTTGTGTCCAATGGAGAAAATGAAAATTTTGCAATAACATCGTTTGCTTGTTCACCTTTGAGTTCTAGTATGGTTGTCTACCTTGATAATATCGGTTTATTTTTCATATTGAATATCTAATTTAAATGTTGGGTAAGTGAGCAAACTCTTTTAGTTGAAAATCGATATTTTAACATCATTTTAGAGGCATTGCAACATTTGAGAAGGTTAGGTTTTTTAAATAGACGTCATTATATAAATGAACATAATAATATCAAGTCCTTGATGTATGGCGTGTGAACTTGACCTTAATATATTCATATCTGTTGTTCTCTAGCCTGGAATTTATCACTGAACATGCATGGTTAGGTGATTAATGCCTATCAAAATTATACACAATATCATTTGAAGCAACTTAAAGCATCGATATCAAATGTAGGTGCATACATATAAACTAGGCTAATGGCCTCATTTATATCTTAATTGAGGTGATTATGGAATTTCTAACAATTTATGTTTTGTTCTGTTTTTAATTTCTGTTGATTTGCTTGTACAGAGCTTCACCATGGCAGTTTTAGAGCAGGCATCAGGGCCTAACTAGGGATCTCGATTCAAGATGAATAAAATTTTCACCTCTAGCCAAGAAGAGTGGAGGACATCGTCCTATTGATCTATAATGGACATTTTTAGGTAGGTAGTAGAATCTGATTGAAAACTAAAATTCAATGTAGGAAACTAGCTATGTGCTATTGAAAATATTAATTACATGACTCTGAATGTTAAAATCATCTCCATTCAAAACTTCCTCTTGGCAAATGTAAGAAATAAAGCCATCAAATTTAAATGCAGATAAACATTTTAAAAGGAAGCAAGTTTTTTTCCAAGATGCATTGTCAAGAAAGGTTTTAACTCTCTTAAGGAGAGTTAAAATTGAACATTTAAAATTGATTAGTAATTGTTGGGTTTAACTACCTCAAGGAGAGTTAAAACATATAAATTTTCTTGTCTACCTAACTTAGGTTTTGCTGCTTGAGAAGAGGCCAAAAAATGAGATCGGATGTGACCAACAGGAAGTCCTAGTAGTGTGACAGATGAACAATGAACAATACCTCAATCATATGTGAATCAATGGGATGCTGATGACTACATACAAGTTGCATTTTAGTGGTATGTGTTTTCATTTGCTGACAAGGATGGTTCAAATTTAAATTAATTCTTTTAGCATGTCATCAAATGCTATACTAGACATATGCTTAATTGTTAAAGGCATGGGTAGATTTTTCATCCCGAAGGTCTGTGCGATGGATAGGGTTTTTATTCTAAAGATATCTATGCTACAGACCGCCAAGATGATTTAGAAAACAAGCTAATTCAAATGTAGGTCTCATACACAATTTTGTGTGAAAAATACCAAAAATAACCAATTAAAAAACATAAAATACATTTTTAATTCCCAACTTTTAAAAATTCTATTTTAACCTCTCAAACAAATAATTTGCATCCTATACCTAAGATATCCAAATTGTCCCTAACTTAAAATTACGAAATTGCCACTACATTTCAAAATATAAAAAAAATTGAAAATTACGAAACTGCCCTCGCTATATAAGATGGAAAATCGATGTGAAAATAGGAAGAACCATCGGTCTCTATCAAGCGACGTATCTCGATGACCAATTTGCACAACCACCGACCATTTCACGTCGTTGTCATTCTGTAACCACTATACATTGCCGGCGAGCATGTCATCCTCCTCTATTGTTGAAGGTATGCCGATTCGACTTACTATGACATAATTTTGTGACTTTTTGAATTTTTTGCTATTAGTAGAGTTTATTTGTGTTTTTATATGTTGGATATTGATGATAAGGGTAAGATTATATTGTATTTGGTTAGGATGTGGTTGGATTTGCACTGAATATGCAGGTTTAGTAGAGTTCATATTGTGAGAAGACGATTGGCTTATATGTGGAAACATAGGCTGACGTCGATTTACGTAGACCAACAAATGTCGACTCGACTTATGTTGGATAACTTACCTCAACGTCGGCTTAAGTTGACAAACAAAAGCCGATCAGCTTTATTAATTGTATTTGTTAGGTATTGATGGTTAGGGTCAGATTATGTTGTATTTTATTTAGGATGTGGTCGGAATTGAATTGAAAATATAGGTTTGGTTGAGTGATCGGCTTATGTTTTGAAACATAGAGCGACGTCAATTGAAGTGCACCAACAAATGCCGATTCAACTTAAGTTTGGAAGCGTAGGCCGACATTGGTTTAATTGGACAAACAAATGTCGATTCAACTTGTGTTTGGAAACGTAGGTTGATGTCGGATCAAGTGGACAAACAAATGCCGATTCGGCTTATGTTTGGAAACGTAAGCCGATGTCGGTTCATGTGGACAAACAAATGTTGATTCTATTTAGGTCTGGTAACATAGACCGATGTCGATTCAAGTATATCAACATATTTCGATTCGATTTACGTTGCACAACTTAGCTTGACGTCAGTTTATATTTAGCATCATAGACTGACGTCGATTTAAGTATATGAACATAGGCCAATCTGGTTACTTTATCAATAATTATTTTAATTAGTTTAATTTAATTTATTTATTTTCGTTGATTTTCTTTCCTACAGATGCAATTCAATTATAAACCCCCCAGTACAACATGTTCCAGAAGGAACGATGGGGAGTACACACAATAGTATGTAATATATTAGTTATCTAAATGGATTTCTATAGCAGAAACAACTTTTAGACAGGTTTAAGGAAGAGATTTCGATTGTGTATTTTATAAAAATGCGGGGTTAACAATTATTAGTCACTCCCCTTATGCTGACCATTCTTGATGGACGGTTAGTATATCCTAATTCATGCCTTGATGAGATATGGTTTGAAATTGGGGGAAGTCCATACATGTTTGGAAAGCAAGAGTTTTTACTAGTAACATGACTACATTTCGAGTATCTTGATCTACATGTCCTTAAGGGAAAGTAAGAATAGTCTCCTGTGGCAACTTTTTAAAGGAATACTGTCAAGATTGGCTAAAATTATGCAAATATTAAGGATCCAGGGGGACACTATAAATGATAAGGATGTCTTAAAGTTGACTAATATAGTCATCACTTACAATTTATTCTACGACTATGATAATCAGTCTAGGGTGGACGATTATCTATAGGTCTTGATAGAGGATCTTAAAGTGTTGAATAAGTTTCCCTTTGCTAATTAGCTATAGTAAGCTTATAGATGGCCCTCATCGGGCGCTTATTCGTGTAAGTATCTAAACCAACATACATTTATTTCCATTTATTAACTATTATTATTTGTAATTATAATATTAAATAAATTATATATATTATGCAGTTAATAGGAGAGAGTAGTACCCTTGAGCCCACTGCTGTGAAGAAAGAAAAGGATTATTGGAAGTCCTTCAACCCTAGACATTTGGTTAAGGACAATGCCTATAAAGTAGGTGATGGAGGGGATGTTGATAGAGCTGCGGATTATGATTCGGATAATAAGGAGAGTAAGAGTGAGTCGAATAGGGAGGAGGGTGAGAAGGACTCGAATAGGGAAAAGAAAAGTAAGAAGGAGTCGACTAGGAAGGAAAAGGAGAAGCAACATCATTACCACATCCCAGACCCACGAGTCGACTTAGAAACTACATATTTAGAGGCAAGAACAAAAAAAGTACATAAGTTTAGACGAGGTGAGGATCAGCATGATGACACTACAGTCCAATGGGGTTATAGCATAGCCCTTGAACTCTCTCAACATCAGGTGCAAACTTTGTATGATTATATTAATGTATAATCATTCTTACATAACTATCCATTTAATTTATATTGTTGTTTAATTAATTTTACAGGAGCCTCAAACGAAGGTAGTCAAGATTATAGCATTGTTGGAGTCTATTTTGAAGACACAACATGAGCAAGACGAGAAGTTGGGTAGGATTGAGAGGATACTAAAAATTTGTGTGCCTCCGGATGGCGAAAATGAACTGTATGACAATGATGACGACAATAACGATGACGATGATGATGATATTGAAAGCTATATCTAGGATGAGCACATTTATCTCTCTGTACCATCAAAAATAGCATCACCATTAAAAATATCACTATCACCAAAAAGACAACGGTCAGTAGACACTTCACCACCCCATCAGGACCCATCATAGTAGGATGAAAGTGACCAGGTAAATTTGTAATTTATTTTGTGTTTTAGTGATAAACTTGTAATTACAACTTCTGATTTTCTGCAAATTATGAAGGTTCAGGACATAGGATTGCAGTTGGTGGGAGAGATCGAGGTCCCACTTTCCCATGAAGACCTACTACCCCATCAAGATCCACCGCAGCAATATGAATGTGATAAGGTAAAGTTTGTATTTGTTTTGTAATTTAGTTTAGGTTTGCAAATCATTATAAATTTGCAATTACAACTTTTGATTTTCTACAGATTGTGGAGATCCAAGACATAAGATCACAGCTATTTGGGAAGGTTGAAGTTCCACTTCCCTATAAGAACCTACCACCCCATTAAGACCTACTATAGCAGGATGAGAGTGACCAAATAAATTTGTAATTTATTTTGTGTTTTAGTTTAGTTATGCAAATCATTATAAATTTGTAATTACAACTTTTAATTTTTTACAGATTATGGAGGTCCAAGACATAGTATCATAACTGATGGGAGAGGTCGAGGTCTCACTACCCTATGGGAACTTATCCCTTATAGGGACCTATTGCTTCATGATGACCCACCATTACAGTATAATATTGATCAGATAAAGTTTTTTTTTTTTATTTTGTGTTTTACGTTAGTTTTTCATATTATTATAAATGCGTACTTCCAAAGTTTGATTTTTTTTTAATATTATAGAGGAAACTGTCATGGTCTAAACGAAAGATTAAATGGTATCTCTATTGTCACTATACATAGATCCTGAACGCGTGAAAAAGGATAAAAAAAAGGTCAAATGAGCAGGTGGTGGAAACTGTACAGTGTTAGATGATATGATTGAGAATGAGTACAAACAGTATAAAAATTCCTCTTCTTTAGACCTCATGTATTGATAAAAGTATTTATTAGCTTTGTTTAATCCGATTACTAATCTGATATGACTAACTTTTAATTCTTGTTTTGATTTTAGGCGTTATGTTAACGGTTATCCAATGACATTCACCCCCGAAAAGTTTCGTATTATTGAGAATAAGGATAGTTAGTTGACATCAGAGCATATTGACGATTATTTACAGTGCCTACAGATCAAAGAAAGCAGGTGGTGAGATGAGACTCATGATGAGAGATACGCAGTGCATGAATTGATAATTTTTGTGAGTGTCTACATTTCATAATTGCTCAATTTTTTTTTTCATCTTTGTCATGTTTGTTAAATAGTAAATAATTTTATCACTTGTAGACGAGCATGACAATAGTTATGAATAAGAAATACGTCAATCAAGGAAAGATATTTGATCCCGTTACAATCGTCATCCCTTCACATTGGATAAGGTTTGCTAGAGGTTTGTAAGACGCTAAAATCCCTTGGTGGTCTGTTCATAATGTAAGTGTCGTCGTACGAATAAAAATTGTTATTTGATCGTTCAAATTAAAACTATATCATTGACGTTCTCAACATGCAGTTGTTGCTCCTGTGTAGTCTACATCAGACTCATTGGATAGTCTACAAGGTATGCCTAAAAAAGCAGAAGATTATCATATATGATCCATCTATAAATACAGAGTTTGAACACAGGAGAAATGCTATTGAACCGTTGGTTCGCTATATACCATTGATCTTACGGTCGATTGATTACTATGAGAAGACCAACACAGAATGCCACCTATAGAAAAAATATGGGATGTGAAGCATGTTAATAAGCAGAATATGTCTCAACAACCTAACAGGTAAATACCATTTTTTTTAATCATATATTTAGATAACAATGTTTTTAATGAATTATCTGACCCAAATCTGTGTATAATACAGGACTAGGTGCAAGGCATATTGTGCAATATACATTCATGACATTTTATGTTCTCTAGAGGGTAAATGGAAGTCTATCCAAACTAAGGAAAACGCTCATCGAATATGGGTGCAGATAGCGTCCGATATATATATATGTATTCCACCCTAAGGTACAGAGCAAACGAATAGGGACGACAGACATTAGATAAGGATGGCAAAGTTGTATATGATTGATGTCAACATTAGTTTACATTTGATTGATTCATTCATTATTTAGTAATTTTTAAAAAATATTATATGGTAGTATGAAGGTGGATAGAAAGACTAACTCTCCAAAAGAAATAGTTGAAGTGTCATTTTTTGTGTAGATTTAGTACCCGGTTTGTGAAAAAGCAAAGAAGACTGTGTCAAATTTTTCCAAAATTTTTCCTAATGAAAAAAAATAAAAAATTGGGTTAAGTGACACCATGAAAACTGATGTCGATTTACGCATATAAACATATATCGATTTTATAGTTTGGGGTTAGTAATCAACCTTAACCCGATGTCGGTTTTAACGTAGACACAAAAACCGACGTTGGGTTTTGTCATTTATTGCATACCAATTTTCAAATTTTACTATTAAAAATTTATAATTTTTCTGCATTTTCTTTGTCTACATTGATCAAAAAGACCCATAAACTATAAATTTCATATTATATATAAATACAAGATAGAAATAGAGATAAACATGAGTCATTGTATCTTGAGTTAGAATGTGCATTTTGACTTTATGACATCACACAATCCAACATCAATCAATATAGTAAACATTGCAACATATTTCCTTCATTCAATTAAATTAGCATAATATAAAGCTAATAGGGTGTATTTTTGGGCCATATAGTATTAGAAATGGGTAAAAAAAAAATTGAAATTGGTTTTCGCGGCCCTACTCACCACGACGTCAGTGTAAATGTCGCCTTAAACACTGACATTGGGTTTAGACATACATGATAACCGACATCCGTTTAATTAATATTTACTCGAAAACCGATATCTGTTGGAGTTTGTCGGCAAAAACCAACGTCCGTTTAATTTACGAACATAAATCGACTTCGATTTAATTGGAATCCAAAAACCGACTTCGATCTAATTGGAATGCAAAAACAGACTTCGATCCCAATGTACCCATATAACCCAATCTTTTTCCCTTTTTTTTAATTTCTAATTTTTCCTTTTTTTCCCTTTTTTAATTTTTCTTTCATTTTTTTTTCATTTTTTAATGTTTTCGATGAAAAATTGATATCGGGTTTTACTATTACTGGATTTTTAAACCCTAAACCAAAATGACCTAAACACAAAAACTTTCAAATTTTAACAGAATCTACTCTATTTTTTTTTTTATCAATTAGAGGTGATATGACCTAACCAACAATATCATATTTATAAATATGAATATACTACTACAACTATCACAAAATAGAAAGAGACTTTGTTTTTATATTAAATTTTGAAAAACAAATGCGATAATAAAGTATTGCATTCAACGACTTTATGCAAATGATTTCAATGATAAGTGCTCATCACTTATAAAGAAGATAAACCATAAACATCATATCTATTCATTACAAATTTTCATGATTATCACAATTTTCATCATCTTCCGAGGGTGGAATAGGAAACTGTTGATCACATCGACATCGAGTGTGTCCAGTTACACCATAAAGGCTACATTTTCGGGAGCTTTTGACACGTCTAGTAGGTAGGGTGCATTCATTTGAGCCTTTGTAGCAATTTCTACCATGCTCTTAGTAGATCTAACAGTGGCAATGGAGCTAGTTTCAACCTCTCCAGCAGCTTCTGTGCTAGTCCCAGTATCTTCAACAGCTTCTGCACTTGTCCCAGCACGTCCAACATGACCAATGCTCGTCCCTCCGATGGTAGTTATAGGGGGGTTAGGATAACGAAGACGGTTGTGTCCCCTTTCACCATATTTTTCATATTTTTTTCTTTCGACGACTTTCCTTAACTGAAGGAATTCTTGCTTCTCTTAGTCTACATGCTTGTCGCTTTTTGTTCGAATGGTAGTACAATCATACTTTTGACTTTTAAAGGAATATGCCAATTTTTTGGGCTAGGAACAAGATTGATCGGACGTACATATATAGCTTCCAGCCATTCTTTAATATAACAATCATAACAAAGTGTATAATAATGAACATTATTGACCCTGATATATATGATAAAGGTATAAGGTTACCGAATGACATTAAATAAAAAATAATAATAATAAAGTATAATTACGATACCTAGCAACAGTAATTACATGATGACATAGCAACTGATCTAAGTCTCAATGCCGATAAGTGCACGTCTGCTCAAAAGGCTAAATGAAGTCATAACCTGATTTGGTTTTTAAGCATATGAGTTTTTTTAGCAAACAAGTGCATACTCATCTATTTTGCGATACTCGTCTGCTCAAAAGGCTGAACAAAGCCATAACATACCAGTGTCATGGTATCTGTCGTTCAACAGTAGGGTTTTATAGATACATGTAACCCGATTCGGGATACGTGTATTTGCAAACTTGACGAATTACATAAAATCTCGCTCACATAAGGTTAAATCACAACCAAAGTCGCTTTTAAGGCCTTTAACTAAGCAATATAAATAAAATAAATTAAAAATCAACCAAAATCAATCACATACATTCAAACTTGAAGAATAATGAATGTGGAACTTGTTAGAAACAAAAAAAAATCTTGAATGTGTGTTTTTAAGAGTCAAAAAAGGTTTAATGGGTGCACAAATAATTTTGAATGGATGAGAAAAAAATGGTAGAGAATGGAAGAGGTAAAAATGTTATGAAATAGAAAAAGAAAGAAGAAGAAGAAGGGTAGTTTGGTAATTTTGGGTAAAGTTATAAAGAAAATTTTAAACTGAAAAATAGTTTAGGGTAATTTGGGTAATATGGGTATAGATAGCAATTAGTTTGTTTGAGAGATCAAAAAAGAATTTTTATAATAAATGGGTTAAAAACGTATTTTTTCTTTTATTGTGGACTAAATTTGAAAAGTACTCCAATTTTGTTTCCTTAGTGTTCTTGGAAAATTTTGATTGAATTCATGCCAGTTTTATCTTAAGCTTTTTCAGTTATCAAATTGACAAATTGACAAATTCATCTTTAGCATATGCATATGATTGTCGTTTTTTGAAGATGATAAGTTAAGTCCATCAAGTGGCATCATAATCCATACTATATGAATTATTTTATTGACATTTGTATTAAATGTTGCAACCAACCAAAGTTTTGCTCCCCTAGCAGATCCATACATGGTCCTTAATATTCAAGCACGATATTTGATGTTTTTTAACCACACCCTTTCTCACTGTGACGTTGATGGTTTTATACCAATGTACATATGTTTCGCGATTGGGGCCTGTTAATTTAAGACATCAACATTACCGTTTCATGTAAGTTACAAATTTAAATTCTCTTTTTGTTTTTGTGAGTTAACAAAATAAGCAATTGTACTTCCTTTTTTTTTTTGTTGGCAAAATGCTTATATTGGTTTTAAATTTCTTATTCAGACTTGATGATATATTTTTAACCTTCTTTATCAAAGAATTTTAAATAGCATTGTCAAATAGGGAGAGCCAAGCATAAGGAATAATGACCAAGTAAAAGGACCACTAGTAGCATAGAGCATAGACTAAATAGTGCAACCTGTTTGGTTTGATCACCTAATGGGCTTGGACCAAATAAGGGCTTTTGAGTCCAAAGTTGTTGATAATGAAAAAAAAAAAAAAAAGTAAAATGGAGACTTTCCCTCACGTGCAGCAAATCAAATAGAAAAGAGACTGTAACTGCTGATTTTGAGTAAAAAAAACAATGAGAGAAAGATAGAGAAAGTGGATTTTGAGGTTTCTTGTTTAAATATCAAGTGGCTAAGGTGTTTGATGACATGTTTTCAAAATGTATTTTTTCTAAAAACATATTTTAGAAAATTATTACTAAAAAGTGAAAAACAAGCTTTTTTTATTTATTTTTATTTATTTTTTATGGTTTTCACCATTTCCAAAACATGTTAACAAATCATTACTTTTCCATTCAAACAATTATTTTACTATAATGGAAGAGTGTTTTTTTTTTTTTAAGATAATTAATTAAATTTGGGCTGCCAATTTGAGAATAACTGATGGAAAATTTTATTTTTTCCTATTAATTGAGGAGTAATTGAAGGAAAGAAATAATTGGCAATATATATATATATATAAGCTCAAACCCTAATTGTGGTGATTAGAGAAAATATATAAATATATACATTTTTTGAAAGGACCCAACCCGGATTTCCCCCGAAGAGATCCGAGCGGAGCCCTCCCGGCACCCCACAGAATCCTTATAGTCTTTATACAGGTGACTTAAAAGGACTCCGTGAAGCTAAGCCGTAAAACAGTTTCATTTCTTAATCATTTAAAAATTTAGGGTGAAAAATTTTCGGCAGCAAAACGGCTGTTTCTCCGATATTTTCACTTTATCAAACACCTGTAAAATGATTTATAAACATTTCAAAATGCACACATTCTTTTCCACTTCCAAATGAGACCTCAAGTCCTTCTCAAAATCTATATTTAAACTCAATTCAAGTATTTAAAACAAACCATTCAAACTTAAGATAAAACATTTCACTTGCGTGATAGCGTAATCGCAGTTATGAAACTTAAATATTACATTACACTAAATCTATTATACATCAAAAATTGTTACTTTGATTTCACAGTGATGGTTGCCTTAGACGCTCGCCTTCCTTGAACTGGAGAATTGCCATTAGAAGGACTCGCACCTGCGCCTGAGGAGTTTTCATAAAATAACAAGAAAATAATGAGTTAAAAAGGTTCAGTGAGTGTTATGCATTTCTAAATAAGCTTTCCTTTCAAAAATCCTTTATAAATTTCTTAGTTCTGAAATGAGTTGTTCAAAACATGAATTTCATGTTACTAAATAATCATTTATATACATGTTTGCTTGGAAATAGGATTATATGCATCAAAAACTTTCATTACGTAAGATAACTCATTTGAAATTCATTCATACATAATCATAATTTATACATAAATTCATAAATCATATCCTCAGTCATAAAACATATATCCAATGGGACCCGGGGAAATCATGATCACCGTCCGGTCTTAGGTCACCAGTGGTGGGGACGTGCAATCTCAGTCATAACTACTATGCCGCGGTATGTTACCTCGCTGCACATAGGGCATCAGTCATAATAGTACCTTATATACGCGTAGAGGGCGACATGACAGACTCGATCCCCCCATAGTTAGTGGACTTTCCCCGACAGACATGCCATACGCGCAATAAGGCACTTCGGCCGTATAACAGTCATAATTCAGTCATATAATGGGGATGGGTAGCCATCGGTTTTGAAATACATTAACATGCTAAAATAACAATTGTAAAACATGTTCCTTCGCTTATAAAACAAAACATAAAAGTACATTTCAATAGCGAGTTATACGATCAATATTGCTTTAAATACAATTATAAAAACATTTCGAAGCGTATAACATTCCTGTAAAGCGTATATCATTCATATAAAATCATTTGAATATTAAAACGTTTAAATCGTTCAATAAAGCATAAAAATCATATAGAAATCATAGGGCATTAATCATTTCATAAAACAATTTACACTCACCAATTCCTAACTCACGGAAACGTCCGGATTTTCCACCTTGCGCTACTTCCTCAACTTCGCTTCCCTCCGTCTTATCGATGCCTATATAATTTAACATTCTAATATAAGCATGTCATAACTACACTATTCGAATCTAAAGCAACATCATTGACATTACATTCTAATGGATTCCATAAAAAGAAGATTCGAAGCTAAACGAATAACATAAAGCTTACGCGATTTCAACTATTTATCAAGAATTATCGCGTTTCGTGCGATTCCTACGATTTTAATCAACTTAGCATCAATACTACTCTTTACCACATTCCAATCATGGAAAACAAGAATTTAAACACTTTAAAACCCAAAATGAAAATCATGGCAGCAGGCTAAACAATTATTCATTTTCCATTTCGACTCCGAAAAATCAACGATTTCCTAAAATCGCGCGGAATGAAACCATCCGATTAACTTTATAATAAATCAAACTATCCTAATATCAACATTTTTCTTCTTAAAGAGCTTAATAACATAAATGGCAGCTTGCTAAACATCAAATACATTTCCACATTCGACAACAAAACTCGTAACTAAAATAACATTCACATTCGCGTAAAACTTATACAACTCGCTCGGAAATGATTTCTCGATTATCGAACGACTATTTAATCCTTTAAAATACACCATTATGCATCATTTTCAAGACGACGAACTCGAAAGTAAAAACATAACATAACAGCCCCTAATCTCTATATAACAGCCCCTACAACACACTTTTCACACAATTCCAACATCAAAAATTGCATTAATATTTCAACCAAACGAACCTCCGCACTAACGAAGTTCTAAATCCTAAAACCCAATCATAACATTATCAAATATCATCCAAAACTCATCCTAACTACTTTCCATCAAAAAGAATTAAATAAAAACTCAACGTACCTCTCTAACATCAATTCGGAACATCGAAAACTACACGCGAAGATACTGCCCTTAAACCTCACCTGAAACCGAGCTTCCTTCGATCCAAAATTGACATGCAAGATTTAAAAACCACTCAAAACATCTCATCAAAACTAAAGGGACAGCACTCACTCGCTGACAGAGCTGAATCTGCTCAGAAACAGCTTTCGAACAATCGCGACGGCAAGACGCCACCAAAAAGACACTCACGGCAGCAGATAACTCTTCTTCCTCACTTGCGAGCATAAACTGTCAGCTTCTTAACAACATCTAATATTAATTACAAGTTGAAACCATCTCAAAAGCACTCAAAACTCACCTCAAACTGATGATTCACGCACCAGACAGCCCTCACGAATTCACGGACACAATCACACACCAGGCGACAGTTCACGAGTTGCTGCACTCAACTCTCACGATCATTTCCTCCTTGCTGCATGTGCTGTTTTTTTTTTTTCACTCTAAGATAGTTTCAAATCATTTGCAAAGCTGCTGCATTCGAAGTTGTCTCACTCCTCAAAGTCTCACAACAGCAGCTCAGGTCACGGCAACGCTCATTTCACGGCAGCAACTCTCACAGCAGCACTTGGTTCACTGTCTGGTTGCCCACGAGCTGCACATGCACACCTTTCTGGTTCAGATCTACATCCTTGAACTACCAATCCTTCCCTTCCATGGTTTTCACGTCTGTCAACACTTCCTTGAGCTCAAGATCGGTTCTCCATCAGCTCACGATCGGCGACAGCAACAACACCTGACAGCAATGGCAGCAGCAGATCCTCCTTCTTTGCTTGCATGCACGAGCTGAGACCTTCCAAGAAGATGTTACTGCGACAACTGGTTGTCACACCACAGAACAGTCCCTCCTTCCTTCCCCAACTCACGATTTGCCTTCTTGTTGCTCTTTATTGAGCTGGTTACATGCCCAAGCAGTCGCTCACAAGTCCTCACCAGCGGCCCTTTCTCCCTACATGCACGGGCAGATCTGGTCTTCTCCTTCAACTTTGCTTCATCTCGGTCTGCACAGCTCTTGATTTCAGCTTGGAAACCGAACTGACAAGGGAGTTTTGGATCTCGATTTTTGGGGAGTTAGAAGAAGAAGAAGGATCTCACGGGTCTCTTAAGGGAGGACCGAATGCCTTTGATAAATTACTTCTCTCTCTCTAGGTACTCTCACTCGGCTTTATCTCTCTTAACCGAAAGCAAAAATCGTGACTGAAAAAAAAATGGGTTGCTTTTTATCTTACACCTTCACTTTCATTTTTTATATAATCTGCTTTTGCTCTCTGATGGACACTTGTCACTCAATTTAATTGCATGCAGGACATTTGTCTTATTTCCCTTCCACATGCTTGACAAGTGTCCATGCCATGCACCATCTCTTATGCATTAGATTTTTGCTTTCCATTCCGGATTCGCTTCGGGTCCATCGGTAAATTCAATGAAAATCTATTTTTATTTTCGGAAACTTCAATAGTATTCGAATAATTATTCGAGTCTAGTGGCTCTAAATTATTTTATGATTTCGAAATTAAAAACTATCCCCGATCTCATTCAGGAATTAAAAAAATTTCAATTACGCATCTGAATCCGCACGAATAATTAATTCTAATATTTCTTGATCGAGAGCAAAACTTATACATCCAAGACCATCCGAAAATCTTATTAAACCCTTACTGGATAAATCCTGAAATTTCATCGAGACTTAATTTACCTATTCGAGCTCTTCGAGAACCTCGGTAAATTCTTTATGAATGCTCTAAAAATTTTACTAATTATTTCTAGACGATCCAGAACATTTCTTAATCACCTCTAGACACTTTAATTTATTTTATTACCTCAATAATAAGGGCATATACTATTATTCCATACATACCTTGTACTAGAATCGGGATGGCATATTACATTTTTTGCCAATTGTTTTTTTCTTCAATTACTCCTCAATTAATAGGAATCTTGATGCAAGGAATCTGGAATGAAACTTGGTAAAACTTAAACTTCAGGATGTACTTTAATTAATCAAATGCTTAAAGTCAAGCTACAATTAATAAAATGTTTTAACAATAACAAAGAGCGAATTGAAAATCAATCTTATAAATAAATAAAACTAAAAGGAACAATAGTTCTCCAAACAATTATGACAAACTCTAACTGCTAATTCTTTTCTATAACCACTCCTCAGAAGATATGATAATCAACATCCTAACATAATTGTAAATACTTCGTAAAAATGGTGGAGATGAGGGGTAATCTATTAACTCAATAAGTAAATTTCACATAACATTTAAAAACTATAATACACTTGTAATATTTTCAGTAAATGTGCCATATAAAATAAATACAATTATAGCAATAGTCATTTAATATTAAATATTTATTGAATAAAAATCAGTAGCTCATATCATATAATACCTACAGTAATAATATACCACATTTACTCGTGTGACTCGGTAACGATAAGTCATATTTATCCCTGTGACTGAGTACAGTAGGTCATATTTAGCGGTGTGACTCGATAGAGTAGATCATATTTACTCGTGTAACTCGGTATGATAGGTGTACAAACAATAACCTAGCTAGGACAATAATAATAGTAACAGTACTACGAACAATAAGCAAAAAATATTTTCACTACAATTGCAATAGAAATACAAATAATACTTTTCAAATACGGAGACATACTTTTGATACAATGGAACATTTTTTAGAGAAATATATTTGAGCATACAAAATCATTTAAATAGAATATAATAAAAAGTAACGTTGAAAAACCCAAATTTAGTAAAAGTATAACTTTTACTTATATTTTGCAAAACAACGTTCAAAATTTATTTGTCGAAAACATATTTAGAAAACAATAATTAAAGTATAAAATATTATTTGTTTAAGATAAGCTGACAGTAAATAAAATAGAAAATATTTAATTATAAAGACTAAATTTATTACTACAAAATAAACATTAAACATGTCATGAAATACTTACTTATCTGAAACAAATTGAAACAGTTTATCTATATATCTAAAAATCAATCGAGCCCTATTCAATTATAAGAGAAAAATTATCATAATACAATCCCATAATAATTTTATTTGGACATAAATAACCCGATATACTAAACCATAATTTAATCCTATTTTTGCTTCAAAATTTCACTCCTGACATTGTTGACCTAAATATTTTTTATTAATTCTCTATGTGTTCAATCCATCTAAAATTTTAAACAGATTTTTTAGACACATTAAAAAATCTTCAATAAAAATTTGAACTAAAACTGTGGCTACTAGCATGGGTAAATATTAATTCGTTTAAGCATAATAAAATCTATCTAGAAAATATTATTTTTGACCATAGTGCACTCTATGAATTGTAATGTATCCTATAATTATCAAAAAATCATAAAATCTTATATACTAATAGAAGACATATAAAATAATCCATAGAAAACTTTTCGGATCATTTCATGATATGTAGTATGCTCAAACTATCAAAACTTCAAGAGTTAGAAATTTATCCTGTAGATTTTGGTTCTAATTATAGTCTAATCCTAAATTTATATCTCTTAATTCTTTTATCAAAAAATTACAAAATTTAATATATGAATAGTACACATATAAACCTGATCACACATAAAAGTTTGTAATTTTTCATTAAGAATAACCTAGTAAAACAAAATTTTATCTTAAGTGTCATTTGAGTTCAAAAATTCAGGGTTATAAAATTATTAAAAAGTTATTTTGGTTCCTAGGGTTTTTACAATTGTGTGTTGACATTAATCCTTGAGAGAGAAGAAGAGAAATATAAAGAATACCTATTTGAATCTAGAATACCTTCAAAATAGACATTAATCTCCAATTTTGTTATAGTTGAATGTTCAATTCTATTGAGTATGAGAGTTATTTTATTTTATTTTCGAGAAATTTGGCTACTGAAATAGAAGTAGAGACACAAAAGAAAAGAATATATATATATATGTATATATATATGTATGTATATATATATATATAGAGCTAAAACCCTAGTTGTAGTGATTAGGGAAAATATATAAATATATATGTTTTTTGATAATTATTTCTTTTCTTTAATTACTCCTCAATTAATAGGAAAAAATAAAATTTTCAATCAATTATAACCAAATTGGCAGCCCAAATTTAATTAATTATTTAAAAAAAATCTATCACATTTACTCATTTTAAAAAACAATACCAAACATATTTATATTATTTTCTGTATTTGAAAATAAATTTTAAGAAATCCTATCAAACACATTACATTTCCAAAAACATTATTTTTAAAACATATTTTTTATTTTTAAAAATAGTTTTTTGAAAAAAAAAAAAAAAAACTATTCTAAAAACAATTCCAAACGCAACTTCAACTTTGTCAAATAGAATCTAAATTTCAGCTGGTGAATCTTTGCAAGAAGCCCTACAAATCTATAAGTTGGATTTTCTAGTTATCCTCTTTGTGGTGTTATCTTGAGATGTCCACTTGGTGAGACCTAACCTTTGTCTTGTTGTAATCCATTTGTTTAGATGATGAATATGATGTTGTTAAGCCAAGAATATTTATTCTTGATACTATTGTAAGCCTCTAGTTATTCTAGAGAGAACATATTACAAACCCATTACTTTATTGGAGATAGTGAAAGTTTTTGAAGTTGATTATAGTCACTATGGTTTTTCCCACATTGGGTTTTCCATGTAAAAATTTGGCATCTAACTTTGTGATTGATTTACTATTTTAGTGTTTTAGTGTTTTGGTTGATTTATTGCTATGTTGGATATTTGATGAGACCACTACTTTAGACACATAAAGAGGGAAAAGATTTTATTTTTTGCGTTTTACCATTGTTGGTTTTTACCAACACAACATAGAAATGATTTTCTATTTAATCTGGAGCCATTGCAAATTAAGTTGTGAGTGGCCATAACACTAATATCATTTAGTAGGAAAAAGTGTTAGAACTCAAGAATGAAAAAGCTAAGCACAATCAACTTGTGACTTGATCAATTTTATAGACATACTAATGATTGTATAGGACCTAAAGTTACATTTGTGAAAAGTTATTTTCAGAGTGATATTCCTTCTGAAGCAAGTATCACCAATATATTAAGGTAATTCTGAACAATAATGTTTGTATCATAATAGTATCAAATTTAACAGAGATGATGACAAGTATCAACACTTCAAATTAGGCCAATGTAAGCCCAAATCGGTCACTGCATTTTGTGTAAGGATCCATACAGGTGGACTTAGAGCATCTCCAATACAAGTATGTATTGTGAAAAAATGGAGTGCCACATAGGATAAATTGATAGATGGTTAAAATTAGTCTCTCCAATACAAACTTCTCTAATCACTATCAAGCTGACATGGTAAAAAAGAAAATAGAGGCAATATTTATTTTTAGAGAGTTTCTTGGACAGCCATGTCAGCAATAAATGATTAAAACTTCTATTAAATAATATTTTATGATAATTTTCTTTAAATAAATAGAATATCATTGAAGAGTCTTTTTAGACTTGAATATCTATAAATCCACATTTGTGCCACATAGGATGTACATTTCTTTGACATTAATGATGTATCCATTTTTTTAAAAAAAATAATCCACATTTGTATTGGAGATGCTCTTAGACTCTCAACTCAAATTATAAGAGTTAACTATAACAAGGGAAAAAAATGTGATCTACCATTGATTATATAATTCATATCTCAATTATTAATTTAAATACAATTTAAAAGAAATTAAATCCTATTTTGCACTTCACATTGCTATTCAGGCTATGTTTTGATAGTTGGTTGTAACACACCAATTTGCCATAAAAATCAATATAATGCATGGTTCAATTAATTATTTAAGTCTCCAAATCTAAAACTCAATTAATGTAAAATTCCATAAAATATTTAATTCAATAACATAATTTATCTCAGTACCTCAATAAAAATCTTAAGCAACTCAAATCCACTAACATTCAAATTTCATCCTTACATTTGAGTCACAACCAATGAAACAAACTTTAATGGTTCTTTAATAATAAGAGATATAACCATAATAGCAAAACTAACATCCTTCTCTAAGAGACACCAATTACTCGAAGTCTTCACTTAAGACAAATAATGTCTACTAATCTGTAAAAATAGTAGAGACGAGAGGTGAGCTATTAACTCAATATGTAAACATTATACATTATGAGGTAGTATATAATCAGAAAGTTATATTGTAATTTTATAAAGTAGCTTTATAGTAAGAATAAAACCGTAATTTCATAGTAATTGAAAACAACGAATATAGCAATACCAATAAAACATTTAATGATACAATATAGAAAACATTCAATTTTTCAAAATAGAAGTCAATAAAGCAATAACACATTTAACAATACGATATATAAAACATTCATTATTTAAATCGAAGTCAAAATAATAGAAAACATTTCATATACGAATTTAAACAAACATGAAAATGGTTCCTGACATGTAATATCATTTACACTTATAATCCAAGTGTGGGCCTAATACAATTTACACCTGTACTCCCGATACGGGGCCAATAAAATTTACACTTATAATCTCAATGTGGGGTCAATACCATTAGCACTTATAATCCATGTGTAGGGCCAATAATTTACACCTATAATCTCGGTGCGGGGCTAATACAATTAATATTGTACAATAATAAATATTTTAGATGAACCGATACAATACAATTATGACACCTATAATCTCGGTGCCTAGACCATTACAATTAAATGAACTACAGACAAGTGAGCTAAAATTTGTTCATTGCAATCACGATTTTAACACATACCATACTTTTCAATACAGATGAATACTTTTGATATAACATATCACATTTTCTAAATATGAAGACAACAGTTTTAATGCAATCAAACAATGTAAAAAAGACATATATTTGAGGATTCAAAAATTAATTAAATAAAATATAATAAAAAGTAACGTTAGAAAACCAAGGTTTCATTCATTTATTTAAAATGACCAATTAAAATATTTTTAAAATTAAACATGTTATATATCAAAGCAATGTATAAGATTTACTTACCTAGAACAATTCGAAACAGCTTATTTATATGTCCAAAAATCAATCGAGCCCTATTCAATTATAAGAAGAAAATTGTCACAATACAACCTCATAATAATTTTATTTGGACATAAATAACCTTATTATACTTAACCATAATTATATCCTCTTTTTGCTTCAAAATTTTAGTCTTGATATTGTCAACCTAAATATTTTTAATTAATTCTCTAAGTCTCTAATCAATCTAAAATTTTACATAGATGTTTTAGACATATTAAACAACCCCCAGTAAAAATTTCAACTAAAATCGTGGCTGTTAGCATGGGTAAACCTTCATTCGTTTCAGCCTAATAAATTTTATCCAAAAAATATTATTTATGACTATAGTGAACTCTATGAATTTTAGTAAATCCTATAGTTATCGAAAAATCATAAAATATTATATTCTAATAGAAGACATATAAAATAACTACACAAAATTTTCAGATCATTCCACGATATTTAGTAAGCTCAAAACCATAAAAACTTCAAGAATAAGAAATCTATCTTGTAGATTTCGGTTCCGATCACCGTCTGATCCTAAATTTATATCTCTAATTCTTTTGTCAAAAAAATACAAAATTTAATATGTGAACAGTGGATATATAAACCTAATCACATGTAAAATTTCATAATTTTTATCAAGAATAACCTAGGAAAAACAGATTCTTACTTTGGGTGTTATCTGAGTCCAAAAATTTAGCCAATACACCCTTACAAAAATTCTCTCCTATTTTCTTCTCTCTTCTTCTTATTCTTCGTCTTCTTTTCTTCCATTCTAACCATTGACCTTGTATGTGTGTTGTGCTTCTAATTGTTTGTTTAAAAATGTATATAGGTGTATAATGGTTGGCTTAAATCTTCTTTTATTAATATATATGTGGCTTATCATACCCATGAATGACACTTTGTCCAAAATAATTTTGCCACCATTGATTTTCATCATCAGCTTTACATGACATTGTCTCCTAGATATTAAAAACCAAAACCTTTCCAACTTTATCAAGGCAAGATTGAAAACCCTATTCATTAAATTCATAAAGCTTGCAGGTGCATTTGTTAACCCGAATTATAACATAATTAAGAGAGCTCATCAAACGCTTAACTTACTAGGTAAAGCTTTACTAGTTGTTAGATTACTTTCATCTCAAGTAATCTAACTTAAGACTTAAGTAAGCAATACTAGTTACTGGTTGATTATCAAGATGATGCTTCTGATCATTAAGATTCTTTGACTGCTGAGTATGATGGTCATCCATACTAGTCAGCACCAGATCAAAGCCATCAACCTGAAGTTGATGTGCACAAGGCTGCTGAAGTTAATGTTTGTGTTTCTGCTGTTGAGGCAAACTATGAGAACTATGAGATATACTAACAGGATATGAGACAGGACTCAAAATTTGATCCAATACTTATGCTCACTTCCAATCTTGTTTATAAGATTTTGTGTAAACCATCCTCACTTTGGCAAGTGAGGTTGGATTGGATACCTCTCCCTCCACTCGCTTTTTCTCTCAAGTAAACTGTAAACCATAAATGAAAGAAATATAAATCAACTAATGGCATCCAATGACTTGTCTTAAATTTTGCTTCTCGAATCATCTTCATTTCTTATCTTTATCCATTACACTGGCTAATCAACCCATTTGAAGCAAAAACTTGGGAAACCTTTACTTTTTTCTAGATTTGTGTGTATGGAATATCAACCATGTTCTTGGTTATAGATATCTTACCTTAATTTTTATAATTTCAAATGTGCTTATTGGTTGGCTATCATAATTTAATTTAATGTTATATGGGTTATATATTTATATGTGATTTCAGGTAAAAAAAAAAAAAGAAAAAAAAAAAAGAAAGAAAGAATCACATAATTTTTTTGGTCATATGTTGAGTACAAGAGAGTGAAGAGAAGGCCAAGCGTTACAGATGGTGGAGAGTTTACAATTAAAAGCTTAGTGCTGGGGGCTAAGCCCTTAAAAAAGAACTAGTTAATTGGGGAGTAGTCAAGAAAATTTTTCTGGGTCATCTATTTTTTGTTTTTTTTACCCCTCAAGGATATAGGTAAAAGTTCTGCAGGTATACACCCTTTTGCATATCTTTACTCGCTTCGCAGCTACTATGCATGATTTGAATGTTTGACATCATTAAATTATGTGATTATCAATTAAATTTATGTTCCAATTTTAAAATATTTATACCATTACTTCATATCTTTGAGTATTTATTATATTTTCAGTGATGGATACAGGGGCAAAATACCTAGTTGGAATATAATTCTGCACGGACTAGGTTAGTTTCAAAGATAGTATTAGTATATATCATTATATTTGTTGAAATGAATATAGTGAGATCGGGTAAGTCCTTTTAGATATGGTGTGTGATGATCTTATTACTTGTTTTTCATTTAAAATATCATCTATGGACATGTGAATGTTAAGTGAGTCTATTTCTTCACCTTAATAATTCAATATTCTCAACTCATCATTTTGTAATTAAATGATTGGTGCCTATCAATAACTTCAAACTGTTACCTTATATGGCTCAAAGAATGAATTTCAAGTCATTTGGTATAACATTAAACCAACCTAGTGATCATATTCAGTAATTGTCAAGTTTATCTATCACAGGGAGAGGTATTGGGTTACTAAGGCACATTTAACTTCTTGTCTCTCAAGTAAGTCTTTTCAAATGTGGTTTGTGCTAATAATATTACTTTCTTTCCTTTTTAACTTCCCCTAAGAATATGTAATACGCAGAAAAAGGATCACCAGATAGCTCGTAAAGTTGAAGAAGTTGAAAGAGGTGTTGAATCTAAGTTTAGGTATGATGGTGAGATCTTATGGCATGGGAAGAGACTTTATGTACCTAATGACTATAATTTGAAGAGAGAAATTCTTAGTGAAGCCCATACTACTATATATAGTAACCATCCTGGTAGCACAAAAATGTATCAAGACTTGAAGCAAAATTTTTGGTGGCGAAATATGAAGAAAGAAGTAGCAAAGTTTGTGTCCAAATGTCTTGTTTGCTAACAGGTAAAGATTGAACATCAAAGACTTGTAAGAACTTTACAGCCACTTCCTATCTCAGAATGGAAGTAAGAGAAAATCACCATGGATTTTGTTAATAGGCTACCTCGGTCTAGAAGGGGTTGTAATTTTATATGAGTGATTGTGAATCGATTGACCAAATTAGCTCACCTTTTAGCAATAAAGAGTATCGACAAACCATGACAATTAGCAAAGCTCTTTATTTAGGAGATAGTCAAACTATATGGTCTGCCAAAAGCAATCTTATTTGATAGAGATCCCCATTTCACTTTTAAATTTTAGGCTAGTGTGCATGAAGGATTGGGTACTAAGCTCAATTTTAGTACAGCGTTTCACTCACAAACTGATGGTCAATCAGAAAGAACGATTTAAACTCTACAAGATATGTTATGTGCATATGTCTTGGACTTGGATCGAAGTTGGGAGAAGCACCTGACTTTAATTAAGTTTGTTTACAACAATAGTTTTCACTCGAGCATTGGTATGCCACCTTATGAGGCATTATATGACAGGAAGTGTAGGTCTCCTATATGTTAGGATGAAGTAGAAAAGAGAAAATTATTGGGATTAGAACTTGTTCAGATTACCGTAGATAAAATCAAGCTCATTAAAGAATGTCTACGTGTTGCTCAAAGTAGACAAAAGAGTTATGCAGATAGTCGAAGAAGAGATTTGAAATTTGAGACTGGAGACTTTGTTTTCTTAAAGATTTCACTTTGTAATGGAGTTTTCCACTTCGGTAAAAATGGCAAGCTCAATTCTAAATTTATTGGCCCTTTCGAAATTCTGGAGAGTCTGAGTGCAATCAAAGGTGGACCCACTGTAAGGTGGGGGGAACACGTGCCTCCCCCTCCCTGAGATTTGAAAAAAACTCTTAAGAATGCCTTGTACTGTTGTGTTTGTGTGTATTACAATGCACTGATATCTGATTTTGATTTGTGCACTGACAAAAAACGTTGTTATTTTATTTTATTTTTGATAGTTTTTGTTGGGAGGACAGAACACACTACATCAAAGCTTTTATTTTTATTATTAATTATTATTAGTTATTATTATTACTTTATTTGTTTATTACATTATTATTATTTTATTTTGAATTTGCTTCCCTTATATTATTTAAAAGGTGTTGGAACTTTTTCTTTTTTCTTGTTGTTCATTAATTTTTTAATTCTATTATTTATTTTTACTATTTCTAATATCATTAACTTCCTACCTTTTTATTATTTTTATGAGATCTAATTTTCTATTTCAAATATTTTCCAACTATTAATTAATTAATATTTTCCTTTTTTTTTATTTTAATTCTCTCATATATAAGGACTATTTACTTCTACATTTTACGTGCTACATAAAATCCATTGGTAATTTGTAATTTTAGTGAACATTTTTTTTCTTTTTTTGCTATGAATATTATGAAGATTGAATTATATAGTCGAATGAGAGATCATGGTTAAATGATAGTTTGTCTGCATACATGTAGAAAATTATTTTTTACAAAATTGATAGAGAAATTATTATGAAACGATTTTAAGCTATAAAGTCTCATTGAGAAAAATTAAAACGTTACTTTTTTTTTTTTCCATTTTTATTTGTTTTAATGATTTTATTAGGATTTTTAAGTATAAAACTATTTATTTTGGCAAATGGAGGAAGGGAAGATTTTGCAATAATATCATTTGCTAATTGATCACCCCCAGGCTCTAGTGTGGCTGTCTACCTTGAAGATACATGTAACAAGCATTGTGGGCATATGCGGTTTTGTAAATCTTTATTCTTTTGACAATTACTATGTTTGATCATAATGTTTGACATCGCTAATGATTTTTTTTTTTTATATATATATTATTCCTTTTTTTATGATTATTTTATCTAATAACTTATATTTAGTGCAGGGTAAGAGAGCACAATTTTGAGTTGAAATGCAATTTCACATCTTTTGAGAGGCATTGTAATATTTGACAAGGTTAATCTTTTTAATTGAAGTCATTATGTATACAAAATAAACAGAGACCAAGTAATTGAAGTATATATATATATATATATCATATGACAAGGTTAAGTCAACAAGGCCAGTCCTTTTAATTGAAGTATATATATAAATCAAATAAAGATCAAATATGTCTTTCATGTATGGCGTGCAATCTTGACCTCAATATATTGGGCATCCTTGTTCCCCAGCATTCTGGGTAGAATTTGTAAATAAAGGCGCATGGTCAAGTGATCAATGCCTATAAAAATTGTACACATTATCGGGTTAAGCAACTTTAATCAATATTTTCATCATAACTATCATCATTACTGTACATGAGCTAATCACTATATTCATACAAAATGATAAGTCCACAGTTTGAGATAGATATATATATATATATATATATATATATGTATATCAGGGGTGATAATTTCCCTACACAAGTTCAGTCCACAAAAATTTAAAATATATTTTATTAGCTTGACGTTTGGAGTGTGACGGACCAAGTTGGAGTCAGACATAGAACATTGAACACGAAAACAACAATTGCTAGTCAGTCACTACGTCGAAACCCAGAGATCAAAATCAGTCACCACACAAATTTAAATAAATATTAAAACTGTCTCAAGCCATTGACAATGGCAGCACAACGCAAGCTAGGGCCGGCACACATATTTTTATGGGATAATCCCAAAAAAAATATATAATTTATAAAAGTATTTATTTTATCACCAATTTATTTTTATCCAAAATTTCTCTAATATTTATAAAAATATTTAAAATATACTTAAAAAGACATGAAAGGATTACTATACTCCTGATGATTTTAACTTGATAATGAAGTTATAAAGTGTAAAATTAACGTTTTTTAAGATTATTTCTATTTTTATTCATAATTTTTAAATACTAATTTTTTTCATGATCTAGCAAAATATAAATTTATAAAATAAAAATAGTTCAAAATCTATTGTGACACCGATTCCGTATATTTTTATAGTACTAACATATCTAATCGATGAAATATTTATTTAAAAAATTGGAATTCCGATCCCATTCATATCAGGCTATTAAGTATTTGATTTATTTATTTAAAAATAAACTCAAAAAGATAAAAATTCTTACAGAATTACCCAGAAATTTTTTTTTTTTTTTTTTTTTTTTGAGAATTACCCAGAAAAAATGGGTTGTTCCTATTAGTTGAATATATATATATTCATATTAAATATACATAAATCCAATATATTTAATTTATTTGTTAAAAAAATTACGGGCATTTATTACATAAAAATTCAAGAAATGATTTGTAGTAAAAGAACAAAAGGAATATATTTTGATAATGAATAAAAAAATCCCATTAATTGACTTACTTTGGTGTGATTGTAAAATGGAAATATAATAAAATCTAACCCAAAAAAAGAAAATTTCCAAAACCAGACAAATTCAGTTAATATATGTGACATGACTAAAATACCCCGAATGGGACAAGTGTCCAACTACCACGGGGCCATTTTAGTCTGAACTTATCCAAACTCCACCATCCAGTGTAGGGGACACAAACAATCACTTATTTTTCGTGTATTTAAAAAAACAAATTTAAAAACTTAAAATCGTCAAAAATACAAAAAAACAAAATCAATTACTAGCATGACGTAAAAAATAAAAAGACAAATTAAGTTTAGAAAGATATATTTATCATAAAAAAAAGGGAGATATATAGAAATAAAAGGACTGAAATACCCCCAAAATGGGACAAGCGTCCTACTTCTATGGGTCCACGTCAGTCTGCTGTCCTTATCAAAATACCACTACCACTTACGACACGAAAACAATTTTTACTCCGAAAATTCAAAACAAAAATTAATAGATTAGAAATTTAGAATAATTACAAATCCCCCCAAAAAAAATAATAAAGGATTTTAGAGTTGCATGAAATCAAGTGGCAGAAAATGCAAAATTGTGATTACAGAGTTTCAGATGATCAAGCGAGATTGGGAAAAGAGAGAGAAAGAGAGGAACCTGAGAGTGAAAGCAGAGGGAATTGAGTTGGAGGAGTGAGTGGGATCGCGGCGAGTGAGTAGTTGGTTAACGAGTCGCTTCCCAAAGTTAGCGATCCCTCGACTGCTACTCGAATTGGCGGCCATACAATACTGAGATCTTCTCTTCTTCTCTCGACGTCTAAACCACAGCCCAGAACTCGAGTCTCTTCACTTCTCTTCTCTTTTTTGGTGTTTGGATGGCAAATATCATATGTCGGTTTATATCATTAAACTAGACTACTAACTTCAAGTATCTTAATTAATATTTTGACATAAGAAATAATCTTGATTATGTAATTTTTAACAAGCTACGTCTTGTTCTACTTTTAATTTCCTCTTGATTTCCTTGTACAGAGCTTCCTCATGGCATTTGTAAAGCTGACACCAAGTTCAAATTAAGGATCTCAATTTGGAACAAATTATTTTCACATTTAGCCAAGAAAGCTGGAAGACATGGTTCCATTGATCCATAATGGACATGTTAAGTAATTAATAGCGTCCAATTGATAGCTGAAATTTAATCTAGGTAACTTGTTTTGTTCGATTGAAGATATTAATTACATGCCTTTGAATGTTAAAATCATATATATTTTTACAAAGCTTAGCTTTGCCAAATGTAATGATCAAGGTATCAAATTTTAATGCAGGCGAATTGGCCAACATTTAAAGAGGAAACAAATTTTGTTGCATGATGTGTTGTCAAGAAGGGTTAAGCACAACATTTTGTTGATTGAAATTTCGACTACTTGAAAACAATAAAAGTACATTCTAGGTAATTTTATCTGTAATATAATTGTGATCTTGTGTATATGCTTCTCATGTTTGACACTGTATCAGTAATTGCAACTATCTCAAACAAAGTTAAGGCATGTAAATTTCTTGTTTGTCTGACACAGGTTTTGCTTCTTAAGAAGAGACCAAAAAGTGAGAATGGATGTGACTGGCGGGATATCATGTATAGTAGTGTGGCTGATGAACAATGCCTCAATTATGTGCGAATCAATTGAATGCAGATGACTGGCTGCAAGTTGTTTTATCAGCTGTCTGTATTTTCATTTGTTGGCCAGAATGATTTAAATTCAAATAAACTGTTTTACCATGTCATTTTAAACATTATACCAAACAAATGTTTTATAGTCGAAATCGTAGTTAGGTTCTTCATTCTGAAGGCGTCTATGCTATGGACCACTAAAATGTTTCAGGAAACAAGCTAATCCAAATGGTCTCTTAAACAATCTTGTTCCTTTAGTGTTGGATGTGGTGTTGTCCACACCTTGGAAAAATGTGGTTTTCTCATGCCAATTTTATCTTAAGCTTCCATGCTCAACATATTCACAAATTCATCTTCAACTTATGCATATGATTGTTGTTTCTTGAGGATGAGAAATAAGGTTAGCCTAATAGCATCATGATCCATGTTATATGAATTATATTGTTGCCATTTATATTAAATTCTGTAACTGACCATAGTTTCCCTTGGCTAGCAGATCCACACATGGTCCGTAATATTTCAAACATATCTGATAATCTATAACGCACTCTGCTTGCTCGCTATGACAGCATACACATGTTCTGCAATTGGCCTTGCTAATTGTAGATATTATCTCGTATCATTCAATGTGAGTTCCTCATTGACCCCAAACTATAAATATCATATTATTTTATTGTTTTTCTTCTTTACATGAGTTAAATAGTGCAAGCAATTACAATTCCTTTCTTGTTTACTGGTCAAATACTTAAATAGGCATTAAATTTCTTGTTCAAGGTCAATGACATAGTTCAATCTTCTGTGTCATTTGAAGTAGAACCTCAAACAACATTGTCAAATAAGGAGTACCAAGCACAAGAAATAGCAACCTAGTAAAAGACCACAACAACAGAGACCAAGCGGAGTAGCCAACACAAGAAGTGGTTTTTTTCTTTAACATGACCCATGTAAATTAAGTTGTGAGTGGTCATAACACTAGTAGCTTTTAGTGGGAAAAAGTGGTGGAATTCAACAACGAAAAAGCTCAGCTCAAATAAGTATTGACTCAATCTTATTTATATAGTAATGATTGTACGGGAGTTGTAAATACAAATTTACATGATATTTTGGATAGTTTTTTAAAAACCAATTTCATTATGAAGTTTTATAAAAACCAATTTCATTATGAAGCATCATCATTATCAACATATTAAGCTTATTCTGAATGACAATGTTTGTCCTAATAGCATCAAGTTAAATTCTTGCCTTAAATTTTGCTTCTGAAAATCTTTTTTTTTTTTTAAATTCTTTCTCTACATTACTTGTGTTTCCCTTCTTGCATCAGATTATTCTCATGGAAATTTCTTGGTTAATGTTTTATCCTCAGCCAGAAATAACCCATCCGAATATGTTTTCACACCATCAGAATATACTACGCTTGGTTTCGGCCACTTTAGTTCTAATGTTTTATCATAAGGCCCATTCATATTAGTGAAGACCAAAATGGCTTAAGGCTTGCTAACATAAAAATCCTTCAAATTAGGCCCATTTAATTTTAAGTCTACCCATAATATATTGTAATTTATATGATATTATCCGGATCACGTTATTTTTGTGTGAATTTAGACAATATTTGTCAACAATTTAATTGCAGTAATTTCCTTGAATTTAAATTTCTAACACACATCGTCAATACAGTGAGTGCAACCAATGCTTGTTGCATTTGTTGTCTAGATTAAGTATCTAAATCTGTGTATGTTTTTGTATTACCCAACCATGAAAACTCATTGGCCCTGAAACTAGAGGGATTTTTTTTTTTTTTCAAATGTAAAGGAAAAGGTGCATTAGAATTTAATACTATCTTTTTAGATTTTACTTACAACCTTTTAACTTTCAAATTTAAGTAAAATCTATGAGAACTTATCTAAATCACTTACTATTTATACTCCAAATATTTACTTTATAAATGAAGATAATTACTCCTCAATAAAGGGAGAAAACTACCTACTAATCTCTTATGCCGTACATGGTTGGTAGAGCTATATTAACATATATCATACAAGTTTATATCACATTTATAACCTAAAAAAAGAAAACTAAATAGGCTTATTAAATTTTCCAAGCGTCTTCACCGCATAACTATTTCTTTTACAGTTGTGGTACAAGCACAAGATCAATTAATAAACTATTTTGTCACTAATTAAAAGTTTTGTATTTAATAAAATAAAAATGTTAATCTGTTTTTGGTTTTTCTTCTAAATTTGATTCTAATGTGTTTAAAAAAAATAATTAGTATTAATTGAAATCAATCATTTCTTCTAAATCCACTATTGTTTAAGCAATGTCGTCTACCATTATATCATTTTTCTTTTTAATACTGCTGAATGTAAATAAATCTTTTACTTGCATAGTAAACTTTAGGGGCAGTGTAAAGTTCACACAATCCCACGAAATAAGTTATTAGGTGAAGCTTAGACCAAATAGAAGAGGAAAAAATCTTACATGAGATTATCTTATAGCTAATGTGATATGACAGATCAATAAAATTGTATTATTTTATTTTCGTTTACTCTTCCCATTGGTCTTTTTGTTTTTTTCCTTACTTTTTCCATTAACCTATCACAACACATCAACCGTAGGACAGTTCCATGTAAAATTTTTCTATAGAAGAGACTACAAAATGTGATTAGCCAGTCTTGGACTTGAGAGAACTCGGAACCTGGAAAGCGACGCAATCAGACATTTATTAATGAGTGGCTATATTTCCACCCATCAAAAATTGTTTGTAGTACACCCCTTTTACCACAAAAAATTTAAATTCTTTTTAGTTTGTTTTTAAACTCCAATTAATACCAAAAACAAGATTTTTTTCTTAATTTTATTATATTCTACTTTTATAAGTACACCGCATTTATACCTATATTATTATTGATTAATACCAAAAACACCAAAATTGTTTGTATGCCTCTAATATTCTATTTTTAAATTTCTCTTGCTTACAGGGGATTAATCTTGTAAATAATTTCTAGGATTTGACAAGCTTTGTAAATAATTTCTAGGATTTGACAAGCTTTAGAGAGAATTTATACTAAATCAATAGTAAAACTCCTCCAAGGAATTTGAACATAGTATTTCTGGAAACAACTCAAGCAAAAAACAAAAAGAAAATTTTAATTGATCCATCTATTTTTTTTTTTTTCAAGTTTTTATAAGCACATTGACACCTTTTCAACATGTCTTTCCGAAAATGTGTATTGTTTTTCTTTTAACATATATTTTCCAAGCAGTGTATCATTTCCAAAAGACACATATTTTTAGTTTAAATAGATATATATATATATATATATGTTTAATAGATATGTCTATTTCTAAAAGGGTGTATTGTTTCTAAAAGATACATATATATATATATATATATTTAAATAGATAACTTGTTACTTCTCTTCTTTTCTTTATACTTGAACAATTTTTCCAACAAAAACTTCACCTACGTATGCCTAGATTCTTCCACTTGGAAAACCTTTATTTTTATTTTTATTTTTATTTTTTTTGGGTTACAGGTATGGAGATAAATTCAAAACACACATCCTAGGATGTGCGTGATCATTTCGAGCCCTAAGAGTGCAAAAACTGTGTTAGTGAGCCAGGCTCATCTCTTCAAGCCAACATATCCACGAAACAAAGAGAAAACGATGGGATCAGAAGCTATATTCTTTTACAAAGTAGCATACCATTCAAGGTCGAAAAAGCTAGTTCAAGCTTCATTCTTGGTGGGAGAGATAGAAGAAAAAGAAGAATATGATGATGATGATGATGAGGATATGATGCCAAGGAGGAGTCAGACGAGGCATGTGTTTGAGGACATTATGATTGAAGAAGCAAAGAAAAATGACGTCTTAGAGGGTGGTGATAATAAGGAAGAAGAAGAAGAAGGGAGAGAATTGTAAAATAGATATAAATGAGGTGTACTTATAAAAAAAAAAAAAATTATACAATAAAATTAAGAAAAAAATGGTATTTTGGTTATGGATCCTTGTCCAAAATGAAATAATTTTCATTTTAGGCTTAAATGGACCTAATTTGAAGCATTGTTGATTGTCAGCATCTCTGTTAGTAAGCCTTAAGTCATTTGGATCGTAGTTTTCAATCAATATATGGGCTTTATGGGCCTAATAGTAGAATTATAGAGACTGATGCCAAACTCGATAAATGAGTTAGAAAAATGTTGTTCTTGTTGACAAAGTCGGATTTCATAATTCACTACGAATTTGGACATGCGAATAGTAAATTGGAGTTGCAGTGGTTTGACGCAACAAGGAAGGCACAAAGTATGTTCGTACATGTTATTAATTATACTAACTTTTTTTTTGTTTGTCGTTTACTTTAGGTTCTTAGGATGAAAACCGGTACTAATATTTTATAATCCCTAACAACTTTAATTGGGTTGGTGGAATTTATATTTAATTATACCCCTAACAACTTTAATTAGGTAGGTGTAGTAGGCCGTAATAATTAAACTTAAATTTTTCATAGTTATAAGTCTTTATCATCATCGACTTTTATTATTTAACCATAAATTTAATAACACATATTTTTAATATAAATGATCAGTTATTTGCTCATTTATTGAGATCTTTTGAATTCAATTTCGAAGAAGTGAACTGGTTGCATAACTAATTTTTCCTTTTTAATTTTGTGAGTGCAATAATTATCTTTCATTAATGATAAAAAATATTTGATCTCAAAGTACTCATCTATCATATCATTTATGACTTATGAGAATATATCTTTAAATTACATAAGTAATATCTTATCTCAATTAATCTTTAATTCGTTCAGTGTTAGTGTAAAAAAAAAAAAAAAAAACTAAAAACAATCAAATATAACAACTTATGATATAATAATAATAATAATTTATAATATATATAAAATAAAAACACACAATTTAAATAATTATTATTTACAATTAATAAGATATATTTTGTTTCTTATTTTTCTCTTCCCATGAATCTTCATTATTTCTTCTCATTTAATTTTTTTTTCTCAATTCATTCATCTTTTTTACATTAAATATATCATATTTTATAATTTGTTTGAAACAATTCATTTACTTACGTACAAGACAGGACTTATTTATATACAAATGTAAGATAGCTATATAAAAATCTAATTCTGATTCTAATTCAAACAAAAATTTCATTTTTTCAATACCATAAATGACATAATTTATCATATAATATTTTTTTTGTTTTCATTTATTTAAAAATCTCCTAAATCTCCACTAAATTTACTTATGATTTTTGGGCATTTTATTATACTATATAATATTATAATACTGTAGTAGGTATTGACCGATGTTGACGTGGAAAACTAGTCAACGAGATTCTTCGAGCCCAATGCTGCAATACAAGAAGATCACAAAACAAGAAACAGAATAAGAGCAAAATGAAGAGGCCAAAGAAGAACAAGATAACACAGGTTTTTAAAGTGGTTTGGCCTTTAATCTGCCTACATCCAGTGTTTTCTCTATATTTCTGCAGAGTGATGACAATGTTTTCTCTCAGTGTGTCTCTCCTTAATTACAATGAAAATCTTTCCCTATTTATAGAGGGGGGATTGCTACAGCAGAAAATAATGAGACAAAATAACATGATGATTTACAATTAATGTATCTGGATTACATTTAATGCTCCTAACATTTGTCAGGTCAACTCTGTCAAAACATGGGTTTAGACGCTAACTCATGCTGGTTAGGTGAGATTTTCTCAGATTACACTGTTATTAGGTGAAATAACCCTTCTTATCGTGCAAAATACGTCAAATTACTGTTCTGAACTGATACTGGACAAACTGAGTCAAAACGGACTGAAGCTTTAGAGAATACGGACTAGAACTAAGTAAACAGACTCACTAAACGAACTCAACATCGTTATAGTAGGAATACTCATCAAACGATCTGGGTGTCGTTACAGTAAGAATACAGACTGGATTTCGCTGATGGTCCAATTAGTCTTTGTGAACTGCGAACTTCTATACTGGGCCTTACTTATTGAGTCCAGTGGCTTGGGCCATTAAATTCATGGGCTTTTACCAGCCCGCTCAGATAATCTGGAAAATACCCACAACATCAACCCCCCAACCCTTAGGGCATTCTGTGTCCTAAGAGCTCCGAACTGCGGTGGTGAATGCTATTTAGCGGGATTTGTCTCTTGATCTTTTTCCATCATTTTTCAAATTCCTTTTTTCTCGGACACGTGGCAACTCCCCAAGCGATAACTCAGCATCTGCAGCGGGCATTTAATGCTCATCCTTTCAATTAACGGCACATGATGGCTTTTTTCGAGATTTGTGCCTCACCGTCAGATTTGAAGCAGTTGATAAGTCATCAGATTTGACGGTCGGGGATGCGACTTCGCTTTCATATAAAAAGTGGGGACCATGTCCTTTCACATTCCACTTGTCATTTTCAAACTTCAATATTCTTCTCTGTTTCTCTTCTTACATTTGTCGCCCGATTCTGGGGTTTCAATTTCGCAGCGTGCATAACTCAGGTTACCGTCTTCGACTCTGATCAACAGTAAGTTCATAATTGTTATCCTCGCTTTGAGGCTCTTTTATAGTTTCCTCACTTTCTCTTGACTTTTGCTATTGTTTGGGTGTTTGGAGCTTTTGTTGTCTTGAATGCGGTGTGATTGTTACTTGAATGCTTGTTCAAATGCTTGCGTCTTTTCATATTCTACTGGTTTGGTTTGATGGGTCGTTATCCTGTCATCTGTTTGCTGTTTGTGAGTTGATTGATCTTGAGATCGCACATAGGTAGATTGTCAGTTTGTAGGTTTTCAGGATACATCTTGAAGTCATCGTAATAGCAACTTTGTACGGTGTTTGTGACCTGCTGCCTAGGAAATAGTGATTAGGAGATTTGAAGCTTTAGACTTTACAGGTACGGTTTGCATTTTGCGGCCTAACCACTCCTTTTTATTTGTAGATGTCTTCAGATCACAGACGCCAACGAACTTAATAGGAGAGGATGATACCTCTAGCTCCGAGGAGCAAGTGAGAGAGATTCATCAAGCATCCTTGTAAAGCAGAGAAGCCACTGAGGGGTTCATAACTTGGATGAACCCTGGGGGAAACCAGTCCGTTGAGGCCGAAGAATTTGAGGCAACAGAAATTATGAGCGCTCACGACATGTTTAAACATTATCCCACACAAATATCGCACTAGGATCTCATAGGATTAGGGCTGGAGTACCACTTCCCTAGGGGTTGCCGCCTCATGGAACCTTCTCCAATCGACCACATAGCTACTCGTCCCAAGGGCTTCGTGGCCATCAGCTTACAGCATCTAGAAGCTGGGTTTAGGTTCCTAATCTCTCCATATCTGATCGAGCTCCTCAACGATCTGGGGCTCGCTCTATTCCAGTTAACCCCAAACTCATCTTTTTTAAGAAATACGGTCTTCCCCTTTCTTCCCCCAGGATCCTGAAGTACCTTTACGCCTTCAAAAGTACCAATACGGGGCACCCACGAGATGAGTTTTATTACATTACACCTCATCAATCTCAATACAGGGAGGTTTTGCCAAGGGGGGAGGCCAAAGGTAAATCCAATGTAGGTAGTTACAAAATACATTGGTTCTTCGCGTCCTACCCTTCTTTGATAAATCTTAAGAACTTCAGCTTTCGGGCTGAACCAGGTAAAGATTCTTCAATCCACATCTTATTCTGCTCATAATCGGTGGTCTTGTACATGAATTAAACTTTTTTTTTTCCAGACCTCAAAGCGAAGCAGTTTGATCTGACTTAAGGTGAAACAACAGATCTTGAGATTCTCTCTGCTCAGAAGTCTCACGAGGACGACGTCAAGTTAACGACTGAGCATCTTCGTTACTACCAGCTCGCCCCCAATTCTGAAGATAGTCTAATTAGCTCCAGGCACATAGGGTCTCAACGCACTCAACCGGTAAAGTCTGCCTTTGAAGAGGATGACGTCGCGACTAGCTCAGGTTTGTCAGGGTTGTCTCCTTCACCCAGCAGCGCCGAGGTTGGGATTATATCGGAAGAGGCTACAGAAATGGCACCCCTTAAACTAGCTAACCCCTCAAAGAAGAGAAATCGCCAGCCCGTAGGCACCACCGCGGTGGCATCAGCTACTCCTAACTCGTCCCAAATGACAGTAAATGAGGGCCCCCAGGTCATAAGTGCAGTCGAATCACTATTCCTTGAGGTCTCTCCAGTAGGTACCTCGATCTCGTCGACTAGTAAGCTTCCATGGATCCCAGTAACGGTATTGCTACCGTAGAGAAAGGCAAACAGGCTGCGGCCCGCCAGAGGGTAAAGAGGAAAGAACATGATATTTCCAACAAGCTCCTACTGCAAAGAAGGTTTCGAAGAAGAAGGGAAAACAGGTGGCGTCCTCCCTTCGGGAATCATCGCCCGGGGCCATTGTAGAAGCACCTCCTATGGACATTCTTAGGGGGTTATATTTTGACATACTGTCCAAGCAGGTTCCGAACCTTTTGGACAAGTCAGCAAGATATCTAGATCAGAAGTCCTGTACTGGCGTGAACCTGCTCTCTTGGGCTACCCGCCAATCGATCAAGGTCTAATTTTCCCTTTTCTTCGCTCTTTATTTTTCTTAACCTTATTCTCTTCATTATTTTGTCCATTATGCAGGCTTCTATGGCACTTGCAAAAGCACTGGATGAAGAGATGGCGGAGGAAGAGCAAGAGGACAGTCTCAAAGCCAACAAAAGGCTTAAGAAGGCAGTGAAGGAGCGCGAAAATGAGCTTCTTCCATTGAAAGAGGAACTCGCCATAGCCAAGGATAGGGCTCAAGGTCTTCAATCCAAACTGGACATCGCTGTGGCGACTAGATTCGAGGTTGAGACCGTTATGGCTAAAAGGAAGAGCCTTCATGAGTCTGTTTTCGCCAAACTGTATTCCCAACTTGAAAACACTAAGACCCTCTTGGATGATTAGGAGAGGGAGCTAGAGGCCGCCATAAAGCAGAAAAAGTAGCAGACCATTGAAGCTCATTAAAAGATTGCCAAGCTCGATGAGGAGTTGGCTGTAGTAGAAGCTCGTGCTATTGAGGCCAAAGCTCGTGCTGAACATATTAGGGTGGACACGGAGGCGGGATTCCTGTACACCCTGTGGCTGAAATACCCCAAGATAGATTATACTATCTTTGGTGAGAAGGCGGTCAAAGATGTGGAGTTTTATGCTGAGGATGCCCAAGCTACTAAGGATGGAGACTAAAGCTAGCCTCAAGAGGTCTCGCCCATGGTTGCAGAGAATGTTCCTCAAGGGAACGCAAGTGACCAAATGCCCTCGAGCTCAGCCCCTCAAAACCCTCAGGACCCTGCCAACCAGGACGCATAAGGCCATTTCGTGAAAATTTCTCTTGTTATTTTTTGTATTAGCTTACCTCTTTTTTGAGGTTTGACAATTTTATTTGTAATATTTTAACTGTTGACCTTAATTGAGGATTTATGAATATTTTTTATTTTAGCTTGATGTATGTCATATTTTTAACTTATGCGACCTTCAAGAGATCACCATAATGTCTTCTTGACTTGTAAAACATAACACCATAATTAGATACGTTGATCTTGAATGGGCGACCTTGAGATCGCGGAGATATGTAAATATAACTCCCTTAACACGAATTATACAAATCTATGTAAATCCTTTGACGAGTTCACAGGACAATCGTTCCTTCCAGAGCATTGCGAGCTCACAATACATGATTGCTCTTTCCAGAAATTTGACGAGTTCACAAGCATCAATCATTCCTTCCAGAGCGTCGCGAGCTCACAGGATATGATTGTTTCTTCCAAAACTTTGACGAGTTCACGGGCATCAATCATTTCTTCCAGAGCGTTGCGAGCTCAAAAGATACGATTGTTCCTTCCAGAATTTTGACGAGTTTGCAGGTATCAATCGTTCCTTCCAGAGCGTCGCGAGCTCACAGGACACGATTGTTCCTTTCAGAACTTTGACGAGTTCGTAGGCATCAATCATTCCTTCCAGAGTGTCGCGAGCTCACAAGACACGATTGTTCTTTCCAGAACTTTGACGAGTTCGTAGGCATTAATTGTTCCTTCCAGAGCGTCGCAAGCTCAAAGGACACAATTGCTCCTTCCAGAACTTGTCCTTGGGTTGTATCATAATTGGTGCGAGTAAAATAAAATCAAGATAGATTAACTTGAGACGTGAAGCAAATATACTTGGATTATATTCATATATGGGCATGTTGCCAAAGCATTACTACATTGAAAAAGTCGATTCAAATCAAACAAATTAAATGAAGTATGGACGGAGCTTCTCAGCATTCCACACTCTTGGGACCTCAACTCCATTTATATTGGTCAGATGGTAGGCTCCATTTCCCAGATTTTCTTTAACGATGTAGGGGCCTTCCCAATTTAGTCCCAAGGTGCATTCGCTAAGATTTCGCGCTGCAGGTAGAACGAGATTCAGTACCAGATCTCCAACATTATAGCCCTGGATATGAACTTTCTTATTATAATAACTGGCAACTCGCTACTGGTAAACGACTAACTTCATCTGAGTTGCATCTCGCACTTCTTCTACGAGGTCAAAGTTAGAGGCGAGGAGCTAGTGATTATCTTCGGGGTCGAATGTAGCTCTACGGTGCGTTGTTACCTAGAACTCTGCCGGGATCATAGCTTCGCACCCATAAACCATAGAGAAGGAGGTTTCCTGTGTCGTGTTACGAGTTGTAGTTTGGTAGGCCCATAAGACTTTTGATAGCTCATCTACCCATGCCCCTTTTCTGGCTTCCAGCTTTGTCTTCAAGATCTGCTTTATGATTTTATTTACCGCTTCGACTTGACCGTTGGCTTGAGGATGATCGACTGCTGAGAAACTTTTTGTGATCCCTAGATCGTTGCAGAAACTGAGGAACTGGTCACTGCTGAATTGAGTTCCGTTGTCTGTTATCACCTACTGTGGCACCCCAAACCTGCAAATAATATTGCTCCACATAAATTTTATTAACTTCGTAGTAGAGATTTCTGCCAACTCCTTGGCTTCTGCCCATTTTATGAAGTAATCCACGACGACTACAGCATGCTTGCAATTTCCTTGAGCGGTTGGCCTAAAGGCCCAATGAGGTCCATTCCCCAGATCGCGAAAGGCCACGGACTTACCATTTATTGCAAGAGTGTAAGATGAGCTCGTGGAACCTTTGTGAATCTGTAACACTGATCACATTCTTTTACCAGGGTAATAGCATCTTTCTTCATGGTCGGCGAGTAAAACTCTTACCTCCATGCTCTCTGAGCTAGTGCAAGCCCCCCAGAATGATTCCCATAATGGCTCGAGTGCATATCGTTCAGTACCTTTTCACAATCTACTCTGCTGATGCATCGCAAGAGCGGAGCTGAGAATCCTCTTTTATATAGCATATCATCATATATACAATACCATGTAGCTCGTGCCTTCAATTGACGTGCTTCATTCTTATCTTCGGGGAGCTTTCCATTTTGCAGGTATTTAATCAGCGGACTTATCCACGAGTCTTCTGTCACCACTAGGGCCATCACTGAATCTCCCATCTGGATACTTGGGCTCAATAAGAGCCAAACAGGCACAGGCTTCAAGTCTTCCACTACTTAAGTAGTCACTAGGCAAGCTAGGGCGTCAGCATGCGTGTTTTGAGCTTGTGCAATTCAAGTTACTTCGTACTTCTAAAACGTTTTGAGCAACTCCTGAACCTTCTCGAGGTATGCAACCATTTTTTATCCTCAAGTTTGATATTCTCCTTTAACATGGCATCCCATAAGTTAGGAATTGTTGAAGATTATGATCTGTTCAGCTCGCATCTTTTTGTCTAATTGCAGTCTTGGTATCAACGCTTTATACTCGGCCTCGTTATTGGTTGCTCGAAACCTAAACTTCAAATAATAGAAAATCTTGTACCCCTCGAGGTTGATAAGTAGTATACCCGCTCCAGTTTTTAACTCGTTGGATGAGCCATCAACATACAGCTCCCATATCAATTTTTTAGAAGGTTCAGTTTCCTCCTCTATGAATCCCTTGAACTTTGCAATGAAGTCTGCCAGGGCTTGGCCTTTAATGGCTGGTCTGGGAACATAATCAATATCGAATTGTGCCAACTCAATCGCCCATTTTAGCAACCGACCTGAGGTGTCTGATGTCCGAAAGATATGCTTCAAGGGATACCGAATCGGGACTTCGATTTTATGAGCTTGAAAATATGGACGGAGCTTTCTTAAGGCGATCACCAGGCAATTAGCGAGCTTCTCTATCTGTGAGTATCTGGTTTCTACGTCGAATAACCTCTTGCTCACATAATATACCGGGAGTTGTGTCCTGCCTTCTTCCCGTACTAAAGCTGCGCTGAGGGCATGCTGAGATACCCCCAAGTATAGGATAAGCTTCTCTCCTTCAACTGGTTTTGACAGGAGCGGAGCGCAGCCCAAATATTCCTTCAGCTGTTGGAAAGCTTGTTCACACTGCTCAATCCACTCGAAGTCCTTCACTTTCTTGAGCACATCAAAGAACGAGATACACTTGTCCATCGCTTTTGACATAAACCTACTCAATGCTGCAACCTGGCCAGTGAGGCTTTGGACCTCTTTTGTCTTGTTAGGGGATTTCATGTTGATCAAGGCTTGAATCTTCTGCAGATTGGCCTCAATACCTCTATCATTCACCATAAAGCCTAAGAACTTCCCAAAAGCTTACCCAAATGCACACTTCAGCGGGTTCAGCTTCATTCGATAATCCCTCAAGACCTGAAACATCTTTGTCAGATCGTTTACATAGGATTTTGCTTGCCTTGATTTTACTAGTATATCATCCACGTATACTTCCATCGTTTAGCCAATTTTCTCCTCGAACATCTTATTAACAAGTCTTTGATAGGTTGCTCCTACGTTCTTAAGTCTGAAGGGCATAACTTTGTAACAATACAGGCCTCGGTTGGTGATGAACGGTGTCTGCTCTTCGTCCTCTAAGCTCATGGGTATCTAATTGTAGCCTGAGTAAGCATCCATAAAGCTCAAAAGCTGATGACCCGCAGTTACATCCACCAGCTGATCAATTCTGGGAAGGAGAAAACTGTCTTTTGGATATGCTTTGTTTAAATCTGTAAAGTCAATGCACGTCTTCCACTTCTCATTCTTCTTTTTTACGAGTACAGGGTTGGCGAGCCAAACTGGATACTGGACCGCCCTAATAAAGTCATTGGCTAGCAGCTTGTCTACTTCTTCCTTGATGGCCTCAGAACATTCCCGTGTCATGGGCTTACGTTTTTGGCGAATTGGACTATAACAGGGATAAATGTTTAACTTGTGTCACATAACCTTTAGGTCGATCCCGATCATGTCCTCGTGGTTCCATGCGAAGACATCCAAGTTCGCCTTAAGGAAATTGATGAGCTGATTCCTTACATCTGGTGCTAGGTCTCGTCCTAGACTCAAACACCTCCCAGCGTCCTTATCACTGACCTGTGCTTGCTCAAGTTCTTTAACTAGCCCCGTTGTCCTATCCACATCCATTTCTCGAGGATCGAGATCGTGGCTTATTCCCTTCTCACTTGTCTCATGTGGCTTTCCCCCTAACACCATGTCGATCCTTTTGCTCATGACTCCTATCTTTACTGCTTTTTCGTAACAATGCCTTGTCGTGTATTGTTCACCCTGCACGGACCCTACTCCGCTGGGTGTGGGGAATTTAATCATAAGAGCCCTGGTCGAGACAACCATATCCAGATCGTTCATTGTAGGTCTCCCCAAGACAACGTTGTATGCGGACGAGCCATCGATGATGAGAAAATCTATCAACGTAGTCGCTTGACGAGCTAGATCCCTTATTGAGAGTGGAAGTCTGACTTGGCCCATTGGAATGACACCATCCCCGGTGAAGCCGTAGAAAGGCTCTGAGGATAGCTTTAGCTAACTGATTCTGAGGTCCAGCTAGTCATAGCATTCTCTATATATAACATTTACTGAGCTTCATGTATCTACCATGATCCTTAGGATTTCAGCATTGTTGATTCTTGCTCTGATAACAAGGGCATCATTGTGAGGCCAACACACCTCCCTTGCCTCTTTTTTAGTAAAAACGACATCTTCCGAGGTTGCCATTGCCTTCTTCACGGGTCCTTCTTTGTCACTCTGTCCCATTATCAGGACATGATTCGCTTCCCGCACGTAACGCTCATGAGATTTATTAGACGATCCAGCGATATGAGGACCACCATGAATGGTGAAGATAGTTTTTACCGTGGGATCGATCTTCTGTTCCTGGTCTTGCTGGTTTTGCTGTGCGGGCTGCTGGTTTTGCTAAGGACATTGACTTTGGGGGCTGTCATGAGCAGGTCGCACCACATACCCCTTCAAGCGGTCATTTTTTATTAGGCTTTCAATAGCGTCTTTGAGGTCCCAACAATCAGAAGTATAATGCTCTTTCTCCCTGTGGTAAGCGCAATACTTGTTGGGATTTCTGAATTTGCTAAGGAGACCGGTGGGACTTGGTCTTCCAAAATTTTCTTTATGGTTCTCGGTTTGGAAGGTTCTATCTTGTCAGATCTTGCTTGTCTGACAAGATACTATAATGGTGGTAGCGGCTCCGAGGTGGAGAACGATTTCTTTTGGGCTCTTTCCTAACCTGCTTCGCTACCTAATTATTAGAACGACTCCTCCGATTTTCGTTATTGTTATGATCCATTTTCTTCCCCTAATGGGAGTTGCTTGCCTCATTTTTTGAGTGACTAACCTTTTTCGACCCGAAGAATTCTTCCCATTTGATCTCCTTGTGAGCTCGTTTATAAAAATTGCCCAAGTTTTTCACAGGTGAGTTATATATACTTTCGTAGAGCTTACTATCCTTTCTGAGTCCCGCTGATATTGCAGTCAAGATCCCCTCTACAGATGGGCTTTCCACATTATTGACCTCACTCCTGAACCTGCTAATATAATCCTTTAATGACTCACCGGAATGCTGAAAAATGGTAGCGAGGTGATAGGCTGGCGCGAGCTGCTTCTTCAATGCTTCATATTGATTGATGAACTTCTACTGACATTCCTCCCAACTGCTAATGCTACGAGGTGGGAGGTTTCTGAGCCACGTTTGAGGAATGTCTCCAAGCGTTGCGGGGAAAGCACGGCATTTTACTAGCGAACTGGTTGTTTATATGTCCATTTGAATATTAAAGGCGTCCAGGTGATTGTAGGGGTCTGAATTTCCATTGTACTGCGGAATGTTGGGGATTTTGAACCTGACAGGGAGTGGTTCTTGCTTTATTTCCACTGCAAAGAGATTCCTTTCTTCACTCCGCTTCCCTAGCTCCCGAGCTCCAGGCCTTGCTTCTAGCTACTGGACTCTTTTAATGAGTTGTTCAATTATCGGGTTCTAGACCTCGGATTGTCTTGCTGGGGACTGCCTATTTCTATAGCTCCCCTTGTTCGGGGAATGCTGATCCTGCATCCCGCGCCTTTAGCCCAGTTCGTGAGCATCACTTTCTCCGTGCAAACCTTTCTGCCGCTGCCGCATCTCGTTTTCATTCCTCCGAATTGAAATTCGCGGGTGCCCATGACTCACCTCAACCCGTCTATGTCTGTCGTGACTAATTCTCACTCTCAACCCGGAAGGTTGAGCTACATCCCCATTTGCTTGACTTCGCTAGTTTCGGGCTTTAGGCCATCTATTCAATGAATGGATGGACCCCTCTTGGATAGGCACTTCTCTCGCGACTTCCTATCCAGGAGGTGGGATTTCGGCCGCTCTCGGAGCATTTTGATCTTGGGCTCATGTCAGCATCCTCAAAGCGTCTGCTATTTGCACCATTGTGGTTTCTAACATCTCTTGGCATTGAGCTAAAACGTGTATGACGTCCCCACCTGCATTTGAAGGTCCTACACTTGTAACTGTTAACTGGGCACGACGTCACTGTTCAGTCTCCTCCATTCTCTCGTTTATCGCATCAGAATTCCTTGTGCTTCTTCCTTTCGTCATGATGATTACAGACAGAAGACTGTAGTTGGGCTCTCTTTTTAGCGTCAAAATGTTGACGTGGGAAACTAGTCAACGAGATTCTTCGAGCCCAATGCTGCAATGCAAGAATATCACAAAACAAGAAACAGAATAAGAGTAAAAGCAAGAGGCCAAAAAAGAACAAGATAACAAAGTTTTCAAAGTGGTTCGGCCCTTTAATCTGCCTACATCCACTGTTTTCTTTATATTTGTGCAGAGTGATAGCAATGTTTTCTCTCAGTGTGGCTCTTCTAAATTATAATGAAAATCTTTCCCTATTTATAGAGGGGGGATTACTACAACAAAAAATAATCAAACAAAATAACATGATGATTTACAATTAATGCATTTGTATTACATTTAATACTCCTAATATTTGTTAGGTTAACTTTGTCAAAAGGTGGGTTTAGACGCTAACTCATGCTGGTTAGGTGAGATTTTCTCAGATTACGTTGTCATTAGATGAAATAACTCTTCTTATCGTGCAAGATACGTCAGATTACTGTTCTGGACTGACACTAGGCGAACTGAGTCAAAACGGACTGAAGCTTTAGAGAATATGGACTGAAACTAAGTAAACGGACTCACTAAACGAACTTAACATCGTTACAGTAGGAATACTCATCAAACGATCTGGGCGTCGTTACAGTAGGAACACGAACTGGACTTCGCTGATGGTCCAATCAGTCTTTATGAACTGCGAACTCCTATACTGGGTCTTGCTTATTGGGTCCAGCGGCTTGGGCCACTAAACTTATGGACTTTTATCAACCCACTCAGATAATCCGGAAAATACCCACAACAACCGATATGATTTTTATCTCTTTCATTTTAAAGTGACATGAAATAACGTAAAATTTTATAAAATATTGTTATATAAAATAAATGATTTTTTAATGAATAGTATTATAATATTATATTACTCTAAATAATTTATGGAAACTTGGAATGGCACAAAGTACTTATAAAATCCAGCAATCTGGATGCATTATTATAGTAGGTCAGTAAGGGTAACGAACACGGTTAAAAAAAATAATAAAAAAATAACAACAATGCTCAATTCATTAAAAAAATAAAAAATAAAAAAAGAAAGTAACCCCTTCACGCAGTTTATTGTTATGGGATGGGCCCTCGCTACCAAAATACATTTCCTTTTTATACTAAAAGACTTTTTTATGATTCTCAAAATATACTTTTAATATTCACACTTAATATTCAACTAATTAGCTTAATTACGGTAGATATTCTGATTTTCAGCCATTTAACAAATTACAATCTTTTATTAGAAAAAGTAAAAAATACCTCTATACTAAACTAGAAGGAGTGTTTTTACCTTATTCTTAAAAATCAATTTTAAACTATTTAGTAATATTTTGAATAAAAATTAATAAAATTGTTATAAAGTATAAATAATAAATATTAATAAAAAAAAAAAAAATCAAATTCAAAAAAGAGAGGTAAAAGAGGGCTCTATAGGCTTCCCCGACGGAGGTGGTCGTGAGCGTTCCCTATCTCGCAAGTAAAAAATGTGTCATGCCTCTCCTTCATTTGCTACGGTGGGTTTCATTTTTGGTGGTGTCTTCTCCCAATCGTAGGGTTAGATGGCAAGCCTCCTTCTAATTAGAGAAGACCATGATGCTTCCTCCATTAGCGCAATGGAGGACGCTTCCCAATTGAAGGAGGGTATCAAATTTTGTGAAAGAAAAGAAAATTTCAATCCTGGATCCAACTAGATTTTATTTCAAAGTCAAAACCAACTTTAATTTACCCTATCAATTTAACCATTTTAAAAATCTAGTCATTAAAGGGCAAATAATATGAAGGGTGTAAAGACAAATATGATCAAGTGACCTTCTAAGATATCTATTCCACTACCATTTGTTTTTATTAGATAAAACATTTCATTTTTTTAAATAAGCTTTTTTTTTTTTAATTTTTTTTTTCAATCATTCAATGAACAACTTGTCACACCTTTATTTATGTCAAGAGTTGATTTTGGTCACTAGAGCTGTTTAGAAATATATATATATATATATATATATAATTGTTAATGTGGTAGGCCACTAGGCCATTGGAAGAAAAAATATATATGTTAGTGAATGGTGTTGAGAAAGAAAAAAAAAATAATAGAAAAAAAAATAAAAGAAAAAGAAAGAAGAGGCAGTGAATGAGAAAGAAATAAGAATGGAGCAATACGAACCCCGCCAACCCGTGACAAAACCCGTAATCAAGAGCAGAAATCAAGACCGTTTTCTATGACAAGTTCAAATGATAGAACCGCGACCCGTTACCTATGACGAGGTAAGAACCTTGATATGGTGAAGATGTCATAATCAACAATGGAGGGTTGATTGATAAGTCGAGAGATTCAAACGCCACAGATAATTCCGATAAGTTCGAAAGTTGTTCAAATAACCAAAGAGCAATTTATTCTCCCAAATATGATGAATGACCTCCTCTCTTTATTGATGTTATGCCTATTTATAGGTTGGAAAATACAAGTCGGAATTCAGAAATTACAAGCATTAAAATCAAAGAGAATCATGCTTATTCTAAAAAGGAAATTTCGGATTACAAACATTAAAGCAAAAGAAAATCACGTTTAAGACAAAAAGGAAAAGTCTAAGATTCTAATTATTATTCCTGATTTTATTAGAAACCTAAATAGGAAAGTTGACTCTTCTCCCATTATGTTTGGTGAATTCATGCCTAAGATACACGCCCATTAAATACAAAGATTAGGTTTGACTTGGGTTGGAATTCTCTAGAACTTAGATCAAGTTGATGCATTTTAGTTGCTCACGTGGGCTTCCATGATCGTATTTGAGTGCAAACTTCTTGAATCTGCCCGCTAAGTACTTCCTTGAACTTCTTAGCTCGAGCCCTCGTAACCGGTCCAATAGGGATTTGAATTGGATCCTTTGGAGACATACCTTGAACCGGATCATGGAGTGTGTACATATATATATATATATATAAATAACAAAAAGGAAGAAAAGAGAAGCTGCCGAATAGCAGGAAGAAGGAAAAATAAATGAAGAAACAAAAAAGGAGAAGTTGAGAAGAAGAAAGAGAGGAAGAAAAGAAAAGAAAAATATTTTGGATGTCCGATTATCTAGATAAGTAAATTTATTTTAATAGAATTTGAATTCCAAAATATTAGTTTATTTTTCGATAAGTTTTAAATTAAGTTTATGTGATTTAGGGTGGACTTAGGATGATGAGAAAATCAGAGAGGAACTCGTTTTAGATTCAGAAATAAGCAAATGAGTTATATAAGTAGATAGTTTTATTTTAATTAAATTGATTGAGTTATATATATTTATATTTCGATTTATTATTTATTTCAAGTAATTAAATTATTGAGTTAATTGATTTTATATATTATAAATTATATTTTACAGTTGAAATAAAAGTTTATTACAAATCCATATGTATATACTTATCAGGAATTCCAGTAAAAATTTTATATTTTCAATTTGAGTTATCATTAGAAAGATTTCAGAATGTTTTAAATAATATGATTTTATGCTTTGAAAATGAATATTGATTTAATTTTTGAGAAAATTATTTATTCAAAATTATATAGATATTTGGAAAAGATTTGAGAAAAGAAATATATATATATCAAGGTTGTATCCTCCCCTCTAACGGTCAAGTTGACTTCACATGAGTAAGTCCGAGAGAGTCACCCAGCACGTGTATGACAGATGTCTAGAGTCATTAAGTCACCCAGTATGTATATGACAGATGTTATCTACGCTCTGCGTGTGGATTGAGTATCTCCACTACGTATGATAGATTTTCTCGAGTACTAGTTAGTATAGATTTTCATATTACAAATATTATATGCTGAGTTTGATCTATACAGATGAAAATTTACAAAATACCAGATTTACAGAAAGAGATTCCAAAAAAGGTTTACAAATTTAGAATAATTTCTTAGTTTGCATAGAAATTTTATATAAATAATAGTTTCAAAATATGTTTTTATCAAATATAAAATGATGATTTATACATAATTATAGTTTTATTTTTAAATGAGAATTATTAGTTATTATCATAAAAATATTATGTTTTATTTAGAAATAATTTTAAAAAAGTTACATCCATTCACTGGGTGTTAATGCCCACTCTTTTATAAATCCATTTTTTCACGTATCCATTACAGGTTTATGTAGATTAATTGCATATCACGAGAAGGACCACATAATGATAAACAGTTACATTTGTATATATTATTTCTTTATTTACTAAATTTCGTAAATGTATTTCCAAAAATAGTTATGAGCCCAGCATGAGAAATTATAAAAATTTTAGATTTGTTTAATTTATATTTCAATAAAAGTGATTATTAAAATTAGAATAATTATTAAAATTACCATGATTATTTTAAAGGATTATTAAACTTATTAGATATTACATTTCATTTTCTTAAATATATGCTTAAAAAGATGATTCCCAAAAGTAAAATTTATGTCAAGAGTTGATTTTGGTGCTATTAGGACATGAACATTATTGTTCAGGATAAGCTTAATATTCTGAAATAATGTTACAATATTTTAATCCGATATTTTCTAATATTTTGAATTTTTGGAAGTGTATCAAATTCGACAATTCTAAACCAAATTTGGATCCAATTTGATTTTGAACCAAAACCATCATTTAAAACAAAGTCAAATTTCATAATTCACTATGACTTTGGAAAGAGTACGTCGGAGTAGTAGTGGTTTGACGCGAGACAAGGAAGGCACAAAGTATGTTCATACTTATATATAAATGTAAGATACCAATAAAAAATCTAATTCTAATTGTAACTTTCATTATGTACATTCAAATAAAATTTTCATTTTTTAACACCATAAATGACATGATTTATCTTATAATATTTTTTTGTTTTCATTTATTTAATAATCCCCTGAGTCTCTACTAAATTTACTTATGATTTTCAGGAATTTTTTTTATAATATTATAATATCGTAGTAGGTGTTGACTGACACGATTTTTGTCTCTTTAATTTGAAAGTGATTTTTGCCTTTTTAATTTGAAAGTGATATGAAAGGACGTAAAATTTTATAAAAAATTGTTATGTATTAAAATAAATGATTATTTTTTAATAAATAGTATTATAATATTATAATAAACAAAATAATTTATGCAAATTGGGGCCGCAAATGGCCTACAGTAGTACAGTACTTATAAAATCCTCAAATTTGATGCATTATTATAGTAGGTGTGACCCATATGGTTAAAAAAATAATAATAATAAAAAAGAAGAGAAAAAAAATTGTCGAGGGCCCAAAGAACAACAATGCTCAATGCATTAAAAATGGCAGCCCCGTCACGCGGGTTTATTGCAATGGGACCGGCACCGCTGCCAAAAGACTTTTCCTTATTTATCCCAAAAAGACATTTTTACAATTCTCAAATATACTTTGTTCAAAATTTTTTTTCTTAAAATATAGTTTTAATATTCACCATCATCGTGCCCGCCAATAATGTTGAATAATTGGCTTTAGTAAAGTAAATGAGGTGTTTAGGCATTAGAGTAGACATGACTACGGTTCGGTTCGAACCGCCAGAACATAAGGTTCTGGTTCTGGTTCTGGTTCCGGTTCCGGTTCCGGTTTAGAACCGAACCGAAACCGTCACTGTAGCGGTTCCGATTTCGGTTCTGACCCTAAAGGAACCGGAACCATCGATTCAAAGAACCGGTGGAACCGGAACCGCCTTGAACCGACGGTTCTGGTTTTTAAATTATATTAATTAATAAATAATTTAAAATTTTAAAACTTAAAATATTTAAAAATTAAATAATTTAAAAAATTAAATTTAAACTATAAAAAAATAATTTAAAATTTTTTCAAATTGATCTAGACCATCCATTTTGAGATGGACAGTCTAGATCCATTTATAAGAAAAATAATATTTAAAAAAATAAAAATAAAAAATTGATGGTGATTCAGTTCATTTGTTCATGAGTTCATCGCATTTCAGTTTCTAGTTCACATTTCAGGTTTCTAGTTCACGAAGGATATCTGGATTTCTGGTTCATCAACACTCAACAGAGACATTAATCCAGCATCAAACAGACCTAAAACATCAATACCATCTACAATGATTTGCTCTTCAAATAATTAAATTTTTTATTTCGTTTGTGTATGGATTTATTTTTTTAATTTAAAAATATAGTTTAATATTAATTTTTAAATTTCAGATTGTCATTTTAAAAAAAGATTCCAAAACCGGAATCGAAACCGTTATAGAACTGGAATCAGAATCGGAATCGTTACAGAACCGACGGTTCTAGAACCAAACCGAAACCGTTTTATTTCAGTTAAGGTTTCGGTTCTAGCTTTTTTAGAACCAGAACCGTCGGTTCGGAACCGAACCGAACCGTGATCATATCTACATTAGAGTCACTTTTTCTCCTATTGTTATTGCTTGCATTTGCTTTACAATAATTTCACATGGTAACCGAGCAGTGGACGCATTACTAGAGTTTTTTATTGTCCTTTTACTTTTTTCTACTGAATGAAAAAACCCTTTTTGTCATTTTGGTTTATCAGATCTCAAATATTGTGATTTCATCAACCAAAGGACTTATTGCCTAACTTCTTGTTTTTTGTTTTGTTTGATTCCCATCATGTTTCTTCAATTTTTCAATAATTGAATTAATGATTTACAGACAATACTTCATTTTCATTTAGTATTTGTACATACACATACATAACAGTACATAATTCAACCTCATCTTATTTTAATTGCTTGCAATATTATTGTCATTTGATATACTTATAAACTAGTAATAGAAGCAAATTCACTCCTATTAAACACAAAATGTGTGGTTACTAGTCAGAAATAAAAAGGAATTAAGTTTTAGGGGAAAGGGAATGAAAAGCAATCGAAATTAAGTTACAAGTTTTTATTCAAGTGTTTATTAACTTTTAGCAATTAGAGATGGAATTAAAACTAATTCTTTTTCTTGTGTTCACTAAATTAAGTAATAGGAACGAAATCAATTTAATTACAAAAATATCCAGTAAATTAAAATGGACTTTAGTTTTATAGCTTCTACAATTTATGAATTCTAATACAACCAAAATTCACACAAATTTTAATATACCTCTTGGTAGTTTTATTTTGCGTTAATTTAAATAATAAATATGAGAATTCATTAACTCAACTATAATTCAACCCTCCAAAATCTCTAGCACAATAGAGAAACCCCAAAACACATCTTAAACCTAAATTTACAAAATCAATTGATCAATTTAATATTATTTTTTTGTATGTGTGTTATTTGTCAATTTTCATCAAAATCAATTTGTGATTTTACACATAAAATAATTCATATAAAACTATGTTGAATTGAGAAGAGAATCAAATTAAAAAATAAAAAAATAAAAAACCCAAAAAAGTATATTAATACAATGATTTTGAAAAATAAAACAATGAATAAAATCAAGTATGCATGTACTGTTTTTATTTTATAAGTTATATTATTGGCTTCATTATAATTGTAGGGAGATATAAAGAAGACAATGAGTTGAAAAAATTATTGAGAATAATAAACAAAAAGCACAATATAAAAAGACATACATATGTGTGTGTATTTGTAATTCTTTTCATTAATTTTTTTTAAATATTTTCTTTTTATTAAAATTGATAGATGATGTCTTTGTAAAAACCACATAAATTCCTTTTTTATTAGTGTAAATAGTCAATCTATAATAATTGTTGGGAGGTAAAATTCGTCAAGTAGCTTCCAAGAATCTAGCAACTTACACCACAAGTTGAAGAAATCGAGCGTATGATCTTGACATCAGAATAGTGATGGTTGAAGACTTTACCATGCTCAAATTAGAATGCGAAATAAAACTGTATGAAGAAAATAACTTTTGACAAAATAATAAATATAAATAACACAAATTTTGGGAAAATCAAATTTTATTATAAGAGAATAATAGTAGTCTTCCCACATTATTTGTATCACATTTAAATTATGTATTAAATGAGATTTAACTAACACATCACCATATATATCATCTCATAATTTATATAGATGTTGCAACTTATATATCATATTATTTGGTAATAATTTTGAACAAATAATTAGAAAAACCTAAAATTATTCATTATAAAATAATCATTTTAATCTCTTATTGAGTTCCTTCGCTTGAGATAATTTATGAAAATTTTGAACTTCTTAACCCTATAAAATTTAAATTTGTATGATGTCTCAAATTTTGGTAAAAATCATGTTTCTCTCTACTGTAAATAATAGGACCCTCTCAGATTTCTATCTTGAATCTAAGAAGATCCTGTCATAGTTGGAAGATTGTATGAATTCTAAACTCTTTCAACTAAAATCATTTAGAAAGTTTAATAAAATATAGGGTGGTTTAATAAAATTTTAGTAGTATAACAACTATTTGTTGAAGCAATTCCATCCGGTGACAAAACAAATATACACTTTTAAAATTCATTTCAATTCTCAACTACTTAGGACCTCCGGCCCTACTCTCAATTCTCATTCCAACACAAGTAATGTCATATACCTTAAAATATATAATAAGTTTGATTATAATGCTTATAGTATCATAAGTAAAAGTTTATGCAAACTAATAAAAGTTTGAGATACTTGACATCATTAACGCATATATGTATATGCAAAAACACATATGCTAGTATGTGTTATGATTAAAATACATGTAAATAATATCAAAACACGATTTGCATGCATCACTCGCTTGAATGACCCACATTTTCCTATTCGGATGCTTCCTTTAAGATCTGACCGATTTTTGGAAAATAGTTTTGAAATGAAAAAGGGTGAGTGTTAACGCTCAGTAAGTGGATATAATTTTCAGAAACCAAATGAATCATTTGTAGCAAAAGTTAATGTAATATAAAACATATAAGAATATAAAGTCTAAATAATTCTTATTTAATAATAATTAAAACTTGTTACTAAATTTTCATTTGTATAACTCCACATTATAATAGCTAGAAACATTTGCATGAATTATATTTAGATATGATTTTAGATTCGTAATCTACACCAAATTAGTACCTAGAGAATTATGTCATAAGTGGTGAAAATGCTTAACATACACGCAGAGAGCAGTGGATAACTCTGTTATTCACATGCTAAATGACTCAATGACTCTCTCTCAAAACCTCAATGACTTTTTTGACTTCTGCCAAGCATTTGTTAGGTGACTATCTCGGTCTTACTCACGTGATGTCAATCTAACCATTAGAGGGGAGGGTACACTTTGGTGTTTTAAAAATATTTTTTTTCTACTTTCAATTTTTTGCAAGTATAATTCCAAATGCATTTTGTAAAATTTTCTAAATTAAATATTAAGCTTCCAACAAAATCTCATCCATGCATATATAGAAGAAAAAGTCATAGTTTCTTATGCAAATTATAAATCATACTATAAAATTCACAAATCAAATAATTAATTCCTAAACCATAAAGTATACTTTAAAATCATCAGACATAATCTTAAATCCCTAAATTATAAAGCATATTTTAAGATTTCGAAACAAAATCCATACCTCATAAATCACGAATTATCTCTTAAAATTATAAAACATAATATAAAGTTTATAGATTCTAAGTATGTTTTTAAAAATTTCAAAACATACTCTAAAATTCATACCTCATACAACATATATACTAACTATAATACATCTTTCTCAATTCATGAAACATACTTCAAAACCTTAAAACATATTTCAAAATTCATAGATCACAAAACATATTTAATTCTCAAAATTAATAAAAATTGAAACATAATAAAAATATTTCTATAAATCAAGTTAAGAGAAATCATCTACTCATTAGTTTACTTCCAAGCTTTATAGAAGTCCACTTGTACTTGTTTTCTCTTTATATCACTTTTCACCTAAAACAACATCAAAAATTTATTTAGGATCTATAAAAACTAAACTAAGAAAATTGATTCTGAATTGGAACTAGTTTCATACCACAAATTCTTCTCTAAACTTCCTTGATTTTCTTCTCATTTTCTTCTTTCCCCTTCTTTCTTTCTTCTCCCTTTCCTTTGCTTTTTTTCTTTTTCCTTTAGGGGTGGTTTTGGCTAAGATGAAAAAAATGGGTGGAGTGGCTTTTTATTCATATATAATCATATATATATATATATATATATATATTCATGCACGGTCATACACTTAGCTCTCTCTTACACAACTCATTTTTTTCATCCAATTAAAATCTAAAAAAGTGTCTTTTGCCATTTCTAATCTTGTCATTTTCCATAACATTTTATTTCCGTTCTTACCCTCTTATGTTTCTTTCTTTTTTCATAAATTGTCCTTCAAAAATTTCATAATTCTTTCTCTTTTTACGGTGGACAAATTTACTCCTCTCACTTTCTCCTTTATCAATGTTTGACTTTAAATGAATGTATTTAGAAAAACAATTGAGTGTGTTTAGAAAAATAATTGGGTTACGCTAGTTTCTAATTGGGCTCACTTGAATTACTTTTTATTTGAGCTCTTTAATTTAAGTTTCTAGTTGAACCCGACCTAAACTTCATTAAGATATATATATATATATATATATATATATATATATATAACATATTAGATCGGTTCATATTCATGATGTTACAGTAAAATTTGAACAATTTTACCCCATAAATATTTAACTTATGAGTAGATTTGTTTTCTAATTTCTTATTAGATTTAATTTTTTACTTTAAAAGAAAAAAACAAAAAAAACAAATCTATTGTTTTAGACATACCCAAGGGCTTCCTCAAAGGAGCTGCTTTTTAAATTAATTTTCATCATCCATCTTAAGATGAATAGTAGAGATGAGATATGATGAAATTTTAATATAATATATTTAATTTTTTAATTAATTTTCATAGCCCATTTTGAAGATCCGATGAAGTTTTATTGTTATTTTTATTAATTTATTTCAAGCATAAAGGAGATTATAGTCTTTTTATCTTTTTACCACAAAAACCATTGACTTTAACGGTTAGTGTGTAACCGTGAATAGTCAAATTATAATAAACTTATAAAATTTATTTTGTTTGAAAAAATTTCAGTTAGATACTTAATTTATAATTTATTTTTAAAATAAATTCAGGATAATGATAATTATAAGATGATAACATATAGCATAAGAATAGATATAATAATAAAGAGTAGCAAGGTTCGAGTTTGAGAGGGAGAAAAAGAGTTTTGCATTGAAACTGATCGATAAATATCAGCTGACAAAAACAATTATTACTTATTAAATTGAGTCTAATTTCAAAAATTTCATTATCAATCATGATTTAGTCCTTCAATAATGTTGAAAAAGTAACTTTGAGAGGTTGAAAATTCCACATTATGCTTTTTCACACATGGACTTCAACTTTTTGCTAATTTTTCTAAAATCAGTCATTGTAGGAAATTTCTGCCATGTTCATAAATTTTTCTTCAAATTGTGTTGTAAAGCTCTCTTCTAAACTCATAAGGCAGGCCTGGTTGCCTTTCATTAATTGAATTTTTACTATTTGTATTGATAGTAAGTAAAATATGAACAAAATAAAATTATTGTGATGAATTCTATTATTATAAATACATATTCATGGACATGGGATATTATATGACAAGGGGATATTATATTATAGACGTATGGAAGCACATCAAATCTAGTTTAATACATAAATTTAACTTCAAAAAAATTAAAAATTCAGAATTAACATATACATATTGTCGACGTATAAATCTGGTCGATCCAAGTTCTTCAACCCAATATTGTAATTAACACAAAACAAAGTAAGAACATGAGAGGCAAAGAGGAAGAATAAAGAATGCAATGAGATTTTTATGTGATTCGATCAAAAAATGTGACAACCTGGGTCCTCTACCGGGGTATTGTCTACTTTGGCCCGAGGTCGCCCCGTACAGCCTCACGGTTTTGTCCCTTGGAGTGATATTCCAAAAGGCGCATCGACAAGTCTCCAAGTTATCCCACTTATATGGCTTTCCTCGGATCTGTACTCTACCGATATAGGATTCGGGGTGTTACAACTCCCCTCACCATCGCGTAGAGTCGTCCCCGGTTCTTATATCAAATAAAAGACTTAACGCGTTGGATTTACCCTGCGTAGGTTGTTTATTAGGGCTTGAAGTGAAGACAAAGACATTGTACCTGCCATTTGCTCACGAGTCACATCTTACTTCATTTTTGGTATAGTCATCTTTTGCATCATATGTGTACATTGGTATGGGCATCACTACGTCATGTATGTTTCTCAAAAACTGTAATTTTTGCAAATACAAATTTGTATTAAAAATTTATCGCTTGTTGTAAATGACGTAAATTATTCGTTGAAAAAGGTTTTATATATTATTATTTCTGTAAAGTTTTGAAATGTTAAAATAAATATTCATTATAAAATATATGTGTGTTGAATTGATTTAGAAATGGACGAGAGGTTCGAAAAAGGAAGTTGAAAAATTAATTGGTTTAAAAGTGTATTTTTTTTTGCAGGTTTAAATTTTGGATTTTCAGAAAAATAGAGGAAACTCTGCCAGATTTTTGTTAAAATATAATCAAAGTTTTCGAAAAAGAAATTTTAATGAAAAGAATTTAAAAATATAGAAGGGTAACATCCTACGCCTCAATTCTTGTACGGACGAGGACGTCGGGGTATGGGTGCTACAAAAAAGATGTCTACTCTACGACTGTTCTTTGATTATTTTGACAGACAGACAGCATGTTATATCCGTCTGTCCAATTTTTTTACAATGAACTTCAACCTCTATCTATAGAGGGGGATACTACAATTTGTATACAGTGCAAATAAGAAATAATGTAATATTAATTATACTTTCCAAAACTGGTGCCTATCAGTGTAGGATCGAATCACATAAAAATAAGATCTTGATATTATCTCCGTATTAGGTAGTTGAGTTTTCCTTAAATTAGGCTACTGCTTTTCTGGAAAGATTATCTCAACGTGCACGCTACAGCACGAGCTGCATCTCGCTTTAGGCCATATGGAGGTAAGTGTTAGGTAGCTCTGACCATGACCAACGATCTGAGAGCTTATCTATATGAGCTGAGATCATGTTTGCGCGAGCTGAATATTTGGTACGTTGAATGCTTGTATCTACGAGCTGTTTATAGGATGATACGAGAGTTTGCTTCTGCGAGCTGGATGTTGGTATAATGGGCTTTTGTCTATTGGGTTGATTCATTGGACCGGTTTATTGGGCTTTTATTAGGCAATTCAAGCAGTCCTAAATTTACCCACAACACACACACACACACACTCATATATATATATATATATATATATAATTAGAAGTAAGAAGAAGAGACTTGCAATTGAAACTTGGATATTGAATGGAGGGTATCTTTGGAATTTGATCCTTTAGCCCATTTTATCAAATTAAGTCTGCCTTTTGTTAGAAAGAAAAAATAAAAATCATCATAATGTTCACCAATAATGTTGAAAAATTGGCTTTAATAATGTAAAAGAGGCATCCTAGGCATTAAATTAACTTTTTCTCCTACTATTTTTCCTTGTATTTGCTTTACAATAATTTCACACAGTAACCAACTAGTGGACCCAATGGTAGAGTTTTTGATTGTCTTACCCTTTTATTATATTGGTTCATCAGATCTCGAAATTGTAATTTCATCAACGAGAGGACTCATTACGTAGCTTATTGTGTTCTAGTTTGTTTGATTCCCATCTATGGTTCTTCAATCTTTTAACAATTGAATTACCGATTTAGAGATAATACTTCATTTTCATTTAGTATTTGTACATACATAAATAACAGTACTTAATTCAACCTCATCTTGTTTTAATTGCTTGCAATATTATTGTCATATGATATACTTGATAAATTAATAAAAGAAGCAAATTCACTCCTGTCAAACACCAAATGGTGCATTTACTAATCAGGAATAATATCCCCATAACTTTCATAAATTTCTAATTGTAACTTTCATTTTATACATTCAAATAAAAATTTTATTTTTTTAACACCATAAATGACATAATTTATCATATAATATTTTTTGTTTTCATTTATATAAGAATCTCCTAACTCACTGCCAAATTTACTTTTGATTTTCGGGAACTTTATTATTCTTTCTGTTTAATATTATTTATTTTATTATATAATATTATAATATTGTAGTAGGGGGTTGGCGGACACGGTTTTTATCTCTTTAATTTGAAAGGGACATAAAAGGATGTAAAATTTCATAAAAAAATGTTATATATTTAAATAAATTATTTTTCTTAATAAATAATATTATAACATTATATTAAACTAAATATTTTATGAAAACTTGGCCTGCAAATGGCCCACGGTAATTATAAAATGCAGACATTTGGATGCATGACTGTCCATAAAAAATTGTCCAGAGCCCACAGAAAAAAGTAGCCTCTTCACGCTGTTTCTTGATATGGAACTGGCTCCGGCGACTAAAACGCTCCTCCATTTTATCCTAAAAGACTTTTTTAACAATTCTCAAAATATATTTTTAATAATCAATCCAGACTTCACAATCTAATAAAACGGGTAATTACACAAAAATTCCCTAACATTTACTATAAATCTAGCCATAGACATAATCACGGTTCGGTTCGGTTCCGGTTTCAATTTCGAACCGACAGTTCCGGTTCTAAAAAAGTTAGAACCGGAACCTTAACCGAAATAACATGGTTCCGGTTCGATTTTGGAACTGTTGGTTCTATAACGGTTCAGGTTCCGGTTCCGATTTCGGTTCTATAACGGTTCCGGTTCTGGAACCTTTTTTTAAAATGATAATTTAAAATTTAAAAATTAATATTAAACTATATTTAAAAATTAAAAAATTTATAAAATTCAGTTCTTTGTTTTCTTCTCTTTCTCTCTTTTTCTTTTTCTTCTTCTTCTCTTTGTTTTTCTTGTTTTCTTCACCAGCTGATCTGGGTTCCAGAACCCAGATCGGCGTTTGGGTTTGGAAACCCAGACGTTGATTTGGGTTTGGAAACCCAGACGTTGATTTGGGTTCTGGTTCTGGAACCCAGATTGGCGTTTGGGTATCTATACCCAGACGGTCGATTTGGGTTTCCATCTGGAAACCCAGACGTCGATCATCTGGAAACCCAGATCGATCGTCTGGAATGGAAACCCAGATGCCTCTGGGTTTCCATTTTCAGATAGATGGAAACCCAGACGCCCAAACTGGGTTCTAGAAACCCAGACGTCGGTCTGGGTTTCCATATCCAGTTCGGCGCCCAAACTAGCGTCTGAAAATCAGATCTAGGTTTTCAGATGGAAACCCAGACGTCATCTGGAAACCCAGATCAGGTTTCTAGATGAAAACCAGATCGAGTTTCCATCTGGAAGCCCAGATCGGGTTTCCAGATGCGGAAATCCAGATCTGGACAAATCTGGAAACTCAGTTTCCGTTTGGTTTGGATGATTGATTTTGTTGATGATGATTGTGTGATTTGTGTCTATGATGGTTTTGATTATGGTGCTTATTATAGATGGTATTTGATGCTGGTTTAATGTCTGTTTGTTTGTCTGTTTGTTTTTTTTTTTTTTAAGAACCGGAACCGAACCAGAAATGTCGGTTCAAGGCGGTTTTGGTTCCATCGGTTCTTTGAACCGGCGGTTTCGGTTCCTTTAAGGTTAGAACTGGAACCGGAACTGTTACAGTGACGGTTCCGGTTCGGTTCCAAACCGGAACCAGAACCTTATGTTCTGGTTCCGGTTCTACAGTGACGGTTCGGTTCGAACTGAACCGTGGTCATGTCTATCTAGCCATGATGTCAATTTGTCACTTATTATGTGAGTCTGACTAACGTCCACTTAACAAAAGTGTTAACGCTCCAAGGATTAATTAATCTTTTTACATATTAAAATTATTTTGCCCAATAACAAGCTGCCTCATCACACTTAAATTTTAATATAATTTTTATTATTAATTATATTGTTATTAAAATTAAAAATATTTTTCTAATAATAGCTTTTTAAAAAAATTCAAATAAAAACAAAGAAACCTTTTTTGTTCTTCAATATTTAAAACAAACCTAGATTTTTCATCAACACGAATTTAGATCTTAATAATTACACTCCTATTTTTGTTATTCAAATTGACAGTCAGTAAAATATAAATAAAATAAAATTATGGTGATAAATTCTATTACTATGACTACATATTCATAGAGATAGGATATATACATATAAATGTATATATGACGAAAGGATATTATATTAAATTAAAATAATAGACGTATGGAAACATCTCAAATCAAGGGCAATACATAAATTCAAATTCAGAAAATTAAAAATTCAGAATTAACATAACAAATATATAATTAGATGGTGTCTTTGTAAGGACATGCTGGTATTCTTCTTTAGCCAATTTTTCAAATTAAGCATCTTTTTGTCAAAAAGGAAAAGAAAATAAAATCATGATCATGTCCACCAATAATGTTGAAAAATTGGCATTAGAGACACTTTTTCTCCTGTTGCTTTTCTTTGTATTTGTTATGCAATAATTTCACACGGTAACCAACTAGTGGACTCACTATTAGAGTTTTCGATTGTCTCTTTACTTGTCTCTACTGAATGTAGAAACACCTTTTTGTCATTCTGGTTCATCAAATCTCAAATTTCTAATTTCATCAACGAGTGATCCATTGCCTAATCTATTGTGTTATGATTCCCATCAATGGCCCTTCAATTTATTAACGATTAATTTACAGATAATACTTCATTTTCATTTAATATTCGTACATACATAAATAACAGCACCTAATCCAACCTCGTCTTATTATAATTGCTAATTACAATATTATTGTCATCTGATATTCTTGATAAACTAATAATAGAAACAAATTCACTCTTATTAAACACCAAATATGCACTTACTAATAAGGAATAATGTCCCCTAACTGTAACTTTCATAAATTTCTAATTCAATATATATTGATATAAAAATTTTATTTGTTTTAACACCGTAAATGACATAATTTATGGTATAATATTTTTGTTTTCATTTATTTAAGAATATCCCAAATCTCTACTAAATTTACTGATGATTTTCAAGAATTTTATTATTTTTCTATTTAATATTATTTATTTTAATACATAATATTATACTATTATAGTCACAAATACGGGTTTTCTCTTTTTAATTTGAAAGTGATATTAAGAAAACATAAAATGTTATAAAAAATTGTTATATATTAAAATAAATGATTTTTTTTAATAAATAATATTATAATATCATATTAAACTAAATAATTTATAGAAACTTGGGCTGCAAATGGCCTACAGTACTTAAAAAATCTGGAAATTCGGATGTATTATTGTAGTATTGGAAAAACCAAAAATTGTCCAGGGCCCAAAAAGAACAATGCATTAAAAAAAGTAGTCCCTTCACGCGGTTCATTAACGTGGGACCAGCCCCTATTACCAAAAACACACTTCCTTTCCCCAAAAAAAAAAAAACTTCTTACAAATGTTTTCTTATTTTTTAATTTGACTTTTATCGTTGTTAAAATAAACTTTTAATATTTCACGCTTAATATCCAATTAATTAGTTTAAATACATTTAATGTAAATAAGAAATGCAAATATAAATTAATTGAAAAATGTAATATTAAAAAAATAAAATCTCACTTGTTTGGAATTTGCAAAACCCACCAAAATGGATGAATTTATAATTCCCGTACAAGAAAAATTTTACTATAAAATCCACGTGGGTTAAAAATTTTTTTTCCTTTCACCCTTGCTCCCAAACCCATGTGATTTCCAAGTACCACATAGGCCTAAATATATTTGCTTTTCAAAATATGACTAAATAAAATATGGATTTCACTCTCTGGATAAGTGCTGTAATAGGCACTACTCCCCTTATCTCTATTTCAAATGTAAGGTTCGAGCACTTTTTTTATTTATGTGTGAGTTATGTTTGAAGTACCTTTTTAATTATATGTGACGTGATTCTTTTAAATTTATGAGAGTTTTTTTTGAATAATATCTTAAAGTATATATCTTAAAATCTATAATACATAGTCGTACTTGTAAGGTATGCTTATAAAAGAAAAAATTATAGGTAAAAAAAAGATGATAGGCTTCATTATGTCTAAAGTCTGAACACTCATGTACATCCATAATTTACTAGTAATGAATGGCTGGATGTGAACTCAATTAAAATATAGAAATGTGAAATGGATGATTGCAGTTGTTGAAAAGTCTAATGTGTTGGCCGACAAGTAACTATTAACTTCACGTGGATTTTGTCTTTTTATATTGAAATTGAAGCTTATACGACAATGAAACTTCACGTGGCTGACTGCTTTCTTGCTTTTTAGGTTTTACAAAGGGGAAGAAGTGATGCATTATTGCTGTCGGACCGCTGCTATGACTTTTCTATTATTCTAAAAATATATTTTATATAAATTACAGCGTATGCCAACATTTTCACATCGAAAAACTCGAATCTCTGCGACTCTCATTCAAAACACCATCTCTCGACTATGGCTATGGCCGATGCAATTGTTTCCATTGCCTTGGAACAGTTGGCTTCAATCGCTCTTCAACAGATTCAAGAAGAAGTTACCCTAGTACGTGGTGTAAGCAAAGAAGTAAAAAGGTTGACTAGCAATTTCGAAGCCATCCAAGCTGTGCTCGTTGATGCAGAGCTAAGGCAAGTGAAGGAGACAACTGTTAGACTCTGGCTATATAAGCTCAAAGTTGCATCCTATGATGTAGAAAACGTGTTGGATGAGTGGAACACTTCCAAGCTGAAGCAGCAAATCGAGAGAGCTGA